>OX422217.1:306237841-306962841 GCA_949130495.1 Sambucus nigra | reverse complement strand
TTTATCTTTTAGATTAATTTCTTATTTTTGGAATAAACATTTTTATCAATTTTTTCATATGCTCTATCTTCGGGGGTTCAAGTATTTCTCAAAAGGAAGTCGGTTCCATTTAGTTTGAAAGTTTTTTCAAATTTAAAAGCTTATTAGAAAATGTAAGCACATGGTTAGAGGGAGGTAGGAGCAGGTGAAGCATTGGATACATCCGGGAACAAGGCTCAATGTAAAACTCCGTATCCCGAAAAGTGCTCTACAAATTCACCACATGACTCGACATAACAAGAAAGGAGCAAAATGAGCAAATCATGTTCTCACATCTTTTCTAAAAAAAGTGATTGTTACTCTTGAACTTTATTAAAATATAATAAAACATATACTTAAGTGTAATTATCAAGATGAGCATTGTATTTTTTTTTAGTGGGTCAAATTAATGCTACAAATGTCTAAAAAATGAATATATGGGAGTAGGCTGTGTCGTGATGTAGTCACGTGAAATAATACATAAGTATGATGTGTATTATTTCAAGCAAAATACAAAAATTCAGAATATCATCTACATTAAAAAATTAATCGATTGTACCATCGACACATGTATCCCTAAAGGTATCCTAAATTTTATAACTTATTAAAATTAATAATTTCATATTCTTATGAATGAAATTTTAACTAAAGTTTTGTTTTCATAATGCCATCGAGACATAGTGTTGTTGGTTTCAGTTTAAGCAAATGAGCATATATTGAAAATTTTGTTATTGGTATGAAAACTGAAACGAGGAGAGCATAAACTGAAACCTTTCGATAAAATAAGTGCTGATGGTATAAAAATTGAAACGAGAAGTAGAAAAATTAGCGTCGTTCGTTAGAAATTGGCCCCACGCGTGTTGGTATAATTAGGATGCAATGTTGTTTGGATTCTCCATTCTCAACAAAAGTTAGTGTTGATGGGTTTAAACACCACGCGTGTTGGAATAGAGACAAGTAGTGCCAGCAGCACGTGTACGAGTATGTTATAACTAGAAATATTCAGGAGCAAATTTATCACCGTGCCATCGGCACGGGTTCACCCTAGTATGTATATATATATATATATATATATATATATATATATATATATATATATATATCAGTGTTTTAAAAGGCGCGCCTAGGCATGAGACTTGGAAGAAATGCCCCACCTTAAGCCTTTTACGCCTTATTCTTTGCAAAACCCTTAAGGCTCACTTTTAAAAAAAAATGCTTTAGTGAAATGATATCGCCTTTTAAATATTTTTTTACAAACCAGACCAATATCTTATCCAAAATAATCAAATAGTATTATAATTTGCATATATTCAAACATATTTTTAAGGTATGCACAATTTTAGTATTTTTAATAGCCTTGTTATGGTTAAAAATATTATAATATATCAAAAAAGGCCCAAACGCCTTTTTACGCCTAAGACCCGCATAGGCTTAAGACTTGGCTTCGACGCTTCGGTCACGCCCCGCGTTTTTTTGAACGTTGATATATATATATATATATATATATATATATATATATATATATATATATAGAGAGAGAGAGAGAGAGAGAGAGAGGCAGGCTCCTGTGCACACTAAGTTTGCACACTAACTTTGCACATTACCTTTTAAAAGTGGTAAAAAAAATATTTTTGAGTTGATTTTTTTTTTGTGATATTTAAACATTTCAAGGAACCCATATAAAAAAAATCAGCTCAAAAAAACTTTTTTTGCTATTTTTAAAAAATCGGTCAAACTTTCGCAATTTTTAAGCCCTTTAAAAACTGCGAAAGTTTGACCGATTTTTTAAAAATAGCAAAAAAAGTTTTTTTGAGCTAATTTTTTTTATGTGAGTCCGTTGAAATGTTAAAATATCACATAAAAAAATTGGTGTGCGCCAGCACTAAGTTTGCCCACTTTTAAAAGGTAATGTGCAAAGTTAGTATGCAAACTTAGTGTGCACAGGAGCCTGCCTCTATATATATATATATATATATATATATATATATATATATATATATATATAGAGAGAGAGAGAGAGAGAGAGAGAGAGAGAGAGAGATGACAAGAAGAGTACAATATCTGGAGGGAGAGATGAAATTATTATGAGTTGATTTTATATTTTTAGTTTTTAATTATTACGAGGTTTTTAAGATTTTTTAATTCATTTTAAATTATTACATTTTTCAACATGTCCTATGGAAATTAATTTTAACACATTAATAGATTGAGGGAAAAGTCTTTTTAAATTATATTACTCTATTAACATACAATATTGAAACTCAATAACGTATTAATGTAAAAACCCTACAATAATTGTTACTCTAGTAATGTGAGTCACTCTTAAAGCCAATTGAGATTAACATATGTTTTTGTATACGTGTTTGTATTTTTGTGTGTATTCGTTAGGGTTTATGTGTGTATATGTATATATTTTCTTCTCTCTCTTTCTCGTGTAAACATAAATTAAAGAACACGTAATTAACAGTTTTATATGGATATATAAATTTAACGAATGAATATCCAATTCTATATGTTATTTGTTCTTTAATAATACAAACGTTATGTATTGTACCTTGAACATTAGGATCTTATATCAACATGATTGTCACATACAATTATTATGAGGAATACAAAAAGATATTATAATGGCATACCTCCATCATGCACAAATTGAAAGATTAACGGAGTAGTCAACTTTAGCGATGTTCGATCGGGATGAATTTCGGACCACGACTTCCTCTAATATACGTAAAGAACATACTCCAATTTCATCACGTTCCAACAGTTGGATCTTCCTTTATAACCAAAATAATATTCCGAAAAAAACACAAAATTGAGTCACTGGATTTCTCTCCCTTGTCCTATAATTACATTATGTTGTCTTTTCAGGTGTCTAAATGATGAAAATCAGTCACTTATTTATAGGCAGGAACAGGACCCTAATCTCTAACAGTCACTTAATCTTAACCGTCCATTAAGGTAGATAACCAATAGTTATTTTGACTCTTTGTATTTGGAGTACCCTTTCATTAACCAAAGTGACTCTTAGTATTAATTTAATTATGGATCATATTTTGTAGAATTATTCTTTAAAATAATTCTAACATTCTCCCACTTGGTTCATAATAATCATAAGGCGCGCGCAATAATCTTTGAGTCATCCTTAAATATTTTTTTTCATAAGCACCTTAATCAAACAAACCATTAATGCGAGTCATGACGCTCACATACTAATTCAAGAGCATGATCACTTCCATGTACCACAACATTAACAATTCATCCAACAAGGTCTATAATCGGATTATTCAATAATGGTCTAATAATGTCTTATATAAAAGACTATTTTTGTCACATTCATCAATCCACATGCATGCAAACTTATATTTCAAGACATAAATTGAAATGTTCAGAATACACTTTAATCGATATCAAGTATAATGCAAAAATATAAGAACCAAACAATCCACTAACACTTATATTTAATTGGCTACACACAAGGCTCATATATTTAGCATGTTCCATGAATGTCCTTTGGTGATAGCCCATTTATTTAACATTTATACTAATGTGTTCGACTGACACTTTTTATTTCTAAACTTATTCATTCACATATAGCTATTATATTCTAACGTGCCTAGGTTCTTTGAAATACCTATCGGTTCTTAATAACTAAGAGTGCAGCGACAATATCATAATATTCCAGTGACTTGGTAATAGTGTTAACAACTCCAAGTCCCAAAATAAAAATTTCTCAGCCATATTTCATAAACTGTACCCCAAAGCATGTTACATACAATATTTAATTTTTTTCACTCTTTTATAATATTGGTCACTAGGCCAAAAAAACTTACTTAATCAAGAGAGAACAATTGTTATAAGTGTGAGCATATAATATATTAAGCATCTCATTACTTCATATTCTTAACCTATTTTATTTCCCTAATCTATGGTTCACTACTAAGAGAAATTCAAGAAATAGATCAATTTACTCCCACTAACTTCAAGGTAGTTATATACTTAATCAAAATATATAAAGTATTATTAAATACCAATTATGAGAAACTTACATAAGTTTATAGAGTAATTTCTCAACGTATACAGATCTTTTCTTAAACTGTCATAAGTTTTCATACTAAATGTAACTCTTATTCAAAATGAGCTACTAAGGCTATAAAAATTTAATATTCTATAGGTGAAAATATTTTTTTATACCCCTTTCTTTATTCGTAACGAAAACTTTGACCATAAGTCTAGTTTTATATACTTGATTATCAAAATCGAGTATTTTCTTACTCCTCTGTCAAATTCGCATTCTTGTGATAAATCTCACAATCATTCAGAATAGCAAACTCATTTAAGAGGTTCTTAAAACTATTCATATCCACTAACCAAAATAACAATTACTTTGAATGTTAAAGGAATGACACAAGTATCTTAAGTTCTTTTATAACCATATTAAGCTTTTGATACTCCCACTAATTTCACCAATCTTTAAAGATATTGAAATTTGATATTTTCGATTTCGAAAGTAGTTAATGTACCCTCTTTCGAGTGTAGATATAATTATAAATTCTAATACTTTTGAAAATTCTAAATCCATGCATGTGTTTGACATTCCTAATCATGGGTGTGTGTCAAATTGGATAAGTAAAGTGGAATTTATATAATACACTTTTAAAATTTCAAATGGAATTTTGTGTGAATAGATATTGTAATGATATCGACTTATTGCGTTTGACTTGTTGTTTTATAATGATATGATCTATATACGTCCATTATCCAACTATACTATAATCTCCCACTTGGGCCACATAGATCGTTTTAAAATTATAAAATCTTAAGAGCTCAAACACATGTGTCAAGATTCATAAGTGACAATCCATATACAATCTAATATATTATTTAATCAAAGTAAGTCTAGATATGAAGGAGTATGATATTCAATTATGACACAACATCGAAAAGATACTTTGAAGTTCAACATTATGATGTAGGATCAGAATCATTTCTCTTGTAAAAGTTTCATGAAAATAATTGTGCAAACCATCAATGAGAATACTATAATTAAGGAAAGTAAATTCTTTTATAAACTTAAAGATGCTTTATATGCTTGAGAATAATATTTGGAAAGGTCACTGTTTTTTTTTAAAAAAACATCAAAGAATTTATCGTTTATTTTATGCTTTGTCTTGTAAGGATCCTCGTATCGATTTAGAACTATGTTAGGCAACACTTTAGTTTTAAAATTGAAATAAATTATTTCATTCATATTGAATGACACATTATAATTCACACAATGTATATTACATAATGGGTACTCATATATTAATCTCGAACATTATGAGATTTTGCATAAACTCAATGTTTAACCCGTTTAATAATTCTTCAAGATTTTAAAAGAGTTCACCACACTAATTTATTAATAGTGGGTTCCTCAAGTAAAATTGAATTATAACGATTTAACATTTTTAAGTGAAACTTAGCTTCTTTATTTCATTCGAAGAAGTTAGTTCGAAGAATATTAAAAGGGATAAAAACTTGCAGTTTTAGAGAAAGAAAGTAATCTAAAATAAATAGCTCATTACATTAATGCAATGAGTTGACAACATGCACATCAACAATATTTTACAAATGTGGACTTTCTTTCGTAATAACTTTGAATATTTATATATATGTGACTTTATTAGGTACTAAGTTATATAATTTAGATGGACATGCTATCTAGGATAACTTTTCACCACCTAATTGCATAATCCCTTGCTATTTATATCAGTTACTCAAAATAAATTTCCTTTGGGAAATTATCTTGACGAAATAAATCAAACATACCTCATTAATGTCCTTACATATATACGCATGATGAGTTATTACTACCACTTTTATCTTTAAATTTAATATTCACATGCATTCTAGTTGGGTCACTTTGGTGACTACCAAACTATCCATTATATGAATATTACATTATTTTATGGATTCTATAATAATTTCATCAATCATTAATGTTTTCAAAAGACATAAATGGACAATGTACTTATAAATTAAGGAAGGTTGTGGACTCTTTGGAGTAACCATTAACAACCTTAATAAATAAATATATTACCGCATAATATTAATTTTACCATTGCAACCGGACTCTTTTGATCAACTAAATCATAATGAAATCATTCATAATCCGAACATTCAAAACCATATCTGGAGTCTTTGGAGCAACCAAGATATAGTATTTGAATGTTATCACAAAATTCAATATTTCTAATTATTATATTAGACCATTTTGGTGGAGTCGTAACCTAATAAATACTGAGATGAAATTCTTAAGGCATTTGCCATTACTCATATTGGACATAATAAGCATATACACATTTAATCTAATATTTAAAATTTTGAACACTGAATAAAACTTAACGTAAATATGAGTCTTAAGGAAAAATTTAAATCCTTTGAGGTTAAGTTGATGTGAAAAAAAAATTTTCTCATTAATTTTCATTTGATAATCAAAATTATTCGTTTGGTCAGTCTTTCGATGAACAAGATCCATCATCATTGCATCAATAATCTAATATTCATCATTATATTAGGACTCACTGACAGCCAAATATATACACAGTAATTTAATATTTATAATTATAGCTAATGACACTTTAATGGACACCTTATCTAAAATAATATAAATATTAAATTCAAAAACTTAACCATAACTATAATAGTCAAAACAATATTTGGTATATACCGAAAATATTATGATAACCAGATAAAATGAAGAAATTCATAATTTTCAATAATGGAAATTTGAGGAATCACTATAAGAAAACTCTTCAAAATAATCTTCCCAATAAGCAAAATTTTAAAAAATGGAGAAAAAAATAGGTGTCAACTTTATTACCAAATAAGACAAATTTAAGGTTTTGAGAGCTTAAACATGCTCAAATAGTCATAACAACGTTCATCACTAAAAAAATGGTCATTTTTCATCATTAAATCCTTTCGGATTGACATAACAAAAATTTCATCAATCCCGGGTAAGTCGACAATTTTAATTTCAATTATTGCTTATTAGAGGCATCACAAAAACCTTACTCAAAATATTCAGATTTACAGTTTTATAAAATAAGCATCTTTAAAGACATAATTAAAATTATCGCAAAAGAAAATCACAATAAGGGAACCAAAATCAATTTTAATTTGGTCATAAAAATTTGGCGCCCAAAATTTCATCTTGTAAAATTTTCTTTTATGTGATTATACATATATATCAATTAATTCAGCTGACTGCATTCACAGATATCCTAAATTGATTCATCATTAATTGTTCTTAATAATTTAATTCATAGAGTGTGCAAAAAATTTTCTTTCATGGAACACACATACACACACATATTACATAATGTATATAAAAAACAATACCCCAAAAAATGTTATGCACAAAACTTAATGGATAATTAATGATCCAAATATAGATGCATGTACAATAATTTAATATTTATGACTATAAATTAAGATACTTTCTACTTAATTTAACATCATATAAATATTAGTATCGAATTGATTCATAATTATATTAGGACCTTAATATAGATTATACACAATAATTCAATTTATCGAAACTATTATTATCAAACCCCTAATCATACATCTAATATTCAAAAGTTTATATTGAACCTTTTGGCCAATAAATAATATGAATAATAAAATAATTATTTAATTATAATATATGTAGTGATTTAAACCATAAAATATTAAAAACAATTTACTTTTTCAAAAATTAAAAATTTTGAGTTATCACTACTGTTGGTACCCGAATTTAGCATTATGGGCCCGGACGAGTAGCCTAATGAAAACGGCCTAAAATTCGGACCCCTTACCTTAACTACATTGGATTACGACTTAGTCTCCTCCCGTGTTCTCGTATAGAGATGTTCCGGGAAAAGATGGTAAACGTGGGGAAATACAACACCCCCACTCCCCGAAGACAGACATGTATATAATAAACCCTAAGTCTGGGGCAAAAGACACGCACTGTATTCTCTGTAAACGCTCCACGGAGTATATAGAAATAATACTGACTGCACCACCGTGGATGTAGGCATTCTTGCTGAACCACATACATATTGTGTTGTGTGATTGGCATTTTATCTTCTTTATTTTCCTTGGTGATTGCGTTTCTCTCATTTATTTGTGTTGAATAATAATTGTCACCACAATTGGCGCCGTCTATGGGAACGTTTGTATTCCCTGAGAAAGCCCACACCAACAAAGAAGTTCGAAATGTCTGGTCACAGTAGTAACGCTCCTCAGGTAGGAGATATCCAAGAACACGCTGATCCTCACAGGATCAGATCTGAAGTTCGGTGTTCAGATCAGAGGGCTCGCCCGGATAGGCCAGCCTCAGAGGAAATCCAAGGACCAGCGAGGTCCACGCCAATATCCAGACTAATTGATGCCTATGAGGCAAGGCTCCAAGATCAAAGGGAGTCCTCTAACAAGCAGGAGGCTGAGAATGCTCGCCTTAAAAGGAAATTAGAGAGGATGGACAAAGAGCTCCATCGCAGCACTAGGCGACGTCCATACCGCACTCCTAGACCTCAGGCGATCAAGTCTCGCAGTCGAGGAAGGAGCCCTAAGCGTGGATCCCAAAAAAGTGAGAGGCATGAGTCAAGCAACAACTCACTCGAGCACCAGCGACCGGCTCGCCATTACAGGAGCCCAGCTCGCAGTAGTGAGAATATACGAAATTTAGTCCGAAGAGAGATGGACCAACACCCAGCACATCGCAACGTAGGATCGACTAAGGATCTTGCTAGACGAGCTCTCAAGACCTAGATGAAATCCCCTTTCTCGAGGGAAATAGAGGAAGAGGAAGGCCCCAAGAAATTTTCTATTCCAAGATTCAAGATTCGTGATGGAAAAACTGATCACATTGATCACGTTAGGCAGTATAGGCAACCCATGACCCTCTAGAACCACCAAGATGCACTGATGTGCCGATTTTTTCCCTCGAGCCTGGATGACGTGGCACAGAAATGGTTCGAAAGGCTCCCTCATAGGTCTATCAAGAGCTTTGAGTCCCTGGCCGATATTTTTACGGCCCGCTTCATTTCTAGTAGCTCCCCCAAAATGATGGATGATTTGCTAACAATGAAGAAGACATCTCAAGAGACCCTTCGAGACTAGGAGAAGAGGTACTAGGAGTTATTCAACGAGGTCGAGGACTGCTCAGAGCAGGTAGTAGTGGCCTCCTTCAAAATTGGGCTACCCAACTCTTCCCTTCTGTACCAGTCCTTGACAAAGAAAGAGGCCACGACCATTGACGACCTGATGGCTCGTATCGAGGAATACGCCAAGGTGGAGGATGTGACCCGCCTCAGCACAGGGGAGAACGGTCGAACTAAGCTCGCTGTCAAAGGCAATGACAAAGCTGAGAACCAGAAAAAAAGAGGAAAGAATGGGGGAAAGAATGGCTCCAAGAACGGAGGCAGGAAAGATGTGGAAAAAGCATTTCAGGCAGTCAACACTGTCTTCAGAGAATCGATTTATAAGATTCTCACAAAAATCAAAGACGAGCCATTTATTAAGTGGCCCAAAAAGATGGGAGGAGACCCCTCAAAGAGAAACAACGTGCTGAGTTGCGCCTTTCATAAAGGAGGACATAAGACTGAACATTGCAAAGCTCTTAAGTCCCACCTCGAAGAGCTGGCCCATTCCGGGCATTTGAACGAATTCGTGGAAAAGAAGGCAGAGAAAGTTGCTGCTAATGGAGAAGCATGACCTGATAATGTACTCGAGGACGATGCTAGCCATGAATTCGTAGTAATTCACGGGGCATCTGATGTGAAGCAAATTCAGGGAAATTCAGCTCTGATGGAGGTAAAAAAGCTTACAGCAGTAATGCACGCCTTTCAGATCGATCCAGCAAAGACCCAATCAGGAAAACATCGGTGAGCAGATGATGTCAACTATAGCAAACATATCATGTTTACAGATGAAGATATGGTGGGAGTAAAGACCCCACACCATGACGCCTTGATCATTACGATCAAGATTGCTAACTATGATGTCGACAAGTTACTCGTCGACCAAGGAAGATAATCCAAGGTAATATATCTCGATCTGTTCAGGAAACTGAAGTTGAGCGTCAGCGACTTAAAGGAAGCCACTGTCCCTCTGGTTGGCTTCACTGGAAAAGTGACCATCCCACTGGGAAAGATTGTGCTACCGGTAAGGGCAGGAAGTATCTCCAAGATGATTCAGTTTCTGGTAGTCGACATTGACTCGCCATACTAAGCCATCCTCGGGAGCGGACGGCTACATGCAATGAAGGTAGTCCCCTCGACCTACCATAAAAAACTCAAGTATGTAACCGAGCGAGGAGTAATGGAGATCCATGGCGATCAAGCGATGGCAAGAAGATGCTTTATAGAAACCATCCGCCCTAGACCGAAAAAGAAGACCGAGAAGCCCAATGAGCAGGTCGAGGAACATGAAGGTCTGATACCCTCAAAATAGCAATTAAGGTATTGAAGACCCGGAGTGGAAGAGACCAGGTTCCTCCCTTCTGAGCGGGTCGTGGAAAACCTGGTGGAAGTTACAGTTGGTGATAGCGACAAGGACAGGGTATTTTTTATTGGAGCTTCCCTCATAAATCAAGAAAAAAAGGAATTGACGATTTTATTGAGAAGCAACGTAGACTGTGGCCATCCCCGATCCTCACCGCGCGGGTGGGTATGCAAAGAGAGAGGATCCTTCGGGTCCCGAACATCCCTCTTGGGAGCGCTTCGGTCGGCGTCATTTGAGATGAGGTGTAAAAATGTAGAGAGATTTAGAGTCACCAGTCTATTTTACTCAAAACAAACAAAAGAAAAAAGGGGAAGCCATCCTGAAGGATAGCATCTAAAGACACACTGGTGTATGCGAAACCAAAATGATTCGAGAAGGGTTCAGAGGCTTAGTTAAGAAATGGGAAGGTGTTAGGCACCCATTCCTCCCTTTCGGTCTCTCATGGATATTTTGCTATTTTCCTTTATATTTTCCCCGTGATATGTGTGTATGTGTATATATATGGTGGAGATAGGATTCCTCAACTTGTATCGTGGAAGAGATAAAGCGAGTCATCCGTAGAAAGGTATAAAAATAATATTAGAAAAAAAAGATTTACGCGATTACCCCTACGTTGATCGTTATTATGGAACGATAACGCATATGGAGTAATACGTCCCTAAGGGTAAGTATATATAGAATATAAGAAGATTAAATTTAGAGAAAATAGAAAATAAGAGAAAAAGTAAGAAAATGACTCGAGTCTCGGGTGTGTGTAGAAAAAGTGTTTTTAGTTGTGAGAAAAGTATGAGAATCCCTATTTGGAATCATGAGCAAACCCTCTTTTTCTTGTTTTTTGGGTTTTATTTATATGAAAAAAAGAGATGTGCAATAATATTAAATAAAGAAGTATATTAGGATGTGTGAAATGAGATAATAAAAGGCCAAAATAATAAAAACAAGTTATTGCAAATTTAAGAGAATTTGAAGAGAAAGTTGAGAAAGATGGACCTTCTTGGAGACCTTGAGCTTGATCTTAAATGTGGGGGAGCATACCTTGAACTTGGATGATGATGTAGAGTGTCTAATTTACCAAGTTTAATTAAAAGGATGATGAAAAGTGGAAGTAAAGAAGGGATTTAGAGGTTGAAATCATGCTACCTTCGAGAGAGGTTTCTGGGATTCGTTGAGAGTGAATTTTATCAGATCTGGGCTCCTCTTGCAAATGAGGTGAATGCCTCCTTTTATAGGCTCAGTTCACTGCTAATCGACATAGACCTGATCCTGCCTATCGGCAGGGTCTGGAACCTGCCATTTGGCAGTGTGTTTTAGGCCTTTTCGAGAAATTGACTATCGGGGGAAAACCATTGGTCAGAATCGTGCATGGTGAAGACTATTGGAAAGTTAATTAAGAGGCCTTTGAAAGTCCTTTGGACCGCTCCCTGGTTCGGGAGTTAACTTTGGGTCAAATATGGCTCGAAACCGTTTGTCGGTCCATTAGACGGGGAATCGTTCAGACGCAAACGGATCATTCGTCTGCATGGTAAGTCCAAATCGTGCATGGGGTGGACCATTGGAAAGTTTAGGAGATGTACTTTGACATTCCAAAGATTTTTACCCAGTTCGGGGAGTTGGCTTTGGTCAACCGGGCCCTGGAAGCATTTGGCAACCTCTTGGAGTTAAACGGATCGTTCGTCCATATGGTAAGTCAGAATTATGCATGGGGTGGACCGTTAGAAAGAGTATTTAGTGCCCTTTGAAGATTCATTTAGCCTCGATTGAGCTAAAGAGTTGACTTAGGTCAAATAGAGCCCGGGAGCACCTGATGGCCTCTGGGTCAGGTTTTGGATGCAAACGGATCGTTCGTCAGCATGGTAAGTCGGAATCGTGCACGGGATAGACTGTTGGAAAGGGTATTCAGTGCCCTTCGAAGATTCATTCAGTCTTGGTCGAGATGAAGAGTTTGAATTTTTGGTCAAATTGAGTCGGGGAGTGCCCGATGGCTTCTAGGTCAGTACTCAGGACATGACCTGGGTTTGTAGTGATAATGGGGAGGTACTAGGGACCGAAGGAGAGTTGGGGGTAATGGAATGGGGTCTCTATAGAGCCCCTCGATGGGTGAGTTTGGAACAAATGATGACCGTCCAATAGACACCACATGATGCTTATGAGGGAGTATGACCGATTCAGAGGGTCGAGGCCGATTCTGAGGACCTAAGGAGTTTGTTGGGGATGGAATGACGATCAAAGGTTTAGGTCGATTCTGAGGACCTAAAGTGGTGTTGGGGGATGACCAATTATGCGGGTCAAAGCCGAATCTGCGGGCTTAGGGTGAAGATCTAATAACCGAGGCCAATTCTGACCTAAGAGTGGTGACGACCGAGGACCGGGTCAATTCTGACCCAACTCAGGTGACGATCCAAGATCGAGGTCAATTCTGACCTAAGAGTGGTGACGATCGAGGACCGGGGTCAATTTTGACCCAACTCAGGTGACGATCCAAGACTGAGTTCAATTCTGACCTAAGAGTGGTAACGACTAAGGATCGGGGTCAATTCTGACCCAACTCAGGTGATGATCCAAGATCGAGGTCAATTCTGACCTAAGAGTAGTGACGACCGAGGATCGGGGTCAATTCTGACCCAACTCAGGTGACGATCCAAGGCCGAGGTCAATTTTGACCTAAAAATGGTAACGACCGAGGACCAGGATCAATTCTGAGCCAACTCAGGTGATGATCCAAGACCGAGGTCAATTCTGACCTAAGAGTGGTGACGACCGAGGACCAGGGTCAATTCTGACCCAACTCAGGTGACGATCCAAGACAGAGGTCAATTCTGACCTAAGAGTGGATGAAGATTGGATTTTGATTTCGCTAGAGAAAATGCCTTTTGATTTGAGCTGGGGAGCTGATAGCTGGGGAAGCTTTTGTTTCTTTAGGAGACCTCGCGGGGGGGAATAACTTATTTTGGTGCTGTAAAAACTCCGCTGGGGAAGTGATCAGGCGATCCTCAGATATCCTTCGGTGCTTTACCGGGAGGAGAATCACTTGGTTTTTGAGGATTCCGCTGGGAAATAGGGGTTCCGCTTGAGGGAATGCGAAGTTTTCTTGGTGAAAAGGCTCTAAATCCTTCCTGGGATTTTTAGGAATTTTCCAAAAACTTTTTGGGGCTTTATGGTATTTTCTAGGAATTTTTGTTTGAAATTTAAGGGAGGGTGACGGTCGGTATAGTATGAAGGGTGCCATTCGGTAGTGGCATGGACTTTTGGACTACCTCGGGAAGGTAAGGAGTCAGTGTCGATCAGTATGGTGGGGGGAAGTGCCGATATAAAGGGGGCGAATCCCTTCATTTTTTTTCACAGCTTCTTTGCTTTCTCTCTTTCTGCGATTTCTCTATATATCGTTCTAGCATTCCGATCTTCAAGAAATGGCCACTTTTGTGAGCACTGCAGTCCACCGAGAGTGGTTAACCGTTGATGACTGTGCGGACGTGGAGTGGAGGGCTAGGGCGCCTCTTGCTTTGGGGAGTGAGAACTCCTTTGCTGCATTTGAGCCTGTTGCGGATGAGCGGACCTTGCTGCGGGAGCCATCGCGTCATCGCTCTTCGGGAGTGAGTCTCGGCGGTTATGTAAGTAACCTGACCTTTGGCATTCTTCTCTTTTTGGTGATTTTTCTTTCTTTCTTGACTTTTTATGAGACTTTTCCTTTTTTCCAGTCTGATATTTTTTTGAAGAACATGTGCGCCCGCGGGACGACGAGGCTCAAGGATGTCTAGGAGCATCTCCCACCTGTGGTGTGTTGAGTGGTATCATCAGCGGGTTTGGGCAGTTGGCATCGGTGCTGGATGAGACGCCTCTCTCGACAGCAGTGTTGTGCACTTTGGGAGAGAGGTGGTGGGATACTACCCACACCTTCCATTTCGGCTTCAGGGAGATGACTGTGACTCCCATAGACGTTCAGAAGCTGCTAGGGTTGGATTATGACGGAGAGTAGATAGAGGTGGATCGCTCTTTATGGGTGAGACCGGAGGCAGTGCGTGCGAAACTTGGATATTTTCAGGTGACCTTTTATCCCTGGGGGACAGCCATTCAGGATGCGGGGGCGACCGGGGTGAACGCGCGGATGAGGTGTTTGCTGGCGCATGAGTTCGGCCATTCCTAGTACCTCGGGGAGTGAGTGGTTTGCCAAATTGCTGAGGAGGAGGTGGTGGTGCCACCTGCGTAACCTCCTACGTCTATGAGGCAGGAGCGACTGCTGTCAAAGGATGAGAGGATCGCGGCGATGATCGGTGAGTCCTACTTGTTGTACACCGATACGGCTGCGCTGTATGACTATATGGACTTTGTGACGAGCTAGTTGATGGTGACCAACATACATGATGCCCAGCCTTTCCCTCCTGCTGGTTCGAGTCGGGCAGTGGGATCTTCCCATAGTGGCAGCGGTCCGTCGGCATCTGCGGTGGCAGCGACTTTAGAGGTTCCTTTTATGCGGTTGCATACCCCTTCATACAACATTCAACGAGCTGACGGAGGGATGGTGCCTATGTTTCACCGTCCTTATACGATGGATTCGGAGGAGTTGGGTTTGATAGAGGAGGTCCTCCGACTTGCGGTATGTGTTTATGCTCCTCTTTTCCTTTCCTGTTTTGGTCATCTCTGCTTTGATACTGATTTTGCTTTTCCTTGTAGCAAGTCCGGGTGTCGACCACTTGGCTAAGGGACATCAGAGACTGGATATCTTTGGCAGTTGCCCATATTCGGGACGCGGTTCCTGTTCCTTCTTGATTGGTTCCTTTTGCTTCTTCCGGAGAGGATTCTGGCTCGGGTAGTGGTGGCACATTGTCTCGCCGTAGGGGGGAGAGAGCATGTCGCAGGGGTGGAAGCTCTTAGTGAGAGAGAGAGAGAGAGAGAGAGAGAGAGAGAATGTAGGTTCGGGCTGAGTCCCGCTATTTTTTTCTTTTTCTTTTTATTTCCTACAAAGATGACGTAACACAGAAAATAGATATATGCAATGCAATGGAATTTTTTGATTATCTTTTATTAATGATGAATGAATGCATGCACATGCATTTTTTACTTTGCTGCTGAGACCGTAAAAAGGAGTATTTTTGGAGTTTTTGAAATAAAGTTTTTAATTAAAAGGGGAAATTATATAAGGAGGAAAAGGGATTTTGAAATTCTGTTGAGAATATCAATTTATTTCTATTGAGTTTTTTTGTTTGACAAAAGAGGAAAAAAGGAAAATTTCTAAAAATGGGGGGTTGCCGATCGGCAAGCACCCTGTCCTGCCTATCGGCAGTTCAGTCTAGTCCCATCAATTCAAAGCTTTGATTGATACCCTCTTCAGCCTTTGGTACCTTATTGGGTAGGATTCCCTCCCATTTATGTAGGTATTATGTTTCTTGTGAGGGTTTTCAAGTATAAAAAGGGGTAAGGGTGGAGTGTTTTCATCACACCTTTGCATTTTCACCTACCTACACACTATCTCTTAGCCTTGCAAGATGGCTCTCCCTGGTATCATGGAGTTTTCTAATTACCTCAAAGCCTTGGAAGCAATGTGCTCTTATAATGTTGACTATGATGCTTTCAACATGCGTCGAGTCTCCCTGTGGCGCAATCGGCCTCTTGAGTGGAACGTGCTGATGGTGGCGGTACAATTCTGGTACCCCGAAGACCATGTATTTCGCTTTGGGTTGGATGAAGTTTGTCCTACATACGAGGAATTTTATGCCATGCTGGGTGTAAATTCCGGTGTTGCTGCGACTTTGCCCGAATTTTCCTGTTCTCCCAGGGATTTATTGGTCGGGCTCCTTCGTGTTTCGCCTTCGGCAGCCAGATCATTGGTTATTGGAGGAATGATCTCCCTCCCGGCAGTGCTGCAGTTTGTGCATTTACGAGAAGTAGGTGATGCTGGCTATGCTGGAGTCGTTGTTCTGGGTCTAGTTTCAAAATTATTACTGGTGACTAGAGAACTGTAGGTGGACCCGCAACTTGCAGCTATTACTTCATGGATGTCTTACCGTCTCAATCATGCGGCGGTGATACTGGCGGAGACCCTGAATGGCCTGAATACCTGGAGAGAAGGTCGTTCTGACTTTTTTAGGGGTAGCCCTGTGATGCTGTTCATGTGGTTGTCTGAAAGATTCCGCTTGGTGACTGCTCCAGAATATCCCTTGTCGGTCGTACCCAACTTCTTTTCACGCTACTTCATCAGTGTTGGTCTGTATGCTGAGAACTGCTAGCATTGGCTTGTGGAGAATGGGGCTCGTGGTCTGTATTGGTCAGTTCCTTGGTGGGGGCAACTGCAGCCTGTTCTGCAGCTAGGAGAGTATTCATATGTTCGGCTAGTTGGCCTCAGACAGACCTCTTTTTATTTCCCTTGGCGGCTTCTGCGCCAATTTGGCTGGGCCCAGGTCGTACCACCTCGGATCTCAAATTTGACTGGCGACTATTTTACTCAAAACAGACAAAGAAAAGGGGGAAGCCATCCCGAAGGATGTCATCCAAAGACATACTGGTGCATGCGAAACCAAAATGATTCGATAAGGGTTCGAAGGCGTAGTTATAAAATGGGAATGTGTTAGTCACCCATTCCGCCCTTTCGGTCTCTCATGGATATTTTCTATTTTCCGTTATATTTCCCCCGTGATATGTGTGCATGTGTATATATATGGTGGAGATAGAATTCCTCAACTTGTATCATGGAAGAGATAAAGCGAGTCATTCCTAGGAAGGTATAAAAATAATATTAGAAAAATAAGATTTACGCGATTACCCCTACGTTGATCGTTACAATGGAACGATAACGCATATGGAGTAATACGTCACTAAGGGCAAGTATATATAGAATATAAGAAGATTAAATTTAGAGAAAATATAAAATAAGAGAAAAAGTAAGAAAATGACTCGAGTCTCGGGTTTTACCCCGAGACTCCTACGTAGCCTATAAAGGCATCAAAGTCCACGTAGTCCGCATACAAAATGAGGGGTGGGGTTTATCCCATAAATCCAAATGGGGGATCTCTTATTTGTGGGTGTGTGTGTGTAGAAAAAGTATTTTTAGTTGTCAGAAAAGTGTGAGAAAAGTATGAGAATCCATATTTGGAATTTATGAGCAAACCCTCTTTTTCTTATTTTTTTGGGTTTTATTTATCTGAAAATAAGAGATGTGCAATAATACTAAATAAAAAAGTATATTAGGATGTGTGAGATGAGATAATAAGAGTGCTAAGTAATAAAACAAGTTATTGAGAATTTAAGAGAATTTGAAGAGAAAGTTGAGAAAGATGGACCTTCTTGGAGACCTTGATCTTGATATTGAATGTGGGGGAGCATCCCTTGCATTTGGATGATGATGGAGAGTGGATAATTCATCAAGTTTTATGAAAAGGATGATGAAAAATGGAAGTAAAGAAGGGATTTGGAGATTGAAATCACGCTGCCTTCGAGAGAGGTTTCTGGGATTCGTTGAGAGTGAATTTTATCAGATCTGGTCTCCTCTTGAAAATGAGGTGAAGGCCTCCTTTTATAGGCTCAGGTTACTGTCAATCGGCATAGACCTCATCCTGCCTATCGGCACCTGCCGATAGGCAGGGTCTGGAACTTGCCATTTGGTAGTGTGTTTTAGGCCTTTTCGAGAAATTAGTTGCCGAGGGCAAATCGTTGCTCAGAATCGTGCACGGGGCATACCGTTGGAAAGTTAATTTAGAGACCTTTGAAAGTCCTTTGGATCGCTCCGGGGTTTGGGAGTTTACTTTGGGTCAAATATGGCTTGGAAGCGTTTGTCGGTCCATTGGACGGGGAATCGTTCGGACGCAAACGGATCATTCGTCCGCATGGTAAGTCCAAATCGCGCACGGGGCAGACCGTTGGAAAGTTTAAGAGATTTACTTCAAATTCCAAAGAGTTTGACCCAGTTTAGGGAGTTAACTTTGGTCAATCGGGCCCTAGAAGCATTTGGTGACCTCTTGGAGTTAAACGGATCGTTCGTCCGTATCGTAAGTCGGAATCGCGCACGGGGAGAACCGTTGGAAAGGGTATTCAGTTCCCTTCAAAGATTCATTTAGCCTCGGTTGAGATGAATAGTTAACTTAGGTCAAACAGATCCCGGGAGCGCCCAGTGGCCTCTGGGTTAGGTTTCGGGCGTAAACGAATCGTTCGTCTGCATGGTAAGTTGGAATCCCGCACGGGACGGACCGTTGGAAAGGGTATTCAGTGCCCTATAAAGATTCATTCAGTATCAATCGAGATGAAGAGTTTGACTTTTTATTCAAACTAAGTCGGGGAGTGCCCGATGCCTTCTAGGTCGGTACTCGAGACATGACCTGGGTTTGTAGTGATGAAGGGAGGTACTAGGGACCTAAGGAGAGTTGGGGGTAACGAAATGGGGTGTCTACATAGACGTTTTCGCATGGGATCCATACGAGCTTCCTGGAATTGATCCCAGTGTGGTTTGTCATTGGTTTCATGTCGATCCCACTTTCAAACCTATCACCCAAAAGGCACGGTGAACTGCGCCCGAGAAGGCAAAAGCCGTAGAAAAAGAAGTAGAAAAATTACTAGATGCAGGATCCATACGGGAGGTCCAATTCCCTAAATGGTTATCCAACCTAGTAGTAGTTCCAAATAATAACGGGAAATGGAGAGTCTGCATCGACTTCACTGACCTTAATAGGTGATTCGTATCGAATATTGCATATTTTCGCCCGTTATCTTTATGCATTCTAGCACTTTTACGGTCCTAAATGCCTATAATTATGATCATTAACCATAAAACCTTGGATTTGGATATATACATATTTTTCAGGGGTTATTTGTGCTTTTGTAAGTATTGGAACGATAAAAGTGAGGTTCGGTTGCATTTCGGAGAAGTTCCGTCGTCGAATGCTACTTTAAGGGAAATTTGGTCTTTTTAAACTCACTATTTTATATGGAATGAAGTTACCAACATTTATATCATCAAATTATCTTTCCGTGGCCACTGACCATGCGTCATTCTGACTCCGTATGTGGAAGTTATGCCCATTTCCGGAAGGTTTCGGTATTTTCTTCTACTTCAAGGGCATTTTGGTAATTTCATACTACATAATTTTGAGGGTTTCAAAACATAATCATGTATAGAATTTAATTATCTTCGCGTAGGTTCCGACCACGCCTCATTTCGATTCCTTATGAGGGAGTTATGGCCATTTTCGTGCAACGCATCAAAATTGGTTCGGAGTGGAAAAGGGGGCTGTCTCAAGCCCAAGGAAAATTCCAAAAGTGCGGTCGACCGGTCCCATCAGATATGGATGAAAATTAACTTATTTTGGTTTTTTTGGCTTGGTTTTGTTTGGGGTTTATTTTGGGGTATAAATAGAGTGTTAGGGGCATTTCTTTGGAGATATATTTTCATTTTAGATAGGATATTTTAGGGTTTTGTTTTGGGAGCTTTGGACCTTCTCTTCTTCTTTGGGTTTATACCCATTTGTATGTAAGTTACTATTCATTCATCCTCTTCCTTTAATTAATTCTTTATTTCTTTGTTTAAGCTTTGTTCTCTTGATTTATTGCTTTGATTCATTAGTTGTTGGTAGTTTAATTCTTGTTTTCTTTGATAATTAGTTGTTTTAACTTAGTTTCATTTATTTGTGCTTTTAATTATGTGTAGTGGCTAATTTAGTCTAAGTTATGTCGGATTGAACTCATTCCGGGTTGACATGTTGTTTTGCTTTGGTGATGGTGTTTACGAGTCTATTTCGGGTGCGTTGTCCTAGTTATTACGCCTAGGGGATTTGACAGGGCGTATCATGTATGTTCCATGATTACGACCTTGCGTGCATAATTTTCGGGGTATTTGTTGACACCAAAATCATATTAGGCTTTTATGCAAATTTAGGAGTGTGACAACTCTTGATTTACTTAACTGTCGAAACGAGACGCAACCTTAATAACTCGTCGACCCATGTAACCATTTTATACTAATTAACTCGGGTGAGGGATATTCGACGCAACCTATAGTTTTTATTCTCTTTATTAATTTAGTTTAATTTCCCTCGCCTAGATTAATCTTTCCCTTTCATGCATCTTTTCTTTTAGTTTGTAATTCACCTTTTACACTTTTATTTCGAAATATTAAATCTTATAAATTCTAACAACTTGTCCCTATGGATTCTCGATACCCGACTTACCGCTCTACTTGCCCCACAAGTGTAGTTGTAACTTAGGTTTTTGTATTGAGTTGGCGAAACGAAAACAACGATTAGCGTCTTTACACGCGCTACTTTTCGCACTTGATTAATAGGGCTTTCCCTAAGGACATTTTCCCCATCCTAAAAATTAATCAATTGGTGGACGCCACAACAGCTGATGAAAGAATGAGTTTTCTGGATGCATATTCGGGGTATCATTAGAGACCTATGTATGCACCAGACTAGGACAAGACAACATTCATCACCACAGTCATATTATACTGTTACAAAGTCATGCCCTTCGGGCTCAAAAACGCAGGGGCAACCTACCATCAATTGGTCACCAAGATGTTTAAAGACCAAATGGGAGACACTATGGAGGTCTACATCGACGATATGCTCGTCAAGAGAAGAAGCAAAGAAGACCACCTCTCAGACCTATCGAGAACCTTCAAGATCCTCAAGAAATACCGAATGAAGCTCAACACGAGCAAGTGTTCTTTAGGTGTCCAGTCAGGAAAATTTCTTGGATACTTGGTCAGTAAGAGAGGCATCGAGGCTAACCCGAACCAGATCGACGCAATCAATAGAGTACAGCCCCTTCGAACAATACGAGATGTACAGAAGCTCATCGGCATGCTTGCTGCCTTGAACCTTTTCATCTCGAAGTCCTTCGAGAAATGTAAACCATTCTTCCAGCTCTTGAAGGGAAATAAGACAGGAGAATGGAATCAAGATTGCTCGCGAGCATTGAAGGAGCTCAAGGACTACCTTAGCTCGCCACCCCTTCTCGTCATACCCCAAGAAAGAGATTCCTTGTACTTATACCTCGTCATCTCCAACCACGCTGTGAGTTCTACAGTGGTGTGCGAGAAAGAAGGAATTCAGCACCCCGTTTATTACGCGAGCAAGACTCTGTTAGATGCTGAACAGCAATACCTACCACTAGAGAAGCTCACCTTTGCACTTGTGGTAGCTTCAAGGAAGTTAAAGAACTATTTTAAAACTCATACCATCATTGTTCTTACATCGCACCCCCTTAAAGAAATCCTGAGGAAAGCGGATCTGTCAGGCAGATTGACTAAATGGTCAGTTGAGCTCGGATGATTTGACATCCAATTTTTAACCAAGGAATACAATCAAGGGACAAGTCCTTGATGATTTCATAGCTGAATTCACAGGCGAGCATCCTCTAGACCAACTTCAACCAGTGAATCAAGGAGAAAACCACGCAACGGAGGGAGTTTGGAAATTATTTGTTGATGGAGCCTCCAATTCGAAGGGGGCAGGAGTGGGCACTGTGCTTGTTACTCCAGAAGTTACGATCCTCGAATAGGGAATCAGTCTTGGATTTGAAGCCTCCAATAATTAGGCAAAATATGAAACTTTGATAGCCGGCCTCCAGAAAGCACACACTTTGGGAGCAAATTAGTTACAGGTGTTCGGAGACTCTCAATTAGCCTCCAATCAGATAAGCGGGGACTACAATGCAAGAAATGAAAGAATGACATCCTATCTCTCCTTGGCCAAGAGGCTAATGGACAACTTCGAAGAAGTCAATGTCCAACAATTTCCTAGAGGACAGAACAGCCATGCTGACGCCCTGACAGCCCTGAGTTTGACAATTAATTCTGACTTGAAAAGAACGATCCCCATCGACTTCCTCGCTCATCCGAGCATCAACCAGAGCCAGCCGCCAGGCGGGGAACATGTGCTCCAGATTAAGTTAGCACCCAGTTGGATGGACCCTTTAAGGAACTATTTGAGGGATGGTGCACTTCGAAGCTATAGAAAGATCGCTCATCATATTAGAGTCAAAGCTGCTCTCTTTCACTTATCTCCTGAGGGCAAGATGTATAAGAGATCATTCTCCAGCCCTTACCTATAATGTGTTCGCTCGGGGGATGTCGAGAAGATTCTACACGAGCTCCATAAAGGAGTCTGTGAGAGCCATATTGGAGGAAGATCACTAAATTTTCGAGCTATGAAGGAGGGCTACTGGTGGTCATATATGAAAAAAGATTCAGCAGTGTACGCTCATATGTGCAAGAAATGCCAACTACACGCCCCTATGGTTCACCAACCTGCCAGTGACCTAAGATCACTCACCAGCCCCTGTCCCTTCGCCCAATGGGGAATGGACATTGTAGGACCACTTCCTACCGTCGTTGGCAAATGAAAGTATCTGTTGGTCACAACGGATTACTTCACCAAATGGATCTAAGTAGAGCCACTGGTAAACATCCGAGATGCAGATATGATGAGATTCATATGGAAAAACATAATTACCTATTTTGGAATCCCCAGAACCATCATCACTGACAACGGAACATAGTTCGAAAGTGGCCCTTTCCAAAGTTTCTGCAATGAGCACGGGATCTGGCACTACTTTAGCTTGGTGGCGTATCCTCAGAGCAACGATCAAGCCAAGGCTTCCAACAGAACAGTGATCGATGGGTTAAAGAAATGATTAGAGTGAGCCAAAGGCGCATGGGTAAACAAACTACCACATATTCTGTGGGCTCACCGAACTACCCCACATCGAGCAACGGGGGAAACCCCATTCTCACTAACATATGGAATGGAATCGATCATCCCATTAGAAGCAGGCCTACCAACTATGAGGTCCACCCTCGTCGACCAGGGCCAGAATGATGCAGCATTTCTCGCTGAATTCGACCTAGCCGACGAACGTAGCGATCTTTCTTTAGTGAAACTAGTAAGCTATCAGCAACAACCCGCAAAATACTATAACAAGAAGGTCAATCCAAGGGCATTCCAAGTTGGTGACTATGTCTTAAGGAAAGTCCTTGGCAGTGCAGTGAAACCATCCCATTCAAGATAACAAGAGATGACCTGCAAGGAGCCTATCACTTAGAAACGCTGGAGGGCGGAGAGATACCCCGAGCATGGAATGCAACAAATCTTAAGAAATTATATTTTTAGTTTTTTCTTTCGCCTTTTTGCCATATTTTGACAACTCATTTTCTTATTATTAATAAAATTTGTTTGGTAGTTGCATTCTATGAGGTGTTAGTTAACTAATAAGTGAACTTTCTAACTTGCATACCCTTTCCAAGTAACAGGCCTACTACTCAGTACACTATAGCAGGGAAAACACCCTCCTCAGGTTTTTGTTATAAAATACGAACAACCTTTTAGCATTGCCCCTGGCAATATATAAAGCCCTACAGGAGATCATTAGGCAATACGGCCAAGTCAAATTGGTCGCCAGATAATGTTTGGTCAACAAAACCCTGATCGGATAGAATATTTAACACCAGGTGTGTCCTCGAAAATTGTCACACTAAGGCCTAAGGGAGTGTGACGACACGACCTAAAAGGTAAAGTAAGGCAGAATGGTATCTCATAAGCATACTGGACTGGAGGGACACTTACTCAATAATACAAACTTACCAATCTAGACGGCCAAGAGAGGCCCAAGATTATTAAGCAAAGAATAAATTATGCAAAAAATATGGAACACTTGTTTAGTCGGCGAATTCGCCCAAAATATAAATCTTATATTATTTCACAACAGAAATGTACAATTCATGTATAATCGGCGAGGTCGCCCAAAGCATCGATACTATATTGTTTCATAACATATGTGTACATAATTACAACTAGTAAAATCTTAATGAGGCCGAGGCCTCTGAACAAGATAATCAACTACTTGTGCTCTTTGACCGTCATCCGAGTGAGGAGATAATTCTTCATTAACCTCGTTCGCATCTGACTCCAATAGCTGCCGAGGGATGGCATCGGTGGGGATCCACTGATCATCCCTCCTGAAGGGGTTAGGCCTTAAAGTGGAAGGAGAAATCTCATGACGATACCAGAGCATTAAGTTCCTTGGAACTTGTAGCTTCCTTAGGGTCAGCCTTGTCGGAGCATCCACCTAGCCTTGGTTATAACCATCAGCCCATACTCACCGGGGTCCTCTCTTAAACAGATGCCTCAGTCGTGTGACATCCATTTGGAGCCCAGTAGCAATAACGTATGCTCGGCAGACATCTTCACGAAGCTCATCCATTTCCCTAACTAGGTTTCTTGCATTTGTACTAGCTCACGGAACGGTCGATGGGATAGAACCTTGTATCATCGGAGGGACGTCGCTCAGTCCTGTGCCAGCTCACGATGAGGAGGAACCCCTCAAAACGTGAGGTGCAGTGCTCGACGCATGCTCCCTGAGGAGCAACACCTCCCTCCTCAAAGACTCATTTTCCTGTTGCAGAATTTCTCCAACCTGGTTAATCTCGATAGAATTAAGGACTCTAGCTCTCAGAGTATTCACCCCCTCTTGAACAGAAGCTCCAACCTCTTCCATCTCCTGGAGTCTGTCTTTCAGTTTAACAACAAGATCAGACTGCTTTATGAAATGCTTATTCCTCAGTCACAGCGATTTGCAAATTCTCATGAACGTATGACGAGGCTCGGGGCTCACATCAGGACCAAGCATTCTTCCCAATTGAGAAGTGGCTGGTATATATTCATCTACCTCAATCAACTACAGGGCATTAAAGGATAGAATAAATCATTACACTCAGGGAAGAGACCTTCCCATTTCATTAATACTTAAAAGGATCAGAGTAAATCAAGAAACAAAAAGGAACATTACAAATAAAAATACAAAAGGAATCCTAGAGATAAATTAGCTGGCTACCTCGGGTTACTCAGAAAAAGCTGGCTGT
This sequence comes from Sambucus nigra, assembly GCA_949130495.1. Classification (NCBI taxonomy): domain Eukaryota; kingdom Viridiplantae; phylum Streptophyta; class Magnoliopsida; order Dipsacales; family Adoxaceae; genus Sambucus; species Sambucus nigra. The sequence continues at coordinate 306,937,445 of OX422217.1, read as the reverse complement.
TTCCCCTTGTCAGCAGCAGTAGGAGCACCTCCCTCAGTAGGGACAACCTCTGTCGACCGAACATGAAGGAACTTAGGAGGAACTAACTGGGAGGCAGGGTCAACACCTTCGGTGGCTGGGGCAAGGACTTCATCCATAATTAGCTTCGGGCCTGGATCATGCTCATCGAACAAAGGAGAGGCAACATCCACCCCAGCAGCCAAGAGGGCTTTGTTCCAGCCTTTCTTGAAGTTCAGACAGTTGATGTAGACTGTCTGAACCTCAGCATCCTCGTATGCGACAGCCCACCCAGATTTATAAGAGTCTTCTTTAACGGTGACTGCCTCAGACTTCTTTTCCTTCAGCTTCTCATTCAACACCTTGTTCTCCTCCACGACTTCCAGCTTGCTCGAGCAGACCAAATCGTAGGCCTGTCGCAGCTTGCTCAGTTCTTTGTCCACCACCTCCCTTTCTCGATTGGCTTTGACAAGGGCTAGGTCAGAGGACGTACGGGCAGCATCAACAACCTTCAAGCTAGCATCGATCTCGACACTCTTCACTCTCAATGCAGCATTCTGCTTATCCAGCTCGCCTGGTGATCAGCTCATCGCGAGAGCGATAGAGCACAAAAAAGTCAGTCACAAACTGCGAGTAACAGAAAATATTATAATAAGGAAACAGACAGAATTTGACGAACATTAGAAAAGAGAAATAGACTTACTAAGGCTAGCCTATGGCTCGCTTGTAGGGTTAACTGGTCAATCCCCATCGCCCTTTGGCAATCAGCAGGAAGGACTACTCTCTCGAGCAGTGCAGGGGCCAATTGAGGAGAAGTGGTAATCGAGGCCCCCTCTGGCAAAGCGGACACAGGCACTAAGGCCTGCCCAACCTTTGTACTCGCCTCCATTTTTCTCCTCTCTTCCTCCTTTTCCTTCTCCTTCTCTATCCTCTTCCTCTCCCCGACCTTCTTCTTCTCCTCAATCTTCTTCTTCTCTTCTTCCATCTTCCTCTCTTTCTCTCACCCGCTCTTCTTCCTTTCTCGTCTTCTCTTGCTCCTAAGCAGCAGACCGAGCACCAGTACCAACATCCCCACTGCTGGACTTCTACTTCTTCGACCTTTGAGCAAGGGGCACATCATCATCATCATCATCACGGATCATTTTTTTCTTGGGGGAACCATTTCCTCACTAGAGCTGCTGGATGTACTTGAAGGTCCTTGGGCTTCAGAAACTTCTTTTGAGCTAGAAGAATTGTCACTGTTGGAGCTCTCCTCGTCGGGACCACCTTCAACACCTCCCCTGATATCACTCTCAGAACTGCTCTCTTCCTCATCCAACTGAATGGGATCGGCAGAAGATTCTTCAGAAGTATCAAAGTTGGGAATGCTATCCACGGGCCTTGCAATAAAACTAGACCCAATGTTCTTATACTCAAGCAAGAAGGCAGCAAACCGGGGATGTTCACCATCAGCCAAAGGTTCCCTAATATTCCAAGCTTTAATCAGCTCGAAAGTTCGAACCTTGCTAAGGGCAGGCTCCAAGTTCTTTGTCCTCGCTAAAAAGAAAATAGGAAAGTGTCAAGAAAATCAGACATTAACAAAGAAATCAGAAGGCCAAAGCAAAGACTACCTATGTACTCTTTCCCATAAAAGGGGACAGTAAATCTATCAGACCTCGACCCCTCAGTATGAGGGGAGAACTGACAATTCCTAGAAAGAAACCCATCTTGCCAGTAGTCCTTGTGGGAATCAGGTAAATTTACTACCAATATCCTGTCAGGACTCCTGGCCTTGAGGTAAAGAAGACCCGAGCTAGTTTGAGAGAAGGAATAACAAAAGGAAACTTCGGCGAGCCCTAATTTAGTGCCATAAAGTTGATTTATTCTATGAACGCCATTAATTATCTTTCATATATTGGGCGAACACTGTGCAGGGACAATGTTGAAATAACCAAAGAAATGAAGAAACAAATTGTTTGGAGGAAAAGTAAGCCCCCCTTGAGAAAGTAACAGGACATGAATTCAATGAGCACCCTCTATCTCTCTACCATTCTTAGGGAGAGAGGCACACTCAATCTCTACCCATTCTGGGATATTATAGAACTCCCTGAACTCAGACAATGACCTATTACCTATTTTCGACATTTGTAAACCCTAAAAATAGCAAATTCAGAGAAAACTCAGCAAAAGAAACACAAAGAAAGAGCAAAGAGGACTTACGAGATGAAAAGATCAAGAGAGAGAGTGAAAGCGAAGAAAATGATGCCCCAGAGAAGAAGACACGACAGCTGAAACTCGCAGAAGGTGAATAAACGCAAAGAAATTTGAAACAACAATGGTGGAATGCTGCTCCAAATGGTTTTTAAATGCTCCAAATCATCGCGCACAGGACACGAAGCAACTGTCGCCTAAATTAGTTCTCGACTTTGGGAAGAGTTACACGATTCACAAAAGTGTCATTATGGAAAATCATTTAAATTTATTGATCCCACTTGTGGCCCAATAACTTTAGGGGCAATTGTGGGTACCCGAATTTAGCATTATGGGCCCGAACGAGTAACCTAATGAAAACGGCACAAAATTCGGACCCCTTGCCTTACCTACATAGGATTACGACTTAGTCTCCTCCCATGTTCTCGTATAATGATGTTCCAGGAGAAGATGGTAAACGTGGGGGAATCCAACACCCCCACTCCCCGAAGACAGACACGTATATAACAACACGCATTGTATTCTCTGTAAACGCTCCCTGGAGTTTATAGAAATAATACTGACTGCACCACCGTGGACGTAGGCATTCTTGTTGAACCACTTACATATTGTGTTATGTGATTGGCATTTTATCTTCTTTATTTTCCTTGGTGATTGCGCTTCTCTCATTTATTTGTGTTGAATAATAATTGTCATCACAACTACAATAAGATAAATGATCTCTTAAGGATCACTCTCCAATTTGCGGAATCGTAGAATCAATTTTAAGTGAGAGTTATTAGCGCTGACATTATCACCCAAAATGGCAAAAACGTGTTTTTAGGGGGTCTAAACGATGTCAAATCGACGAGATAGGATGGTGCCAATTGTAAACAATGGGTTTTGTTTATTTCGACGTTTTCAAGTAACTATGCGAATTTCGTAATATTCCGAGTAAAAATACAATATTGATCACTACAAAAAAAGTATTTCATAAGTTTTTTATTTTTTATTTTTAACTGGATTCTTTTATAGGCAAACCTTTCATGGACAATCCCGAGATGAGAAACCGATTTCTCTGATTCCACATGTAAACATAAATTAAAGAATACGTAATTAAGAGTTTTATATGGATATATAAATTTAACGAAAGAATATTCAATTCTATATGTTATTTGTTCTTTAATAATACAAACGTTGTATATTATACCTTTAACATTAGGATCTTAGATCTACATGATTGTTACATACAATTATTTTGAGGAATATAACTCAAAATGATATTATAATGACATACCTCCATCATGTCACAAATTGAAAGATTAACGGAGCAGTTGACTTTAGCGATATCTGATCGGACTGAATTTTGGATCATAACTTTCTCTTGTAGACGACAAGAACATACTCCAATCTCAGCACGTTCCAACGGTTGGATCTTCTTTTATAACCAAAATAGTATTCCAAAAATAAACACAAATTTTAGTCATTGGATTTGTCTCTCTTATCCTATAATTATATTATCTTGTCTTTTCATGTGTCTGAATGATGAAAATCAGTCATTTATTTATACATATGGGCATAATTCAAATCTCCAACAGTCACTTAATCTTAATCGTCAATCAATGTAGATAACCAAGAACCATTTTGACTCTTGGTATTTAGAGTACCTTTCATTAACCAAAGTGACACTTAATATTAATTTAATTATGAATCATATTATGTATTCTAAATTCATTTCAATTCATTCATGAAGATGATGTGTTCTAAATTTTCATTAGACATGATGTAATCTACGGTAAAAAAAATTATCAGTGTTTTTATCCCATTAAAGCCCAAATGTCAATCTAACTCGATCATATATCTTCTTTTTCAACTTCAAGGCATAAACCAAACTTTTAAATATTAATAAAAGCATGAACATTTAATGATACGTGATATGTCTAAAAGTTTCATTTGATTTATAAAGCCCTTGGAGATCAAGTTTATTTATTTTTATTGTACATATATGAGAAGAAAAGAAAAAAAAAAGGGGGGGGTCTTATAATGACCCAACCCATTTATTAAAGAAAATACACAGTAATAGAAAACTAAAGATCATAACTTCTTCACCAATAGATTCACTCCATATCCAGGCTTCGTAACGAACTTCAAAACTGGGGAATGGACATAATTAGGAGATAACGTGAAAGAGAAGTTGGAAACAAGAGAAGCAATTATCATTTTGAGTTCAAGCATGGCCAAGTGTTGTCCAGCACAAATCCTTGGTCCAAATCCGAAGGGAAAATATGACTGTGGAAGTTTACATGCACCACTCACCCCATCTGCAAACCGCTCTGGATTAAAGCTTAATGAATCTGATCCCCACATTTCTTGGTCAGTATGCAATAAGGATACGACGGTCCAAATGTCAACACCCTTGGGTACATTGATTCCACCGATGGTTACGTCTTTCATGGTCTCCCTTGAAAGTACATATGCCGGAGGATAGAGACGTAAAGTTTCCTGAAGCACCATTGTTAACTACAACAAAAAATTTAAGTTATAATTTAATAAACTATATCCTTTAACCAATAATAATGTTCTCTTCATTATTTTCTTCTTATAAAATAAATTAATATTTTAAGCATACAGCAGTTAAAATGTAAAAAAAGTTCTTACGTAAATTTACTATACTCCTAAGTCTTCTTAATTCTCTAACAAATTATGGGCAACGTAACTATCATGCATGTAAATAAACATAATTTTTATTAATTCTAACTAATTAATAGATATTTACTCCATTTCTCTTATTCACACAACAAATATATAACATGGTGCATCACCTTGCGAATTTACTGTCTAATGCTTTTCACAATTACAAATTGAATATTGATTTGTTTGATATATGCCAGGTATTGAAAAATATTAACTTTGGAAGAGAGTTCATGAATGGAACGAACATTACAACCTTCAAAGTTTGAATATTACTTTTTAGAGGGTTTTAGGAAAATATCCAATCTAACTCAAAATGTATAAAAATAGAACACTCGACAAAATTTTATAAATTTAGTCCCTGTACAAAAAATACCATGAAAAATTACCAATATACCATTTGACAACTCATAAAAAAACAATCAAATTTTTAAAAGTCCATAACTTCAAATTTACAAATCTAAAATTCAAAAAATTTATATATTTGAAATCTACTCGTCGAGATCTATCAAACGACACCCATATTTGATATTTTTTGACAAAAAAAATAAACCAATAAATTTACTATTTCACTAAAACCTTCATTTTTGCCGGTGAACACTTCATTTTTTCCGCGAAGAATCTTCTTAGTCGGCGCTGAGCTGGCACGGACCAAAAAAAATGAAAGAAATAGACGAAGGGTATAAATATAAATACCTCTTTCCTTAAAACAAATGAAATTACGTGTTTTGTGTACTTCTAATTTTAATGGGACTACACAAATAAATATTATCGTACCACAGGGACAAGATTTATAAACATGAGAACCACTATCCTAAAAATTCAAATATATGAAGGAACATGACCTTGACCTTGTAATGGTTGCAATTTTTCATCAATATTATTTTTTAGCTTTTCATACTTGAATTTAATACAAATAGCACATACATCGAAGTCTAAGGTTCCCTTAACCCTAGTTTTGCTCATTTTCCGTCGAATATACACGAAGTTGATCATGGAAATTGCAAATGCAAATTAAAATCATTTTAATAACCAAGTTACCCTTACTTTGATTTTTTTCATATCTTTATTATTTCTTGTAATATAGCACAAATTAAAATCTTTTATTAATGACCGCCACCTTCCTAAATTCACTATCAATGCCCCATATGCTACAATCAGACCGTTAGAAGAAAATATATTTTTGGAATGGCTAAAAACCATCACACAAGCTGTTGCGTTTAGATATGACTAAATACATTCTAAAAAGCCACGTACAGGGAAAAAAATCATCGCACAAAGTATTTTTTAAAACATGACCACCTTTTTTTTTATGTCTAGCCTGTTTAGACATGAGAAGAAGCAACCCTAAAAATCAATATTAAACTAGCTCAATTCAAAATTTTGTACTAGATCTCTTTAATATGTAAATAATTTATACCAAATTTAGTTCGAAAAATCATTTTTTAGTATTTTAAAAAAGGGTTATTGACTAAAAAATCTTTTCAAAATCTCTCTCTACATAATCAATTTAAGCGACATTCTACATTAATTAATAATTATAACACACGTAGACTTATTGTAAATTCTAAAAAACGCGTGTCATTAACTTCAGTTACGATAGAGTTATGAAATGTTTCACACATAGTTCTAGAACTTAAAAAACCTTTTTTTCAATTTTTTTATTTTTCTATTGAAATTATATTTCAATCAATATATGTTCAAAAAATTAGGTCATTATATAATTTCTAACTATTTTTAAAAAAATTACAAAATTCTGCTAGCGCAGAACCTTATAAATAAGGTATTTTCAGTAGTTTTTTATTGAATTTTTAAAAAATTAGATAAAAATTATATTTTGATCTAATATTTTGAACATGTGTTGATTGGACGGTTAACTCCATGGATGAAATAAAAAAATTAAAAAAAAAATTCCTTAGAACCTAAAACTACGTATGATATATGGATGATATAGAAAGCATGATGTATATGAGTCTTTCTCTCTCTCTCTCTCTCTCAAAATATTGGAAAATAAATAAAGCTAGACCTCCATCGCACACAAGTTTTGTTGGTAGCATGAGTGATTAGTTTGCATGCACACATCGACTAATCTCAAAGGTTGTATATGCCGGCTCCTCAACATGCATAGTTTTTAAATCACAAACTCGTACAGTGATAAAAAAAAATCATATTCACACTCATAACTCAGGATTCAATCAATGACTAAAGAAATATCTTACCAATCAATTAAACTTCACATTTGAGGCACTCACCCCAAGACTCGAATTAGTAATCACTACTAGCTTTACTTGTTGAGCCAAAAATGGATTTTAGCGGGACAAGTTGAAGTAACCAAACTAGTATACATTTTAGTTTGTTTTATTTTAATCGTATCTCTTAAAATTTGTTAGGTTCATATTGAATGAATTTTTGAAATTGTAATAATTTTCATAATTATAAAAAATCATTCGTAACTTTTTTATAATTGTCCCTCCTTTTTTTTTTAATAGATCGACATTTATCCTCTAATAATCAATAATTAAAAGATAAAAATAACTAGAAATAAAATTTTAAAAATTGGATTTTTTTCCCTTTTCGTTAAACAAATGATTGTACTTTACTATAGTAATATTATACCTTTACTATAGTAATATTTTTTTTCCTTTTCATTAAACAAATTTTAAATATAATATTACTTTACTATAGTAATATTATACCTTTTTCATCTTTCGAAGCGCATCATTATCTGGAATCGCACCTCCACAAATTTCCAAAACCTCATCACGTACACGAGCTTGCCATTCAGTATTTTCCGCCAATAGCATGAGGCACCATGAGGCTGTATTTCCAGTTGACTCATTCCCAGCTAAGTAAATATTTTTACAGTTGTCCACAATGAACTTGTCTGTTTCATCTCTGCTTAGCTCCCCATTTTCTGCGCCTTCGATAATCTTCTGTAATAAGTCATTCTGAGCCCCACTTTCCTTCCTCTCCTCCACTACTTGCAAAATCAAAGTGCGAATCTCCTTCTCTAATTTCCATGATTCTCTTTTGCTCTTAGTGGGAATATATCTGCAAGTTATAGGTTTTAATTTGTTATGCTGGATGTGCTTCAGATTTTTTTTTTCAATAATTATGCGAGTTACCCAACCAAATGAATTTTCAGTGAAAAAGCAAGGATACATGGTTCCCTAAGCAAATCTAAAGGTGTGGTTCTGTTTTAGAAAACAATGTATTTCCCATCATGTTAGTGGTCAGCCCTTTAAACTTTTTTTTTGCATGAGTCAAATATAACAAAAAAGGGGTCGTCTCACTTCCTCACCTTTTCATTTATAAGTTGTCAAACATGCCCCATAATATTTTGATAAGATAAAGGGAATTCATGCCTTGTAATGAGATCATCCCCTATATGGTGTTGGAGGGAAAATACAATGCGGGGTAAGAAAAGTACACTGATCCCTCAATGATAACTAAAGGAGAATGTAAGAAAAGAGTACGTACCTCCCTTAACCTTTCTAATAATGTTATTTTGAGAATTATAAATTGGAATAAATCTAGGGGTTAAGCTATCCGCGCTCCACCAAATTCTTGCGACGCTCCAAAAAAATTTGAAATGACAAAATTAACCTTAGTGCTAATAAAAGGAAACCCTCCCATTTCCCATCGTTCTCCAACACTAAGAAATAAGAAGTGTTAACAAATATTTTAAGCTGATAATATTATGGAATTTTATATAACTTATATTTTAATATATATATATATATATATTAAAATTAATAATTAAAAATTCTTTTTTAATCAAATAAGAACATCGTCAAATTAAAATATAAAACTACATGAATTTATTTTTACTTGACACGAATACAATCTAAGTACAAGCGACACGACATAATTTTTTTTATCAAATGCAAACACTACCCAGTGAAACTTGGATACAACACGATTTTTTTATAACTTAACACGAACACAATCCAAATAAAAGAGACACGACATGACACAAAATATTATTTTAATTTATTTACAGAATCAGAAACATGACCGAACAAAAAAAATGATTTCGTATTGTGTGGCATTTTAATTTGGTCATGTTTCTATTTTTGTAAAATAAAGATTTCACAACACGGCCAAATTAAAATCATGTTGTGAAATCTTTTTTTTTTTACAAAAACAGAAACATGGCCAAATTAAAATGACACAATACGAAATCATTTTTTTTTCCAAAAAGGGCAAGTTAAAGCGACACAACATATTTATTTATTTTTGTTTAACAAACACTAACACGATTCGATGGGTGTGTTGTTTATGTTTTACTTCGATCGTGTTTGTGTTTGTGTTTGGTAAAAAAAATCGTGTTTGTATTTGGTAAAAAAAATTATTTGTGTTTGGAAAAAAATCCTATAATGGCGGTTTGTGATGAATTTATAAAAATAAATTACTTTTCATAACTGTCCGTTATAATTTATTTTTACCAAACCGCCATTACAAGATTTTTTTTCCAAACACAAATAATATTTTTTTTACCAAACACAAACGCGATTGAAGTAAAACATAAATACCACACCACATCGGATCGTGTTAGTGTTTGTTAAACAAAAAAAAATCATGTTGTGTCGCTTTAACATGATTTTAATTTGGCCGTGTTGTGAATTTTTTTTTTTTTACAAAAATAGAAGCACGACCAAATTAAAATGCCAGACAATACGAAATCATTTTTTTTGTTCGGTCGTGTTTCTGTTTTTGCAAATAAATTAAAATAGTATTTCGTGTCATGTCGTGTCTCTTTTATTTGGATAATGTTCGTGTTAAGTTAAAAAAAATGTGTTGTATCCAATTTTCATTGGGTCGTGTTTGCATTTGATAAAAAAAATTATGTCGTGTCTCTTTTACTTGGATCATATTCATGTCAAGTAAAAACAAATTCATGTCATTTCATATTTTAATTTTAATATATATATATGTATGTATGTATATACATTAAAATATAAAGTTAGATAAAGTTTCATAATATTATGAGTTTAATAATATTAAACCGACACTAACACGCTATTACATGATTATTTTTCCAAACACAAATAAAATTTTGCGTGGGGACGTATCGTGTCGCATTTATTTGGTTGTGTTTATATTTTGTAAAAAAATCAAAATAAGATTTCGTGTCGTACCAAGTCGATTTTACTTGGACACAATGCAAGTAAAATCAACCTGCCACGAAATCTTATTTTATTTTTTTATAAAAACACAAACACAAACACAATCAAATTAAAATGTGACACGATAAGAAATCTTATCTAATTTTTTTACCAAAGACAAATACGGCCAAATAAAAGCGACACGACACGAAATTTTATTTTTTAATAAAAAAAAAATACAACCGAATTAAAATACGATAAAACACAAAACGTTTTTTTAACATAATACGAACACGTTCCAAGTAAAGCGACACGATACAAAATCTTATTTTATTTTTGTTTTACCAAACATAAATACAATAGTGACACCAATTATGTGTATAGCTAATGTCACTATAGGACTAAAAATTATTTTTTTTAAATGTGTTGGACTAAATCTTAAATAAAATATTTTTTAGAAAATAAACATTATTTAATTTCTTCTATAAATTTATTGGAATTAAAATTATTTGAAATATTAATTGCATCTCTCACAACTTTCTATCAATATCAAAATTAAGTATCAAGTCAACCCCATTTTTCTCTACTTAAATGCCACGGATCCATAAACTAAAAATTCCTAACTTTGATATTATATAAAAAGGGGTATATTTGGTATTTGGCAAACAACTTGGAGTGCCAACAGATTATTTGGAGCGGCAATAGCCGCCCCCTAAATCTAGGGAGTTCTATAAAAAAAACTCATTTCGTAAACTCACTACATTAAAAGCTTATATTTTATTGTTGGGAATCTCGTCAGGATATCAAAATGTGCATTAAAAGCTTGTACCTATTTTTGTCTTATTCACTGGATTTACCAAATGTGCACTAAAAAACCGATAGTGATTAAAGTGTATCTTTTTTATCGTGTAAGAGAGTTTAAGTAGGAGAAGGTTTTTTAAGTTTCAATGAAAACTTTCTTTTCAAAACGTTCTTTTCCATTTTGGAAGGAAGAGAAGTTTGTGTTAAAGAATCTTTTTCTATTATAAACTTTTAAACAAAGAAAGAAATCACTTTTTTTTTATGTTCTCTGTTATTAAAATTTTTACTTTTCTTCTCTTCCTTTTCTTCAAAACTCCGGAACATACTATTTTAACTGGTACTAAATATAAGAACATATCTTAATAATAACTATAAAAACTAAAATTTTAATATACCATGAATACAAATATTTAGAAAATAGATATCTATAAATATGGGTACTCTCTATTAGATATAGATCATCCATGATGCATACTATCCAAATCCATATTTGTTTTTACAACATTTAAATGTGTCATACATATTTTTCTTTCAAATAATGATATAGATAAATATTCATAAAATTCGAATTTTAAATATTGTATTGAAACGGAGTGCAATATTAAATGAGTGGCTTGCTAATATGATCTCTTAGTTAGATATCAATTTTAACTCACAATAAAATTGAGAAATATATCTGGATCATTCATCCTTTTCCCACACCTTTTCAACCTTTGAAACTTTTTGTCAGTTTTTTCCCAACTTTATAGTTAATTAAACCTTAAGCTCGTTTCATTGGGATGAAATTATTTTTCATAAAAGATAGTAGTTTTAGTTCATTTTTTACTTTTGTAGTCCTTTATTTTAAATACATTATATAAAAACAATGATCATAAATACGACAAGTGTTTCAAAACTTTATCATAAAAAAAATTTCTTAGCCTTAAAGAATTGATTTCCATGAAAAACTCCAAAAATAAGATAAATCATTCATATCTTTTTCCACTCATTTTCTAACTTATTGTGAAAATGAACTAATTTTAAGTTATTTTCCATTTTTGTTATCAAATACATCCTTAGTTTTTTTTTCAATTATAGTTTTAGAAGAATGTCACATCGGAAAACTTACGATGTTCCAGGAATGCCCACAGAAGAAAAATCGTCAAAACTAGTCTCTTGAAGAGTTTGAAGCCTTTGGAAAATTCCTTTTCCCCCGACATAATTGCTCCCAAAACACGCTCTCGATATTACATCTCCGGAGAACATTTTCATATGCCCCTCAACATCAAAGTCTGCTATTCCACCCTCAGAATCGATCTTAGATTTCCATGAGTCGAGCAATAACTCTATAGACTTAGAAATCAAGTTTGCCATTCCCTTAAAAAGGAGTTACACGTGTTAGATTATTTGCTTTTATCAAATAGCTATACCTAGTTAATTTGTGAAAACCAAACGAGATTGAATTAGATAGAAAAATATTATACCTTGACTTTTTCCATGTACAATTCGGGAGCAAGAACTTTCCTCTGATAAAGCCATGTGAGTCCATTTGACGTGAGAATACCATTTCCAAATAATGGCCCAAACTCTTTGCTTAAAAACGAAGTCTTCCCCAACTTGAGGGATGTGCATGTGATTATTTCATTCACCAAGTTCGGTTGTTGCACAAATAATATAATTTTGTTGCCAAGAGAAAAAGTGAACAAATCACCTGTGCGAATACGTAGCACATATATATATTAATATATATATATATATATATATATATATATATATATATAGGGAGTAGCTAATGGTACTCCAAAAAATCTTTAAACACTCCACAAATTTTTTGAAAGACAAAATTGCCCTTTACTTCAAAATAAAACAAATTTAAACAATAGCTATTATGTCACTTAATTTTTTATATTGGCACAAAAACTGTTAAAAATAAAAATTGTTGAAATCTTTTTTTTTCGAGAAAACAACTTTTACATTTCTTAAAAGCAGTTTTTTTTATTTAAAAAAAACTGAAAACTCTTTTTTTATTAAAAATTTAAAAACTACTTCTTAAAAGCTTCCGAGTGCTGCTGGCGCGGACCCATATCATTTAATGAATGTGAGTTCACGCCACCAAAATGCTTTTATATATAAAAAAAATTGTTTTTTATTACAAAAAAGTTACTGCTTTTTCATTCCTTAAAAATAATTTTTTTATAAAAAAACAAACTGAAAAACTGCATTTTTTTTAAGTATGAAAAACTATTTCTTAAAAGCTGTCGAGTGTCGCTCGCACGGATCCATATCATTTAATGAATGTGAGTCCATGCCACCAAAATGCTCTTCAATAAAAAAAATATATTACAAAAATATTCTATATTATTAGACTATTTTTTTTATCAAAAAATCTGTGCCACTAATTTTTTAACAAACTGTTTTTCACTTTTTTAATAAAAAACTATTTTTAGAAGAAATTACTTTTAAGAAATAAAATAAAAAAAAATTATTCTTCATGGAAAAAAGGTTTCAACTATTTTTTAAATGTTTTAAAAAATATTTAACATTTTTTTAATAGTTTTTAACATTTTCCCTTGTCTTTTAGTGACCTTGTCTAATATGTGTGTCCAATTGTTGTGTACGTCTAGAGTTTTTCCTTAAAGAAAAGTCATAAAATGTTGCCTGAAATTATTTTGAATTATTTTTTAAATTTTATAATTAAATACAATTTTCAGTTTTTAAGAAATAGTTTTTCACATTTTTAGTAAAAAAAAATACAGTTTTCGTTTTTTTTTTAATAAAAAAAATTGTTTTTAAGAAATGTAATAGTTGTTTTCTCGGGAAAAAAAAAAGATTTAAACAATTTTTTAACTGTTTTAAAAAATTGGTTAATAGTTTTTCAACAGTTTTTATTTTTATTTTTAAAAGTTTTTGTGCCAATATATAACTGTAATTTTGTGTTTGTAACTCTAATTTTGGGCATTTGGCTGATTTTGTGTTAAGAATGAAAGGAAGGGAGATTGTGGGGTTGAAGGATATTAGAGTAATTGGGCTAAATTTTTGCAGTGCCATTAGCTCTACCCATATATATATATATATATATATATATATATATATATATATATAGAGAGAGAGAGAGAGAGAGAGAGAGAGAGAGAGAGAGAGAGAGTACAACTCTTATGTGGATCAGTCTGCATTTTTAGAGTGCGGACCGGACATGTGTCACCTGGTGGTGATTCCAGATAAGAGAGAGAGTGTGCCTATAATTTAACCGATAATTTCTAGGTTCACCGTCAGGTGACACATGTTCGATCTACACTCTTAAAATGCGGAATTTTTCACATTTTAACAGTGTAGACTGTACATGTGTCACTTGACAGTGAGCCTTGAAATTATTGACTAAATTATAGGCACAGCTCACCGCAGGTGACACATGTTCATTCTGCACTCTTAAGATGCGGACTGATCCGTACAAAAATAGTACTGTGTGTGTATGTGTGTGTGTGTGTATATATATATATATATATAAAGAGAGAGGGGGAGAGAGAGAGAGAGAGAGAGAATCCTTGATACTATATTTAGTTAAAAATCATGATTTTTATTTTGAAGTCAAATCTATAATGTCTTGCATATTCTAGTCCACTTGGCACGTTTTACAAAATTTCATAAATGCACTTATTGTAAGTATCAACAGTGCATAAAGTTGAAGAGAATGAGACTCAAAATAATAATTTTATGATGATATATTTTATTGACAATATCCTAGTAAAATTCTTATGTGTTTGTAATGTTTTAGTTAGTCAAACTGTGTTAATTTTGAGTAATTACAAACCAACCAATGTGTTAAAAATATACAACAGTGTCACACTAGAATGATGTCAATAAACGATGTCGTAATAGAGTCGCTCAACAAAACATAGAGCTAGCATTCCACTTTGGCATATGAGGTTATGGTAAGTAAATATACATAAGGTTGAAAAACGAACCAAGATATTCGAGCTCATGTAGTGTTCGTTCGGAAAATATTGTTTCAATCTACTCAAATGTTTGACAAACCAATCTTCAACATTTTCCAATCTTGTTACGTTATTAAACTGAACTCGAATATGATTCGATTATTAAAATCATACTAAAATGGAAAATGATAGAGATACATAATGTTATGAATTAATTTTGTTACACAAGATACGTGTCTACGTGCCATATGAAGCACCTTGAATGAGCATTTCCAAAGAATATAACTCAAGGTGTTCTTCAATAACATGGGGACACGTATTCATGACAAAAAAATTAAGTCACAAAATCATGTCTCACTATCAATCCCCAAAATGAAAAACGATAGGGGGTGTGATTTTATACTATAAAAATAGTATAAAACATCAAAATATCGGAATTTGAATCGTGTTTATTTAAAGAAAAGCTCATTCAAAATCGGCTCATAAAATAAAGGAGATAAATATATTTTTAGGCTCCTTAAGGTCCGTTTGATTCGAGATTAAATATATTTCATCACGATAAAAGTAAGATGATGAAATATGTTTTCACTTAAGATTAAATTTTGTTCCTATTCTAGTTTAAAGTTACATTAGCTTACAATTTCAAACGAATAAAATAGTAATTTTAAATATATAGAAGATACTTTACTATTTTATTTTTCGTGATAATTAAAAATATTTCAAGCAACTTGGTGTTCTTAAACAAAGTTAGATCATGCAAATACTTGGACCTACTCGTTTAACTATAAACATGATATCATAATGTTTTACCGTATTGTCTTTTCCACTCTTCAAAACAGGGAAGCATAGCCGCAATATAGTTGTGGTCGAGTTGGCCTTTAGTGATTATAGACTTCGATTTTTGTGGTTCTCGGGTCTTTCTGTACTCCTGAAGGTTTCCTAATATAAACTTTGGTGGGGGTCCACCGATCCCTTGATTCCTCAATATCGATTGAACCCTCCTCGGTTCCATTACCAGAACCTTGTACAGACGTAGAAAGATTCCAAAAGTTGCAACAAAAACAAGAGAAATCAACATCCCCAACAAACTTTGTAATTCCATCCTCTCTTTTTCGTACACACACTTGAATGCTCTACGTTAATCATGTTCAGCCTCAATTTATAGTGGAGAAAGTTGTGGTTGTAGGTGGCTATTACGGAATATTATATTTATACAGCAGATCTAGAGTTGTTTTTAATTTTAAACAAACATTTTGTCAAACTAAGAGTAAAGTTTATCCTTCATATACTGGAAGAATGCATGTTTCTTTATAAAGTAAACACGTGGTGTATTTTCAATGAATTCATAAATGAAATTAAAATGGGTCTAAATGCAACTTTACAAAATGTTGAATGAAAAAAGCAGTTTGGTTTCTTATTTATATGCAAACGCCGATCTAACAACGGTTATATAAAGTTTTATTATAAAATACATATTTATTAGATGTTCATGGGATCTGTTGAATTATTTTAATTTGTATTATAAATAAAATTATATTTCATTAATATTTACATATTAATGAAATAAAAAACTCTCTCCTTTAAATTCTCTACGTATCTATTTATTTCACAATTCATTATTAACACAAAATCTCTCATGTTTTAAATTTTGGGGGCCGCAACTCTATCTAAACTTTGACACAAAAATCTATCATTTTTTAACTTTGAATACTTCAATCCCAAGACTAGTCCCAAGAATAGTCTTTACTAGGCCCAAGAATAGTCTTTAGTTCTAATCATATTTGGATAGCTCATCTCACATGTTTTATAATTAATATGTTCAGATTGTACAGTATCATGAATTCATGTCCCACAAGAATTCAGGTAATCACTTATGTTAAGGGGTTGATACTCGCACCTCAAAAAAACTTTCTTAACATCCAAATGAAAAAAAGTTATTTTTTTTTATTATTTAACTCAACAAAATTTTATGGCTAATCTTGATTATGATATTATTTTCACGGTCAACTCTGATTGTGGTACTTATTTTTACGGCTAATCTTGACTGTGATATCATTTTCATGGTTAATCCTGACCGTGGTATCATGTTCACCGCTAAGCTTGGTAGTAATACTATTTTCACGGTCAACCTTGGCCGTAATACCCATTTTCACGGTATGTAATATTAAGAAAATAAAAGTGAATTTTTTGTGATGTTTTAAAATAAAAGGTGTTTTGAAGAACTTTTTGGGGTACAAATACCACCACCCTTATGATAACTTTTCTTTACAAGATATTTTTTCGTTACATGAGTCCATATCTATGGAAAACATGTGTTTTCTTCCTTCACCGATCCCATCTAACAATAAATAATATTAAGTTTAAGCTTTTATTAATTCCTTAAACTAAGTTACGATTGTATAAATAATGTGTGTGTGTGTGTATATATATATATATAGTCCTGCTCTTATACGGATCACTTCGTATTTTAAGAGTGCGGAGCGGATATGTGTCACCTGACAGTGAACTCAGAAAAGAGAGAGAGAGCATGCCTATAATTTAGGCGATAATTTCTAGGGGCACTGTTAGGTGATACATGTCCGGTCCGCATTCTTAAAATGCGGACTAGTCCGCACAAGAGCATTATTATTATTATATATATATATATATATATATATATATATATAGAGGCAGGCTCCTGTGCACACTAAGTTTGCACATTACCTTTTAAAAGTAATAAAAAAATTATTTTTGAGTTAATTTTTTTTGTGTGATATTTAAACATTTCAAGGAACCCATATAAAAAAAATCTGCTCAAAAAAACTTTTTTTGCTATTTTTAAAAAATCGGTCAAACTTTCGCAGTTTTTAAGCCCTTTAAAAACTGCGAAAGTTTGACCGATTTTTTAAAAATAGCAAAAAAAAAAATTTTGAGTTGATTTTTTTTATGTGAGTTCGTTGAAATGTTAAAATATCACATAAAAAAATTGGTGTGTGCCAGCACTAAGTTTGCACACTTTTAAAAGGTAATGTGCAAACTTAGTGTGCACAGGAGCCTGCCTCTCTCTCTCTATATATATATATATATATATATAGAGAGAGAGAGAGAGAGAGAGAGAGAGAGAGAGGAGGGATCCCTGACGGGTCCCTTTATCGGACGAAGGAGCGGGTCTTAGAGAGTTATAAGCCAATGGTGTATTTATTTGCCATGTATTCTTTTGGTTAAAGTAACAAAATCATTTCTCTACCTGACAAAACCATATCATCTCTTTCATTCATCTGGTAGAAAAGCTAAAAACTCAATTATTCTTCTATTTTTTTTTCTTGGTAAAACTTCGTTTCAAGTGGGGAAAAAATCTCAATTTTACCAAAATACCCCAAAAAATAGATGTGATTTAAGGAGGAAAAAAATGTTTTATCAACATTAAAAAAAATACAGATCTCAATTTAAAGAAGCAAACACACTCAACTTCACCATTTAAAAATAAAAATGAGAAACAACTGGATTATTTTTTCTGTTTTTTTGTAAGACATAGCTTAAAGTAGAGAAATAAAGTACGTTATTAATTTTATGTTAATAGTTATAAAAAAAATAGTTTTAAAAAAACTATTATTAATTATTTTTAATAGATAACTGCTTTTAATAGATAAAAAGTGGGATTTTTTTTATTTTATTTAAAAAATAGTATATTCTTCAATTTTAAGAAACTATAAGTTATTTATATAATAAAAATTGCTTTATTATTTACAAAAAATATAGGAGCATATATCAAATAGTCACTCGAACATTTTTTAATACATATTTAGTCCAAGACTTTTTATTTTATTCCAAAAAATCCCTCTCCACATAAAAACACTAAAAAAGTTACCCCTGAAAATAAGATTATGCCGCTAGCGTAGACCTTTAAAAATAAGAGAATATTGGTGGTGGTTGGGGGGGGGGGGGGGGGGGGGGGGGGGAATGCCGCTAGCGCGGACCTTTAAAAATAAAAGAATATTGGTTAAATGAGTCTTTGAGAGACTTTTTTATTTTATTTAAATACTCATTTAACCACTTTGTTTTTTATTTCTGCTTAAATGAGTATGTGAATAAAATAAAAAAAGTCCCTCAAAGACTCATTTAACTAGTATTATTTTATTTTTAAAGGTCTGCGCTAGCGACATCTATCCCCACACACACCACACCACCACCACCACCACCACCAATATTCTCTTATTTTTAAAGGTCCACGCTAGCGGCATTATCTTATTTTCAGGGGTAATTTTTTTAGTGTTTTTATGTGGAGAAGGATTTTTTGGAATAAAATAAAAAGTCTTGGACTAAATATGTATTTAAAAATGTTCGAGCGACTATTTGATATATGCTCCTATATTTTTTGTAAATAATAAAGCAATTTTTATTATATAAATAACTTATAGTTTCTTAAAATTGAAGAATATACTATTTTTTAAATAAAATAAAAAAAATCCCACTTTTTATCTATTAAAAGCAGTTATCTATTAAAATAATTAATAATAGTTTTTTTAAAACTATTTTTTTTATAACTATAACATAAAATTAATAACGTACTTTATTTCTCTACTTTAAGCTAAGTCTTAAAAAAACAGAAAAAATAATCCAGTTTTTCTCATTTTTATTTTTAAATGGTGAAGTTGAGTGTGTTTGCTTCTTTAAATTGAGATCTGTTTTTTTTATGTTGATAAAACATTTTTTTTTCTCCTTAAATCACATCTATTAATTGGGGTATTTCGGTAAAATTGAGATTTTTCCCCCACTTGAAACGAAGTTTTACCAAGAAAAAAAAAATAGAAGAAGAGTTGAGTTTTTAGCTTTTCTGCCAAATGAATGAAAGAGATGACATGGTTTTGTCAGGTAGAGAAATGATTTTGTTACTTTGACCAAAAGAACACGTGGCAAATAAATACACCATTGGTTTATAACTCTTTAAGACCCGCTCCTTCGTCCGTTATAGGGACCCGTCAGGGATCCCTCCTCTCTCTCTCTCTCTCTCTCCCTGTATATATATATATATATATATATATATAGGCAGGCTCCTGTACATACCAAACGGTACATACCGACGGTGCATACCGCTGGCGCGGACCTATTTCCATAAAGAATTTTGAGTTGAGTTTTTTTATGTGGGATTTAAACATTTTAAAGGGCCCATACAAAAAAATCAGCTCAAAATAACTTTTTTTTGCTATTTTTAAAAAATCAGTCAAACTTTCACAGCTTTTAAGTGCTTTAAAAAGCTGTGAAAGTTTGTCTGATGTTTTAAAAATAGAAAAAAAAGTCATTTTGAGCTGATTTTTTTTATATGGATTCATTGAAATGTTTAAATACCATATAAAAAAACACAGCTCAAAAATATTTTTTTTACTATTTTTAAAAATTGGTATGCACCGTTGGTATGTATCGTTTGGTATGTACAGGCGCCTCTCCCTATATATATATATATATATATATATATATATATATATATATATATATATATATATATATATATATATATATATATATATAAAAAATAATGCTCTTGTGCGGACTAGTCCGCATTTTAAGAATGCGGATCGGACATGTGTCACCTAACGGTGCGCCGAGATATTATCGCCTAAATTATAGGCACACTCTCTCTCTTTTCTGGACTCACCGTCAGGTGACACGTGTCCGATCCGCATTCTTAAAATGTGGACTAATCCGCACAAGAGCAGGACTGTATATATATATATATATATATATATATATATATATATATATATATATATATATATATACACATATATGTATATATATATATATACATATATATATATATATTATTAGTTTATATTATATTATTTTTACTTTGATTAGAGCCCAGTTGATAATATTTATACGTTTCATAAAAAAATTACTCATCAAATTGATGACATCAATTTGAGGATATCAACGAAGCCATATGCTTAGAACTTCTCATTTTTCTCTTCAATTGAACATAACATTTTTAAGTCTATACATTGAATATTGCTAATAAGAGATGTTAATTCAATAGTTTGATTTTGTTATTATGTTTTATATTACTTAGTCCTATCAGTGTGTGATTTTCTTAATAAAATGGAGAGTCAATGTTGGATATATGCATAGAAATTGTTAATATCAATATTCAGATATCTTTACATTTTCTTATGTTATTATTAATATGTTTAATCTAAGATATGAGAAAATACTTATTATCATGTGATTATTTTTTTCGTCCATCATTATTTAAATTTTGGTCAAAAATTTCCCAATAAATAATTTAATTTGGAGGCAGAAGTGTCCAAATAATTTTTTGTTTGGAGCCAAAGTCTCAAAATAACTATTTAATTTTGGGGTCAAAAGTTCCTAAATCAGTTAAAATTGAGCCCTGTAGTTCTCAATTGACTATTCAAATTTTGGACATGACAATCAAATGTCCTAAAATCAAACCAGAAGTTTTGATTAATTGTATAATAGGGCAAGGGATACTAAAAGTTCCCTAACAATTAAATATACTTTGAACCCGAATCTCCAATAATCTTGTAATCAAACATGAAGTTTAGATTATTTATATTAAAAAGGTAAAGATATTAAATGATCCATAATGACTATTTACATGTTGGAGCTGATGTTCCAAATAATTTCATCCCTAATCAAACTTGAAGTTTGAATATAATTGAGCAGTGCATTTATACTCCTAAAGATTTGATGTTATGATGTGAAGTTGCCATAATAATTTACAATTGGGACCTGAAGTTCTCCAATCATTAGTCAAATATGGATATTGAACTTTTTTTCTGTTCATATTTCGAGATCTGAAGTTCCTAAATTATTTGGACCTAAAGTGTCACAAAGTAACATAGCACAATCAATCCTAAAATTTTGATTGCCAAATTAAAAGGGTATAGACTAAGAGTCCCCAAATTATTATTTATTTGTGATATGAAGATTCATATTCATTATTGTGAGTAGATTTCACAAAATTTTATTTGTCATTGGGATATAAAATATGTGGATCTGCAGCTCAACAAAATATACCATAAATCAAAATTTGAAGTTTTGATTATTCACAAGGTATGAATTTTAAAAGTTCTCAAAATAACTATGTTGGGGGGGATTAGTTTCAAAATAAATTGAGCGTTTAACCATGACTTTTAAACTTCTTAGCTTTTCATTTTATTTATTAAATGAAATGTCCTTTTAGTTATTATATCAATTGTTAAATGTGCTTTTCAGTATCCTATTAATGGTTTTAGAATTAAATCTCTCTCTCTCGACCTTTAGATTAATTTAAGCATTAAATTATATTTTTAATGATATTTAATTTTAAATACTCTTCATATTATAATTACTAGCACGATGCGCGAGCGTTTTATAATTTTCTTAAAACTTTTTTAACTTTATGGTAATATACTTGGTAATATACTTCTGTACAAAAAAATATAAAAACTAATTATAAACATATGATTTTTTTATGGATGTTGGGAAATGGTTTAAAAGAATAAGAAATCATAGGTTCTCAAAGTTCATAAGAAAAAAAATCATTTTTTTTATAAAAAAATAGATACATGAAACTATTTTTCTCTCTCCTAATCCACTAAATCAAAATCACAGAAAAATAAGTAGAATTAAAATTTATTTTAATCGGACAAAAATTTAAAAATGGATTATATCAAACTTTAATTTCAATCAACTACATAAAGACTAATATTTATATATGAGCGGCATATTTCTTATGAAAAAAATATATTTATGCTATACTAAATTTTACCAACAAATTTATTTAATTACTACTAGTATTAATTCAAAGTCTCTCAATGCATCATCAATATCCCTCACTATATAAAGACTAGAAACAACCCAACAATTATTGTAATAGGCACAATTAAAATTTAATTTAATTGTATTGAATTAAAAAAATAGATTATAGTAGATTT
Source organism: Sambucus nigra (assembly GCA_949130495.1). Classification (NCBI taxonomy): domain Eukaryota; kingdom Viridiplantae; phylum Streptophyta; class Magnoliopsida; order Dipsacales; family Adoxaceae; genus Sambucus; species Sambucus nigra. The sequence goes on along the minus strand of OX422217.1, from coordinate 306,914,852 downwards.
TGTATACTAATAAACTACATAAAGACTAAAGTATGGATATGAATCGCATATTTGTTACAAATAAAATATACTTGTAGTATACTAAATTTTACCAACACATGCATTTAATTACTAACAATATTAAGTCAAAATATCTCACATTTATTTAATTAGTAACAATATTGAGTCTTATATTGTGCATTAAATACATGTGCTTATAATATGAGTGAGAGAGAGAGAGAGAGAGAGAGAGAGAGAGAGAGAGAGAGAGAGAGGACCTTGGGATTCAAGGTTTGAGTAGATAAGAATTTATTTTTCTTGATATGTTTCTGAGACTGTTGAGATATTTTTTGATGTTTCGGATTGCACACTTTAGATACTTGGAATTTGGGAGGGACCAACTTTTGGGTGTGGTTTATAAAGTGTGTATTTATTTTTTATGTGGTGTTTTATATAAACATTTCTGGTGGAAATATTAAGACGCTAACATTAAGACTATCTGGAGGCTAAATTGTTAACCCAAAAAATAGAAGAAATTTTTTTCAAGGGCCATAGGTGTAAGGAACATGTTTTATGCAGTCAAGTTTAAAAATATTATTGCCATTACCTCTAATCAAAACCCCAAAGCTACATGGAACTTTCCTACTTCATTCTGGATCTAATAGAATTAGAGGAGGTTAAACTAAGTAGCCTAAATACCTCTGTAATGCCGTATGTATGATTTTCAATGATGATGAAGTTGTTACCTCAGAGGACATTTGTTATATATAATCGAAGAAGATATAAATTTAAAGAAAAAAGACATATTTTCCTCAAATTCAAATACTTCCACAACCACAACTCACAAAACAATGACACAACTCGAGAAATCATAACCATTCTCAACCATCACTATCGTAGAAAATTCAGTAGGTATAACTCTATTCACTATCGTAGCTATTCGCCGTAATCTCTCACTTGAAATACGTAGTTTCATCGTTCATTATATAATTACCCCAAAAGTAAACTTCTCGTCTTATAATAAAGTTCCCAACACTTATTCACATGTCCTACTGGTCTTTCCTATCTCCCAAAACATTTTATTAAGAATCCCCACGAATTATTTCACGATAAATTTAGTTTAACTAATTAAACAAGGGAAATAGGAGTCTTCCAGGAGGGGTCGATCGATCTAGGTCTGGGACTCGATCGATCGAACCTTCGATCGATCGAAGCTCTATGCTCGATAGATCGATCAAGCAGGTATTTTGATTTCTGCAGTTACGGGTTCTACCAATTTTCTTCATCTAAATCCATGTTTTCCAACCCCAAACGTCCCAAGAATTCTACTACTAACATTATAACAATATACCAGATGTTTCTAACGTAAGGTATGTACATATTCATCATTTAAACATGGAATTTCCACCCAAAATTACATCTAATTATCAAGAACCCTAGTATTTTCTTAAACAGTTTTCTAACAAATCTTTCTCCAGAATTTCATTCTTATAATCATCAAAATTTCGTGGTTAATTTCCTCTACATGGCAAGGGTTTCCAGAATCATCATATCAACCAATACTACATGGATTTTCCTATCACAAATTGGGTTTTCTTCCACATAATTCATCCCTAATCATTCCTAAACTAATATGGAGATTGCACCAAAGAAAATAGAAAGATAAACACTTGCCTGGGATTTTCGACGTTCTGATTTTCAGATGTTTTTGGTGTGGTTACGTATCCCGTTGCGCGATCTACGCGGTGGTGGTGGTGGTGGTGCAAACGGATGACTTTTGGGGCCTTGGATTGCCTTGGAGCTTTCTTCTTCCCTCTCCTATGGCCATCACTTGTGTTTAGAGCTTCTAAACCTATATGACAATCCAGATATCTGATATAACCCTTGGTATTTTCGTGGGTTTAATTACCCAAAAAGGTGAAATGTCCAAAACGCCCTCCCGGGGTACCAATTAGGCCTAAAAACCCCCCGAGACCCAAACTATACCCCCGAGTACACTTTTCTGACTATCTCGACCCTTCCGGACGTGTTAGCTCACTCAAAATGACCATACGGTTAATTTATAAAATATTCATTTTTTTATTTATCAAAATTTAGTCCCGACGCGACACAAGCACGTTCCGACTTAAATTTCCGAAATTGTCATTTAACTCACTCATGACATTCAATATAACCAATATAATATATTACTTTCCTCATTAGTAATATTCAACAAATTTCTCATAATTACTAACTCTCGTCACGTTAATAATTATAACATAATTAATTTCCGGATTTTTATTAAATAATTCATTCACATTAACTTTAATAAATCCCCAAATTAATATAGCATAAAAATACGGGGTATTACATACTTCCCCCCTAATAACGGAATTTTATCCTGAAATTCGGAAAATAAGGCATACCTGGTAAAAACAACTCTGGGTATCTCTCGCGTATATATGCCTCGCACTCCCAAGTGGATTCCTCCTCATTTTGATGCTCCCACTGGACCCGCACAAGTGGAACTATCTTCGACCTCAATCACCCCTCACTATAGTCTAGGATAACCACCGGTCTCTCCTCGTAAGAGCTATCAGGTTGTAAGTCGATCTCATCTATCGCAATGTGAGTATGGGCCATATCATCCCGAAGGTATCGTCTCAACGACGAGATGTGGAATACATCGTGAATGCGATGTAAATGCTCTGGCAGTCCCAACCTGTATGCAACCGATCCAATCCTCTCGATGATGGGAAATGGTCCCACGTACCTCGGAGCCAACTTCCCCTTCTTCCCGAACCTCATCACTCCCTTCATAGGATATACACGCAATAACACTTGGTCTCCCACACTAAACTCCCTGAAGAATCGTTTCGCATCGGCTTAGCTCTTCTGCCTGTCCTGGGCTATCCGAATGAGACTCCTGATTATCTCCATCCTCGCGGAGGTCTCCTGAATTACCTCTGGTCCTAGCAACTTGTTATCCCCCACTTCGAGCCAACAAGATGGGGAATGACAAGGCCTGCCATACAAAGCCTCAAATGGATCCATGCCAATCGTGAACTGATAAGAGTTATTATAGGCAAACTCTACCAGTGGAAGATGTGGCTCCCAACCTCCTCCAAAATTGAGAACACACATGCGTAGCATATCTTCTAACATCTGATTAGTACGCTCTGTCTGTCCATCTATCTGTGGGTGGTAAGCTGAACTTAGCCTCAACTCAGTACCCATAGCCTCCTGAAAGGTTTCCCAAAAACGTGACACGAAAATCTTGTCTCTATCTGACACAATATTCAGGGGCACCCCGTGTAATCTGACAATCTCAGCGATGAACAACTGAGCATACTGACCCGTGGTGTAATCTGTCCGCACCGACAAAAAATGAGCCACCTTGGTCAAACGATCTACAATCACCCAGATAGAATCGTGGCCCCGCTGTGATGTAGGAAACTCTGTAATAAAATCCATGGAAATACTCTCCCACTTCCACGCGGGTACTTCCAATGGCTGAAGCAATCCTGACGGTTTTTGATGGTCCACCTTCACCAGCTGGCAGGTAGAACATTTGGACATGAACTCAGCAATGCCCTTCTTCATCCCACTCCACCAATATTGCCTCCTCATATCCTGGTACATCTTATCGCCTCCCGGATGTACTGCAAATCGAGACCCATGAGAATGAGTCATCACTGCATGACGTAATTTTGCTCTTTCTGAACCACCAATCTCCCATTAAATCGTAAACCTCCATCAGAACTAATAGAATAGGACTCAGTACCCTCGGCTAGAAGTCACACAATCTTCTCCTGGAAAAACGGGTCTGTGGTCTGTGCCTGTATCACCCTCATAACAATCTCGGGTGTGACTGACATCACGGATATGAAAGAACGGGCTACTGCGTCCTAGTGGCCTAACTCCTTCCACTTCGCTTTCCATCCGTCTGATACTTCATCTACCGGTCTACGACTCAACACTTCAGCAACTACGTTGGCCTTTCCCGGATGATATTGTATGTCGAACTGGTAGTCCTTCACAAACTCTAGCCATCTGCGCTGACGCATATTCAGCTCTCGCTGAGTGAACAGGTACTGCAATGACTTGTGGTCTGTGAACAAACGGAATTTCTCTCCCAACAAATAGTGCCTCCATATCCTCAATGCAAAGACGACCACTGCTAACTCGAGGTCGTGGGTGGGGTAATTCTTCTCATGAAGCTTAAGCTTGCGGGAGGAAAAAGCTATAGCCTTCTCTTCCTGCTGAAGTACTCCCCCAAGTCCCTGTAAGGACGCATCGGTGTAAACCAGGTACTCCATACCCGGCTGCGGTAACGCAAGGACTGGCGCTAAAGTAAGCTTATCTTTTAGTTCGTCGAAAGACAACTGACAAGCGTCATCCCAAACATATGGTACTCCCTTGCGAGTCAGATTGGTCAATGGACCCGCTATTTTGGAGAATCCCCGAATGAATCTCCTGTAGTAACTAGCTAACCCCAAGAAACTACGCACTTCCGTCGGTGTCGTGGGCTGTCTGCACTCCCTCACCGCTGACACTTTACTCAGGTCAACTGCTATCCCCTGTTCAGAAACAACATGCCCCAAGAACTGTACCTCTCGCAACCAGAATCCGCACTTCTCGTACTTAGCATACAACTGATGCTCTCGTAGAGTCTGAAGGACCTGCCTCAAATGCTCGGCATGCTCCTCCTCGAAGTGTGAATATATCAAAATGTCATCTATGAAAATGATGACAAACTGATCCAAGAACTCTCTAAATACTCGGTTCATCAAGTCCATGAAAATGGCTGGAGCATTTGTGAGTCCAAACGGCATCACCCGAAACTCATAAGACCCCTATCACGTCAAGAAAGCAGTCTTCGAAACATCCTGCTCCCTAATACGTAGCTGATGGTACCCCGACCTCAGATCTATCTTCGAAAAGAAAGTTGCTCCCCTCATCTGGTCGAACAGATCATCGATTCGAGGAAACGGATATTTATTCCGTATCGTGACCTTGTTCAACTCCCGGTAGTCCACACACAATCTCAGTGAACCATCTCTCTTCTTTACAAACAAAACTAGAGCGCCCCAAGGTGAGGTACTCCTGCGAATGAAGCCCTGACCTAAAAGCTGCTCTATCTGATCTCGTAGCTCTCGCATCTCTGCCGGAGCCATACGGTACGGTGCGCGTGCTATAGGTCTCGTATCTGGGAATAAATCTATAACAAAGTCTATCTCTCGACTGGGGGGTAGGCCTGGTATTTCCTGAAACACATCAGAATACTCCCTGACGACTGGGATCGAATCTAAGGGAATCATAACCTCCTTAGAGGTATCCTCCTCTCTGTAATACAAATAAGCGGTCGAGCCTCCCTCTGGGCGAGGCATCGCCACTACAAACATCTCTTGCCCCGGAATGGCAAAAATAATGCTCCCACCGAAGCAATCAATCATGGCTCTATAAGCTTCGAGCCAATCCATACCAATAATCAGATCATGCTCGTGCATGTCTAAGACTAACATGTCCGTAGGTAATACCAAACTACCGATCTCTAACCCCACTCCCCGGCATATAAAGAAAATAAGTGACCCACTCCCCAGTAGTGAGTCCACACACGTCACTGTGCTCTCTGCTGTGGCTAACAACCGTAAGGCCTTCGCAAAATGCGTAGATATAAAACAATGCGTTGCCCCCGTATCAAACAAAACCCGAACCATAGTACCATGAATAGGAAACATACCCTCAATCGCGGGTGGTGCCTGTGGAGCTGCTGCCTGGTGGACGTTATAGACACGTCCGTACTGTAATTGCCCCTTCTGCACTGGAGCTGCTGGAATGGCTAGTAGGGTTGGCACCTGGGCTGGAGTTGGGAGGGCAGCCAGAAAAAGTGGTCGTTGTGGCTCATTACGGGCACCCTGTTGCTGTGGGGCCCTATCTCCCTCTGGACAATCCTGACGCCTATGGCCATGTTTACCGCACCCAAAATATCGGCCTTTGAAGTTTCCTCCCCTCTGTCCCTGCTGACCACGACCCTACTGGCCGTTACCTCCTCGCCATTAGCCCTGTTGGCCCTGCTGATTAGGCTGGCCTTGATGGCCCTGCCTAAAACCCCCGAATCCCTGCCTAGAATCACTTGAACGGAATCGCTTAGCGGGGTCCCCCTGATGGGAACTCTGCTCGTGCTGACGAGTCTGTCCTTGAGATGGTGCCCCACTGGCACTATTACCCCCGGCCCTGCCCTGCTGGATGGACTCTCTTGCTCTCTTGCTTCCCTGAAGATGGAAGCGGTGATCCTGGCAATGTAGTAACGCTGCATTGAGTACATCAGTGAAAGTACTCAGAGATAAATTCCCAATAAGGTGCTGACGGATCCTCCAAGCTAACCCGTCAACAAACAACATAATCCTCTTACTCTCAGTAGGTCCCTCATCTGGCACAATGGTGAGAAGTCTCGTGAACTCCTCCTCATACTCAGCTACAGTAAGACTCTCTTGCTTCAGATTCAGTAATTTCCGCCTCATCTCAGTCTGCACTGCGGGTGGAAAATACTTGCGGTCAAACCTCTCCCAGAACAACTGAATAGGGATCGTGTCCCTCTCCTCCAAAGTGGTAGTGGATTCCCACCACTGCAATGCGGCTCCCACCAACTTAAAGGAAGCCAATAACTGGTTTTGCACATCAGTGCACTCATACATACGGAGGTGCGCTGGATGTCTTTCTTCCATTGGCTAACTATGACAATATCGGAGCTACCAGAGAACTCAGGGGGATGCGCTTTCTGAAAAGCATCCCAAACCCTCTCCCATGCAGATGGAAGCTGTGCTGGTACTGGCGCCACTATCTGAACCTGGGGTGGAGCCTACTGAACCACCGCTAGTGCGGCATTCACCGCCTGAGCAACAATGGCAGCTACTTCATTTGCATTCATCGTGCCTTGTGCCAGAACTGCTGGCTATTCGGCCTGGGCACGCCTATCTTTCGGAGCACGTCTCGGAAGCATCTGAAATGTGAAGAAGTTTATTAATCTACAGTTATTATCAAATCTCAAATAGCTTAAGACTTAAACGTAAAAGCAAGGTTACAACAATCCTAAAAATAGGGCTCTATAACAACAACGTTAAGATGAAAGAGAAATAAGCCGTACAGATCCTACGGACACTAGAACCTGATGCTCTGCTACCACCTTTGACACCCCGCTTAATTAAATATCGGGCGATCACTCCATTATTAAATTAAATCAAGGTAAACAGTTGGTTCATTCTCAGCATCACTGTCGATAAAAATAAATTTTCCATTTTAACACCCTAAATAATTAAGCTAAGTGTCAAAACCATTTTCATACATACTTTCCAAATTTTATTTAAAGAAAATCATTTAATTTATTAACAACATTCAATAAGTAAGAATCACACCACATTAAATATCTGCAACATAGTCCAATTTATTTAAAACATTCGTCAATCGATTGTCAACATACGAAATATAAAGTAACACAATTAAACTGAATAAAACCCATAGTAACAATACTGGAAATAACTGAAATACAAGTGTCCAATAACAACGAAATAATGGAAAGAGCTACACATTGTAATACCCCGTACTTTTGACTATATTTATTTTTAGGATTAATTAATTAATTGCGTATTAATTGGAAATTGATCCGGGTTATAAATACTAATAAGATGCGAATTGGTATTTGATTATGTGCATATATGATTATATATGTATTTGGTATTATAAAATTTGTCGTGACATTTATATACGGCATTTTAGAAATTTTGTTGAGATGCGTGGGACCGCCGCGTCACGGTATAATATTTTGATAATAAAAGTGAATTTAAAATCTATAAACCGTATGGTCGTTTTGAGTGCGCCAACGCATCCGGAAGGATCGAGATAGTCAGAAAACACTAGCCGGGGGTATAGTTTGGGTCCCGGAGTATTTTTAGGCCATACCGGTAACTTAAAGGGTATTTTGGTAATTTTACATTTTTAGGAATTAAAAGTGACGAAAATTAGAGATGTAAATCTGATGTGGATTAAACCCATTAAGCCCATTAACCAACCCATATTAACCTAGAAGGCTACGTAGGTTGTCATTTAGGTTTTCTAAGTTTCCCCAAATCAAACCCTAGCCACCTTAAGCCACCATTAGAGAGGAAGCTTGGAGAGAAGAAATTCTGCAGAAATTCTTCATCAAATCAACACCAAATCCGGAATCAAACCAAGGCAAGTGATTTAAATTACATTCCTTATGCAGTGAATGCTTTTTCCATGTTAGAAACATTGTTAATCAATCTTATATAAGAGTTAAAAGAAAACCCAGGAAATTGGAAGATTGTTGTTTAATTTTGGGATAGGTTTGCATGTAGAAACATTGTTTGAAGATTTAATTCAGAGATTTCATATCTATGTGATGTATAAACGGATTAAAATCTGGGAAATTTTGATGAGAAGAACCTAGGGTTTATGTTCTTGAAGAAAATTGGGAATTAATGTAGAAATTTGTGATTTAATGATGTTTAGAAGGTATTAAACCCCTTTAATGATGTTAGTATAGCACCTTGGCATGTTTGAGGATGATTAGAGAACTCAATATATTGTTGGAACAAATGTTAGAAGAGGTTTGAGGAGTAAAAATGGATGGAAAACGAATTGGGAAAATTCTGGGCCGAAACTGGTCAGTCGTTAGAAGCAGCCCCAGGTCGTTCGAACGAGATTCTAACGAGTTGACCAGTCGTTACTAACGAGTAGGGATTTCGTTCGATATCTCGTTCGAACGAGATATCGTTAGAAGGGACAGTTCGTTCGAACGAACTGGGATCTCGTTCGAACAGCCTCGTTCGAACGAGACTTCTAACGAGATGACAGTCCAAACTCGTTCGAACACTCGTTCGAACGAGACTTCTAACGAGCTGGCAGTTTGGGCCATTTTGGACTGTTTTGACTTTTGGAGTTCCGTAAACTGATTTGAGGATATAGATATCATTCCGTAGATGTAGTAATGATAGGATTGGGACATTTGGGTATTTATGAGGAGAAATTTACATACGAGAGTTGTATTACATGGACGGTTTGGGTCGAGATGTGAGTGTCCACTACGACATGAGAATTAATTATGGCACGTATGATTATAAACCGGTATAGCATATATAGTGATAATTACGAGTTAGTAAGAGAATGAGAATAGTACTACGATTAAAATATGGTATTACTAAGATGTGTGTTTACTTAGTATTGGTATATGGATTGTGTGTATGACATACCTACCATACTTGCTATCACGGGAGGTTTGCGTTCTCTTAGGACCCTCTAATCCTTGTGTGCCTACGGGGGGGATATAGACTGGTACCTCGATGAACATAGGTCATAGAAAGACTTATTGTGATATTAATTAGTCCGCTGATCATGGGAGCGTAGGTATGTGCGTGACCCATGTGATGGTGACTGTGTTCGCCTCCATTATTTATGATGTTGTTATCGGTAAACTAATCCTGAGATATTCGGAATATGTAATCCTTATGTACGTGATGTACCGGGATGGATAGCAGAGTATGTGTGCACCACAGCTTAGTTCGCGGGGTACTTGTACTGTATATTTATGATATGAATAATATACATTAAATTAATGGGAATCCTCATGTAAATGTTGTAAAAATATTACGGTATTGTTTCGAGATATATAATGAGTTAACTGATAGTTATATCAATGGCATATTTAGTAACTGAGTTTACGTTAAACCTCTATTTAATTACGAGCGTCGTATGTTAAATGGAACCGAGTAATATGGGTAGAACCTTTGGCAGTCTAGCTAGTTATGTTGTCAGTTAGCTAGTAGTATGGGTCGTTATAGATGGGTACTTACGTTAGGAGTGCACAGTTAGACGAGAGGTGAGGATATCATGTGAGTGTACGTCCTAACATGTACTTTGCATTTAATGTTTTAAATGTTTTTAAAGCACTTGCAGGTTTTTAAAATATAACTCCACATTCGGGCTCTGACCCGTTTGCTTTTCAAATCTCTTTTTCTTTGTAAAACCATTTTAGGTGCCCAGCCACAAGGACACCAAGCATAGGATACTCATTCAGGTGACGAGCTGTAGCTGCTTGTGGAAGCTACAGGGATTTGCATGTAGACGCTTCTATCTTTTGGATTCCAGAGTCACCATCTATCAGTTGTAGGGCATGTTGCCCATTTCTTTAGAGACATCTTTTATATTTCAGTTTTCAGACTTTAGCATGTTTTATTTCAGTTTCGGTTATTCATTTCAGTTATGGGATTGTAGTGAGGAGTTTTCCTCCAGACTTTATTTACTCTATTGTGATGGTTATTCGTTTTACTTCAGTATGGTGAATGGTGTTATTTATTTCTTCATTACACTTGTTGCATGTTAATCAAACTTAAATTAAAAATTGGCAACTTGTTTTTTAAATACTAGGTGGTTAGAAATAATAAAATGTTTTCGACAGTGATGCTATTAACTGAGCCAACTTGGCATTTTGAATTAATTTTATAAAGGAGTAGCTACCCGGTATTTAATTAGTCGGGGTGTCACAGGTGGTATCAGAGCCAGGTTCTAGTGTCCTATAGGATCTGTACGACTATTATGTTTCCGCTACGTTTCTTTGATATAGAGCCCTATATTTTAGGACTGTTGTACTCTTTTGTGTATGCTTCGTTCTTCAGCTATATTAAGTTTATAACCGTGAACTTATAAACTTTGTTCTTATTTCAGATGCCTCCACGACGTGCACGACGAGTTCCCAGGAATGCAATGCCCGAACACCAGCCCGCTCCAGTTCAGGGCATGATGAACGCCGCTGAGGTTGCTGCTATAGTAGCCCAAGCGGTAAATGCCGCGATTGCCGTGATTCAGCAGGCACCACCTCAGGCTCCGGTTGCCGCGCCAGTACAGGTTAATGCATTCCCGTCTGCTTGGGAGCGTGTACGAGACGCTTTTCAGAAAGCGCATCCGCCAGAGTTTGCAGGTAGCTCAGATGTGGTAGTCTCGAGCCAATGGAGGAAGGACATACAGAGGCATTTGAGGATGCATGAGTGCACTGATGTTCAAAAACAGGTGCTAGCTACTTTCAAGCTAGTGGGATCTGCACTACAGTGGTGGGAGTCTATTACCACCACAGAGGAGAGGGATACTCTCACGATTCAGGAGTTCTGGGTGCGGTTTGACCGCAAGTACTTTCCGTCCGCAGTTCATACAGAGATGAGGAGGAAGCTGATGAGTTTGAAGCAGGAGGGCAAGACCGTGGCCGAGTATGAGGCCGAGTTCACTAACCTGTTGAATATCGTTCCAGACGAGATTCCAACAGAGAAGAAGAAGATAGAGAAGTTCACCGATGGGTTGAATTGGAGGATCCGTCAGCATCTACTAGGGAACCTATCGTTGGCCACGTATTCTGATGTGGTTAACGCTGCATTATTGCACTGCCAGGACCACCGTTTTCATATGGCCGAGGGCAAGCGGTCAGGGGAGTCTAGCCATCAGGGCAGGACTGGAGGACATGGTGCCAGCGGGGCACAATCGGGTCAGGGGCAGCGACAGAATGAGCAGGGTACCCAGCAGGGGGATAATAAGAGGTTCCGGTCAAGGAACTACAGGCAGGGACAGGGAGGTTTTCGTCAGGGCCATCAAGGTCCAAACGGCCATCAGGGCCAGCAGGGGCAGAATGGGCAGCAGTTCCATCAGGGCCAGCAGGGCCAAGGGAGGAACGGTAACGGCCACCAGGGCCGGGGACAGCAGGGGCAGAGGGGAGGGAACTTCCCAGGGAAGTGCTTTACTTGTGGCAAGACTGGCCATAAGAAGCAGGATTGTCCTGATAGGGGCAGGGCCCCACAGCAGCAGCAGCAGCAGCAGGGTGCTCGCCAGGAGCCACAGAGACCTATATTTCCCGCCGCTCTTCCCGCACCGCCACAGATGGCAGCATTGCCACCCATTCCGGCAGTCCCAGCTCAGCAGGGGCAGCTACAGTATGGACGTGTCTACAACGTTCACCAGGCAGCAGTTCCACAGGCACCGCCCGCGATCGAGGGTACGTTTCCTATCCATGGCACTATGGGTCGGGTGTTATTTGATACGGGTGCTACACATTGTTTTATAGCTACACACTTCGCGAAAGCTTTAGGATTGTTAGCTACGGCAGAGAGCACAGTGACGTGTGTCGACTCACCATTAGGGAGTGGGTCACTTATTTTCTTTATATGCCGGGGAGTGGGGGTAGAGATTGGTGGTTTGGTATTGCCTGCAGACATGTTAGTGTTAGATATGCATGTTCACGATGTGATCATCGGTATGGATTGGCTCGTAGCATATAGGGCCATGATTGATTGCTTCAGCGGGAGCATTGTTTTTGCCATTCCTGGGCAAGAGATGTTTATAGTGGTGATGCCTCGCCCAGAGGGAGGATCGACCGCTCATCTGTATTACATAGAGGAGGATACCTCTAAGGAGGTTGTGATTCCTTTGGATTCGATCCCGGTTGTCAGGGAGTATTCAGATGTGTTTCAGGAGATACCAGGCTTACCACCCAGTCGGGAGATAGACTTCGTTATAGATTTGCTACCGGGTACGAGACCTATAGCACGTGCACCGTACCGTATGGCTCCGGCTGAGATGCGAGAGCTACGGGATCAGATAGAGCAGCTGTTAGGGCAGGGCTTTATTCGCAGGAGTACCTCACCTTGGGGCGCTCCAGTTTTGTTTGTGAAGAAGAGGGATGGTTCACTGAGATTGTGCGTGGACTACCGAGAGTTGAATAAGGTCACGATACGGAATAAGTATCCGTTGCCTCGAATCGATGACTTATTCGACCAGTTGAGAGGAGCTTCTTTCTTCTCGAAGATTGACTTGAGGTCAGGATACCATCAGTTGCGTATCAGGGAGGAGGATGTCTCGAAGACCGCATTCTTGCCGAGATATGGTTCTTACGAGTTTCGGGTTATGCCTTTCGGCTTGACCAACGCTCCAGCAGTGTTTATGGACTTGATGAACAGAGTGTTCAGGGATTTCCTAGACCAGTTTGTCATTGTCTTCATTGATGATATTCTGGTTTACTCTCAGACAGAGGAGGAGCACGTCGAGCATTTGAGGCAGGTTTTGCAGACACTTCGTCAGAACGAGCTGTATGCAAAATATGAGAAGTGCGGGTTTTGGCTGAAGGAAGTCCAGTTCTTGGGTCACATTATTTCCAACCAGGGAATATCTGTCGATCCGGGGAAAGTGTCAGCAGTGAGGGAGTGGGGACAGCCCACGACACCAATGGAGATTCATAGTTTCTTGGGTCTAGCAGGATACTACAGGAGGTTTATTGGGGGTTTCTCGGAGATAGCAGGTCCTTTGACACATTTGACTCGTAAGGGTGTGCCCTACATCTGGAGTGATGCCTGTCAGTTGCCATTCGATGAATTGAAGGACAAATTGACCTCAGCACCTGTGTTAGCATTGCCGAGACCGGGAGTTGAGTATTTGGTTTACACCGATGCGTCTTTGCAAGGACTGGGAGGTGTATTGCAGCAGGAGAGACAGGCCATAGCTTATGCTTCCCGTAAGCTTAAGCCTCATGAGAAGAATTACCCCACGCATGATTTGGAGTTGGTAGCAGTGGTATTTGCCTTACGGATTTGGAGGCACTATCTTTTGGGGGAGAAGTTTCAACTGTTCACGGACCACAAGTCACTACAGTATCTGTTCACGCAGAAGGAATTGAATATGCGGCAGCGTAGGTGGCTTGAATTTGTGAAGGACTACTAGTTCGACATCCAGTACCACCCGGGTAAGGCTAACGTGGTAGCAGAGGCGTTGAGCCGCAGGCCAGCAAATGAGGTGGCGGAGGTGTGGAAAGCTAGGTGGAAGGAATTGGGACACCAGGATGCAGTGGCCCGATATTTCATGTCTGTTATGACCGTTACACCGCAGATTGTAACGAAAGTAGTACGGGCACAGGCTAATGACTCGTTCTGTCAGGAGCAGATAGTTCGATTACTTGCAGAGGGAGCCGAGTCCTATACCGTTAGCTCAGACGGGGGATTGCGCTTCAATGGGAGATTGGTAGTTCCGGAAGGAGAAGAATTGCGACACGATGTTATGGCAGAGTCGCCGGCTCACGGTTCGCGGAACACCCCGGAGGGGACAAAATGTACCAAGACATGAGACGACAATATTGGTGGAGCGGTATGAAGAGAGATATCGCTGAGTTTGTCTCGAAATGCGCCACTTGTCAGCTTGTAAAAGTGGATCATCAGAGACCAGCAGGATTGCTACAGCCGTTGGAGGTTCCGGTGTGGATGTGGGAGAGCATATCCATGGATTTTGTCACGGGGTTGCCCACATCGCAGAGGGGTCACGACTCCGTTTGGGTAATTGTGGACAGGTTGTCCAAGGTCGCTCACTTCTTACCCGTAAGGACTGACTATACTACGGGACAGTATGCCCAGCTCTTCATTTCAGAGATTGTGAGACTTCACGGTGTGCCCCTAAATATCGTGTCTGACAGAGACAAGATATTTGTTTCGAGGTTTTGGGAGAGTTTCCAGGAGGCCATGGGCACGGAATTGCGGTTGAGTATGGCTTATCATCCGCAGACCGATGGGCAGACAGAGCGCACCAATCAGATGTTGGAGGACATGCTACGCATGTGCATTATTGACTTCGGGGGTGGATGGGAGCAGTACCTTCCACTGGTGGAGTTTGCTTACAACAACTCCTATCAGTTCACGATTGGCATGGCTCCGTTTGAGGCATTGTACGGTAGGCCTTGTCGTTCCCCAGCATGTTGGCTAGAAGTGGGGGACAACAAACTACTTGGGCCGGAAGTGATTCAGGATACTTCGGCAAGGATAGAGTTGATTCGGAGTCGCATTCGGGTAGCTCAAGACAGGCAGAAGACTTATGCTGATGCGAAGAGGTTTTTCAGGGAGTTCCAAGTGGGGGACCAGGTTTTGCTCAGGGTATCTCCGATGAAAGGGATTATACGATTCGGGAAGAAAGGGAAGTTGGCACCAAGGTATGTGGGGCCGTTTCCTATTATTGAGCAGATCGGACCGGTTGCGTATAGACTTGGACTACCGGAGCACTTGCATTGGATTCACGACGTGTTCCATATTTCCTCGCTGAGGAAATACCTTAGAGATAATTTGTCTCATTCTCACATTGCTGTGGAGGACATCGATCTCCAGCCGGATAGCTCCTACGAGGAGGGGCCAATTGCTATTTTGGACCGAAGCGAGAGGAAACTGCGGTAAAAGATAGTCCCGTTAGTGCGTGTTCAGTGGCGACATCACAATGTCGAGGAGTCCACATGGGAGCGCGAGGATGAGATGCGCGAACGTTATCCAGAGCTATTTTTAGCAGGTACTTTCTAGTTTCGAATTTCGGGACGAAATTCAGTTATTAGGGGGGAAGTATGTAATACCCCGTACTTTTGACTATATTTATTTTTAGGATTAATTAATTAATTGCGTATTAATTGGAAATTGATCCGGGTTATAAATACTAATAAGATGCGAATTGGTATTTTATTATGTGCATATATGATTATATATGTATTTGGTATTATAAAATTTGTCGTGAGATTTATATACGGCATTTTAGAAATTTTGTTGAGACGCGTGGGACCGCCGCGTCACGGTATAATATTTTGATAATAAAAGTGAATTTAAAATCTATAAACCGTATGGTCATTTTGAGTGCGCTAACGCGTCCGGAAGGGTCGAGATAGTCAGAAAACACTAGCCGGGGGTATAGTTTGGGTCCCGGGGTATTTTTAGGCCATACCGGTAACTTAAAGGGTATTTTGGTAATTTTACATTTTTAGGAATTAAAAGTGACGAAAATTAGAGATGTAAATCTGATGTGGATTAAACCCATTAAGCCCATTAACCAACCCATATTAACCTAGAAGGCTACGTAGGTTGTCATTTAGGTTTTCTAAGTTTCCCCAAATCAAACCCTAGCCACCTTAAGCCACCATTAGAGAGGAAGTTTGGAGAGAAGAAATTCTGCAGAAATTCTTCATCAAATCAACACCAAATCCGGAATCAAACCAAGGCAAGTGATTTAAATTACACTCCTTATGAAGTGAATGCTTTTTCCATGTTAGAAACATTGTTAATCAATCTTATATAAGAGTTAAAAGAAAACCCATGAAATTGGAAGATTGCTGTTTAATTTTGGGATAGGTTTGCATGTAGAAACATTGTTTGAAGATTTAATTCAGAGATTTCATATCTATGTGATGTATAAACGGATTAAAATCTGGGAAATTTTAATGAGAAGAACCTAGGGTTTATGTTCTTGAAGAAAATTGGGAATTAATGTAGAAATTTGTGATTTAATGATGTTTAGAAGGTATTAAACCCCTTTAATGATGTTAGTATAGCAGCTTGGCATGTTTGAGGATGATTAGAGAACTCAATATATTGTTGGAACAAATGTTAGAAGAGGTTTGAGGAGTAAAAATGGATGGAAAACGAATTGGGAAAATTCTGGGCTGAAACTGGTCAGTCGTTAGAAGCAGCCCCAGGTCGTTCGAACGAACTCGTTCGAACGAGCTTCTAACGAGTTGACCAGTCGTTCCTAACGAGTAGGGATTTCGTTCGATATCTCGTTCGAACGAGATATCGTTAGAAGGGACAGTTCGTTCGAACGAACTGGGATCTCGTTCGAACAGCCTCGTTCGAACAGACTTCTAACGAGCTGGCAGTTTGGGCCATTTTGGACTGTTTTGACTTTTGGAGTTCCGTAAACTGATTTGAGGATATAGATATCATTCCGTAGATGTAGTAATGATAGGATTGGGACATTTGGGTATTTATGAGGAGAAATTTACATACGAGAGTTGTATTACATGGACGGTTTGGGTCGAGACGTGAGTGTCCACTACGACGTGAGAATTAATTATGGCACGTATGATTATAAACCGGTATAGCATATATAGTGATAATTACGAGTTAGTACGAGAATGAGAATAGTACTACGATTAAAATATGGTATTACTAAGATGTGTGTTACTTAGTATTGGTATATGGATTGTGTGTATGACATACCTACCATACTTGCTATCACGGGAGGTTTGCGTTCGCTTAGGACCCTCTAATCCTTGTGTGCCTACGGGGGGGATATAAACTGGTACCTCGATGAACATAGGTCATAGAAAGACTTATTGTGATATTAATAAGTCCGCTGATCATGGGAGCGTAGGTATGTGCGTGACCCATGTGATGGTGACTGTGTTCGCCTCCATTATTTGTGATGTTGTTATCGGTAAACTATTCCTGAGAGATTCGGAATATGTAATCCTTATGTACGTGATGTACCGGGATGGATAGCAGAGTATGTGTGCACCACAGCTTAGTTCGCGGGGTGCTTGTACTATATATTTATGATATGAATAATATACATTAAATTAATGGGAATCCTCACGTTAATGTTGTAAAAATATTACGGTATTGTTTCGAGATATATAATGAGTTAACTGATAGTTATATCAATGGTATATTTAGTAACTGAGTTTACGTTAAACCTCTATTTAATTACGAGCGTCGTTATGTTAAATGGAACCGAGTAATATGGGTAGAACCTTTGACAGTCTAGCTAGTTATGTTGTCAGTTAGCTAGTAGTATGGGTCGTTATAGATGGGTACTTACGTTAGGAGTGCACAGTTAGACGAGAGGTGAGGATATCATGTGAGTGTACGTCCTAACATGTACTTTGCATTTAATGTTTTAAATGTTTTTAAAGCACTTGCAGGTTTTTAAAATATAACTCCACATTCGGGCTCTGACCCGTTTGCTTTTCAAATCTCTTTTTCTTTGTAAAACCATTTTAGGTGCCCAACCACAAGGACACCAAGCATAGGATACTCATTCAGGTGACGATCTGTAGCTGCTTGTGGAAGCTACAGGGATTTGCATGTAGACGCTTTTATCTTTTGGATTCCAGAGTCACCATCTATCAGTTGTAGGGCATGTTGCCCATTTCTTTAGAGACATCTTTTATATTTCAGTTTTCAGACTTTAGCATGTTTTATTTCAGTTTCGGTTATTCATTTCAGTTATGGGATTGTAGTGAGGAGTTTTCCTCCAGACTTTATTTACTCTATTGTGATGGTTATTCGTTTTACTTCAGTATGGTGAATGGTGTTATTTATTTCTTCATTACACTTGTTGCATGTTAATCAGACTTAAATTAAAAATTGGCAACTTGCTTTTTAAATACTAGGTGGTTAGAAATAATAAAATGTTTTCGACAGTGATGCTATTAACTGAGCCAACTTGGCATTTTGAATTAATTTTATAAAGGAGTAGCTACCCGGTATTTAATTAGTCGGGGTGTCACACACATGCTCAACTAAATGAAATTACTAAGAGTGGATCCGAATGAACAAAGTCGTCTAATCAAGAGACCTGCAACTCCCACCTAAGCTGCAGCGCGTTCCTTCCAAGAGATCCTAAGCCAGACGCCCCTATGGCTGGGCACCTGTAATACATACATATATATACAAGATATATATATATATATATATATATATATATATAGAGAGAGAGAGAGAGAGAGAGAAACGGGTCAGAGCCCGAAAGTGTGTCTGATTTAAAATACGTTTAGCAAGTATTTAAATTGATATAGGCCAATGCAACAACATATTAGAGCGACACTCTCATGAGAAATTCTCACCTCTCTTCTAATGTACACGCCTATCGTACTAACCTTCCCAACGGGTTATCTTATCATTTTATCATAATGACCTTCCCAATAATTTAGCTTATCTTAACTTACTCATAAGATTTCAAAACCGAACAATATCATTGTTTAAAAAGATACTTCCAATTAGCAGCACAACTCTCGTTTTAGCTTTATTAATTTATAAGGTTTCCCAGTGTCATATTATATTTTCACAAAACAAGTATTTACTATTTGAGTCATCAACCATGTCCTACTTATCAAATCACAGTAGGCAGTTTCAGGTTTCCAAATCTCATATATATATATATATATATATATATATATATATATATATATATATATATATATATATATATATATATATATATATATATTAACTACTCGTATAATATATATATAATAACAGAACCCCAAATAAAACTATAGTGCGTGCATACTTCTACTATCCAAACACCATACCACTCATATCAAGGGGAATACAAATTCGAAATCACTCTCGAACTGTATTAACACATACACAAACAATATCGAGGCGAAACATAGATTCCAAGTCTCTAAGAGGATGGCACATACTCGCGTCTCTTAGGACCGTCTGAACTATCAATTCGATATCCTGTACCAAGGATATCTATCTTCTAGGGTACAAGTCAATATCCCCCATAAAGGTCCCATCGAGATAAGACTGTCCCAGCGCGGTAACCTCAATGATAGCAAGTAGCGCAAGATGTTTTTCACATGTATATAATATATGTACACACAATCATATAAATATACCACTTTTATTATATTAATATAGGTTCCTCTCGTCATGCATAATTACAACATTTATCCTTAATTTCACATTATTAGTATTACGTAAAAGGTTTCATCTCTAACCTTAACTCGAAGAGTTTTCTCACTTATTACGTGACACTCGTGGACTCTATCCTTCCAAGTAGAAAATTTAGTAGGTATAACTCTATATACTATGGTAGCTATTTGCCGTAATCTCTCACTTGAAATGCGTAGTTTCATCGTTCATTATATAATTACCCCAAAAGTAAACTTCTCGTCTAATAATAAATTTCTCAACACTTATTCACATGTCCTACTGGTCTTTCCTATCTCCCAAAACATTTTATTAAGAATACCCAAGAATTATTTCACGATAAATTTAGTTTAACTAATTAAACAAGGGAAATAGGAGTCTTCCAGGAGGGGTCGATCGATCGAGGTGTGGGACTCGATCGATCGAACCTTGGATCGATCGAAGATCTATGCTCGATCGATCGATCAAGCAGGTATTTTGATTTCTGCAGAATTGTAGTTACGGGTTCTACCAATTTTCTTCATCCAAATCCCTGTTTTCCAACCCCAAACGTCCCAAGAATTCTACTACTAACATTATAACAATATACCAGATGTTTCTAACGTAAGTCATGTACATATTCATCATTTAAACATGGAATTTCCACCCAAAATTACATCTAATTATCAAGAACCCTAGAATTTTCTTAAACAGTTTTCTAACAAATCTTTCTCCAGAATTTCTTTCTTATAATCATCAAAATTTCGTGGTTAATTTCCTCTACATGGTAAGGGTTTCCAGAATCATCATATCAACCAATACTACATGGATTTTCCTATCACAAATTGGGTTTTCTTCCACATAATTCATCCCTAATCATTCCTAAACTAATATGGAGATTGCACCAATGAAAATAGCAAGATTAACACTTGCCTGGGATTTTCGACGTTCTGATTTGCAGATGTTTTTGGTGTGGTTGCGTAGCCCGTTGCACGATCTACGCGGTGGTGGTGGTTGTGGTGCAAACAGATGACTTTTGGGGCCTTGGATTGCCTTGGAGCTTTCTTCTTCCCTCTCCTATGGCCATCACTTGTGTTTAGAGTTTCTAAACCTAGATGACAATCCAGATATCTGATATAACCCTTGGTATTTTCGTGGGTTTAATTACCCCAAAAGGTGAAATGTCCAAAATGCCCTCCCGGGGTACCAATTAGGCCTAAAAACGCCCCGAGACCCAAACTAAACCCCCGGGTACACTTTTCTGACTATCTCAACCCTTCCGGACGCGTTGTCGCACTCAAAACGACCATACGGTCAATTTATAAAATATTCATTATTTTATTTATCAAAATTTAGTCCCGACGCGACACGAGCACGTTCCGACTTAAATTTTCGAAATTGTCATTTAACTCACTCATGACATTCAATATAACCAATATAATATATTACTTTACTCATTAGTAATATTAAACAAGTTTCTCATAATTACTAACTCTCGTCACGTTAATAATTATAACATAATTAATTTCTGGATTTTTATTAAATAATTCATTCACATTAACTTTAATAAATCACCAAATTAATATAGCATAAAAATACGGGGTATTACAACATCCTTTAGTGATAATTCTAAAAAAAATAGTGAACACTCACATCAGTTTAGTGACAGTTGAGAAAATTTCGTTTTAGAAAATAAAATAAAATTCTCAGTAATTTCACAAATAAGTGGGTCACTTTGAGGCCAAGTTTCTCATTTATACTTTGTCCATTTTTAATAAATGAATATAACACATGACTTATCTTTCTGTAAGAAACGCGTACATACTTAATCCTATTACATTTGATGTGTAGGTCCCACTGTTATAATGGCTCAAAGTTGACCAAAAAATAATTTGGCCAAAATATTAATTTCTATAAAACACAATATTTTTCAATAATCCCCCACATGAATGAAATTTGAATGAAGAAAAATGTAGATAGACCATCAATGGAAAAGAGCTGCGTGAGTAAAAATAACTTTTGGCCTTGAATCTTTCCCAGTGACAAACTATCGTGTTTACTAGCCAATCAATGAACATGATGTCTTGAATTGATCAAACTTTTTGTGCAAACCGGGACAATATAATTCACAATATGATTCACACTGTCCTTTTCCGAACATTCTTGGTTATCTTGTTGTGTCCGTTTTGGCCTTGGACACCTCGTGGTTTCATAAGTTTGTTAGATAATTAGGACTTTTATTATTCTCATAGAAGTGGCTATTTCTCGCTCACATATATGATTTTTATTAAGTTCAAGTTATAAAAATGATTAAAAATAAAGTTTATAAGCAGATGTGCACTGACTCATCTGCAATTATTTTATTAGGCCTGACGTTATCACTAAAAGAGACTTTTCTTCATGATCTTATGCCATGAATAATAAGTTGTGACTTTTCATATTATTCTATGACTTTTTAACTAATTATTTTTTATCGCAACCAAAGGCATTAGAATTGTTAGCTAGGAATATCCTCTTTAAAGATGTCAAAGGCACCTTGTTTTTTCAAGACATTATTAATTCATATTTCATTATAAATGTAGTACAAAAAGTTATTATGAGGATTTCCAAACATTATCGACTCAGAACTACGAGTCGCAAGACATATATAATTTCTGAATATTTATGTCATTTGTCACTAATATCTTAGTAACAATATGAAGATACATAACGACTTATTAAGAATGTCTTAACACTATGCCCTATATGTTATGGTGGTTCGATTAAACACAAGTTCTATATTTTTAGGTTTTGTAATTTTAATTATTGAACCATTAAACAAAATATTCCCAATTAAACTAAGCACCAATTA
Organism: Sambucus nigra; assembly: GCA_949130495.1. Lineage (NCBI taxonomy): Eukaryota > Viridiplantae > Streptophyta > Magnoliopsida > Dipsacales > Adoxaceae > Sambucus > Sambucus nigra. The sequence goes on along the minus strand of OX422217.1, from coordinate 306,892,556 downwards.
ACCATTCTTGTGAAAATTGATTTACCAAATTTTATCTTTTTACCCTGAATATGCATCTAGGTGATAGAAGACAAATTTAATAAATCAAACCACAAGACACCGATGTACAAGGGAACCACAAAGGGAAAAAAAACCTCAGACGGCCCAACCATACAATCACTATGATATGGTTTTACGAAGCATAGATAGTATACTTACACAACGACTCGATACCCACGAGACTTGACGCTCTTCTATCATTAACCACTCTCCCAAAGTGTAATACATGAGTCCACTCACGCAAGAGTTCATAATAAACGAGTCCACGTGCATCTCGGTATCCACCGATGCAGTGTGACACCCCGTCTAATTAAATGTCGGGTGACCAGTCCTTTTCTAAAATTAAATCAAAGTGTCCGATTCGTTCATTCTTAGCATCACTGTCGAAAAATAATTTTCATTATTAATCACCTAATAAATAATTAAGCTAAGTGTCAAAACATATTTCCAAATTAATTATACCCAAATAATCCATTAATAAATTCCATGCTTTAAGATATAAGCCATTTCCATTCCACAAGAATAAATACTAAACATAAATCAAATATTGAAATAAATGAGACTGCATAAAACATTCCAGTTCAAAGCCTAAAACTAATAGAATCATAATATTCAATCCAACAAGAAAGGAAAGCTAATAAGAAAATACAATCTCTGAAATAACTAAGCTGGAAGCGGGCGACACATGCCCTAATTGAAATGTTTGAACTAAGATCTGAATGAAAAGATAGAAGCGACTAGTATCAATAACCTACAGCTTCAGCTCGTCGAATGATCCACGCATCTAAGTCTGGTGGTGACCCTGTGGTTGGACACCTGGTATAACATATATATATATATAGCAAAAGAGAAGAGAAATAGCAAGAAACGGGTCAGAGCCCGATTTATAAAAATATTTGTTTTAGCAAGTATTTAAAAATGCATTATTGCAATTATTATGTGCATATTAGTTCCGAGCTCTCATATGAGATCCTCACCCCTCCATTAATGTGCACACCTATCGTCCGTATACTCTAACCTAGTTATCCATATTATCTCCAACTAGGTCATAGACATAAACTACTAATTATAGTTCTTAAGAGAAACCCGTATCGCCCATACAATACGTTATTTAATACTTCACTCCCATTAATATCATTTGATATTCTTTATTCTAGTAGTAAATTCTTTATCCCCTTAAGTTAACTTGTTTACCAACATTTACGTATTAACTAATTTCAAACATTAGAATTATTCACCATTATAACTATAACTATAACTGTTGATGCCAGAAAATGGCCAACAATAACTATAACTATAACTATAACTATATATATATATATATATACTAGGGTGTACCCGTGCCGATGGCACGGTTATAAAACGTTCTGAAAGAACGTTATAGATATTTCATAATTGCGATTAGATCCAAAAGAAATCCCGAAGCGAGAATCGATACAAATAGACACAAAATTATATATTAATATGTGAACCCTTAATAATTTCAAATTATTTCAGACGTGGGTTAGGATTTCATTGACCCGCTTCGATTGTTAACAACCATTAAGACCCATTTACGTTGGTAAAATAAGAAAAAATGTTGGAGCTCCTAATGTTTTTTGTAGCATAACAAAATGTAACTTACATACAAATCAAATTAATTCGTTACCTTAATGATCACAAATAGTAATGTATTAAAGTCAAAACTTGGTTTCTTACAAAAAAAAAATACAATTTCTTTTAAAGAAGTTATGTTTTATAAAAAATTGTATAAAACAAAGTTTATAAAAAAATATTACATTTTTTTAATACATTTATGTTTTACAAAAATTTGAAAAAAACAAAGTTTAAAAAAAATATAGTTTATACTATAGGTTTCGTCCGGTTTATAAAAAAAGTAATTAAAAATTTGAGATCAAGTTTTTTTTTTGCTATGACTAACGCGCAAGTTTTTTTAAAATAAATAATGAAAAAATATGTATACACCCAATACAACCATACACTGTTCCCGTGATATTTTGTGCCCGTGCCGATGGATTTCTCATAATTTTATCCCGATGCCTTTCTATTAGCTATGATGTATCATTAAGATTTAATAGTTCATGTTTTTAATTGTTTTTATCGTGACTATTTTTTTATTTTCAATTTGTGATTGTATTAATTACATAACACTTTTTAATTTAAGGTCGTTTAAACTTAACTTCACTTTTGTCACTTAATTATTCAATGGTTAAAATGTCCGATGATGTCGCAAACCCATTAGTTTGTTATACCTACTAACTAAAGTGACCTTATAACTAACTTAACAAACCCTAAGTTAAAAGTTGTAGGTTGTTTAAATAAAAAAGTATTAGAAAAATGTTATAATAAAACTTTTTTATTAATACAACCTTTTTTGTAAATATAAAAATTGATTTTTTATATAACATTTTCTTTATAAACCGACTTTTTTTATTAAAAAAATTACTATAAAGTACTAAAACTATTTTTTACGAATTAAAATCTGACTTTTTTTGAAACATTTTTTATGTATATTTTTTTTAAAAGCAATTTATTATAAGTTTTTTAAAATTTAATTTTATAGATAAATTATTTTTTTTAAATAAAAAAATGGAGGGGGTTAATTTTTTTTACTGTTCCATTTTGATGAGTGTGGGTTGTCATGTAGAGAGTCATGGCAGTCAGAGATGAGACAGTCAGTTTGGGGCTCCAGGTTGAGTGTTCGATTTTTACCTTTTGGTTATTATTCCCTTCTAAAACAATAAGATCAAACACGAATCATAAAATATACCCTAATTCAACAAAGAAAATACGGATCAAACATACACAATACCCACATAAACAATACCCAAATCAGTAAAATTATTTTTTCAAATATACAAAAAGTCAAGTAAAACTAAAAATAGAACATCTTTAACCCTCTAAACCCACAAAAATTATCACCATAAAACACACTTTAATCAGAACCACGAAAAGATATATAGCGGTTGAAACACAGTTACAGGAAAAATTAGAAGAGTAGAAACATAGGGGTTGTAAACCACGCAGCATACTTTTTTTTTATCATTAGAAGAGCAGAAACACAGGGGTTGTGAATCATTAAAAACCACGCAGCATACTTTTTTTTATCAGAGGTTGAAACACAGGTGTTGTAAAGCTTGACAGAGATGATTTTGAGCCATCACAAAGCTTCATCAATGATTCCCCCATTTTTTATGCCATCACAAAAATACAAAATCTTTTAGGTGGAGGAAATTGGAATAAAAAATTGAAACTTAACAAAATGAACCTCAAGATTTCGAACCAGATCTGCAAAGGAGATTTCAAACACAAATATAGCCAATAATTGTTAGATCTGAAACTCAAATCCTAGGTGTGAACTAAAACAAACCCTAGTACCAAAACTCAAACCAAAACGCAAAATGTAAAACTCAAACCATCAGTAGTTACAAAAACGAATAAAAATCTGTACCAATGGAAAAGCCTGAAGAAAAATCTGTACAAAACCCGATTGATGTTGCCCAACTCTTCCCCGAAGCCTCTTCCCCATGATGAAGACTTTGATGAAGGCTCTTCTTATAGACCCTTCTGAACCTGCGGAGAGGCGGGAGGGTGAGGGAGGAGAAGTGTGTTTGAGAGAGAGAGAGAGAGAGAGAGAGACCCTTGAGGCAGCGTATAGAAAATAGGAGGAGAGATGGGTATTCAGAAAAGTGTTGCCCATGTCCTCTATTTGTTAGGGTGGGGTGGGTGAGAGTTTGAAAGGCTCGAGGTGCATTATTTAAAGAGATTGAGAGGCTTGAGGTACAATGGGAGTCAGTCCCACGTGACTTTTTTTTTTATCATCAGATACAAACCCTCCACAACATTTGACACATCATAAGTTTTGTATAGATAGATACAAAAAAGTGTTTATATAGGTTTTGTATCCAAATTATATGACGTGGTAAAAAACCCTCCTCCTTTATTTTATATATATATATATATAGTCAAATCATCCCTATACATATATATAGAAATCCTGTGCCCTTTGGTTAGGACCACTTGGCGCAAGGCATAATCTTCCATCATGTCCTGGTGCATCACTCGAGGCATAAAAGACAACTGGTTCGGCGTCTCTCACGAACCATAATTATCATAATGCAAATATTGGAGGCGAGCATACTCACCAGCTAAATGGGTCACACACATATCTACGCTCCCATTCAACCGTCTAAACTATCCCACGTAACAGATAACACATATCCAAGTTCATATGCTCTGGGTACAAGCCAAATATCCCCCCATTGTGTAACCCTCCACTGCGCGAAACCTCCTCCCGATTGTAAGTAGCGTAGGTATGCTATGCACATAATAATGATAAACATATAATAATAGGCATTCCCGAAGCCTTACAAAATTTAGGTATTCACCCAGCCCATATTTGTATTTCCACACGTAGTACATTTCTCTTTACTACTTACGTAATTAACTCGATTATTAACACTCTCGAAATCCCCAACCTTAATTCACCTATTCAATACTTAAGGTATCAGTCTAGAATTTCGTTCCAAAATAATTCTGTACTAAGTCAATATTAATAATTGGTAATTTTTCTAACATAATTATCTGGGTAGCATAATTTGGGGAAAAATGGAAATTCTGGGCTTTTCTAGGACCTGTCGTTCGAATGAGTTAGTAGGTCATTTGAATGACTCCTACTTCTCGTTCGAACAAGACTCCATCTCGTTCGAACGAGATGGGGTCTTTCTCTGGTTTGGATAGAGCAGTTATGTTTTACTGTTCACACTTCGTCTTCCTTAAAACTTCAGTCCTAAAACCTCTAAATTTCTCAACCTCAATCACCAAAACAACAACCCTAATTAATGTTCTAACATGTATAAATGATTTCCCTTAACTTTGAACCATTAATTCAACATAAATCAATTATAAAATCCAAAATCCCCAATTTAACAATTCAAAACCCTATTTCATTAAATTTCCATACAAGAACATCAATTTCAATTTCTTCCATCATCAATACTCATCAATTTGGGATTTCTAAACTATATACATGAGGGATTCATCCTACTTTAATCTCCATATTTTAATAAATTCCATTAATCCTCCAATTTCATAAAAACTTATGAATTAAATAGTGAATATAATACACCTACACTATTATGAACATGTTAGTTAATATAAATTGCAAGAATTAAACACTTGCCTTAATTTCAATGGTTTGATCCGCTGTTGATATGGGTATGGGTACACTCCTCGTCTCACGATCTACACTTTGGTATAGGTTTTGGTGTGTGATCTTGAGTTAGGCACCAAGAACACCAATAGTCCCTTCTACCTTTCTCTGTGCCTTTGGCTTTTCTCTCTCGTAGGTTTAGAACTGATAACTCCTATCTAACCTTAGTGCATCTATCTTTTATTTCCCAATTTTCGTCCATATTATTACTCCAAAATTCCAAAGGATAAAAGTACCGCTACGGGGTGACGGTTAGGCCTAAAACTACCCCGAGTCCAAATAAAATGCCAGGTACATTTTTCTAAATATCTAGACCCTTACGCACTCAATGGCGCACACGAAATTTCCATACGAGTTATAAAAAATAATTAATCTTTTTATTCCATATAATTAGTACCGACACGACTCACCCGCGTGTCCTGACTTAAAATACCCAACTGTCGTATTTCGCACTCTAACAATTTATAAAAATTATATAATTCCATATTACATATACCCACAGTAATAAACACTGATTTCCATCAATAAGTATTAACCCTTGGTACGCTAGTTAATAATTATTTTAAATTCTGATTAAATAATAATTATATTTCCCGATCTTTTTACTTTAATTAATCCCATAGTTATTTAATATCATAAAAATGCTGGGTATTACATACTTCCCCCCTCTGAAGAACGTTTTTGTGTCGGCATAGATTTTCTGACTATCTTGGGCTACCCAAATACGATTCCTGATCATCTCAACTTTGGCTGACGTTTCCTGAATTATCTCTGGCCCGAGCAACTTGTTGTCCCCCACCTCTATCCACCAAGTTAGAGAATGACAAGGCCTTCCGTACAATGCCTCGGATCAGTCCATGTCGATCGTAAACTGATAGGAGTTATTATAGGCGAACTCTACCAGTGGAAGATACGACTCCCAACCCCCCTCCAAAGTCAAGGACACACATGCGCAACATGTCCTCTCGCATCTGATTAGTATGTTTAGTCTTCCCATCTTTCTGTGGGCGATAAGATGTACTCAACCACAGTTCAATACCCATAGCCTCCTGAAAGATCTCCCAGAAGTGTTATACAGAAATCTTATCTCTGTCAAACACGATGTTCAAGGGCACCCCATGAAATCTCACTATCTCGGTAATAAATATTTGGGCATATTATCCCGTAGTGTAATCCGTCTGTACCGATAGAAAATGAGCTACCTTGGTCAACCGATACACTAACACCCATATAGAATCGTGACCTCTCTATAAAGTAGGCAGTCTAGTGATGAAATCCATGTAAATGATCTCCCATTTCCATGTAGGTATCTATAACGGCTGAAGTAGCCCTAGTGGCCCCTAGTGGTCCACCTTTAAAAGATGACAGGTGGCACACTTGGAACCGAACTCCACTATGTCCTTCTTCATCCCACTCCACTAGTATTGTCGCCTCATATCCTAGTACATTTTATCCCTCTAGGATGTACCATAAATCTATATCCATCCATGAGACTGTGTCATCATTGCATGACGTAAATCCTCTCCTTTCGGGACCACTAATCTCCTATTAAATCGCAATCCCCCATATGAGCTCTCTTAGTAGGACTCTGCACCTTTTGCTTAAAGCCGTACAATCTGATCCTGGAAAAACGAATCAGTGACCTGGGCCTGGATCACTCTCATAATAATCTCTGGAGTGACTGTCATAACGGACATAAAGGATCGAGCCAATGGCTCCTGATGTACCAATTATTTCCACTTCACCTTCCACACTTTTTCCACCTCACCTACTGGCCTACGGCTCAATGCATCAGCGACTATATTGGCCTTCCTCGGGTGGTACTGTATCTCGAACTGGTAGTCTTTCAGAATGTTCAACTCCCGCTGAGTGAATAAGTACTGCAGTGACTTGTGGTCTGTGAAGAGGCAAAATTTCTCCCCCAACAAGTAGAATCTCCAAATCCGTAGGGAAAACACAACTATTGCTAATTCCAAGTCGTGGGTGGGGTAATTCCTCTCCTTAGGCTTAAGCTTGCGGGAGGTGTAAGATATAGCCTGCTCCTGAAGTACTCCACTAAGTCCTTATAGGGAAGCATTAGTATATACCAGGTACTCCACCCTTGGCCTGGGTAAAGAAAGAATTGACATCGAAGTTAACTTATCCTTTAGCTCATCGAATGCTAACTGACAATCATCATCCCAAATGAACTTCACCCCCTTGCGAGTTAAATTTATCAATGGGCTCGCAATCTTCGAGAACCCTCTGATGAACCTCTTATAATGCTGTTAAACCTAAGAAGCTACGTGCCTCCTTAGGTGTCGTGGGCTGTCCCCACTCCCTCACTGCCGACACCTTGCTCGGGTCCACTGATATTCCCAATTCTGCCACAACGTCCCCCAAAAACTGTACTTCTTATAACCTGAATTTGCACTTTTCATACTTGACATACAACTATTGCTCTCGCAGAGTCAGAAGAACTCGTCTCAAATGCTTGACATGCTCCTCCTCAGTCTGGGAATAAATTTGGATGTCATGAATGAAGACAATGACAAACTGATCTTAGAACTCTTGAACACCAGGTTCATTAAGTCCATGAATACGACTGGAGCATTTTTCAGCCCAAATGGTATGACTCTGAACTCATATGACCCATATCTCATCAAAAAAGCAGTCTTGGACACATCTTGCTCCCTAATCCATAGCTGATGGTATCCCGATCTCAAATCTATATTTGAGAAGAAGGCATCTCCTCTCAATTAATCGAACAAATCATCGATTCGGGGAAACATAAACTTATTTCGCATCGTGACTTTGTTCAACTCTCGGTAGTTCACACATAACCTTAACGAACCATCCCTCTTCCAAACAAATAGAACGGGAGCACCCCAAGGTGAGGTACTCCTACGGATGAAGCCCTGCCCCAACAGCCACTCAATCTGATCCTGTAACTCCCTCATCTTAGTTGGAGCCATACGGTATAGTGCGCAGGATATCGATCGAGTGCCCGATATAAAATCTATAATAAAATCTATCTCTCGGCTAGGTGGTAGTCCCAGTATATCTTAGAACACGTAAAAAAACTCGCGAACTATAGGAATCGAAATAATAGGAATCACTATCTCCTTAGAGGTCTCCTCCTCTATATAATATAAATGGGTGGACGATCCTCCCTCAGGATGAGGCATCGCCACCAGAAATATCTCCTGGCCCGGTATCGTAAAAATAATAGTCCTAATGTAATAGTCTATCATGGATCTATAAGCTACAAGCCAATCCATGCGGTTTATGGTGTCATGCTCGTGCATATCTAGTACTAACATATCGGCAGGCAAAATCAAACTCCCAATCTCTATACCTACCCCTCGACATATAAAGAAAATCAAAGACCCATTTCCAAGTGATGAGTCTATGCATGTAATTGTACTCTCTGCCATGTCTAATAACCCTGTGGCTCGTGAAAATCTAGTGGCTATAAAATAGTGTGATGTCCGAGTATCAAATAAAACATGCCCCCATAGTGCCATGGATAGGAGACATACCCTCAATCGCGGGTGATGCTTGGTGGACGTTATAAACACATCCATACTGTAACTGTTCGTGATGAACCAGGGGTGTTGGCAAAGCTGGGACCGACACTGATGCTGGTAGGGCAGAGAGAAAGATGGGTCTCTAGGCTCCTACTAGGCTACCTACTGCTAGGGAAACCTGCCCTTGTCGGGGCAATCCTGCTTCCTATGGCCAGTCTTGCCACAAGATAAACATTTTCCACTGAAGTTACCTCCTCGCTGCCCCTATTTACCTCGGCCGTGCAGTCCATTGCCACCCCTCAACTGGCCCTGGTGACCCTTCTGATGTCTCTGTTGGCCCTGCTGATAGCGAGGTTGTCTCGACTGACTGGACTGGCCCTTCCTATAACCCCCACATCCCTGCCTAGAATCACCAGATCAAAATCTCTTAGCAAGGTTCCCCTGATGGGAACTCTGCTCACCCTGACGAAACTTCCCCTGAGTTGTTGGTTCCCCACTGGAACTACTACCTCCTGTCCGGCCCTGCTGGCTGGACTCCCCAGCTCGTTTGCTCCCCTGTTGATGGAAGCAATTGTCCTAGCAATGTAATAGGGCAACATTGAGTACATCAGTGAAAGTACCCAATGACAGATTACCTATAAGGTGTTGATGAATCCTCCAGGTCAATCCATCCATGAACATCAAAATTTTCTTCTCTTCAGTAGGTGCCTCATCTGTCACTATAGTAAGCAGTCTCATGAATTCCTCCTCATATTCGGCCACTATTATACCCTCCTGCTTCAGATTCAATAGTCTCCCCCTCATCTATGTCTGCACTGCGAAGGGAAAGTATTTGCGATCAAACCGCACACAAAAGCTCTGAATAGTCATATTTTCCCTCTCTTCAAAGGTGGTAGTGGATTCCCACCACTGCAAAGTGGCCCCAACTAGCTTGTAAGAAGCCAGTAACTGCTTCTGAATATCGATACACTCGAACATACGAAGATGCCTCTAGATATCTTTCTTCCATTTGATCGCTATGATGATGTCAGAACCGCTCGAGAACTCCGGGGGATGTGCTCTATGGAAAGCAGCCCTGACCCTATCCCACATAGTGGGAAACTGAACCGAAATTGTCACCACAACCTGTACCTGGGGTGGGTCTTGCTACACCATCTCTAAAGCTTCATTTACCACTTGAGTAATAATGGCGACAACGTTAGCTGCGTTAATCATTCCCTAAGCCTGAGCTGCTAGCTTCTCTGGCTGGGAATTTATGTTTCTCGGGGCTCATCTCGGAGGCATATGAAATGAGAAGGGATTTATTAGTCCAAAATTACTATTAAATCTCAAATAGCTGAAGATGTAAATGTATAAATAAGAGTACAACAGTCTTAAAGATAGGGCTCTATATCAAAGAACGCTAAGCAGAAAACATGTTAAGCCGTACAGATCCTAAAGGACACTAGGACCTGATGCTCTGATACCACCTGTGACACCCCGAATAATTAAATATCGGGTGATCATCCTTTATTAAAATTGAATCAAAGTGCCCAATTGGTTCATTCTTAACATCACTGTCAAAAAATAATTTTCATTATTAATCACCTAATAAATAATTAAGCTAAGTGTTAAAACATTTTCCCAAATTAATTATACCCAAATAATCCATTAATAAATTCCATTCTCTAAGATATAAGTCATTCCCATTCCACAAGAATAAATACTGAACATGAATCAAATACTGAAATAAATGAGACTAGATAAAACATTCCAGTTCAAAGTCTAAAACTAATAGAATCATAATACTCAATCCAACATGAAAGGAAAGCTAATAAGAAAATACAATCTCTGAAATAACTAGGCTGGAAGCGGGCGACACATGCCCTAACTGAAATGTCTGAACTAAGAACTGAATGAAAAGATAGAAGCATCTAGTATCAATAACCTACAACTTCCACAATAGCTGCAACTCGTTTAATGATCCACGCGTCTAAGTCTGGTGGTGAACCTCTGGTTGAACACCTGGTATAACATATATATATATATAGCAAAAGAGAAGAGAAATAGCAAGAAATGGGCCAGAGCCCTACTTGTAAAAATATTTATTTTAGTAAGTATTTAAAACTGCATTATTGCAATTATTATATGCATATTAGATCCTAACTCTCACATGAGATCCTCACCCCTCCACTAATGTGCACACCTATCGTATATCTACCCTAACCTAGTTATCCATATGATCCCCAACTAGGTCATAGACATAAACTACTAAATATAGATCTTAGGAGAAACCCATATCGCCTATTCAATACGTTATTTAATACTTCACTCCCATTAACTGCATTTGATTTTCTCTGTTCTAGTAGTAAGTACTTTATCCCCTTAAGTTAACTTGTTTACCAACATTTACATATTCGCTAATTTAACATATTAGGATTATTCACCATTATATATATATATATATATATATATATATATATATATATATATATATATATATATATATATAAATCATGCATCCCTTAGTTTGGACCACTTGGCGCAATGCACAGTCTGCTATCATGTCCCGATGCATCGCTCGCAGCATAAAGGACAACTGGTTCGGCGTCTCTCATGAACTATAATTCTCATAACACAAATATTGGAGGTGATCATACTCACCAGCTAAATGGGCCATGCACATACCTACTCTCCCATTCAACCGTCAAAACTATCCTACGTAACACATAGCACGTATAAAAGTTTGTAGGCTCTGGGTACAAGTCAAATATCCCCCCATTGGGTCTCCCAGGACAAGGTTGTCCACTGCGCGAAACCTCCGCCAGATAGCAAGCAGCGTAGGTATGTTATACACATAATAATGATAAACATATAATAATAGGCAATCCTGAAGCCTTTCAAAATTTAGGTATTCACCCAGCCCATATTTGTATTTCTACACGTAGTATATTTCTCTTTACTACTTACCAAATTAACTCGATTATTAACACTCTCGAAATCCCCAAGGTTAATTCACCTATTCAATACTTAAGGTATCATTTTAGAAATTTTTCCCAAAATAATTCTGCAATAAGCTATTATTAGTAATTGGCAATTTTTCTAACATAATTAATTGGGTAGCATGATATAGGGAAAAATGGAAATTTTGGGATTTTCTGGGACCTGTCGTTTGAACGAGTTAGTAGGTCATTTGAACGACTCTAACTTCTCGTTCGAATGGGACTCCATCTCGTTCGAACGAGATGGGGTCTTTCTCTAGTTTGGACAGACCTGTTACATTTTACTGTTCACACTTCCTCTTCCTCAAAATTTCAGTCCTAAAACCTCTAAATTTCTCAACCCCAATCACCAAAATAGCAATCCTAATTAATTTTCTAACATGTATAAATTATTTCCCTTAACTTTGAGCCATTAATTCAGCATAAATTAGTTATAAAATCCAAAATCCCCAATTTAAGAATTCAAAACCCTAGTTCATCAAATTTCCATACAAGAACATCAATTTCAATTTCGTACATCATCAATACTCATCAATTTGAGATTTCTAAACTATCTACATGAGGGATTCATCCTACTTTAATCTCAAGATTTTAATAAATGCCATTAATCCTCCAATTTCATCAAAACTTATGAATCAAATAGTGAATATAATACACCTACACTATTATGAACATGGTAGTTGATATAAATTGCAAGAATTAAATACTTGCCTTAATTTCAACGGTGTGATCCGCTATTGATATGGGTATGGGTGCATTCCTCGTGTCGCGATCTACACTTTGGTATAGTTTTGGTGTGTGTTCTTGAGTTAGGCACGAAGAACACCAATAGTCCCTTCTACCTTTCTCTGTGCCTTTCTCTTTTTTCTCTCGTAGGTTTAGAACTAGTAACTCCTATCTAACATTAGTGCATCTATCTTTTATTTCCCAATTTTCATCCATATTATTACTCCAAAATTCCAAAGGACAAAAATACCCCTACGGGGTGCTGGTTAGGCCTAAAACTACACCCGAGTCCAAATAAAATGCCCGGGTAGAGTTTGCTGACTATCTCGACCCTTTCAGACTCAATGGCGCACTCAAAATTTCCATACTAGTTATACAAAAATAATTTATCTTTTTATTCCATACAATTAGTCCCGACACGACTCACACGCGTTTCTTGACTTAAAATACCAAACTGTCATATTTCGCACTTCGATAATTTATCAAAATGATATAATTCCATATTAAATATACCCACAATAATAATAAATTATTTCCATCAATTAGTATTAACCCTTGGCACGCTAGCTAATAATTATTTTAAATTCGAATTAATTAATAATTAAATTTCCCAACCTTTTTAATATAATTAATCCAACAATAAGAATTAATCGCATAATTATTTAATATCATATAAATACGGGGTGTTACATGCATCTCAACAACCGTTTATGATTCAGAATGCGAAATCCACCACTTCTTCACCGCAATCAGCACGTGCGGAGTCCATCGCACAAAAACAACTTCTCTTAAGATAAAAGAAATAAACAAAGTGCCCAAACAAGATCTAAAAGTATATGATTTATGAATCTTGGATCTTGAAAAATGAAGGTCAAAACTTTTGGGAGTTGGAACTCTTGTAAATAGGTGCAGAAACGATTTTGCAAAAGAGTTCTTCGAACTTCTGATTCTAAAATGCCTTAAATAAGAAAATATAATTTTCGAGGCAGCGACTTCATTCGAACGACGAACAGGTCTCGTTCAAAAGAGATATCCATATCATTTGAATGAAATCTAGTTCGTTTCTAGCGAGACAAAACAGTAAGGGTTCGTTCAAAGTTCGTTTGATAATATCCTTTAAGCGAGACATCTAATGAAAAGACTAAGTCGTTCGAACGACTTATAAACCTCGTTTGAATGATAAAAAATTTTTGTTTTAATGATGCGTATATTTCGTTTGAATGATGAATCATGAAAACAAATATTTTTCTAAAAAAATAAGCAAAAATTGCTCCAATGATTTTAATAAAAAAAACACCCTTAACGAAAAATTCCAAGGACTTATAAATTATATACATTCATACCTGCGAGATCCTTAGTACATGAGAAGACAAACTTGACATGGTAAACACGCCATGATATATCCAATCTTTGAAGCTTGGTAGCTACGTCTTCATCAAACAATATCGTAGGCTCATGGGATAAACTGTAATACCCCGTATTTTTGTGATATTTATTTATAGGATTAATTGAATTAAATGTGTATTAATTGAGAATTAATCCAGATAAAATACTAACGAGATGTGAGTTGGTATTTGATTATAATGCGTATATATGGCAATATATGAATATTGAGAATATTAAAATTGTCGCGAGATAGAAATACGGTAATTTGGAAATTTTGTTGGGACGCGTGTGACAGTCGCGTCAGGATTATAATTTTTTTAAATTAAAAGTGAATTTTATTTTTATCCACCGTATGGTCATTTTGAGTGCACCAACTTGTCCGGAAGGGTCGAAATAGTTAGAGCCGGGGGTTTAGTTTGGGTCCCGGGGCATTTTTAGGCCATACCAACAACTTAAAAGGGTATTTTGGTAATTTTGGAATTTTGGGAGTTTAAAATAGGGAATTTTATAACCCACTAACCCATTACCAGCAATTAACTGACTTGAGGGCAACGGGAGTTTTAGGAGAGGTTAGGAGAACTTCCCAAAAGAGAAACACAACCTCCATCTTCAACCTTCAACCTTGGGAGAAAAGGAGAGAGCAACCTTCATCAATTCAACACCAAATTCAGAGAAAAATCCAAGGCAAGTGGTTTAATTACGTTAGTTAAAACGAATGCTTCTTCCATGCGTAGAAATTTATATAATTTCATTGTTTTGGGAGAATGACAAAAACCCATGAAATTGGAATTATAAACTCATGTTTTGATAAAGAGATTGTATGTAGAATTGTGTTTGGATGATTATACTATTGGAAATACAACTTTCATGTTACAAAAAACGGATTTAATTAGGGATATTGATGACTTTAATTTTTTAGGGTTCATACTCATAAGATTTGGGGGAAAATTGGGAGATTTGATAGTTGGGTGTTGTTTAGGATGAATTGACCCCATAAATATGTTAAAATATGACCTAAGTATGTTTAGGAATGATTAGAAACCTTAAAATACTATTGGAATGATGTTTAGATGAGATTAGAGGTGAAGAGAACTGGGAAAAACGTAATAGGAAAATTCTGGGCTCGAAACTGTCACCTCGTTAGAAGGCCTGCCGAGGTCGTTCGAACGAGCTTCTAACGAGTTGAGAGTTTGACTTCTAATGAGTGGGATGTCCATTCGATGCCTTTCATTCGAATGAGATCTCGTTAGATGCCCACTTCGTTCGAACGAACTCTCGTTCGAACGACGTCGTTCGAACGAGACTTCTAACGAGTTGACAGATTGGACTTTTTGACCTGATTCCATTTTCTAGTGTCCCGTAACCATATTTAATTGTAGAGATAACCTTCCCTTGTTAACTATTTGGTATAATTGGGATATAATGAGGAGTGAACCAAATGATATTTGTGGATTAGGACGCTAGTGACTATATACGATGTGAGGATTATTGACGACTTAACTATTTGTATTAACCGGGTATATGAGAATTGTGTAATATTATAAGTTGGTATGAGAATGAGAAGTATACCACTAATAATTTATGGTAATTACTAAGATGTGAGTATGCTTAGTATATGTATATGATTTTATGTGTATGACATACCTACCATGCTTGCTATCACGGGAGGTTTGCGTTCGCTTAGGGCCATCTATTCTTTGTGTGCGTACGGGGGGATATAGATTGGTACCTCGAGGACATAGGTCAGAGAAGGACTTATTGGGAAGTTAAATAGTCTGCTGATCATGGGAGTGTAGGTATGTGCGTGACCCATGTGATGTGACTGTGTTCGCCTCCATTGTTTGTGATTGTTGTTATCTGAGAACGATTCCTGAGAGATTAGAAATGCGTGATCCTTATGTACGTGATGTACCGGGATGGATAGAAGAGTATGTGTGCACTGCAGCTTAGTCTCGGGGTGTTTGTATTGTATATTTATGATGTGAATGATATACGGTTAAATGAATAGACTTGTCATGTTTAATTATGAGAATAATTTATAGTAAATCCTTGAGAAGATAAATAAGGGGATAACCTCTAGTAAATGTAATGCTAATAATTGAGAATTCGAGTTTAAGTAAAGCTATCTATTCAAGTGATAACATTGGGAATTCATATTGTGAATCGGGTAGATGGGTTAGAACTTATGTCGGTTTAGTTAGATATAAATACCACTTAGATGGGTACTGTACGTTAGGAGTGCACGATTAGACGAGAGGTGAGTATTTCATGTGAGAGCACGTCCTAACATGTATTTTGCATTCTTTGTTTTAATGTTATTAAAGAACTTGCTGTTTTTAAAATACTCTCAACTTTCGGGCTCTGTCCCGTTTGCTTTCAAATCTATTTTTGTAAAAACCTTTTAGGTGCCCAGCCACAAGGACACCATGCATAGGATTTCCATTCAGGTGACGAGCTGTAGCTGTTTGTGGAAGTTACAAAGCCTTGCTAGTAGACGCTTCCTTTGTCTTGACTCTATCCAGTTTTCATCATTTGTAGGGCATGTCTCCCATTTCTATTAGAGACATTTCATATTTCAGTTATTCACATTGTTGACATGTAATTAATTCAGGATATACTATTTTATTTATTTGAGTGGTAGGATTGTTGTGAGGGGTTTTCCTCCGGACTTATTATTAATTATTGGTTACTTTATTGAGACTTTATGGTGTATGGTTATGATATTTTTTCATAATTCTTTTATTGTATGTTAATCAGACCTAATTTAAAATTTGACATCTTACTTTTTAAATACTAGGTGGTTAGTAATGATTAAAATGTTTTCGACAATGTTGCTGTTAACTGGACCAACTTGACATTTTGTATTAATTTAATAAAGGAGTAACTACCCGGTATTTATTTAGTTGGGGTGTCACAGGTGGTATCAGAGCATCAGGTTCTAGTGTCCTTTAGGATCTGTACGGCTTATTATGTTTTCGCTGAGCTTTCTTTGATGTAGAGCCCTATATTTTAGGACTGTTGTATTCTTTTATGTATGCTTTGCTCTTCAGCTATTTTGGGTTTATAACTGCGAACTTATAGACCTTACTCTTATTTTAGATGCCTCCACGACGTGAACCACGGGTTCCTAGGGATGCACAGCCAGAGCCCCAGCCAGCACCAGTACAGGGCACCATGAATGCCGCTGAGGTTGCAGCCATTATAGCCCAAGTGGTAAATGCCGCTCTAGCAGTTGTACAGAAGGCACCACCCCAGGCGCCAGTAGCCGCGCCAGTTCAGGCACATGCATTCCCGTCTTCTTGGGAATGTTTACGTGATGCTTTTCAGAAAGCGCACCCGCCGGAGTTCGCATGTAGCTCCGATGTTGTGGTTTCAAGTCAGTGGAGGAAAGACATTCAGAGGCACTTGAGGATGTATGAGTGCACCGATGTTCAGAAGCAGGTACTAGCTACTTTCAAGCTAGTGGGATCTGCACTGCAGTGGTGGGAGTCTATTACCACCGGGGAGGAGAGAGATACTCTCACGATACAAGAGTTTTGGGTGCGATTTGACCGCAAGTATTTTCCGTCAGCCGTTCACATGGAAATGAGGAGGAAGTTAATGAATTTCAGACAGGAGGGAAGGACTCTGGCCGAGTATGAGGCCGAATTCACTAATCTACTGAATATTGTTTCGAATGAAATACCGACAGAGGAGAAGAAGATCCAGAAGTTTACAGATGGATTGACATGGAGGATCCGTCAGCATTTATTGGGGAACCAATCGTTGGACACTTATTCTGACGTGGTTAACGCTGCACTGTTACACTGCCAGGATCACCGATTTCACATGGCTGAGAGCAAGAGATCAGGAGAGTCCAGCCATCAGGACAGGACTGGAGGAAATGGTGCTAGTGGGGCACAATCTACTCAGGGGCATAGGCAGGGTGACCAGGGTTCCCAGCAGGGGGATCATAAGAGGTTCAAATCGAGGAATTTCAGGCACGAACAGGGAGGTTTTAGGCAGGGCCATCAGGGTCCGAACGGCCATCAGGGCCAGAATGGTCAACAGCAGTTTCATCAGGGCCAGCAGGGCCAGGGGAGGAATGGTAACGGCCACCAGGGCCGAGGGCAGCAGGGATAGAGAGGGGGGAACTTCCCGGGGAAGTGTTACGTTTGTGGCAAGACTGGCCAAAAATGCCAGGATTGTCCGGATAGGGGTAGGGCCCCGTAGCAGCAGCAGGGTGCTCGACAGGAGCCGCAGAGGCCTATGTTTCCCGCCGCCCTCCCGGCACCACCACAGATGGAAGCATTACCACCCATTCCAGCAGTCCCAGTTCACCAGGGTCAAATTCATTATGGGAGAGTGTATCAGCTCCAACAGGTCGCAGCCCCACAGGATCCACCAGCCATTGAGGGTATGTTCTCTATTCAGGGGACTCTGGGGCGTATTTTATTTGACATGGGGGCTACACATTGTTTCATTTCTATGAGATTGGCACGCACCATTGGGTTGTTAGACACCGCCGAGAGTACGGTTACTTGTGTATATTCACCGTTGAGTAAGGGTTCCGTGATTTCACTTGTATGTAGAGGCGTGGGTATAGAGATTGGGAGGTTTACTTTACCCGCAGATATGTTAGTGTTAGAGATGACCGAGTATGATGCCATTATTGGTATGGATTGGCTAGTTGCGTACCGAGCCATGATTGAATGTTTTAGTAGGAGTATTATCTTTGCCATTCCTGGGCAGGAGATGTTTTTAGTGGAGATGCCTCGTCCTGAGGGAGGATCGTCCACTCATTTGTACTATATAGAGGAGGAGACCTCTAAGGAAGTGGTGATACCGCTTGATTCAATTCCGGTTGTTCGAGAGTTTGTCGATGTATTTCAGGATATACCTGGATTACCTCCGAGTAGGTAAATAGAGTTTTTGATCGAATTGACGCTGGGCACTCGACCTATTGCCCGTGCACCTTACCGTATGGCTCTAGCTGAAATGAGAGAGTTACGAGATCAGATTGAGAAGTTGTTGGGTCAGGGGTTTATCCGGAGGAGTACTTCGTCGTGGGGTGCCCCTGCGTTGTTCGTAAAGAAGAGGGATGGATCGTTGAGATTATGTGTGGATTATCGGGAGTTGAATAAGGTCACGATACGGAATAAGTATCCGTTGCCCCGAATCGATGACTTATTCGACCAGCTGAGAGGAGCTTCTTTCTTCTCAAAGATTGATTTGCGATCTAGTTATCATCAATTGCGTATCAGGGAAGAGGACGTCTCAAAGACTGCTTTCTTAACGAGATATGGTTCCTACGAGTTTCGGGTTATGCCTTTTGGTTTGACCAATGCTCCAGCCGTGTTTATGGACTTGATGAATAGGGTGTTCAGAGATTTCCTAGATCAGTTCGTCATTGTCTTCATTGATGATATTCTGGTTTACTCCCAGACGGAGGAGGATCATGCCGAGCATTTGAGGCAGGTTTTGCAGACGCTACGTCAGAACGAGCTGTATGCAAAATATGAGAAGTGCGGATTCTGGCAGAAGGAGGTTCAGTTTTTTGGGCATATTATTTCTGAATGGGGGATATCTGTTGATCCGGGGAAAGTATTCGCGGTAAGGGAGTGGGGACAGCCCACGACACCGACTGAGATCCGTAGTTTCTTGGTCCTAGCAGGATACTACAGGAGGTTCATTCGGGGTTTCTCCAAGATAGTGGGTCCTTTTACACATCTGACTCGTAAGGGTGTGCCATTCATCTGGAGTGATGCCTATCAGTTGGCATTTGATGAGTTGAAGGATAAGTTGACCTCAGTACCTGTGTTAGCACTGCCGAGACCGGGAGTTGAGTATCTAGTTTACACCGATACGTCCTTGCAAGGACTTGGAGGTGTATTGCAGCAGGAGAGTCAGGCCATAGCTTATGCTTCTCGTAAGATTAAGCCTCACGAGAAGAATTACCCCACCCACGACTTGGAGTTAGCGGCAGTGGTGTTTTCCCTTCGTATTTGGAGATATTATCTTTTGGGGGAGAAGTTTCGATTGTTCACAGACCACAAGTCCCTACAGTATCTATTCACGCAGAAGGAGTTGAATATGTGGCAACGGAGGTGGCTTGAGTTTGTGAAGGACTATCAGTTTGATATCCAATATCACCCGGGGAAGGCTAACGTGGTAGCAGACGCGTTGAGCCGTAGACCAGTAGATGAGGTGGCAGGGGTGTGGAAGGCAAAGTGGAAGGAGTTGGGACACCAGGATGCAGTGGCCCGATCGTTCATGTCTGTGATGACTGTTACACCGCAGATTATCACGAAGGTGGTACAAGCACAGGCTAATGACTCGTTCTGTCAGGAACAAATAGTTCGATTACTAGCAGAGGGAGCCGAGTCCTATACCGTTAGCTCAGACGGGGGATTACGCTTCAATGGGAGACTGGTAGTTCAGGAAGGGGAGGAATCACGACACGAAGTGATGGCAGAGTCGCATGTCTCACAGTTCGCGGTACATCCCGGTGGGGACAAAATGTACCAAGACATGTGACGTCAGTATTGGTGGAGCGGGATGAAGAGAGATATTGTCGTGTTCATTTCTAAATGCGCCACTTGTCAGCTGGTAAAAGTGGACCATCAGAGACCGGCAGGACTTCTACAGCCATTAGAGGTCCCGATGTGGATGTGGGAGAGCATCTCCATGGACTTTATCACGGGGTTACCTACGTCACGGAGGGGTCACGACTCCATTTGGGTAATTATGGACAGGTTGACCAAAGTTGCTCATTTTCTACCCGTAAGGACAGACTACACTACGGGACAGTATGCCCAGCTCTTTATTGCAGAAATAGTGAGACTTCACGGTGTGCCCCTAAATATCGTGTCTGACAGAGACAAGATATTTGTTTCACGGTTTTGGGAGAGTTTTCAAGAGGCCATGGGCAAAGAATTGGGGTTGAGTACGGCGTATCACCCGTAGACCGACGGGCAAACCGATCGTACAAACCAGATGTTGGAGGACATGTTGCGTATGTGCATCATTGATTTTTTGGGGTGGATGGGAGCAGTATCTTCCACTAGTGGAGTTTTCTTACAACAACTCCTACCAGTTCACCATTGGCATGGCTCCATTTGAGGCGTTGTACGGTAGACCTTGTCGTTCCCCAACATGTTGGTTGGAGGTGGGGGACAACAAACTACTTGGGTCGGAAGTGATTCAGGGTACTTCGGCGAGGATAGAATTGATACGGAGTCGCATTCGGGAAGCTCATGATTAGCAGAAGAGCTATGCTAATGCAAAGAGGTTCTTCAGGGAGTTCCAAGTGGGGCACCAAGTTTTACTCAGAGTATCTCCTATGAAGGGAATTATGCGATTTGGGAAGAAGGGGAAGTTGGCACCGAGATATGTGGGGCCATTTCCTATCATCTAGCGGGTTGGGTCTGTTGCATATAGACTTGGGTTACCGGAGCATTTGCACAGGATACATGATGTGTTTCATATTTCCTCGCTAAGGAAATATCTTAGGGACGATTTGGCTCATTCTCACATTGCTTTGGAGGACATCGATCTCCAGCCTGATAGCTCCTACGAGGAAGGGCCGATTGCTATTTTGGACCGAAGTGAGCGGAAACTGCGGTCAAAGATAGTCCCGTTAGTACGTGTTCAGTGGCGGCATCATAATGCCGAGTAGTCCACATGGGAGCACGAGGATGAGATGCGCGAACGTTATCCAGAGTTATTTGTACCAGGTACTTTCTAGTTCTGAATTTCGGGACGAAATTCTGTTATTAGGGGGGAAGTACGTAATGCCCCGTATTTTTGTGATATTTATTTATGGGATTAATTGAATTAAATGTGTATTAATTGAGAATTAATTCGGATAAAATACTAACGAGATGTGAGTTGGTATTTGATTATAATGCGTATATATGGCAATATATGAATATTGAGAATATTAAAATTGTCGCGAGATAGAAATACGACAATTTGGAAATTTTGTTGGGACGCGTGTGACAGTCACGTCAGGAATATAATTTTTTTTAATTAAAAGTGAATTTTATTTTTATCCACCGTATGGTCATTTTGAGTGCGCCAACGTGTCCGGAAGGGTCGAAATAGTCAGATCCGGGGTTTAGTTTGGGTCCCGGGGCATTTTTAGGCCATACCGACAACTTAAAAGGGTATTTTGGTAATTTTGGAATTTTGGGATTTATGACTAACGAATTTTGGGAGTTTAAAATAGGGAATTTTATAACCCACTAACCCATTACCAGCAATTAACTGACTTGAGGGCAACGGGAGTTTTAGGAGAGGTTAGGAGAACTTCCCAAAAGAGAAACACAACCTCCATCTTCAACCTTCAACCTTGGGAGAAAAGGAGAGAGCAACCTTCATCAATTCAACACCAAATTCAGAGAAAAATCCAAGGCAAGTGGTTTAATTACGTTATTTATAACGAATGCTTCTTCCATGCGTAGAAATTTATATAATTTCATTGTTTTGGGAGAATGACAAAAAACCATGAAATTGGAATTAGAAACTCATGTTTTGATAAAGAGTTTGTATGTAGAATTGTGTTTGGATGATTATACTGTTGGAAATACAACTTTCATGTTACAAAAAACGGATTTAATTAGGGATATTGATGACTTTAATTTTTTAGGGTTCATACTCATAAGATTTGGGGGAAAATTGGGAGATTTGATAGTTGTGTGTTGTTTAGGATGAATTGACCCCATAAATATGTTAAAATACGACCTAAGTATGTTAGGAATGATTAGAAACCTCAAACTACTGTTGGAATGATGTTTAGATGATATTAGAGGTGAAGAGAACTGGGAAAAACGTAATAGGAAAATTCTGGGCTCGAAACTATCACCTCGTTAGAAGGCCTGCCGAGGTCGTTCGAACGAGCTCGTTCGAACGAGCTTCTAACGAGTTGGCAGTTTGACTTCTAATGAGTGGGATGTCCATTCGATGCCTTTCGTTCGAACGAGATCTCGTTAGATGCCCACTTCGTTCGAACGAACTCTCGTTCGAACGACCTCGTTCGAACGAGACTTCTAACGAGTTGACAGATTGGCCTTTTTGACCTGATTCGATTTCTAGTGTCCCGTAACCATATTTAATTGTAGAGATAACCTTCCCTTGTTAACTATTTGGTATAATTGGGAGAATTGGGATATAATGAGGAGTGAACCAAATGATATTTGTGGATTAGGACGCTAGTGACTATATACGATGTGAGGATTATTGACGACTTAAATATTTGTATTAACCGGGTATATGAGAATTGTGTAATATTATAAGTTGGTATGAAAATGAGAAGTATACCACTAATAATTTATGGTAATTACTAAGATGTGTGTATGCTTAGTATATGTATATGATTTTATGTGTATGACATACCTACCATGCTTGCTATCACGGGAGGTTTGCGTTTGCTTAGGGCCATCTATTCTTTGTGTGCCTATGGGGGGATAGAGATTGGTACCTCGAGGACATAGGTCAGAGAAGGACTTATTGGGAAGTTAACAAGTCTACTGATCATGGGAGCGTAGGTATTTGCGTGACCCATGTGATGTGACTGTGTTCGCCTCCATTGTTTGTGATTGTTGTTATCTAAGAACGATTCCTGAGAGATTCGGAATATTTGATCCTTATGTACGTGATGTGTCGGGATGGATAGCAGAGTATGTGTGCACCGCAGCTTAGTCTCGGGGTGCTTGTATTGTATATTTATGATGTGAATGATATACGGTTAAATGAACAGACTTGTCATGTTTAATTATGAGAATAATTTATAGTAACTCCTTGAGAAGATAAATAAGGGGATAACCTCCAGTAAATGGTAATGCTAATAATTGAGAATCCGAGTTTAAGTAAAGCTATCTATTCAAGTGATAACATTGGGAATTCATATTGTGAATCGAGTAGATGGGTTAGAACTTATGTCGATTTAGTTAGATATAAATACCACTTATATGGGTACTGTATATTAAGAGTGCACGATTAGACGAGAGGTGAGTATTTCATGTGAGAGCACGTCCTAACATGTATTTTGCATTCTTTGTTTTAATGTTATTAAAGCACTTGCTGTTTTTAAAATACTCTCCACTTTCGGGCTCTGACCCGTTTGCTTTCAAATCTATTTTTGTAAAAACCTTTTAGGTGCCCAGCCACAAGGACACCATGCATAGGATGTCCATTCAGGTGACGAGTTGTAGCTGTTTGTGGAAGTTACAGGTCCTTGCTAGTTGACGCTTCTTTTGTCTTGACTCTATCCAGTTTTCATCATTTGTAGGGCATGTCGCTCATTTCTATTAGAGACATTTCATATTTCAGTTATTCAGATTGTTGACATGTAATTAATTCAGGATATACTGTTTTATTTATTTCAGTGGTGGGATTGTTGTGAGGGGTTTTCCTTCGGACTTATTATTAATTGTTGGTTACTTTATTGAGACTTTATGGTGTATGGTTATGATATTTTTTCATAATTCTTTTATTGTATGTTAATCAGACTTAATTTAAAATTTGACATCTTACTTTTTAAATACTAGGTGGTTAGTAATGATTAAAATGTTTTCGACAGTGTTGTTGTTAACTCGACCAACTTGACATTTTGGATTAATTTAATAAAGGAGTAGCTACCCGGTATTTAATTAGTCGGGGTGTCACATAAACAACATGAAGTCTATCCTATGACTTAAACAATTTTGTCTAGAATTGCGCTAATTACATACTAATTGACTCGTTTGAAAAGTTATCCTTACAAATATCCTCTTTTGACTATTCTGGGATAAAACCAGAACAAAAATCCTTTGGTCCATCATGCTCTCTAAAAAGAATTATTCCCCAACATAAAAAAGGCTCATTCCCCAACCCCAAAATGGAAAAAGAGTACAAACGCTCGACTGACACACAAACATGAGTAGCTTCGTTTTGCTTGAAAATTTTACCACATTAAACTCAACCTGTAATCCTGCACACTTAAACACACCTTCAAATGCAAAGAGAATATAAAAAGTATAAATCCACAAATGAATAAACATCTAATAATATCTAAAACAATCTCAACCTAGGTAAAATGTTTCCCCTTAAGATAAATATATCATAACCATGCAAAGGAAAGATATCATTTCTCCCCCTTTTTGTTGAGGAATAGACAAATTAATATTACATAAATAAATAATCCCTAAATCGAATCTCCCCCCTAAATAAGTGATCATAAGATACCAATTTTAAAACAAATTTAATACCATAATTAAATTGAAGGAAAATGGAATAAAATAATGCAATGGCGTAAAGTTTAACAAACATGAAACATGGAAATTCAAGCACAAATAATCGAAAAGATATAATATATTCAAAATATACCAAAAACAATTCAGCACATAGGTATAGGTATAAACAACTACAAAACGTGACACAAACACGTAAGCTTTACATACTAGCATAGTATCGATATGTCTAAACATGTGGGATGTAATGAATGGGCATAAACTAGATACAAATGAATTATAACCCAAACACTCAAATATGTTCAAGAAGTTCTAATCGACCGCAAAACATTATCAAACTAAGTTTTAGCCTCAAGTGACAAATAAGTTGAACTTAATGAATAAAAAAAACACAATGAACATAAGCCCGGATTATTGATGATTCTACAAATTCATAGCGTCAAGACAAAATAAGCATAACTAGGATTCATTATGCAAACCCATTGATCTTCAACTAAATACCCTTAAAAGATAAACAAATATCATATTTCCATTTCTTTTATAAATTATTTTGAAGAGATTTATTTTTGAAAGACGAAACAAACAAAAGTAAGTTGGCCCCTTTTTGGAAAATTATCGCTCTTTTTATTTCCTTTACTTTTTCTTGCGCTCTTTTTAAACGGTGGGTTTCACAACGAGTAAACTTGTCTCCCACAACCCTTTTTCGTGTACGCTCATTATTTTTTAATAATAAATAAGCTCTCACAGGCAATGGTTCTTACATGCACAAATCCCTCATAGTCACATCAACATGTAAATGACAAAATTGATGAGAGAATATCTGACCAAGCTCAAATGTACATAGTGAAGTAAGCGTTCAAAAAGCTCATGCATGTGTGTCCAGAGGCATATACAAAGTCGAATCCATAAAGAAAATCAAGTTTGAAACAACTCTATAAAAATGGTTAAGATCAATCTAAGTATCTAAAGTCATCACCAAATGTCATAGCCACATGAAAATTATGAAGTGAATTGTATGCAAACACACCAAAATGACACACCAAATGTGTAAAACTAAAACACAAAAAAATAAAAAATCTTGTATTTTTTCAAAATTTTTATCAAAATAAATTCATTTAGTATTTTTCATATATGACTGAATAAATTAAAAATACAATACAAAAAGTACATATTTCATAAGACTAGTAAACATATATCATGAAGCACAATTAGAGTATGACAAACAAAGTCATGCAAGCAATTATTCATAAGATATAACATGTAAAGTATCATGTGAAAGCATGTGAGAATCAACCAACCTAACATTTAGCTTCTCCAAAATGGATTTCCTAACATAAACAGGTTATAACTAATGCGAAGGGTTTTGGGAACCAACGGGGCACTCAACTTCATCTTTCTAGGGTATTTTCTAAGATCATAGTGAACCCGTCTAAGGTGACCTTTCCTACCCAAATGTGTGCACATGTAAATACGACTAGGAACGGGACCTTCGAGTTGACCTTTTCTAACACCCTGGGATGTGGTTGACCCTATAAAAACTATGATTTTGGCTTTAGCAATGGAAGCCTTACAAACAGAGATGCTAGAACCATCAGTACTTGAGTCTTTTAAATCATTTTTTAATTTCAAAATTTTTGACTCAAGCAATAAATTAGACTCCTCAAGATTTAAGGCCTTTTTTAAATTTTCAATTAACCCTAAAAGGTTATCTCACTCCCCCTTAATGTGAGAGAACTTATCCTTCAGGGTCTTCTCTCGTACCTTAAAATCATTAGTTATTTTTTCATTATCCTTAAAGGCACTAATACAAACCTTAGAGTTCTTAGAGTCTTCTAATTCTTTCTCTAAAAATCGAACTCTATCATCAATCTCTTTCTTGGATACTTATATAATTCTAAAGTAATGGTCTAAGGCAATAAGCTTTTCACGAAAGATATCATTAAGATATTGTTTGCAAACGTTCCATTATGGATTGAAAATGATTATTTTCTTTTTCAAGAATTTTAGTTCTTTTTGCAAACTTCAAATTTAAAACATATAACATTTCAGTATAGTCAAAAATATTATCAAACTCATCTCAATTATATATAAACTAAGGTAATCTATCTAGACAAAAACAGGTGAGAGAAAACAAACACAACCACCCCAAAAGCACTAAACAGGATCTGCATAGTAACTTAGTGAAACATGCCCTAATACCAATTTGAGAATGCCTCAACACTATGTCCTATATGATATGGTCTCAATATTTGTATGTTTTTCAAATTTTAAAGATTAAACCTTTAGATAAAATTCTCCTAATTAAACTAAGCAAAAATTAAACTATTCTTGTGAAAATCTATTTACCAAAATTTATCCTTTTACCCTAAACATGCATCTAGATGATAACACATAAATTAAATAAATCAAATCACAAGACGCCAATGTACGAGAAAAATATGAAGGGAAAATAAAATTGAACATCCCAGCTAGACAACCGTCTATAATTTAGAACACAAAATCCACCGCTTCTTCATCGCAATTAGCACCTATGGAGTCCACCGCACGAAAACAACTTCTTTCAATATGAAAGAAATAAATAAGGTTCCCAAAAAAGATCTCAAAGTATATGATCTATGAATCTTGGATCTTGTAAAACAAAGGGTAAAAATTTTGGGAGTTGGAACTCTTGTAAACAGGTGCATAATCGTTTTTACAAAAGAGTTTTTCAAAATTCGGAGTCTAAAATGATTAAAATAAGAAAACCCAATTTTCAAGGCGGAGACGTCATTCAAACGACAAAAAAGTCTCATTTTGAATGAGATATCCATCTCGTTTGACTAAAATCCAGTTCATTCCTAATGAGCCAAAACAACAAGGCTTCGCTCAAAGTTCATTTGATAAAATGCTTTGAGCGAGACTTCTAATGAAAATAATCAGTTGTTCGAACGACTTGTAAATCTTGTTTGAAAGATAAACAAATTTCATTCTAATGGTCTGTATATTTCATTTAAACAATAAATCACGAAAAAAAAATATTTTTCAAAAAAAATAAGTAAAAAATGTTCCAATGATTTTTTCTAAAACGAACACCTTTAACGAAAAATTCCAAGGACTCATTATTTTTTACATTCATACTTGTGAGATCCTCAGTATACTTGAAGATAAACTTTGCATGTTAAACACGATACGACATATTTAATCTTTGAAACTTGGCCGCTATGTCTTCATTAAACAATATCATAGGCTTATGGGATCAACAACATGAAATCTACCCTATGACTCAAACAGTTTTGTCCAGAATTATGCCAATTTATATACTAATTGACTCGATTGGAAATTTTCTCTTACACTTAAATATTGCGACACCCTATAAAATCTATAGTATGTTGATTAAGTCTAAAATAAATAGTATAAGAGTCTAAAATAATTTTGTATTATTATAATCATGGAGGAACTAAAAACTAAATGCGTAAATTAAATAACTGAAACATACTATAGGTGAACCACATTCCCTGATACCAAAATAATCAACATTACTAGTACCATCGTGTAACCACATATATATCAACATACACCAACATCTTACTCAATTGGGTACAAGGATTAATAAGGAGAGTGATCATACATGATCGACATCTACATCATATAAGAACAGTAACTGAGAAGAAGGTTTTGACTGAAGCAAGGGTGCAACTCCACTTGGGGCCTATGTCCTGGAAAATGTAAATAAGATACGTTAATAGAAAGTTTAAGGAATATAAGAATATAAGAATATAATTATGCAACTTCTTGTCATATTTTAGTAGATTTTAGATTATACCAAAACCCAATAATCCTAGATATCACAGGCGTCAAAGCCCAAACCTAAGTGAATCCCTTGATTATATATTTTTCATTTGAATTGAATATTCTTAAATAATTATTCTACACCTCTCATGTATGTATATATATAAATAAAACACATCTATATGTGTATATCCACATATGTACTATTTGTATAAATTATTATATACTTATATAAAGGAGTACTGAAGGAGTCACTGTCGCATGGTCCACGGTAAGCCCATCGCACTCCCTCTAAATACTAAAAAGGCGTCATCACCTGACACGATAAACTATACTATTTTTGTCTACCAGAGTACCAAAGCGGTTAGTGTCACAAGACCTAAGGTGACCCGTATTGCTCTCTTAAGATACCGAAGCAGTGCCATTGCCTAACCCACGGTACTATAATACTGTTGTGCTCGTCATCGTATGATTAAGGGTATAACCCGTGTTTGTCTACCAAAATACCTAAGTGTCATCATCGCACAGTCCATAAGAATGTCTCAACTAGGAAGTATACCATATGTACATATGATCGATATATTTCACAAAATATAAAAAGCAATTACGAACCTACACAACTGATTAAAACAAAATAAAATCCCAATCGTCAGGTTTACATATAACATCTCTAACTATTGTTAGTTAATAAGAATGTTAGATATAATATGTTATGTATAAAATTAGCCCGATATCCTAAGGCTCTCCAAGTCTAGGTATCTCTCACACCCACTATTTACCATTGCTATCATCATAAAATTACTACCTTAATTAATGGTTTATAATATATTCTAATCTACTGGATGATCTAAATAATCATTACCTATCTATTAATCTCATAAATATCTCCATACTCGACCCTATACTCATGGTTCTCAACAACGATAAACAATCCCATCTATTCTTGGACTAATATCATAACATCTTAGATTTTAATCCCAAAATAACTCCCTAATCAAAACCTTAACTAACGAACACAACACCAAATCCAAACCCAAACCCAAACCCAAAATCACCACCTTTAAAATCTAGCCTTGCATTCACGATTCAAAAATATAAAATTACAATCGTGTGAATGGATAACATCCTATTCGTTCACGTAAACCATCTGCATGGACCGTATGCACGGACCAAAATTGTGATCCTTCAAATGGGCAAACCACGAATCACTCCATAATGTCATCCTTCTTCAACTTATGGCCCCTCTATCAAGAACCACAATTAATGGCCTAATTGAAGATTTTATTACCTCCCATATACCCTAAATTTTCCTACACACTTCCACAAATTAAATCCAATGTTAGCCTTACCAATTTACTAGATTTATATAAGGATTTAGAAGTATTTTTCACAATTGAGCCCTATGTTGAAGTTTATTCTGAAGTCCCAAATTTCTAATTCATCCATGCCAAAATCGAGGGGCTTTTTCTCAATTCATCAAGTATACACAATTTTAATCTCAATTTGTTACATATAACCAAAAATCATGAGAAATGGAACGAAATTATATTTGTCGATAAAATTCAATATTTAGAAATTAATTACAAACCAAATTTTATTACTTAACTATTTAAATCAAGTGTTCTATATTTATACTTAGAATCTAATGAATAATCGTATTCTTGTAACAATGGAAATTGTATAGATATACAATATAAACTTTACTCTAAATTAAGGTAGTGAATTCTCAGTCAATTGCCCTAATACTTATTCTCCGTCCCACTTAATTGTTACAATTCTTCTTCTCTCATTTATATCTTCTCTTTATTCTCTCTATAATCATAGAGTTTTCTCAATAATGTGTTAAAAATGAACTAAACCAACCTTAATTCCACTTTTTATCTTGTTAATCACGAAATTAGGGTTGGGACCCTTATTAACCTTGATCCGTTGGGGCTAGAACCATAACCAAATATTTTAAAACCTAGACCAAGATATATACTAACCTATAGGGATTAAAATCCATCGTTTTAAGGTACAACCGAACAATCTACTTACCTCGCAAGTGATCTGAATTATCCCATTAACATCTTAATATCTAAACTTGTTTGAGTTTAAAATAATTTATTATTTCATTTATGTGTATTTTGTTCAATTTAAATAATTTTGTAGACACCACATTATAGTACCCCCTAAGTCTCTCCTTAGGTTCCTAGCACCTCCCCCTTTCACTACAAACCCTAGATCATACTCCGAGTATAGATCTAGAGGCCATTGGGAGTTCTTGAGCCCCGTTTGACCCCAGTCAACATCATTGTTAGAGTGAAATCTGAATGGATCATCAAAAGGAACTGAAACCCCTTTCCAATGGTCCACCCTGTGCATGAAGAGTCATAACCGTTTGTAAGAATGATCCGATTTCCCTCAAAAATTGATTCGGAGGCCACAAGGCGCTTCCGGGCTCTATTTGACCAAGGCCAACTCTTCTGCTCGAATGAGACTAAATGAATCTTTGAAGGTCACTAAATACCCTTTCCAATAGTCTACCCCGTGCACAAATCAACCTTATGGTAGGGATGAACGGTCCATTTTACTCTGAAAGGTCACCGAGTGCTTTTGGGCCCCGTTCAACCAAAGTTAACTCTCTGAACCGAATGAAGCTCTTTGGAACGTCAAAGTAACTGGTCTAACCTTTCCAATGGTCTACCCTATGCACGATTCTAACTAACAGTTTGGACAAATGATCCATTACGGTCTGATAATCTCCCGTCTAATCGACCAAAGGGCGCTTTCGAGCCTCGTTTGATTGAAGTCAACTCTCAGAACCGGTAACAACCCAAAAGACTCTTGAAGGTCTCTTAATTACCTTTCTAATGGTATGCCCCATGCACGATTCATATTTACAAATTGTATTCGATGACCATTTTTCTGAATAATCTACACAAGACTGCCGATTAGCAGGTCCATTTCCCCTGCCAATCGGTAGCGTGTCTGGAGAGGTATGTTGATCGATAGTACCCTTACTCTATATAAGGAGGGCATGATATCACTTCCAAGAGACCTCAGATCCATCAATATCAGAGATCTCAACAATATTTTTCTGCAATCAACGAAGTTTCAATTACTTTCCATAATTCATTCCCATCATTTTCATACTAAATTTAGAAAAACACTCCTTATCTCTCATCCAACATTCATCTCAATTTGCAAGGGAGCTCATCAAGGATCAAGATCAAGTCTAAAGTCTCTAAAGAAGGTCCAAACATCATTCTCTTTCTAAATTTCTTTATTTTTACATTAGTTATATAAATTCAGAATTTAGCTTTTGCTTTTGATCGTACACATTAACATGTCATCCTTTATTAATTATATTGTACATACTTTATTTTCTATAGAAAAACCAAATCAAAGAAAAAGAGGGTTATGCTTATAAGTTCTAATGGGATTATTGATCACATCTTCTCCAAACTAAAATATCTTTTTCAACACACACACACACACACACACACACACACAATAAACTGCTGTTTGAATCTATGGGATAAACCCCACCCTTGTTCCACATGCGAACTTCGTGGACTTTGAGGCCTTCCTAGGCTATATAGACGTTTCGTGATAAAACATGAGACTTGAGTCCAATTTTTCATATTTTTCCTATTTTCATCTTTTTCCTACTTGTTTATATATAATTCTTGTGATTTATAGTTGCACGTATTATATAACAAATACTTTCGTTCCATTATAACGATCGATGTCTCGATAAGCGTATATATCCTATTCTCTAATTATTATTTTGGGAACATTCCTTTTGATGACCTAACTCTATCTTTCCCATGATATGATTCAAGTGATTTTGATCTCCATTTATGTATACACGCTCCCATCTTTCACAGAGAAATTAACGAAATAGTAACTAATCCATAACAGATTGAAAGGGCGGGATGGGTTTCTAACACCTTCCCATTCCGTAACTTAGTCCCCGAACCTATGAACTATTGGTTTTTTAAGCATCAATTTGTCTTTGACATTGTTCTCTCGAGGCGGTGGCATGTTCTTTTGCCTGTTTATTAAAAATAGGTCGGTGACTCCATCTCTTTACATCACACCACAGCGACGACAGCCGAAGCGCCCTTTGAAAAGGGCATGGGACCTTCTTCCCCCTATTCCAACCGTGCATGCGAGAGCGCTTGAAGCACCCCCCGATACGGGAGGGATGACCACAGTAGCGACTCCGCTGGGGACTGACTTAAGAGGACTAGACTTCGTTTACATGTGTGTTAGAATTTTCTGCTTACGTGATTATGCACCTACCTGTATGCTCCTTTTTTCCTCTCTATTATTTCTTGCATATATCTAGCTCATGCTTATATCACTCCTCACACACTTGTAGATACTCTCTATGTACATTTCACACTATTTACATGTATGATCACCTATATCCACATGTTTCACACACCACTTAAAATATCCATACTTAGGTGTCACTAGCACACACCTCCACTTATCACACTCGTATATATCCATGCTCACTCACACTTGTCACACACATCTTGTTGATCCACGCTTAGGTTCACAACCACACACTCACTTATAGATAGTCACACATCACTCACTCTCACATATCCATGCTTAGTGTAATCTTCATGCTCTATGCTAGATTTACTTTTCATCATACTTCTACATTCTTACCGATTAATAAAGTGATCATCATGACAAATAAAATTCTCTCTCCATAATATAATAATCAAGAATCATGCATTTTGAACACTACATCACCAAAGAGCATGGATATTGACCGAATTTTGTCCCATAATTAGGGGGTCACTTTGTGATGGGATCTAGTCTGACAGGTCGCAGTTAGCCTAAGCAATATAACTCTCACCTTCCATTGGCCAAGTATCTTTGGCGTATATCGAATGGTTTAACCCGCATTATACCGCTTGACCAAAGTCATGACGGGAGGTATATAGTAGAGAACTCATTCATGTACATCGAGTATATCGAATTCTTACTCACACGTACTCTCCCCATGAGGTATATAGTGAGGCAATTCACGTACACTCAGGTCTATTAAATGTCTTGTCCACACGTACCGATTGCCCTCAAAAGCAAAACGTATATCATGGAAATCATGCCAGAGGGGGGAACCTTTCCACTAACCCAACAACTGCATACCCTCATATAGGAATCAAACCTAGGGCACTCATAATATAGTTTGATGGTTACTACTCGAAATTCTATCGAAATACCGTGTCGGCATGCTGCCCAAATTTTCAAGCGATTTCGTCATTTTCCAAAAAGGGACCCTGTTCATGAGCCTAAAAACAAGTCAAATCGCATTTTACATATTTTTCAAACCCAGTTTTACCTGGCTCGGGTCCCGTTTGATATTTCTTTTGCATTTAGGTAAACATAATATATGTTAAAACATAATAATAATAATAATAATAATAATAATAATAATAATAATTATAATACTAATCATGTTGAGACTTTTCTCACGTTTTTTCATCTTTCCTTACAAAAGTGTGAAAAACATTTTTTCTCCTTTTATAAAAAAAACACTACAAAAATTATTTTGACCTTCCATTTCCAAAAAAATTATCAAAAACATTTTCCTCCTTTTTCAATAATAATTTTTTTCCTCCTCTCTTTCAAAAATAAATTCGAATCATTTTTCTTCTCAGGTCGATCACATACCCTACCCTTGGCCTGGCTCCCTATTAACTTCGTTCGTCCGTTGAATCACCCCGAAGTTACGTTAGTTCTCCCACTACTTCCTCCGTGTTCGAAATCCACTCTCACCCACTCTCCATGGAGAATGCAAAACCAGAACCGAATGTGCAGCCTGGTTTGATAGAGGTCCTAGTGCAACTAACAACCTAGATTGACAACCTTCAAATCGAGGTTCATGAGATTCAGTGAAAACATCTACTTATTACTGAAGAGCCTGAGGTCCTCTTCCCTCATGCTATTTGGGTCCCAAAAGAGTATCAACATGCTCCACGTGCCACTCCTATTAATGGGCCATCGCCAACTCAGCTGCCTATGCTGAATCTTGCCAAGCCAGGGGATAACCTGCCCATGATGGTTGATCCAAAGAAAGAAGAGTTGGACAAGGTCAAGGAGGACCTTAAGCTATTGACTAAGAAATTTAACCAAGTTCTAATCTTTGGGAACTATATGAATTACACCCATATGTCTCCCTAACCTAAAGCAAGTTATCAAAATAGTTCAAAATGACCAACATTGAGAAGTTTGGGGGTAAAGGGACCTCAATTCTCCATCTCTAAAGTTACAACTGAGCTATGACTCTCCTAGGTGCCTCCGAGGAAATAATTTCCTAAATGTTCCAACAGACTTTGAAAGACAACACTCTTCACTGGTTCCTATCCCTCAAAGAATCCAGAATTCAGAATTGGGAGGATGTTGCCCATGAATTCATGTCATAGTACAAGTACAACGAGGAGTTGGAGGTTACCTTCCATGATTTAGAACTTCTCAAGGAAAATCCTGAGTAAACTATCAGTAATTTCATAGCAAGGTGGAGAGATAAAGAGTCCAGCATAATCAGCCATCCATCCGAATAGGAACAAGTCAATATTATGAAGAAGAAATTCTTACCCTATGTCTGAGCAACGATGAGAGTATAATATTACCCCCATTTCTGATCCCTCCAGGATGCATGAGCAGAATTCGAAGAAAGTCTTAACAAGACATACGTTGAGAAAAAAAGTATCCGAATAGTTCCTAAAAAGTATGAAAAGTCTGCTAATACCATAGTTTCAACCATCAATAACATCTCTCACCCTGCCACTTCATGGACACTAAAAAGCCTGCCTAACCCAGTTAGAAAGGAATAAAACGAGCTTCATGCTCCCCTCTCCAAAGTTTACCAAACCCTTTTGAGACGAAATCTTATCAAGCCATTGGATCCTCATCCATTACCAAACCCACTTCTCAAAAATTTCAAACCCGATGCCCATTGTGATTTCTATCAAAATGTCGGTCATACCACCGATATGTATTTCCATCTTTAAAATGTAATTCAAGGTCTGATTGATAGGGGTGTCATCGCCCCACCAGCCAATCCTAAACCCAACACCACTCATAATCCATTTCCAAACTATACAAATTATATCTTCCCAAAAGAATACCCAGAATTTGACCTGTCTCCCAGGATTGTACCTAATAAATCACCCATCATACCCGCATATTCACCTAAACCCCTCAAAATTTGCCCATATTTTCTCTTACACCCTAGTTGTTTTGCTGGTTAAGCTCTATCACTTCTTATAAAAGCTAGTATTACCAGTCATGCCCGATCCGGAGGGAAGGATATAAAATTGCCAGCAATATTAAACCAGCTCCTAGAGTTTGGGCTGAAATTACCCTCTGAAATGACCGTTGAGTACAAAAAATTCACCGTATTATTCCTGAAAGCTCGAAGGTGGGGTCGCGAGTTAGATAATTGGGTAGTACATGTCGACAAAGTCATCTTAGATGATGCCATCCAGATTATGGCAGACTTATTATGATAAATCAATGAAATTTATAATATATCTGAGTTACTTAATGCTTTGAAACTATAAGGGCTATTGGTCCCTTCACTTCTGCATCACCCAACTGATTTGGAGGATCTATATGAATAGGCTATTGAGGTCATCTAATGCATTGGCTTCTCATGGAAGGATGATATCGTTGCCACCGGATGGGGGTACGAATTTGATAGTTCAGATGAAGAGTAAATCCCATAAAAGACTAGCTCAGTAGTCAGTATATGTGGAATGATATCATTTGTGGATCTTCTAGGAGATATCAACAAAGTGGTCGAATAACTTAATATAGATGAAAAAATAGGGATTCTATTTTTCCCTTCTTCTGTGAACCATATGACTAGATCTGGGAGGTGTTACAAGGTTTCGAATCCTCAATCAGTAATGAGAGATAAGGGAAAAGGTGTTGAGAAACTCCCTATGTTTAAAATGACCCCCAGTGAGAGCAAGATCCTCGATCAATTAAAGAAAACTCAGTCTAACATCACTCTATAGGTACTATTTATGTCTTCCCAACTTCATCGAAATGCCTTGATTAAAGTTCTTATCAGGCCCACTGTTCCTCATTCTACCACTCCAGAAGAAATCATGAACTTGGTTGGGTCCCTAACCTCTACTAAAATTCTTTCCTTCTTTGAGGAAGAAATACCTATGTTTGGTTTAAATCACAACTATGCTATCAATATCTCTATCGAGGTCATGGAAAAGACAGTTCCACTTCAACCTATCGACAATAGGTCAGTAATTAATGTTTGTCCAATAAGAACCATCAACTGCTTAGGATTGAAAATAAGTAACTTATCTCAAACTTCCTTTGCGTTGCGTGCTTATAATAATACTCCTCGGGAAGTGATGGGATCCATAAAGATTACAATAGGGGTTGGCCCTATAAATCCCGTTACTGAATTTCAAGTCATCGACATAACAACTTTTTTTTAACCTGTTGGCCGGATGACCATGACTCTATAGTATCAAGGGAGTGTCTTCCTCTCTCCATCAAATACTGAAGTTCTTCGCCAAAGGGCAAGTCATCACCATCTTGGGTGACGATGGTAACACTGAAAATGTAAGTATTAATAATTCAGTAATAGAGATACAACTTGAGGGGAATGATATGGTTCTGCCAGGTTTTTGAGTCCAACCACTTTCGTTCCTAGCACATGATGATTTCAGAGATAGAGTCTATCTAGAGAACAACCATCGTGACAATATCAATGTGATACAGAGGTTCCAAAATATGCACTTCTTGCCCAGACTGGGGATGGTACGAGGACAACAGGGAGAACTGGAATCCATAATGCTGAAGAAGGCCTTTCCTCCATGTGGCTTGGGTTATCAACCATCATCAAATGAACTCAGAATGCTCCATCAACGTCAATTAAAGAGAAGCCTACAAAGTACAAGGACTGTTTGAGGGGATTCCTTGAATGTAAGATTCTTTAAAGAGGTGGAAGATTTTCCCTTTTATGGCCTTCCCAAACCATGATATGATCATGTAGATAACAAGGTGAATCCATGAATGGAGATATTTTTCCAAGACACCTACTCATGGGTTGAAAGTTCCTAGCATCATATGTAACTTTTTATTGAAAAGACCACAACTGTTATCGGAGATTCTGAGAGAAGGATCTTCGAGGATTTGTTTAACTTGAAGACAGTGGGGCTAACACTCTTCATGATCCACTCAGACACCACATCATCGGATCCATCCTTCCTAATTAAAGCTGCTGATACACCCCTCCTCAACTGGAATGCTGTACCAGTTTCACATGCCGAAATGCGACCCAACCCAAATCTTTATTCCATTTCTTCTTCTTTTATTATTCCTTCTTGTTCTTATCATAATGTAATCGAAACCTCCTTTAATGATGTTTTCAACACTATTTTTCTTAGGAATGAAATAAGCAAAGATTTTGAGTATCTTACCGTGTTTTACATTAATTGTCTTGATTTTAATCAAACTCTTGATTATAAAGATTTAGCAAATGAACAATTCTTAACTGGTCTTCGTAAGGTTAGTAACAAACAAATTAACCGCGCTCAAATTAATAAAGATGAAACTAGTGTTAATCTCGATTCTAGTAGCCAACTGTGTGAGATTAGGATAGGGTCCACCCTTGACGAGCCTGAGCGCGTGAAACTCGAAGATCTACTGAAGGAATTTGTGCATATCTTCACATGGTCCTATGATGACATGCCCAACATTGATCATGAAATAGCTCAACATGAGATTTCAACACTCCAAGAATGTAAACCGATCAAACAAAAACTATAAAAGCTCCGCACCGAATGGTCTCTCAAGTTTGAGGAAGAGGTTGTCAAAATCAGGAGGAAAGGTTTGCATATGCAGTGATTATTGAGATTTGAACAAGGCCTCTCCAAAGGATGATTATTATCTACCTAATATTGACATGCTTGTGGACAATGCTGCTAGTCAAGCTATCGAGTCATTCGTTAATGGGTTTGTTGAATATAATCAGATCAAGATGCACCTTGATCATCACAAAAAAAATTCATTCATCACCCTTTGGTAAACCGTTTGTTACACAGTTATTCCATTAGGTCTAAAAAATGCAAGGGATACCTACCAAAGGGCCGTCACAACTATCTTGCATGATATGATACATAAAGAAGTCGAGTCATATGTGGATTATATGATTATTAAGTATAAAACTCAAGAATGTAATGTTCCCGCTCTCCAAAATTTCTTTGAATGACTGCGACGATACCAAATGTGACTTAACCCATAGAAATGTGTTTTTGGCGTTACCAGAGGAAAACTTTTGGGATTCATAGTTAGAAAAAAGGGAATTGAAGTAGATCCTTCCAAATTGAAAGACGTACTCAAAATGACACCACCCTGAACGAATAAGGAAGTTCGGATAATATTAGAAACATTATAGTATAATAGCCGATTCATCTGCCATTTAACTTCCATTTATAAACCCATCTTCAAACTCCTTTGGAAGAATTCAACCAAAGTTTGTAACGAAGTCTATCAGGAAGCCTTCGACCAAATTAAGCAGTATCTAACCTGACCTCAGGTACTAATGCCATCTTAGTTTGGTCTCCCTTTACTCTTATACTTGATTGTAATAGACACCATAACTGGGGATCTGCTGGCCCAATACCTTATAGAATCCCCTAAAGAGAGGCCCATCTCCTAAGCCATTCGTAAATTGGCCAGGTACGAATTCAACTACACTACCTTGGAGAAGGCATGTGTCTCCCTCGTCTAGGTCACTCAAATATTATGACATTACATGATCGCTTTTCTCATCAGACTTATGTCCTGAATGGATCCTATCAAATACTTGCTCGAGAAATCGACCTTATCTAGCCAAATGGCTAATGCTACTAGCCGAGTTTGATATTATGTATGCCATGCAGAAAACCATGAAATGGAGATACATCTAAGACCACCTTATTGACTACCCTATTGAAAAAGTCGATGTTTGGATCTCCAAATTCCTGGATGAAAATATCATTTGTACCTCCCAAAGAGTACTCCGATGGCAAATGTTCTTTGGAAGCACTACCATCTAGAAATGATATGGCATTAGGATACTCTTGATTGCCCCTAATGATTCTCATACTCCCACTGCCATCAAGCTAGATTTTCCATGTACCAACAACATGACCGAATACGAGGCGTGTACCACAGGCCTTAAAGTCTCTCTCAAGAAAGGAATCCAATGCCTAGATGTCTGCAAGGATTCAACCCTCATCATCGGTTAGGACGTTAGAAGATGGAAAGTCAAGGATGAACGATCTTACCCTTCCACACCCACCTAGAAGAGTTGGCCCATAATTTTGAAATATCACCTTTCGTTACTTGTCCTGAGTAAGGAACAGCTTGGTTGATGCCCTTTCTACTTTAGCCTCAATAGTTTACATGTCTGAGGGAATAACGATAGACCCCTTCATAGCCCAAAAGTAGGATAAACTAACCCACTTCTACCACATTGAGCTCATCACAGAAGATATTCTTGATATGGCCGAGTGCTAGTATTACGACATTTATAGCTTCCTCAAGCACGATAGGTAACCCCAAGTTTTACAATAAGAAAAACCAAACAATCCTTCGTAAGATAGTTGCCCAGTACATTGTCTGTGATAAAGCAGTGTTTAAGAAAATCTTTGATGGAACCCATCTACACTGCATCGCAGGGGCTAACATTGAAGAGATGATGCATAAGATCCGTAGTGGGGAGTGTGTACCCCACATAAATAGCCATATGCTCTCCAATAAGATTATTCGACAGAATTACTATTATACTACTATAGTTCAATATTTCACCACCTATATTCGGAGATGCCTTAAATGCCAACAATTTTCTAATCTCCAGCACTTACTTCCATGCGAATTATACAACATGAACTATCCTTAATTGTTCTCCACATGGGGCATCGATATCATAGGGAAAGTTACACCCAAAGCCTCTGTTGGGAGCAAATTAATCCTGGTTGCCATTGACTACTTAACCGAATGGGTTGAAGCCGAGTCATACGTAGTGCAGAATGCCAAAACGTTGGCCAACTTCATTCAAAAAAATATCATCAGCCGATATGGGGTCCCTCACTAGCTAGTCTCAGACGATATGTTACATTTTGATGCCAAAGTTACAGAATTGGTTGACGAGTATATGATTCAGAGACAAAAACCTTCTCCGTATCGACCACAAACCAACGGTGCAGTTGAAGTCTCTGATAACAACCTCAAAGCAATCATTAACAAGATGACCGAAAGTTATCGATATTAGGTCAATTGGATCCGTTACTCCCTTTGGGTTTATCGCACTTCAGTTCCAGCATCTACTAGAGATACCCCTTACTCTCTGGTGTAAAACATGGAAGAAGTCCTACCCGTTGAACTAGAAAGACCTTCAGTATGCGTCATGCTTGAGAGCAAGTTTAACGAGGAAGACTGGCATCAGATTCATCTTGATGAGTTATCACTCTTAGATGAAAGAAGTCCAAAGGCTCTATATCACATACAAGGGCACTATCATTGAATAGCGCGATCATTTAATAGGAGAGTCAAGGATGGAAATGTGTGAGAAGGAGATTTATACCTTAAAGAAATCGTAGAACCCACCTTGGACCCTATAGGGAAGTTCAAGCCAAATGGAGTGGCCCTTACAACATGAAAAAGATCTTGTCTGGTGGCACCTATATGCTCACTGACCTTGATGGGGAAGAGATGGCGCGTCTGGTCAACCTGGACCATCTCAAGAAATTCTACACCTAGTCCAAAATCTCGATGCTCTACGACTCCTCTCATCTCCCTTTTATTCTAAAAAAAATCTTCATTTCCCTCTACTCAAAACTCAGTGGGTCGTGATCCTCTAAAAATCCTTTTTACTTTCAAAAATGAAAATCAAAATATTTTCAAATCCCTAGAGGTACGTAGGCAGCTCATACACTTTACATGGGAATGACCCCCTTCTTTTTCATAAAATGCTATTATTTTCTTACCTCCGAGAACAACAGTTCATTTTATCATTTACATGAACAAAAGGATAATGTATGAC
Organism: Sambucus nigra; assembly: GCA_949130495.1. Taxonomy (NCBI): domain Eukaryota; kingdom Viridiplantae; phylum Streptophyta; class Magnoliopsida; order Dipsacales; family Adoxaceae; genus Sambucus; species Sambucus nigra. The sequence goes on along the minus strand of OX422217.1, from coordinate 306,850,656 downwards.
TTAGCGATTGGTATAAATAATTCAAATATAAAACTAATCAAGAGGCACAACAATATGATTAAAATCCTAAATTTTAATATGATTACAGTAAATATTAGCATAGGTAGTCCAACAGCTACGCCCTCCAACCTTACTGTCCAAAAAATAAAACCAAACCAAACTACTCCTAAAACAAACTGACCAAACCTCTCCAAATTTATTCCCACAACCAAATACATAACCAGGCACATCCCAATCATACAAAATCTTCACAAAATTCACCCACAGCTACCAGAAGATCCATCCCCATCATCATATACATCTTAAGATCCCCAAGCTTCTTCTGCCTAGATAGTATGCCGAAGGAACTCCATGGAACGGTAAGTTCGTACCATCCTCTATAGTTTCAAACATGGCAAACCATTTCTGACCGATTCCCCCGACCAACATCTTAGCTACTACCCTACTCTACAACCATTTCATGTAATCCCCATAAACATGACAAACTCTACCAACAGATTGGGAAGGATGGGTCAAAGGATGATGACTCTCCCATAAAAAGCCCAACCGCATGCGGATGCTTTTCGTCAAATCCTCTACAGGGAAGAAGTCCAAGATGTGGGAAGGCATAATCTGCTCCCATCTGACTTGGCGCAGGAGACACCAGGGAAAATAAAAAGAAGTCTGATGGTGGGAAACTAATCGAACATATTGGTATTCCTCCAGTTACAAAATGGGCTACAACTCCACCCACAAGTTTATCAACGAATGCACACATCGAGCCCCATGCTTTACAAACCAGTTTACTAAGTTCCCTATACAGGGGATACTTCCAAACATAATCTCTTATATGACCACATGAACTGCATAACGGGGCTACCTCTCAGAAAATCAGAATGACCTTCCCGCCAAGCATCTAGACCGTTCAAGGTCTCTTCCTATATCACTACTGCAGGATTACAATGATATGGCATCTAGGCAATATATGACACCCCATATTTTTGAAAGATTTTTTTTAATTATTGGATTAGGATTAATTAATTTAAATTGTGAAATTTATTTATAATTAATTCGGATTTAAGTAAATAATTAATAGCATGATGAGAGTTAGTATTTATTGGTGAGAATCATGATGAATATTACTTAGTTAGTAAAGTAATATATGATTATGTAAATATTAAAGTTGTCGTGAGTGAAAAATACTTCAGTTATGGAAATTAAGTCGGGACACGTGTGTCAGTTATGTTGGGACAAAATTAATGGAATAAGAAGTAAAATATTTATAATTCTGTCATATGGTCATTTTGAGTGAGCTGTTGAGTCAGGAATGGTCGATATAGTCAGAATAGTCTACCTGGGGGATTAGTTTGGGTTTCGGGACAGTTTTAAGCCGAACCGACACCCCAGAAGGGTATTTTGGTAAATTGTATTTTTGGAGTAAATTAAAGGACGAAAATTAGTGAAATAAAAGATCTCCTAAGTGTGTTAGATTAGGTTATCTGCCGTGAGAAAAAAAGTTAGTCATAGAGAGAGACCAAAAAAAGATAAAGAGGAAGAAAAATCCAATGAAGAGCCACCACAAGTGCACCTTTTCCACCACCGTGACCACCATCGCGTAGATCGAAAAATGAGGGTCGTAACTATACCAACAACATCAAAGGATCAGACTGTCTTTCATAAGGCAAGTGTTTAAATGTTGATCTTTTAGCATTAAATGTCTTCATGCGAGTGTAGGTAATGAAACCCCCTTGAATTACATGTAAATTTATGATTAAAGGATATATTGGGACTGAATTGACGTAGAGATGGATTTTCCACGTAATTAGATGAATAGCCACGAACTTATGACGATAATTAATGATTTAAATTTGGGATTAGAAGGTTTAATTTGAAACTTTGTGAATTAGGGTTATATGAAACTGAAATTGGGGATTTTGGATTTAAGGGTTAATTAATCATGAATTGATGCTTTTAGAATGTTAGAAATCATTCTTTTATCTGAAAAAGTGAATTAGAAGTGAATTGAGAGAGTTTGGGACTGATTTATAGAGGTTTTAGGGATGTTTATGGGTAAAAAACGTAGCAGGTGTTGGTTGGGGACGAAACTGCTTAATCTCGTTCAAACAAGATGGAGCCTGGTTCGAACGAGAACCACTGTCATGTGATATGTCGTTCTAATGACATGCTATCTCGTTTAAATGAGATAGTTTCTTGTTTGAACGACAGTTCCAGTTTCTAGGAAATTTCTTCTGTTTTAAACCCTTGGTAGGATGTTTATTTAAAGTTATGTTTAGCAGTATAATTAAGATTCAAGTAGAACATAACTATTAGGTAATATAATAGGTATGATGCTTTATGATAATTGGAGCAACGAGATATCCCTGAGAGTTACGAGCGAGAGCGTATTCATAATCTAGTATGTGTAATGTAAGTAGTAATGAGAGAAATACTACGTATAAGTTAAATATTCGGGTTGTGTGTATACCTAATGACCTTATAGGTTGCGTGAATGCCTACAATGGTATTGATTCTGTGTATGACATACCTAGCATACTTGCTATCACGGGAGGTTGTGAAAAGGGAACAGTCCTATCTTGAGGATCCTTTGGGGGGATATTTGATTTGTACATCAGAGCATGGAACTTTAGTACGGGATATCTAAGAATGATAGTGTTGATGATTATATGGGTGTGTAGGTATGTGTGTATCCCATAGGATTGGAACCATGTTCGCCTCTAATATGTGTCTTTTGTACTTTTTGATTCGTGGGAGATTTCGAGCCGATTTTCCTTATGCAGTGCGAGATGTACCAGGAATTGATAGCAGAGTATGAGGGCACAATAGTTAAGTCTAGAGGTGCCTTTTTAGAATATATATATATATATATATATAGTGATACTTGATGTGTGAAAGTATGTGGATAAAATATATTATGATGAAAATCTCTAAATAACTAAAGTAAGCGAGCACTTAACGTGATTTATAAATACTTCCCAAATTGAGATAACATTCATTAAAACATTTAATATAGTGTTGTATGAAAAATATGGGTTGGTTTTGCGAGTAGTGATTAGAAGGATTTTTGTCTATAGTCTAGCTAGATGATAGAATAATTAATGGGTTTAGAGGTGTGTTAGGCGTGCACATTAGTTGAGAGGTGAGAATCTCAAGTGAGTGTTCGAACAACTAACATGCGCATACTACTTGCTTTACAACAACATTTAAATACTTGCTAAATTTTTTAAATGTTTTACACTCAAGCTCTAACCCGCCTCCTGTAAATCTCTTCTCTTTTGTTAAATTAGTTCAGGTGCCCATCCACGGGGAGACCAAGCATAGAAGTTCCATTCATTTGACATGATGTAGCTGCTGTGGAGGCTACAGGACCTCAGTAGTATAGGCCTCCATATTTACCATATCTTCATTCCTGGCTATTTACTTCTTTTAGGGGATGTTGCCCCTTTCTATTAGACTGTTAGAGGTTTATGGATTTACTTATTCACTCAGCTCAGTGGTTGGATTTTTTCGATTGGATTATTGTACTTGATACTTAGACTTGATGTGTTTACTCCAGTTGCATTTATTATTTCAGTCATTTCCTTTCATATGAGTTTTGTTTGGATGGTGAATGTTAATATTTCGTTAATTTGGTATTATAATAATTATAAGATAAAATTTTGACATCAACCTTTTTAAATATTAGGTGGTTAGTATTTTAATAAAACTTTCCGATAGTGCTGCATATTCTGAACCAATTGGATATTCTGATTTAATTTAATAAAGGATTGATTACCTGGTATTTTATTAGGAGGAGTGTCACAGGTGGTATCAGAGCATCAGGTTCTAGAGTCCTTACGATCTGTGCGGCTTATTTTGCTTTCAGCGTTGCTTTTTCATTTTGTGTAGAGCCCTATGTTTAGGATTGTTGATTCCTATGGTGAGATTTCGTTCTCTTGCTATAACGTGTATATTAGTGAATCTTATTTGCGTTCGGCTGTATTCGTGTGGCGAATAAAGAAGTATGACAGACGAGGGACATTGGGAGGATAGCAGGAGGCAGAGTTCAACTGAGGTTGTAAAGTATTTTCGAGGATGATGACTGTAGTCGAGGTCACCCTTATTATAGTACAAGAAGTTAGGACTCTAAAGACTACTAGGGTGCATCATATAATTTTCAAGTACCTCTATAGTAGGAAGTGGCAAAAAATTATACTCACCTAGCGTGGTTGGAATGGGAGAGAGTCAGACGGGCCCTTTAAGAGGACCGTCAGTGGAATTCTAGAAATGCAGAGATTGTGTGTGTTAGCCAACGAAAGTTAAATATCCAAAGGCTTGGGCATATGGCGAAGAGTGGTTTAGGGTAGATTTTTTCTTGGCTCATAGGAGCAAAGTTATAATGGTGATAATCAACCACCACGTTTAGAAGTGGAATGTTGTGTCAATGGAAGGATATTAGGTACGATTTGACCGCAAGTTCCTTCACTAGATGTTTAGGATAAGATCTGAACATTGTTCTAACCTCACCATAGTAGGGTTGGGCCGAGGTCCATTTGTGAAAATGAATTTAGTTATTTAGTGATTTTTGTTCCGAATGAAGTAGGTACAATGGAGAAGATGATTTTAAGTGGGAAATTGACTCGTAAGGATAGTTTCTAACACTTAAGGGGAATATTGCTTCGACGGTCGATGCAGATGGTGACAATTTCACATTTGGTCAATCAAGATGTAAACACTTCTATGTGTGGGGAGCTAAAAGATTCAAATTTTTTTAGTTAGAGAGTAAGATTGGGTCAAACGATGTTAGTGAAGCACCACAAGGGAGAGACCCATTAGGGGACCCATTTAAATGATTCGAATAGCAAAATTCTTACAAAGTGATGGTGAAATCAGTCAGGGTTATTGAGGCCAGCAGTGTATTCCTTACGACCAGCAGAACTAAGGAAAAAATGGGGGTAGCCATCAGATTTGAGGCTACGAGAGTCCTAGAAAAGGGCAACCTTAATATGGTCATTATGGTCAAGAATAAGTGAATTATACAAAGAAGTATTTTTGTGGAGAGTAGGACCACATGCATTAGTTTTACCTGGAGCAAGAACAAGAGTATGGTGCCTAGTGAGGACAATGATTAAAGTAGTTTTTATTTTGGTTCGGATAGGCGTGTTATGTCCGGGAACCCTATGAGCAGCCAGGATGATTGGTAAGGTAGAAAATATGAATTTTGTCCCCGTAGGAGGAGGTATGTCTAATGTGGCTCGAATGAGTCACAATACTTTGATTTACGCTATATTCGCATGTGAGGTGAGTTTAGTTCATGTATCGATAGCATTATTATTATGTGTATGTTTTCCCCGGTATAACGGGATTATATCTAGTGCCACCGCGGACGAGCGAGTGTATTGATAGTGGTATATATTTTATTAAGATTACTCATTTTAGTGACGTGTTATACGAGCATGACATTATCTCGGATAAGGCTTTATAGTAATGGTTAGAACGATAGTGGGAATTTATTGCAAGGCTATCAGGGCTTGTTGCTCTAGGGTAGGATGTGTCATTTTGGTGATGCCTCATTTGCGAGAAGGTCCATCTCACATCTATATTATCTTGTTATAGGGACTTCGGAGAGTATGTCTCGAAATGTTTCATCCAGGTGTGTAGGGACTTTATTGATATGATTCGCGGTATATTAGGCTTCCTATCGAGCAAAGAGATTTTGCTTGTTATCATGTTTAGCGCTCAGGGCTTGGTGATAGGAAGAGCGCATTGTTATATCACTCATTTAGAGATGTGGGAGTTGAGAGTTATACGTATGTGTATGAGGACAAGAATTTAAGAGTTCCGGTTATGTTCAAGGTTTTTTGGAGTTTTATTACCATTAGTGTTGAGTGATAGCGCATTTGAGGGGGGAGTTCCTTGTTTAAATGTAATTGCGCGAGGAAATATAGCTTTTATGTCAAGAGATGGAAATTTAGGGTACTTGCTATGGACACATGGCCTAATGGATTTCGATGATCGACAATGCTAGGTAGTAGTGTGTTGGGGGGTTCCTTGTTTGGATTTTTCGTTGCTAGACATCCCACGCATGAAACATAGCGTTAGGTTGGAAGTAGGGAGATTTTTGGTCATTAGTCCACGAGTCAGGTACCTCGGTCATTATAGAAGTATGTAGTTATAACTGTAAGTTGGAAGTTATATTACGATATCACTACACCAAAACAGTCAATTAGTAACACTACTGTAGTGTTACAAAAAAAATAGTAACACTACTTTAGTGTTAGAAAAAAGGTGTGGGGGAAGCAAATTACTAACACTTGTTTACTGTTACTAAATTATGTGTTACTAACACATCCCTACCATTACCAAAGTGTTACAAGTTGATTCAAATCCTAACACGCTTTTACCATTACCAACATTCATAACACATTTCTATCAAAAAAATATGTAACATTTAGTAACAGTATAAGTCCGTTACTAATTTTAAAGAATTTTTTTAAAAAATAATATTTTTAATTGAGATATTATTACTATATAAATTACTTGCAAGTCCCTATACAAATGCTTCAGTTTTACAGTAGAATTGTATGGCAAAAAGTTTTTCGCATAAATAAAATCATGTATTAATGTCGGTAGTGACATCCATTACCCAAACATATACAAAGATATGTCTATATGGGTTTACAAATAACAAAATCTACAACACTACGTGTCTAAAAAATATGGAACTACAATACCAACTTTGATACAACAACAAATCATTTTCTTGACACCAATGGTGAAAGCAAGCAGAGCATGTTCACGAGTTTGAGCATCCTTATAAATACCAGTGTCAAAACCTCCGCTGGTGGAGTCAATGGTGAGGACAACACAGTCGACCTGTGAGGTACCAGTAATCAAGTTCTTGATAAAGTCACGGTGTCTAGGGGCATCAATGACTGCAGTAGTACTCGGTGGTCTCGAATTTCCATAATGCAATATCAATGGTAATCGCTCGTTCTCGAACCTCTCGATGACACGCTTGTCAATACCTCCAACCTTGTAGATCAAGTGACCAGTGGTGGTTGATTTTCCAAAGTCGACATGGCCAATGACCCCGAAGTTGATGTGAAACTTTTCTTTACCCATTCTAGGACTTGAAATTAAAACCTGAGATAAAAAAAACTAATGAGTATCAGGAATCTGAACAATACTTAATAATTTCCTTGAGAGTCTAATGCAATCTTATATATGCTAGAATGGCATAGAAACCTCAAAATAATATTAATGGAAGTTACGTAATTCTACCCATCATTCGAGTAAGGAATACCACACAGGAAACACAGGAAACTATGGTGGTTATTCTCTCATTGACCTCTACTTTTTTTTAATCAGCCCTAAAAACAAATAAATTGGCCACAAAACTTTTCATTTGGGTGTACATGCGCATAGGACATACCCTATTGATATAGTACACTGACATGACTATGTGGTAATGAAACTAATCACTATTATTTATTAAAAATACATGTATAAACAACAAACTACCAGAATATTTATGAAAGATTCACCAAGGTTGGAGCCAAAACTTTAATTCTCAACCCTTATATTCTCTGCAACATAGTACACGCATATCATAAATCCAAATTGGTAAGAAGACATTACCAGACCAAAATCTATTTCCAAGAGGAATTTCAGCTCCGCATTGTCAGTCTTATTAGAAACCTCTCTCGCCGCCCAACCTGCATTTACAAATAGTTATCAAAGTTGAGCAGAAACATGGTAGAAAAGCAAAAGTAAACCAAAAGAACTTAGCCACGAAAAGGAAAATAGCATATGAAGAATGAGATCATTACAAAAATTACATTCTTCGATATAGGGAGTGCATATATAAATAATATCAGGAATAAAAAACAAATAGGCAAACAAATGTAAAACAGATATCTTTGGTCAATTATTAGAGAATGAGACCCCTCAATAGTTGAAAACAATGAACAAGCATAAACGTGACTAATTTGTAAATGAATGGAAGACACTTTGTGATAATTCTAGAATGTGTATTGCCCATAATCAAAATAAATGGCAGACATTTGAATAATTTTCTTACCAGAAAATAACTTTCACCATGTTGTAAGCTCTGCGTTGAAAAATCATATTCGTTGAAATGAAGAGGTAAACCTAATGAATGCATTAACACCAAATATCGGCCTAACATGCTTTCATGTCAAGTGGCCCCCTTGAAACCTCTGTTCAAATACCATTGATAAACACTGTGTTAAGTCCTGAAATCTCCAAACAAAAATATTCAGAGTGTATCACTATCAGACCAAATCAGAGTTAATCTTAATCGAATTAAAAAATATAAAATTATATGAACCGACAAGTATGAGCCATGCAATTACCAGAGTGGTATTGTAAATTAGAAGTATCCGGGGAGCACAAAACAGGTGAAGGGATGAGAGCAGAGTTGTCGCAGTAATGAGGCATATTTTTTCCTTTGAACAATGTGCAGTTTCCTTGCTCAGTGGCCTCAGCTCCAGATATGTCTCAAATCACTTGTTTTCCTGCCCAGTCCCAGCTTAGCTTCCACCCTGGGTGGTCTACGTACCTGAACAACTGGTAATTGAAAATTGATACCCACACCTAGGGAATAAAATGGATACAAATTAGAGTTTGGCATTGAATTTAGAAACATTCTAGGTGTATTTGAAAGTAATTATGGAAATTATTTTATTTTAAAAGATTTTTCATGTATTTTCGAGAAACTTTATTACTATCAAATATGACCATCCCACTATGAATACAATAGTACGCATGGAGGCAAACAAAACAGAAAGGGGGGCAATGTATAATATCACCATTTAATTAGTTGTGGGTGAAAAACTAATTTTCAATAGAAATTTGTGCAATCAAGTACACCAAAGTTTATTTCAAATTATCTATGTCAAATGTTTCCAATATAACGTATGCACTTTGGTAAAATTAGTTGCCAAAGTTAATGGTAACACAACTTTTAATATTATAAAATGATGTAAATATAATTTTATGATTAGGTTTTACAAACTTTCATAATATTTTCATAATGAATAACATATTGGTAACTCTTATATGTTTTACATTACTCTCACAGTACTTTCAAAATACTATCACGTTTAGGCTTAGATTTAGTAATTAGCAATACATAAACGTGACTTTCAAAGTACTATCACGTTTATCCATGTGATAACTATCCATTTTGTGGTCGAATATTTCATTATGAATATTAAAGCAGCTCGTATGGTTGGACAAAAGTTAGTAATGTTTGGTTTTTTTTGGATTTGTACAAAACAGATGGGTTAAAAAATAGTCATGTGCGTGAACAAAATGGTTGAAAAACTCATTGTAGTGAATGCTGTAAACAGATGATTCCCGATTACAAACCGTATCAGACGATTGCAACTCGAATCGAACGATTCTTTGAGCCTTTACGATTCAACTCTTGATTCGAATCGAACTATTTTGATAACTATGCACATATTATTTATCCTTTTTTTCCTTTTCAAATTGTGATGAGATTCTTATCCTGGTCTCTATCTATCTAGTTCTGTACATTATTTTTCTGAAGTTACAATATGAATTGCAAGCCCAACTCTTTCTTTTGGATGTGAGAGTGTGATACTTCTTCCTCTTGCTTTGAGGGTTATACTTCTTTCCCATTATAGTGTTTATTACTTAATTCTCCAAATTCCATGTTCAATCGACATTCTTACATCTGTCAAGTGCACATGCCAGGTGCAATGTGACATGATGAGTAAGGTGTTCCCAATAAGATTAACGTTCCTTTAGTACCGAAATACTCTCTCTCTTTCTCTCTCTCTCTCTCTCTCTCTCTCAATGAGAGTAGTACTTGTATTTTGTTTTAATTTTTATTTTTTTGGTTTTCCATTTCCTTTCTAGCTGTTCGGTGCTTTACCGAGTGTTTTCCTGTTTGAAACTTGGTTGTATTTTAGTTTGGGGCATTCTCCTTAGTTTCTTTGTTCACTGTATAATTTGAATATCATTTTCTCGATTAGTGTTGTGTTTGGTCTGTTTGCCTTCTCAAATGTATACAATGATAACTTTTTGTCCATGACTTAGTATAGTTTAAGGATTCTGCGAATTGTTTTCCTTCTGTGCAAATGTTAATCTTTTAGAGATGTCGAGCTGAGGTTTATAATTAAATTAATTAGTATGCCAAAAACTATCAAACCATAAATATAAGCAAAACACCTAGTTTTTTACTATATGGTTATCAGTTGTGGCTATGATATTTTCAAAATTTATGTTTCATTTGTGTGTTGAGATATTTGATATAATTTGTTGTAGTACATGTGTGTGTCCACAATATAATAGACTTTGATTACTTAATTAGTATATGAACCTGAACATTTTCACTCTATTTTCTTTATCCTTTTTTACTTTTATAGTGTAGTCATGGATCCTACGAGTCTGAGTGATGGTTTACCGTATATTGAAGTCTATGGGATAGACTATAAAGCGCCGTGGTGTGGTCCTCTTTTTCGAATTTCAGTAACTATAACAAAGCCAAAAGATGTACAAAATCGACCTCCACTAGTTTCATTTTCCGAGCTTTCTTTTCTGCAAGGTAATTAGCATGGTGCTGATGATAAGTGACGATTATCTTAATTTATTAACCAGGAAGTCTGAATTTTCACCTTTATCTATTCTTACACCGGAGCGTGTAGTAATAGTTACTTTGCATTTGAGCTTGTTTTTATCCAATGTGCATTTATAAATTTGGTTTTGAATTTGGTTTTGTTTATTCCCAGATGTACAAATACACATCTTCAATTTATATCCTTTTATTTTAAATTGGTATTTAAAATCTCTATTTTGATTATTACGATTTGTTTACAATTATCTATGTAATCAATATTGTTATTGATTTTACTTGTGTATGGTACTTTCTTGTTGTATATTCAATTTTCTTCTTGAGCTCATCAATTGAGTAGCATTTTGTTGCAGTGGTTTATAAGAACAATGGTTACCTTATGGTTTCTTGTAATGGAGGACTCAACCAAATGGGAGGAGTGGTAAATTCTTGTTGATTTTTATTTATTTTCCATTTTATCATCAATATTTTTCCATGAATTTTGTTCTTTTTTTTTCACTTTGGATTTCATCCTCTTTGTTCTTGGTGCGTTCATTTGCTGCTCTCTTTCACTTCATTATTGTGCAAATATGTGACATGGTTTCTATTGTAAGATATCTGAACGTCACTCATATTATCCAAGAACTGGATCAAACTACCTCTTGGGCAAATCCTCGTGTTAGTATTTCCATTGTCCCGTGAGTTTCATGAGTTTAGATCTCACATTCACCTCATGCTTCCATTACCTAAATAATTCAGACCGACTAGGTAATAATATATAGTTCATACATATATTACTTATATATATTGAAAGATTTTCAGGTGGAAAGTCCTCTTGTTTAAAGTTAATTTTTCAATGGTGATGGTGAAAATTTGCTATGGTGGTCAGAATTTTTTGTTAGTTGGTTTATGGTTTCTTAGAATCAATTTTAATGTTTAAAACATGTTGGCTACCTGTGTTTTTCATGAATAAACAAATAGATTCTCCAAATTTTAAAAATAACAATAGTAGTTATATATTGTGATGAGAATATACTATATTGATTCATTTCGCATTGTATTATTGACGCGTGAGATGTTAATTTTGACATAATTGACATTATTTTTTTCTGCAGCTGGCAATTTCTGTAGAACATGCAATGATGATCAATGATTTTGGCAGTTGTATGCTTTAAGATTGCGGGATTACTTTGATAAAAACATTTTGTATTTTGGAGTGTAAGAAATTAATGTACTTTTGTTATCAATTCGAATATTTGAACTTAGTATTATCATTTTTGTTTTGATGAATATATAAAGATGCTTGTAAGAACTCTAACTGTTGTTGAATGAAAATTATTCGTTGTGTTGGTTCAAAATCATCTTACGTAACATATTTTATGAATATAGGTTGTGTTTTCTTATCTTAAATGTAATTCAATCCGTGTCATAAAAGGCCCGCCTAGGCTTGAAGCTTGAGAGAAACGCATTGCTTATGCCATATTACGCCTTACTCTTGGTAAAAGGCTTAAGGCACACTTTTTTTTTTAAAACAAAGGATTAGTTGACAAATATTGGTTATAGAGAATGAATATGAGAAAGATGGCTACCAATCATTTGGATATATTTTCAAAATTCAAGGTATGTATTATTTTATTATATTACTAGCCATAGAATAATTAAAATAATAAAAAAAGAAAAAAAGCCTTTCTATTCCTAGGCTCCTAAGGCTTGAGGCTTGACCTCTACGCCACGACCACGCCTCGTGCCTTTTAAAATCTTGAATTCAATTATATATTTAATTTTAGCGATAGATTTTATTATCCACAATATATTGGTGCAAAAATTTTAAGATCTCTTCACCTCTTTCGGGATTGTTAAAGTTGTCCCCAAAAATATATTAAAATATCTTCTAAAATAGTAACCTTTTGAGATAGCTTAATTCCCGTCTCAAAAACACTATTTTGGGACATCTCTCTTGCCCTCTCAAAAGGGTTATAAAATGGTGAGCTTTTGAGACGGATTTGTTTTTGTCTCAAAACACTCTTTTGAGACGGCTATGGCGTCACAAAAAGTTTTTATAACCCCATATCAAAAAGACCCCCCCCCCCCCCGAGCCATCCCAAATAGCATCCCAAAAAGTATTTGAAATGAATAAACCATCTTTTGGGACTATTAGGCCACCATCTCAAAAGTTACTTTTTTGTAGTGTAGGATTATATTTACAATTAACATAAGGGTCACAAATCAAATTAAGAATTGGATCTTGGGATTACATTTCCATAAATGGCCTTTGAATCCCCATTAAACATTCACATAATGAATAAGATAACCCCCACCCCTCAAATTTCGGCCTCAATCCCCCTCCCCTTAAATCTCCATACAATAAAAAAAAACCCTCAAATTTAGGCCTTCACAAAAAACACAAGCCCTAACTCAAGATCAACCACATTTTTCAACAAATTAAAAACCCCAATTTTGCACAAAAACTTAAAGTGTTTATTTTGAGTCATCTAATGAATTGATAAAAATACACACACACATATACATATACATATACATATACATATACATATACATATACATATACATATACATATACATATACATATACATATACATATACATATACATATACATATACATATACATATTGCATACATATGACATACAAACATTTAGATATCATCAATTCAAAGGAAATCAACGAACAAAGAATGAGAAAAGAGGTAAAAGAAACTTACTCGAAGATGAAGATTCAGATGTTCTGAACGCTAAGAGAGTCTCATATCTCAAATATCAAATCAGCTATAGCACGAATCGCAAATCTCAGATCACAAATCACAAACATGGCTTGCCTACATAAACTTAAGTTCTCTCTCAAAATCTTAATGAAAAAATAAAACCTGACAAAAGTAACCAGCAAATAGTCTATTATAAACAACCATACATACACATATATTCACAACATATTATAAAAATTAAAGAAAAAATCTAGGATTTTAAGGGTTTTAGCATACCTAAATTTAGACAAGGTTAGCAAAAATTTCCTGCAAAAGAATCCAAAGAAAATTATACTCGTATCTGATTTATTACGTAACAACAAAGAAAATTATAATAAAAAGCTCTTGAGTAAAAAAATCACAGATATCCAGAAGAAATCGCAGCATGTGGAAGAAATCACATAATCACTCGTATTTTGGAGAGATGAAATAGCAAAATCGCACGAAATCGCAGGTCTTTAGTGTTTTTATTATGTGATACCATTAATTTGTATAATTAGTGGTATGATAATTTTTAATGGAGCCAAATTCAAATGGATCTCAATAATGAGTTTAAAAATAAATTCAAGCTTGGACGTTCATTTGTTTCACGAGCTAATCTTCGAATAACTTTCACCCGAGCAAACACAAAATGAGCTTGAGTTGTTTGAATTGTTTTAAAGTCCTAGTTACCCAATTTTATAGTTCAAACACCCACATAAACCTTAATATTACCATCAGAAAAGGGGTGGAGGAAACAACTTGACATTCATATATGGCTAATATGAATTGTAACTTAGTTCGGCCAAACATACCTAAAATCGAAATACAAAAATCCTACATATAAATACACACACCACAAATTTTTCTCAACAAAATAAATAAATAAAAACTACAACCCTACTGTTGTTAACAAACTATGCCGTGTACCACCAATCCCCTACCTTAGCATAGAAACCCTCAGCGTGAGTTTGAATTGAAATATTTTTAGTGTGTGTTGGGAACCTCATTCTATTTCATGAAATTAAAAAAAAAAAAATCAAAGTCTTAGAAATAAATTACAAGAGAGAGAGTAATTAGTAAGGTACCATTGAGAGAGAGAGAGGGAGATAGTTTGACGTGCAGATGAAATCATAGAATCACTTGTCTTGTGGAGAGATGAAATCGCTCTTAAGAAATTATATGTATTTAGGGTTTATTGTGTGATATCCGGAAGAGATTTTGAAGAAATTGAAAGAAATCACAGATCAAAGCGTATCCGGAAGAGATTTGGAGAGATGTGGGAGAAAGAAGCCGCATGCCTCCAAAGAAATCATTTGTGACTTTTTCATTGGGAGGGAAGTCTCCTGCTCTTATTTTCCGAGATGTGTATTATTAAAATTGATTTTCAGTCCATTATTTGACATGATAAAGTGCATTAGTAACACATATCTTGATTTAGAAATGGTAAATTACTATTAGTAATCGTAACAGTATAATAGTGTTAGTAATTAATAAATTTGTATGTTACTAAATCAACATTTTGGTGTTATGATATAAAGCCATTGGAGTCGGTTGTGCGATGAGGAAACATTGGAAATTTTGCTTATCACCACTAGTCGAGAGGTGGAACGATGTTAAGGAGAATTTAAAATTTCAATTTCTGGTGTGATTAAGAATACCCAATTGTTATAACCAAGTTGTGAATGCAGGGGAAATAAAGAATTGGGTGTTATGTGTGAAGCATATGTGATGTTTACGCAAGTGTGCGCGGTTTATAGGGTGTGCGGGCGCCCTGGTTAGCTGATGTCATAATCGTTCGAGTTAAAGGGATGTGGGAATGGATGTGTGAAATATATGACTATAGGCTAACATAATGAAGTGGAAGTGATATAGTGGATTAAGCATCGTGTGAGAAGGAGGATAATCCAGACATACATGTGCGATCAGAGTAGCACACTCGAATTTGGTTGAAAGGCCGTGAGAAGCCATTTAAAAAATGGATATCTCTTGAGAAGAGGAAAAGTTAACTATTATGAAAATTTGGAGAGAAGTCATACCCAGTAGAATGTTGAGAGTGACTTGCATGTAAATAGAATGATGGTGTAAATAAGGTATAAAGGGTCCAGAAGTGCACTTTGCCGCGAAAAGTGTACGAGTCATAACTTCTGGTATACCCTAGGGAATAAGGGGAGTATTAAGTCCCTCTTAATGTGAGACGCTATAAGTGGAAGTCGGTGTTGAGTGAGACATAATGAGTAGTCTCTACGTGCACCACTCATAGATAGAAATCGGTTGGAGAAAGATAATCAACAAAAAAACTTTATATCAAGCCGAAGATTATAGTAATGGAAGGGGGCAGTCAAGCTAGTAATTTTCGTTGATGGGTGTCCAACCTCAAGATAAGGTCACGATTTCCTTTGAATGTGTGGAACAAGTTCACCAAAATGGAAGTATTGGTTATTCCTTTGGAGTGAGTTACACTATCAAATAATGTGTCCTAGTTTTTTTTTTTTAAAATAAGAATCGCGCCGGTTCATGGTCCTGCCCAGTATTATTGTGAACTAGGATGAGATCCTTGAACCCCACCTCCAATATGGGATTTCAGGAAGCAGTGGCGATGACGTTTTGTTTTGAGTAGGTCATAGCACCTATAACCGGAGGAGTAGGCGGAAGGTGATTGACAACTAGTGAAGGTATGAATGTGATTTTGGAATCACTGTGATTATTTCATTTACACAACTGATATAACTAGTAAGTGAAATATAGTATGGTAATAGGGAGAAGATATTACCTAATGATTGAGTTGTGTGTAAACACTCGTGCCTGTTTGCTGTAAACAAGGTGCTTATTGTAGTTTTGTGTGGAAAAACCTTAACCATTATCCCCCTAGTTGTTAAGAGGTGAGCGAATAATCATAAATTATGGATTGGTCGAGAGTTAGAGTCCGATGACTAAAGTGCAATAACCACAAACGGTCTTGGGTGGTTTTTGACTATCGTAAGAGTTATGTCTCCAAGAATCAAGATTTTAAGGATTGACAAGACTGGTCATATGTTTATATCGTTTCTCTTAGGATGGGATTTTTATGGTTAGATGAATACAGGAAGTTGGCATGTAGGGATGTGCGGCCTTCCAATAATATTGAGATAATAGGGCTAATGATGTATAGGCTTGTCTTATTCAAATGTCATTGGTAGGAGCACATTGGCAGGTTATGTTATCAAGGTGGGACCTTATAACTGATGAAGAATGTCAGTATCAAAAGAGTTAAACAAGCTTGCTATGAGGTTGGGACTATAATGATTGAGCCTTACTTTGAAGTGGTTTTGAGTACTGGAGGATACGTTCTTGTAAGATCCTCAATCTTAGTAGCCGTTGTATCTGAATTTTGAGATTAAATTCTGTTATTAGGGGGGAAGTATGTAATACCTCGTATTTTTGAAATATTTTCTTTCAATTATGGGATTAGGATTTATTAATTTAAATGGGAAATTTTATTTATAAGTAATATAAATTTAATTAAATAATTAGTAGCGTGATTAGAGTTAGTATTTATTGATGAGAATTATGATGAATATTACTTAGTGAGTAAAGTAATATATGATTATGTAAATATTGAGGTTATCGTGAGTGAAAAATACGACAGTTATGGAAATTAAGTCTGGACATGCGTGTCAATCGTGTCGGGACTAAATTAATGGAATAAAAAGTAAAATATTTATAAGTCGCTCATATGGTCATTTCGAGTGCTCATTGAGTTCGGAAGGGTCGAGATAGTTAGAAAAGTCTACCCAGGGGTTTAATTTGGGTTCCAGGACAGTTTTAGGCCGAACCGGCACCCCAGAAGGGTATTTTGGTAAACTATATTTTTGGAGTAAATTAAAGGACAAAAATTAGAGAAATAAAAGATCTCCTATGTGTGTTAGATTAGGTTATCTGTCGTGAGAAAAAGATTTATACACAGAGAGAGACCAAAAAGAGAGAAATAGGAAGAAAAATCCAAGGAAGAGCCACCACAAGTTCACCTTTTCCACAACCGTGACCACCATCGCGTATATAAAAAAATGAGGGTTGTAACTATACCAACAAGATCAATGGATCAGACCATTTTTCGTAAGGCAAATGTTTAAATCTTGCTCTTTTAGCATTAAATGTATTCATGCTAGTGTAGGTAATGAAACCCCCTTGAATTTCATGTAAATTTATGAAAAATTTATGATTAAAGGATATATTGGGGCTGAATTGACATAGAGATGGACTGTCCATGTAATTAGATGAATAAACACGAATTTATGATGATTTAAATCTGGGATTATGAGGTTTAATTTGAAACTTTATGAATTAGGGTTCTATGAAACTGAAATTGGGGATTTTGGATTCAATGGTTAATTAATCATGAATTTATGCTTTTAGAATGTTAGAAATCATTCTTTTATGTGAAAAAATGAATTGGAATTGAATGGAGAGAGTTTGGGACTGATTTCTAGAGGCTTTAGCGATATTTATGGGTGAAATATGTAGCAGGTGTAGGTTGGGGACAAAACTGCTCGATCTCGTTCAAACGAGATGGAGCCTAGTTTGAACGAGAGCCTTTGTCATGCGATATGTCATTCTGACGGCATGCTATCTTGTTCAAATGAGATAGCTTCTGGTTCGAATGACAGTTCGAGTTTCTGGGAAATTTCTTCTGTTTCAAACCCTTGGTAGCATGTTTATTTGAAGTGATGTTTACCAGTATAAATAAGATTCAGGTAGAATAAAATTAGTCAGTAACATAATAGGTATGATGCTTTATGATAATTGGAGTGGGGAGAGTTACGAGCGAGAGTATTCGTAATCTAGTAGGTGCAATGTAAGTAGTAATGAGAGAAATACTACGTATAAGTTAAATATTTGGGTTGTGTGTATACCTAATGACCTTATAGTTTGGGTGAATGCCTATAATGATATTGATTCTATATATGACATACCTACCATAATTTCTATCATGGGAGGTTATGAAAAGGGGACAGTCCTATCTTGAGGAGCCTTCGGGGGGATATTTGACTGATACCTCAAAGCATGGAACCTAGGTACAGGCTATATGAGAATGATAGTGTTGACGATTATATGGGTGCGTAGGTATGTGTGTAACCCATAGGCTTGGAACCATGTTCGCCTCCAATATGTGTGGTTTGTACTTTTTAGTTCGTGGGAGATTCCGAGCTGATTGTCCTTATGCAGTGCGAGATATATCGGGACATGATAGCAGAGTATGAAGGCATAGTATTTGAGTGTATAGGTGCCTTTTTAGTGTATATATATATATATATATATATATATATATATATATATATATATATATATATATATGAACACATACCTGTAGTGATACTTGATGTGTGAAAGTATGCGGATAAAATATATAATGATGAAAATCTCTGAATAACTTAAGTAAGCGAGCACTTAGTGTGATTTATAAATACCTCCCAAATTTAGATAACATTCATGAAAACATTTAATATAGTGTTGTATGAAAAATGTGGGTTGGTCTTGCGAATAAGGATTAAAAGTATTTTTATCTATAGTCTAGATAGATGATAGAATAATTAGTGGGTTTTGAGGTGCGGTAGGCCTGCACATTAGTTGAGAGGTGAGAATCTCAAGTGAATGTTCGAAAAGCTAACATGCGCATACTATTTTCTTTACTGCAAAATTTAAATACTTGCTAACAATTTTAAATTTTATACACTCACGCTTTGACCCGTCTCTTGCAAATATCTTCTCTTTTGTCAAATTATTTTAGGTACCCAACCATAGGGACACCAGGCATAGGAGTTCCATTCATTTGATGTGCTGTAACTTCTGTGGAAGTTATAGGAACACGGTAGTATATGCCTCCATATTTACCATTTCTTCATTTCAAACTATTTACTTCTTTTAGGGAATGTTGCCCCTTTCTATTAGACAGTCAGAGGTTTATGGATTTATTTATTTACTCAATTCAGTGGTTAGATTTTTCTGATTAGATTATTGTATTTGATACTTGGACTGGATGTGTTTACTACAGTTATATTTATTATTTCAGTAATTTCCTTTCATATTAGTTTGGTTTGGATGGTGAATGTTAATTATTCGTTAATTTGGTTTTATATTAATTATAAGATAAAGTTTTGACATCAACCTTTTTAAATATTAGGTAGTTAGTATTTTAATAAAAGTTTCCGAAAGTGATTCATAGTCTGAACCAACTGGATATTTTGATTTAATGTAATAAAGGAATGATGACTCGGTATTTAATTAGGTGGGATGTCACACAATAATGACTGCAATTTGAGGGTCCACTAGCAGGTCCTCGGTCATCAACAGTAGTTTCAAAGTTAAGCCATGGGCAATGGCTCTGGCACATCTCGCATCGTTGGCATCCCGTAAACGCACGAAATACAATATAGCTAGGAGGGAGATCATTCCTCTAGTAAACAATGATCGAGGCACCAAGGGTGAGATATGGATAAATTCTACCAACAGTGCTCGAGGAGACCGAGAGAATTCTGAAATGATCTCCACCACACTAGGGTTTACCCCCAACATAGTAGAAAATTCCTCATAGGTCAGGAAAACCTCATCCAAGCAAAAAAAAAAAAATGGATCTTCAGTGTATCATAATTGTATTACCGTCGTCAGCATGTTCTAGTCAATAAATCGGTTGCGGCACAAGGAAACCCGACGTAGGTTTAAGGTGTCATAGTCTACATTGTATGAACACATGGCCCCTAAATTCTCGAGATAAGAGGCAAATTCAGCACTTATGGGAAGGGCCGTTTTGAAAATAACAAAGCACAAGACAAGAAATAAGTAAGAGGAAGAAGATATGAATTGGTGAAGAAAACCTCTACACTTTCTTCCTTTTTATACTTGAAAATTTTAGCTAAAGACAAAGGTCCTATAAAATCTAGATGAAAAACTACCCCATAAATGACAAAGTAGCTGAAGAAAGTGCAATCATAGCTTTGGGGCGATTTGATTGGACTGATCCATCGATAGGTAGGATAAGGGATATGCCGATCGGCATCCCCCCATTTTTAGAAAATTCCATTTTCCTTTTTTATCAAAGTAAAAAAACTCGTTAAAAATAATTTTTCATAAAGAATTCAGAATTCTTCTTTCCTTATATCTAACTTATCCTGTTTCAAAATACATTCTCCTTTAAGTAATTCTAATCCTTTTTATAGTCTCAGCAAACAAAGTAAAAAGTGCATGTAGGTTATGTCATTTAAAGCGAGGATAAATAAATAAAATCCCATTCCATTTCATATATATGTGTTTCCATCATTGCATCTCTTTTGCAAAAAAAGGGAAAGAGAAAAAAAACATGACTCATCCGGATACTCCTAAACTTTCTCTCACTCACTTTTATTCTCTCTCTCTCTCTCTCTCTCTCTCTCTCTCTCTCTCTCTCCCTCTCCCTATGATCCCCCGTTCCAATTATGCGCGTGCTTCTCCCGGTGATCGACACCATGTCTTCCCCTTCCCTGGGCAGTCCAAAAGATCATGCCACTGCCATTTGGCAACCCCTACCACCTGCCGGTTGGCAACCCCCTAAAATTTCATAAAAAAATGCTAGAGAATGCCAAAAAATTCTTAAAAGTACCAATGAATATTGGAATAATTCTTCACCAAGAAAACCATTCTTTTAAGATACTTAATCCCTAGACGGATTAATATTACATTTTATCACCAGCTTAAAAACTTATAAATCACTGCACCCGCATACCAAAACTTACCCTAACCCCCCCAACGGAATCCCAAAAACCTCAAAAGAAAGCAAAGTCCCCTCAGTAGAGCTACCAATTTTCCAACAAGGAATTCCAGAATATAACACTTTCCTAGAATAATTCCAAAGCAAAGCTAAGTCTCTCCCCAATAACCATTCCCCCGCGAAATCCTAAATCCTCGAGTCACCAACTATTTCCCGAAAATGGAATTTCCAGACTAAGATTTTAGCTCCTCTAGAAAAGGACATAATCCCTAGACAAATGTCTCTTCCCCAATAAAGTTTAAAAAATTTAAGATTCCCCAGGAGAGTTACCCTACTTAAGGTCCTCAAAATTGAACTCGGCCCTCAGAATTGGTCGCTCTTACTTTAAGGTCCTCATAATTGGCCTCGACCCTCATAATTGGTTGCTCCTACTTTAAGGTGATCAAAATTGGCATCCACCCTAAGAATTAGTCGATCTTACTTTAAGGTCCTCGGAATTGACCTCGACCCTCAGAATTGGTCACTCCAACTTAAGGTCCTCATAATTGACCTCGTCCCTTAGAATTTTTATCTCTTACTTTAAGGTCCTTAGAATTGACCTCAACCTCAAACTTGGTCGCTCCTACCTTAAGGTCCTCAGAATTGACCTTGACCCCCAGAATTGGTCGCTCCCTACTTTAAGGTCCTCATAATTGACCTCGACCCTCATAATTGATTGCTCTTAATTTTAGGTCCTCACAATTGACCTTGACCCTCAGAATTTGTCGCTCCTACCTTAAGGTCCTCAGAATTGACCTTGATCCTCAGAATTGGTCGCTTCCAACTTAAGGTCCTCTAAATTGACCTTAAGACTCGTAATTGATCACACCAACTTAAGGTCCTCTTAATTTACCTTGACCCTCAGAATTGATCTCGGCCCTTAGAATTGGTCTCTCCTACTTTAAGGTCCTCAGAATTGATCTCGATAGCCTCAGAATTGCTCGCTCTTACTTTAAGGTCCTCAGAATTGAACTCGGCCCTTAGAATTGGTCTCTCCTACTTTAAGATCCTTAGAATTGTCCCCGACCCTCAAAATTGGTCGCTCCCACTTTAGGTATTCCAAATTGACCTCGACCCTCAAAATTGATCACTCACACTCAAGGTCTTCGTAATTAACCTCGACCCTCAGAATTGGGCGCTCCCACTTAAGGTCCTCATAATTAACCTCGACCCTCAAAATTGGTCGCTCCTACTTTAGGTTCTAAGAATTTACCTCACCCCTCAGAATTGGTCGCTCCCACTTAAGGTCCTCAGAATTGACCCCGACCCTCAGAATTGGTTTCTCCCACTTAAGCTTCTAAAAATTGACATTGACTTTCAGAATTGGTCTCTCCAACTTAAGGTCCTCATAATTTTCCTCAACCCTCAGAATTGGTCACTCGCACTTAAGGTCCTCAGAATTGACCTCGACCCTCAGAATTAGTCTATTTTAATAAAGTTCCTCAGAATCAACCTCGACCCTCTGAATTGATCGCCCAAATCCCTTAGGTCTGCATAATCGACCTCTTTCTCAAAATATCATGTGGTGTTTATTCGATGGCTTTCACTTATTTTATTTATTTAGGCTTCTTGTATAGAAGAGGCAACTTTTACCTTATCTGTTCATACAATAAGATTTGTTTCTTTTCTTCTCTTTTGTAAAATGGTATCAGAGAACCATTTTTGCTCACCTGCGAATCGCAAAAATTACGATTTTGTTTATTCTCATTGATATTCATTTATTTATTTTTTTTCTTCGATTGTTCTTATTGATCTTTAGTGGATCGTGGAGGAGGAGATCGGTGAGGCAACAATGGCGTTAATCGGAATAATAAAAAATGTTTTTCAATTTTGGAATATGATGATCATTTTTATGATGATTCCAATAGTCCTTTCAATCTCAATAGTGGTGATCATCCAGGTATAAGATTGGTTTCAAGTCCTTTGACAGGTAGCAATTATAACTCTTGCCATCGTTCTATAGTAATAGCTCTTATTGCTAAGAACAATATTGGATTTGTTAATGAATTAGTTGCTAAACCAAAATTGATGATAATATGCACAATGTTTGGCTCGTTGTGATAACATAATTATGTCATGGATCTTGAATGATACTTGTAAAGACATAGCAGATAGCATAATCTATGTTCGTGATGCTAAAAGTATGTGGATTGATTTACGTGATCGGTTTAATTAGAGCAATGGTCTTAGGATTTTTCAATTGAAGTAGTAAATACATGCTCTCACATAGGGTTCAAATGATGTTAGTACCTATTTCACCAAGCTTAAGATTTTTTTGGATGAATTGAGTGATTTAAGACCTCCACAAGTGTGTCATAATGGAAGAATGAAGAGTTTGACTGAATATCAACATCATGACTGTGTTATAGTTTTTTATGTGTTTAAATGAGTCTTTTGTTCAGATCATGACTCAAATCTTTATGAGTGATCCACTGCCTCAAATTAACAAAGTCTTTTCCCTACTTATACAAGAAGAAAGGCAGTGATCCATAAATTCCTCCAGTTCAACTATGCTTCCTATTTTAGCTTCTTATGGAGTAGCTAGTAGCAATTACAACACCTGTGATGGAAAGAATGATAAACCAATTTGTATGCATTGTGGTTTCTTTGGATCACACAATGGATAAATGCTACAAGATACATGGATGTCCACCCGGTTTCAAACCAAAATGTCATTGGGGAGAATTTTCTAAAGGGCAAACAAGTAGCCATTCAGGATATTCAAAAGCTCAAGCTAATCGGATTGGTTTTATTCTTGAGGCTAAAATTACTTCTGACAATAATCGAAATCCGAGTAATAATCTTCCTTTACATGATTTGACTGCTAATCAATGTCAACATTTGATTTATTTGTTGAGTACTCAGTTGCAGGGGATTTCTCATGATACTCAATAACAACAACATAAAATGTCCAATTTTACTGGTATTTCTTCTCTTATAATAGATAATGTTTGGATTATTCACTCAACTGTCACCCATCACGTATGTTATGACTTGGTCTTATTTGATTCTTTTGATAAAAATAATACTTCTACTTTTATTATTCTACCTACTAGACATACTGTAATAATTTCTAAGATAGGATCAGTTCGTTTGTCTCCTTTATTACTTCTATCCAAAGTTCTCTATGTTCCTTGTTTCAGATATAAGTTGTTGTTTATTAGGTCACTCTGAAGGAGTCTTTATTGTTCTTTAATCTTTTGTGATGATGGTTTTGTGTTTCAGGATACTCAAGGCCTGAAGATTGGGACGAGTAAAAATCAGGGCATCTCTATCATCTCACTATTCCAAATCTTTGTGAAAAGTATTCTAGTTCTGATGTTGCTTATAATTCTACCTTAGTTTTGTCCAATGAGACGTTATAGCATTATTGTCTAGTTCATCCTTCTTTTGTGATTTCTATATGTACAGAAAAGACTTGTGTTTTCAATTTTAGAAGTGATAAAAAGCTTCTTTATGATATTTTTCCTCTTCCAAAGCAAAGACGTTTGGCTTTTAATTATAATAACAACCTTTTAGCATTTCCTTTTGATCCCATTCATGTTCATCTATATGGCCCTTTTTGGGTTATGTCCAATGAAGGTTTTAGATATTTTATAACCATTGTTGATGATGCCTCGAGATATACTTGGGTTTTTGCTTTTGTATACCAAAACTGAAGTTCAGAAGGTGATTCTAGATTTTTTCATTATGATTGAGACACAATATGGGAAGCATATAAAAGGATTTCATTCAAATAATGCTAAGGAGTTAGGTCTTTCTAAATTTCTTTAATTTAAAAGGAGTTAGACACTATTGATCTTGTGTTGAGAGGCCATAGTAAATCTAGATTATTGAGTATAAACATCATCATTTGCTAAACATAGATCGTGTTATTTTGTTCCAGTCAGGTATTCTTATATTCTAATGGAGTGTTTTAACATCTACTCATCTTATGAATATATTGCCATCTCCTGTTTGGAATTCAAGAACTCATTTTAAAGTGCTGAATCACAAGTCTCCTTCCTTATAGTCACTTGAATTCATTTGATTGTCTATGCTATGCTTCAACTTCGTTGAGTAAACGAGACAAGTTTTCACCCAGATATCGGGCTTGTATCCTCATTAGTTATCCCTTCAGGATAAAATCATATAAACTTCTGAATTTAGAGAGTAATAAGAGTTTTGCATGTCATGATGTTGTGTTTCATGAGAAATTTTTTCCTCTAGCTGTTAAGAGTTCCTCTGTAGATATCGTTTCGTTTGTTTCCTAACAGTTTTCTTCCTTTAGATGTTCTTGATAATATTTCATCTCATTCTGACATTCATGTTGTTAATAAAACTATAGAGCCTACTGTTACTACAATTTTAGCTCTTCTATAGATAACTCTACTATTATTTCTACTAGATCACAACACACTCTTAAAAAGCCTAGCGATTTACATGTCTATCGTTGTGGTTCTGTATTGCATAATTCTTTAGAGACTGATTTTTCGACTCAACATCCTCTTTTAAATTTCCTTTGTTATGACAAAATTAGAGGAGGATTTAAAGTTAGTGTTATGTCCATCTCTAGCACATCTAAACTTAAGTCCTTTTCACAAGCTTCTGGTATTTTCAGGTGGGATAAAGCTATGGCTGATGAGTTACAGGCATTAGAGCTTCACAATACATGGTCCATTATGTCTTTACCTTCTCGAAATCACACCATGGGATGTAAGTGGGTTTATAAAGTGAAGTTTCGAGCATATGAGACTATAGAAAGGCACAAATCTTGACTCGTTGCCAAAGGATATACTCAACAAGAGGGAGTTGATTTCTTTGACACATTTTCTCCTATAGCAAAACTTGTTACTGTAAAGATTTTGCTTGATTTATATTCCATTCATGGTTATTCTTTACACGGTTGGATGTTAATAACACATTTCTCCATAGTGATCTATCAGAGGAAGTTTATATGACTATTCATCAATGGTATAGTCATAAGGGGAAGGAAAAATTACCTGTTAATAATGTTTGTAAGGTTTAAAAGTCATTATATGGTTTAAAATAAACATCAAAGCAGTGGTATGCTATGTTTTTGAGCATTTTGATTGAAGAAGGATTTCATGATTATGTAAGCCATTCATTATTTATCTAGAGTACAAGGTCTATTTCCATGGCAGTATTTGTTTATGTTGATGACATTATTATAGCGAGTGGTGACGACATGTTTATACAAGACTTAAAGTGAATAATTGATGCTAAGTTGAAAGACCTTGGAACTTTGCAATTTTCCTATGGTTTAGAAGTGGGAAGAATGGAAAAAAGCATATCTATATCACAAAGGCCTTATACTTTAGAACTATTATCTGATACAAGGTACTTATGATGTAAACCAGTTATTACACCAATGGAATCAAATTTTAAAGATAGGATAAGATGAAGGAGAATTATTGGAAGATGATTCACTTTATAGTAGGTTAACTGACAAATTATTGTATCTCACAACTACTAGGCCAAATCTATCATATGCAGTTAATAGGCCTAGTCAATTCTTGGCTCATTCGAGACTTCCTCATTTCAAGGTTATGCAAAGAGTTTTGCAGTATGTTAAAGGAACTCCTAAACAAGATATTTTATTCCCTTCAAAGAATGAAATAGAGATAAGAGCTTATGCTAAAACTGAATTGTCTACAATAGATGAAGTTCAATTCAAAGTATTTTCATATGCTGATTGGACTTGTTGTCCTGACACTAGACATTCCATATTTGGTTATTATGTTTTTTAGGTGACTCATTAATCTTCTGGAAGTCTAAGGAACACGCCATAATTTCATGATCTTCAGAAGAGGCTGAGTATAAATCAATGGATAATGCTACTTGTAAGTTGACTTGGTTGTTTTTCCTATTGAAGGAGGTAGGGGTAAGTCATTCGATGCTAGTTTTACTGTATTATGGTAATTAAACTTCTCTATACAAAATTCAAGTAGGAATTTTAAAGTCCTTACATGTGTCTACTTATAATCAATTGGTTGATATATTTACCAAAGCTCTTCATCCTTATCATTTCAAAGATTTATTGAAAAAATGGGATTAGTTAACATCTACCTCCATATTGAATGGGAGTGTTAAGATAATTCTTATTTCATGGGTTTTCTGTTATTAGTTTTACTTATATAAAACCTTTTTTTTTAGTTTGTTATGCCAACTGGTACAATTGTGTATTAGTTGAACTCCTGATGGCATGTTTTTATTGATTTAGGCTTCTTTTATATAAGAGACAACTTGTACCCTATTTGTTCATTAAATAAGATTTGTTTCTTTTCTTCTCTTTTATAAAAAGGTGCGTAGAATTCTAGCCACAAATTTCCTTTTGGAGAGTTTAGGAGACTTAGGTGTTGCTTGTTTTTACCTCTTAAATTTGATTCTGAACCATTCAGACTTAAGAGGTACAAAAAAGTGTTTATTTTTATAAATGATTAAGAGGATAACAACTATATTTAGCTCTTAATGATTAAGAGGTAGAGTTACATCTGAAGCCTGAATCAGTCTAAATACATTCATTCAGAGGTACATTCAGACATAAAAAGAAATATATTTTTCATATTCAGACTTCAGATTTTAGATTTAGACTTCAGATTTAGATGAAAAAACAAACGCTACCTTATAGTGTTTTTTCCCGTTTCATTTTGCTACCCCTTTACTTTGATTGCCAACTATTGGGCGATTTATTGAAGTCTTCACTTGTTTACGTAGTAGACCAAGTTGACTTAGTTTTATTAAGAGATTTTGGTTTTTATGCCTTATTTCTTTAACTCTATTAATGTTTAAACCAATTCTGCATCCCAACTGTCCTTAGATACCATGTATAATTGCTACACGATATATGATTCCTTATCTCTAGTTATTTGTTTAGAGAAATTTATTTCCAATTATACAAGTGTGAGACCGTTCAATGGGTTCTAAGAAAAGATCTATTGGTGATTTTAATTTCAATATAATGATATTATAATCAATTCTTTTGACCAGGTAATTACTGAAAATGTATTTTAGCTATGAAGATTGTAGAAGATTTCATTCTTAATTGGCCATTAGAAGAATTATAAGCCATAGTTTCAGTACCCTTCGGATGTTATCATCATATTAATCGGCTCAATCCAAACCATAATAGGTAACAAAGAATACCATTTGATGATCATCCAGATTATTTTTAGGATCTTAATCCAACTGTTAGATTCATTTAATTGTTGTCGTGATAGGGTTTGTAAGGTTTAAATGGTCATAGGTTTAAGTTGGGTTTCTTGAATGGTTTATTATTTTGAAATCAACCTTAATTTTTCTATAGTGATTGGATGACCTATTTAAACATGTTAGCTTATCTTTTACCCAATATTCTAAACTCTAGATTTTTGTTATTTCGGTAAATTTAATCTAGACCCTCTATTTTTCTTAGATTTTCTAGAGTATACCTCAATTGGGTACATAAACCCTTTTGTGTATTATTTATTAGGGTTGGTCAGCCATGATTCTACAGTGAGATAAAATTAGGTCAGATTCTAGAGAGAGAAAATGTTGAGATAGAGAAAAATATTTTGAGATAGAGAAAAATATTCTGAGAGATAGAATATTATCTTTTTAAGATTTAAAATTAGTGTTTAATTTCAATTTACTCCTATTTTTAGTTTTCAATTTGCAACTCTCAATGATCTTAGACAACACATTGTCTCAAAATGATGAGATTGATTTATTGTATTGTAGTAGAGAGTGTTATGCTTAAATGCTCAAATTTTTTTTATCAAAACTAAATTCTCTTATTATTAGATCAAAATTTTTATTGTAAATTCTTTTTGATATAATATTCTAATTTTTTTCTTAAAATTATGTATAGTGTTTATAATCAAATTTCTCTCATGATTTAAAATGGTCACTAAATATCTTTTGTAGATCCGTTTTCTCTCATATTTGTGATAAATATTAACCTTTGAAAACTAACCTTGACTTTAATTTTTAATCTATATGGTTAGTTTTTGGAATAGTTTTGTTGAGATTATAAAATGAAGATTTTAGACTTGTGTGTAATACCACTCTCCTTAAATCGAATTTATATTCATATAGAGAGAGAAAGAACAAATTTATGAGTGAATATATATTTTACGTTTGTCCATGATGAGTGTTCTAAATGTACATAGAAATAAATTTCCAAAAATTAAAATGATGATACTATTTTAATTCTTTTTTTTTTTTTGCATGTTGTTGATTTATGCTTATAGTGATAATTTTTCTAATATGTTTAGGAGAATAATTTGTTTATATAAATACATGTTTTATTTTTCTCTGCAAGAAGGTACCATATAGGAAACCAAGGGGTTCAGGACCAGGGAGGTGAGAGAGGGTACCAAGCACTATAGGGCAACATCAACATTTTCTACACCCACCAATTTCCACAATGCCATATTTACCATCACCACCAGCCTAGTCACACAAGAAATAACCACCACGGTTTGGACATGTATATCACGATGCACCCAAGGAGATGTCGGCACCAATGCAGTAAGTGGAGGGTATGTTTCCTATCTTTGGGTATGTAGGACGCATTCTATTTGATACTGGTGCATAATATTTAATTGTTAGTACAAGTTTTGTTCGCTCTTCGGGGGTGGTAGACTTAATGCCAGACATAGTACTTCACATAGATTCACCTCTGGGTATAAGGGGATCTATTTTCTCCGCATGTATAGGGATAGGGGTAGAAAAGGGAGGCTTAGGTTTGTAGATTTTTCTTGTTTTAATCATGTCAATGTGCGATGATATCCTGGGGATGGATTGGTTACCCACGTATAGAGGTTTTGTGGATTGTTTTGGGAGGTCCATGATGTTTACCATTATATAACATGTGATGTAAATAATTTCCATTACACGCCCAGAGGGAGAGTCGAGAATGCATCTTTACTGTATTAAGGAGGATACTTATGAGGTAGTTAGTTTATCGTTAGACTATATTCTGATCGTTAGGGTGTTTTTGTATGTGTTTTAGTTTTATCGTCGAGTAGAGTGATTGAGTTCGTGATTAACTTGGCTTCGGGTATGATACCTATTTCCCGAGCACCGTATTATATGGTTCCTTTGGAGATGAGAGAAATGAGAGACTAGATTCAGTAGTTAATAAGTCAGGTGTTTAATTGTATGAGTAAATTACCTTGGGGAAATCCAGTCCCTATCATGAAGAAGAAGAATAAATTATTGAGGTTATGCATTTTAGTTGAACAGGGTCACTAGATGAAATAAATATCTATTACACTATATTGATGACTTGTTCAACTAGCTGGGGGTGATTCTTACTTCTTTAAGATTAATTTGAGGTCGAGATATCATCAGTTGAGGATTCAGGAGCAGGGTGTTCCTAAGTCAACGTTTCTGATAAGTCATGGGTTATACGAGTTCATGTTTATGCCATTTGTGCTGACTAATGAGCCAACATTATTTTACGCACCTTATGGATAAGGTGTATAGGGACTTTTTGGATCGTTTCATCATCGTGCTCATGGATGATATATTGATCTATTCTCGGACTATAGATGAGCACACCCAGTATTTTTGGATGGTCTTACAGATGTTACGAGATCTCTAACTCTATACCGAGTTCAAGAAGCGTGGTTTCTAGTTAAGGGAGGTGTAGTTGTTGGGTCATATCATATCCAAGTCAAGGATATGAATGGACCCAAGGAAGGTTTCGACAATGATGGAATAGGAACCACCCACAACACCTATGGAGGTATGCAATTTTTTGGGATTGGCAGGCTGTACTCATCAGTTCATTCAGGAAAGATAGTCAAGCATTTAACAAATTTGAAGTAGAAAAGGGTTCCATTCATTTGGGATGATTCATGACAACATGATTTTAATTATTTAAAGTCCAATTTGACTCCATCTCTGGTTCTTGCTTTTCCTCATGGAGGGGTAGAGTATAAGGTATTTAATGATGCTTCCTTATGGGTATTTAGGGGTATACTGATTGCAGGAGGAGAGGATGATAGCTTATGCTTCTCGCAAGCTTAAGCCAGATGAGATAAATTACTCCACTCATGATTTGGAGTTAGTAGGATTAGTTTTTCCACTAAGAATTTAGATACATTCCCTTTTGGGAGTGAGATTTGATTTGATTACATACCATACGAGTTTACAATACTTGTTCATGTAAAAGGAATTGAAAATGAGGCGGCGTAAGCTACTTGAGTTCATAAAGAATTGTCAGTTTGATATTCGTATCACCTAGGCAAGGAGAACGTAGTGGAAGACGTATTAGGTCGTAAATCGACATTCGAGATTGCAGAAGTTTGGAAGGCAAAGTGAGGTTAAGTTATCACGGAGGATATTTTTATCGTGATTTTATGGTGGTTCTTACCATCAAAACTGAGATTATCATTCGAGCCATGATGGCATAGGAAGCTGATTCTTCCTGTCAGAGGAAGATCAAGCAGTTATTAACTAAGTGAGCAGAGTGTTACTCGATCGGTTATGGGGGAGATTTACGATTCCATAGTAGATTGGTGGTTCTCAAGGGCAATGTGTTATGATAGACATTGATGACTGAGGCACGCATGTCATTTTTTTCCAACATCCTGGTGGGTATAAGATGTACCGGGATATAAGTATCTAGTATTAATGGACAGTCATGAAGAAGGACATCATAATATTAGTGTCCAAGTGTGCAATGTGCCATATGGTTAAGGTAGATCACTAGAGACTATTAGGTGTTCTGTAGTCTCTTAATATTCTAATGTGGAAATTGTAGGTCATTTCCATGGATTTTATCACTGGTTTACTTACATCACAAGGGGGACACAATGCTATGAAGGTGATTGTGGACTATTTGACAAACGTGGATCACTTATTGTCAGTTCGAATGGATTATACTTTGGAGAAGTTCATTAAGCTTTTACTTTAGAGCCTGTGAAATTGCATGGTGTAACACACAATATTGCGTCAGATAGGGAAATGACGTTTGTGTCCCATTTTTGGAGGAGTTTCTTGCAGGCATTAGGAACTGATTTGAGGTTGAGTATCTCGTATCACCCAAAAATGGAATGTCAGATGGATAGGGTGAATCAGATGTTAGAGGACATGTACATATGTTTATCTTGGACTTTAAGTGTAGTTGGGAGTAGTACTTACTTTTAGTGAAGTTTTATTATAATAACATTTAGGAGTTCACGATTGCAATATTCCATTTGAGGCATTATATGGGAGACCTTATCATTCGATCTCTTATTTGTTATAAGTCTGAGACAATAAGAGTTTTGGAACAGAGTTCTTTCAGGACACCTCGGAGACGGTGGAGATGATCAAAGATAGGATTCAGATTGTCTAGGATCGGCAAAAGTTTCATGCGAATCTATACACGAGGCATCTAGAGTTCATAGTGAGAGATCACATGCTACTCAGTGTGTCTCCCATGAAGGGAGTTATGAGGTTAAAAAATAAGTGGTAATAGGCTCCCATATTTGTAGGGCCATTTACCATTATTGAGATGATCGAACCAGTTGCTTACCGTTTAGCCTTACCAGATCACTTGCATAGGATGCACTGTGTTTTTTCATATCTCGACGCTACAGAGCCTCTCTAAAGATGCATTATCCTACTAATATATTGATGTAGGTACGATAGAGCTTCAGCCCAATGTGAGTTAGGAGGAGAGGCTAGTTTCCATCTTAGATCGTATGTAGCATTGACTTTGTTCCAAAGTGGCTCCTTTGGTACGTGTCCAGTGATGGACCCGAACGCGGATGAGTCGACATGGGAAATGGATGATGACCTACGAAAGAAGTATCCAAAACTCTTCTAGTCAGGTACATGTTGAATTTTGAGGATGAAATCCCTTTATTAGGGGGGATAATGTAACATTGCATATTTTCTGGCAATCATTTTACTAATTATTAATGGCGTAATGAAATTAATAAATGGAAATTAATTATTGCTTGAGATAATTGGTAATAAAAATTGAACATTTAGATGATAATTAAATGTCAACATTCCGTGATTTATTTTTGCCGCGTGTTATTATTAATTAATATGTGTTTTTAATTATATTAGACTATATGCAATTACGCATAAAATAATAAATTGGTAATTTATTTTACGTTGCGAGGTCTTACCATGAGATGTGAGGTATAACCAGTTAGAGTGGACTCTAGGGTGATACGGAGATACGACTAGGATTTCTTATCGTCCTAAGTTGGTCTCGGGGGTAAGTATACTTTTAGACTAAGTTTTGGGCTATTTCGGGTAGTATTTTGAACCCATTTGGGGTCTCTAAAATTAGCCTAAAGTGGAGGTGCAAAAATTAGAGATATTTAATAGAGTTAAACATATTTAATTAGCCATTTATTATTAGAGATAAAACACTAGCATTCATAAGACTTGTTGAAAAAGTATAGAATGCCCGGAGAGGAGAAAGTATAAGAATTCAAGCAGAAGGTTCATCGTTCTTCAATCCAAGGCAATAAATATCTTACAATAATTCATTTTTTCCTTAATATAATCTAATTTATTTATGTTTAATCACATTTATGTCTTGGATTAATTAGGAATTGTATTAATCAGCCTTGCTTCAAGGACTTGTACCTTTGAAGAGAAATTATGAAATTAAATTATTTAAATGTACAGTTATGTGGTAGGATTGTTGTTTTTGAATCTAATATCGTTGGTAGGATTAATACCCATGTTAATTTGAAGGTTGGTTATGAATTCATAACATTTAACCCTCTTACATGTTGATGATAAACTTGGTTTGAAAGTATGAATCTTAATAAATTAGATCTTTTTTTACATTCTAAATTGTTGAAAATGTTTAAAATCATAACCTAGTATTTAGGTTTAATTTTTCTTCAGATTGCATCTGATTTGGGATCTTGGGTAACTCTAGTGTTTTTGAGGGAGGAAATCTGTAACAAAAAGATGATTTGCGATCTGTGATGATTAATTAATTAACCTTGGGGACCGACCAATCGATCCCTGTAGTTTTGTCCAAGTTTGGGTCGGGGTTGTTTAATTGGGTTTTTGAACGTAGTTTTGGTTTGGGAATTCCTTGAGTGTTGTTTAACTTGGTTATTGACTGGATAGATTTGGTTAATAGTTGTAATAATTCTATAGGTTGGGATTATGAACCTTAGCATAATTTACTAACCTCTAGGGTTGGGTTCGGGTCAAATTTTATAATAATGCAAGTGAAAGATATCCTATAGTAAAATGTGTATATGAGGTGATATATATTTATATGTGTGTGAATGATTTTCATGTGAATATACCATACCCGTGGTGAACCTATCGATCAAGATTTTCTTTGGATGTTATGGCTGCTTACCATACACATGGTTCTTGACATATGACATCATAAGGTCTTATGTGTTGATCATGCATTCAGTCGATCTAGACATCTTAAGGAGAGAGGTCGATGATCTGGACATCAACGGGGTCTTGGTATGGGGCTACCCGAGAGTAGTGAGTTCATATTGATTCCCCATTTTCATTTGTGTGAATTGATTTACTTTATGTTTGCTAGGTGACGAACTCGTACGAACATACCGATAGAAGCACAAGAGTGTCCCCTAAGAAAATTTCCTTCATTGGAGAGATTTAATTGTAATTACAAATGAAAAATACTTTTTTGGTGATAGAGAGCTTTTAATTGAACCCCATGTCACTTTTACTATGTTATTCTGATCTAGGTGTATTTCTATGGGTCGCATTGCTGGGGTTATAATCTCGTTGTATTCTCATAGGCTTAGTTAGATAAATCTTCATTACACTTGTTATTCTTTACATATTCATTTGTCTATTGATTGGAGAATCTTAGCGAAGTAATTGCCTTGCGATTGGGGACATACGAGTAGTATGTGATACTAATTGTGATACTTCATAAAATTTAGTAATAGATTGATCAGGTCTAATACAAACTCATGGGAATCAAATAAGTGAATATAATTCTAAGTATTACTATAACAAAACTAAATGCATAAAATAAATAAATGAAATATACCATAGGTGAACCACATAACTCTGATATCGAGACAACCAATAGTACATATACCACCACGTAACTACAAATCTATCAACGTAAATCAAACTACTGAAATGTTCTCTGGGCGAAGGTGACACAAATGTTTATGTCCTGAAAAATGTTAACAGGAAACTTTAACAAGAAGACCATTTAATATATTCATATAATCCTGATAGGCTACAGTATAATTATTTATTTTCATTTCGTATTTTATTGTCTTTTAAATTACCCCGACCCAGCAATCCTTGTACCCCATGATTACATCTTATCCATCTCATTTCAATATTCATAAAAGTTCATTTTATACATGTTAAGCATATATATTAAATTAATGAACACATTTATATCTGTGTATCCATATAACTAGTACTCTTAAAAGGTATACTATAACCAACTATCAGAGTACCGAAATAGCGCCATCGCACGACCTAGAGTAGAGCCCCTCGTAATCTACTGGAATATCGAAGTGGTACCGCAGCATGACCTAGGGTACAGTCTATCTCTGCCTAATTAAGTACCGAAGTGAGTGCCTGGCATGGCCCAGAGTAAATCCCGTCTCTATCGATCGGGATACCAAAGTGGATCCGTCGCCCAACCTAGGGTACAACCCATCACTACCAACCGTAATACTATAGTAATCATCATTGCACGATTCATGAATATATACTAGATAGTACGTATACCCTGACCATGCATGTCCGATGTTTCACACATAAGTTAATTAATTCTATGCATATAAAATTTCATGTCTTAGTATAACTAACCTAAAGGTAAAGTAACCTAGCTTAATCCCAAAATTGAGATCAACCAATCACAACATCAAGCCAAAAACAAAATCACCAACCTAGAATTTCAACTTTGCGCATTCTTGGTAAAATATTCATAATAAATTCAATAAAAATAAAAACAAGCTATCACCCACGCATTTTTAATTCAAATCTCTACAGTTTTATGTTTTCAAATTTGTTCAAATGTCATTCGAAGAAATCCATAATGTCATTTGAATGACCACTTCATATGATATTTACGTAGATCTTCTTCTTCGGCTCCCAAAATCTGCCATTTGTAACCCCAACGCTTCTCTTTCGAGCCTTTAATAAACCCTTAACCCAAATACTTTCAAACCTAATTTTACCAACATTAATTCCAACCTATAACTAAGGTTTCCACACGATTCTAACATAATCTAAGGGGATAAATTTTACTTTCACTCAAGAAACTTAGTTTTCAATATTTGATCAATTAGACTATGATTAGTTATCAATTCACTTAATTATCAAGGGGTTTTGATTTATTTACAGTAGAGAACAACATGATAACATTCTAGTTCAATTCCAATCCATTTACATGAAGAATTTTCCCAATTTCATCTTAACTCATTAACATTACTAATAAACATATTATTTGGTTAATTTATTACAATTTTTCATATTAATCAATTTAGGTTTAGAATCCAAACCTAACTATATTATAACATAAATAAATTACATAATTATTTTAATTAGACTTGCCTATAGATTGAAGTAGGTAGAAATCCCATTAGAAACACCCCCAATTCTCTCCTTCTCCCACTAGCTTCCTTTCTCTAGATCTAGAGTTCTTCTCTAACGTGTGAAAACTGATTTAACTAAACCGTAATCTTCAATATTTTTTTTATTTCTAATCACTAATTTATAGTTATTCCCATATGGGCCTTAAGCCATTAACCCCAAAATCATATCCAAATATTCCAAAGTCTAGTCCAAACCATATACTAGCCTATATGGCTTTAAACCCAACTTTTTAAAGTAAATATGGACATTTTAATTGTTCCACCAGTCCTTCGACCTCACCCATCAAAATTTTAATATTCCCACTTGTTTGAGTTAAAAAAATAATCTATGATGAAATTTATTTATTAAATAATTATTAACTCATTTATGTGTACTATGTTCATTTTATATAATTATAAATGTACACAAACCTACACATACAATATAAAATTATTTAGTGGCGTCCCTAGTCTTTACAAAATAAGTAACTTTTCATCCTATCAAATAAATTTAAGTAATGCATTAAAATGGTGGGGTATTACATTCTTCCCCCTAAAATAAGGGTTTTTTTGCTCGAAATGTAAATTTTTACCTAACTATAATAACTCTAGATGTCTCGCCCACATGTCGTCCTCTCTCTCCCATGTAGACTTTGCCTCGCTATGGTGTCTCCACTTAACTCTGACTAATGGTATGACCTTTAATCGTAAAATTTCTCTCTATCCGCTCAAGTATGCGTCGTGGTCGCTCTTCGCAATTCTCATATTAGTCTCGTTGAGGTCAATATGTTGGTAGGCATCATCATCTCTCAAGAAATTTCCTCATCATTGATACGTGGAAAACATCGTATACTTACTGAAGATGATTAAGTAAAGACAATCGATACACCATCAAGTCTACCCTATCCAAAATCATGAAGGGACCAATGTAGCGGGGTTCCAACTTCCTCTTAAACCCAAATCTGACCACTCATTTCATCAGGGAGACTCACAAAAGAACTTGATCTCCCACTTAAAACTCCATCTTTGTCCTTCTCTTATCGACATAAATCTTCTGCCGATCTTATTCTACCTTCATCCATTCCCGAATGAGTTCCACATTCTTAGAGATGTCTCGAATAATATTCAATTGAAAATTTCATTCTCTCCTAACTCCAACCAACAACTCGATGACCAATGCGATCATCCATATAGTGCCTCGTAGGGTTCCATACCGATAGTTTGTTGATGAATATTATTGTAAGAAAACTCTATAATAGGTAAATGTTAATCCCATCCACATTCAAAATCCAAAACCCATGCCCTAAGATTTTGCTCCAAAATATGGTTCACCCGCTTAGTTTGGTCGTCAGACCGAGGGTGAAATGTCATACTCAAACTCTGTTGTACCTCCATATTGTCTTAGAAATCTTCCCAAAATTTTGATATGAAAGTACTATCCCAGTTGGACACAATGTTTCTTAGTACACCATGAAGTCTTACAGTCTTTGCAATGAATATATGTGTACTGCACAATGTTGAAATCGATCATTGGAAAATATGGGTCAATTTATTTCTTTTGTCAAGTATGACTCAAATAGAATAATGAAATCTTTGGGACCTCAAAAATCCCACTATAAAGTCCTTGGAGATTCTCTCCCACTTCGACTCAGGAATCTCCAGCGGTTGTAACTCCCCTCTTGGTCCTTGGTGCTCCACCTTTACTAGTTGAAAGGTGGGACACTTGGACACAAATTCAACAACAACCTTA
The DNA here is from genome assembly GCA_949130495.1 of Sambucus nigra. Lineage (NCBI taxonomy): Eukaryota > Viridiplantae > Streptophyta > Magnoliopsida > Dipsacales > Adoxaceae > Sambucus > Sambucus nigra. The sequence goes on along the minus strand of OX422217.1, from coordinate 306,812,276 downwards.
TTAATCCCTCCCACCAATAGGCCCTACACATATCTTGGTGCATTTTGTCCCCTCTCGGAAGTACTATGAATTGTGAACCATGCTCCTCTGCTGAAACATCCTTCCTCAAATTGAAATTATTTGGAACTACTAATTGTCCATGAAATTTCAATCAACCATTTAAACTAATCAAGATGGAAGGAACTTCGCCTGACATTATTTGTTGTACCTTATCCTAACAGAAGGAATATGAATACCATTCTTGTATGTCCCTCATCACCACAGTGGGAGTAACGATCATTAATCCTAAAAAATGCATTTGACAAATCTAGGTCCCCGAGTGGGACTCCATTATGTTTCCCAAATGTTAGATAGATCATCTTCACGCTCAACCCATAATACTACCAATTTAATAGTTAGTTTCCAACTTAACACATCGGCTACCACATTCACCTTCCCCTTATGGTACCTGATCAAAAAGTGGCACTCCTTCACAAAATTTAGCTATCTCCTATGTCTCATATTCAACTATCTCTAAGTAACCAGGTATTGAAGACCCTTATGATCAAAATATAACCTGAACCTCTCACCCATCTAATTGTGTCTCCAAATACGAAGGTCAAAGACTAATGCGGACAACTCCAAATCATAAGTGGGGTAGTTACCCTCATAAGTCCTAAGCTTTCAAGACACATAAATTATCGGTCTCTCCTCCTACATTAATATGTCTCTTAGTCCCTGTAGTAATGCCTCTGTATATACGAATTATTCCACCCCACCTCGTGGTAATGCAAGTACAATCATGGTTGTAAGATTCTCCTTGAGATCCTGAAACGTTCCTTGACAATCTATACTCCAAACAACATTACAACATATCGGGTGAGGTGAGTTAGCATCCCATCCATCTTTGGGAACCCCTAAATTAACCTTCTATAATACCTTGACAAACCAAAGAAAATCCTATGTTCTATAGGCATCGTGGGTTGTCCCCAATATGCAACTGTATAAACTTGGCTACAGTGCATCGAATAGGTCATAGATCCGCACCAACATCTACGTGTACCTTACCAATGCCTTGTTGAGTCCTCGATAGTTCACACATAATCGGAGTGAACCATCCTTCTTCTTCACAAATAAAATGGGGGCCCACCATGAAGACATTCTCCTACGTATGGGCCCGGGGCTCAAAAACTTCGAAGCTTGCTTATTCGTCTCCCGTTATTCTAACAAAGTCAGCTGGCAATTATTTTGCAATTATCCTAGTACCCAGCACCAAATATACACAAAAGTCTATCTTTCTAACTAGTGGTAATCATGTTACCTCGTCACATAAATCCATAAAATCTTGGACAATGTTTACCAAGTCTAACGATACAATGAACTCCTCAAACAAAGTCACATTAATATGATACAAGTTCATGTTAGTGAAAAATACCACTTAAGTTGTTTAATACAAGATTAAACTTTCTAAGTAGCTCCGAGATGTTTTTTAGGGAAACTATTTTCTTTAAATCAAACAGTTTAACACAAGATGTGTATAAAAAAATTATGTAAGAGATATCTACAAGATTCGGTAACTAATTTTGGAAAAAAAACTTAAAACAGTTTAAAACGGTTAAAGTCATCACACCAAAGAGAAGAGGATGAGAAGATGTAGAAAGACTAGGTGCACACAATTTTTAACGTGGTAAAACCTCACCCAACTGAGGAAAAATCTACGGTGACTTCTAAGTCACAAACCAAACATACACTAAAACAAAATATTCAAGTTACAAGCTATTTAACACACAAGCAAGTAAATCAAACCTATACAAGTTTAGAATATATACCAACTCCACTGGCTTGATTCAAAGTTCTCTGTAGTTCTGATGATGATGTGGCTTTCCCAACTTCGTAACTTCTCTGATTTTATTCCAGCTTTACGTCTACTCTTAAAGTTCAAGATCTTAAACCCAACACTTCTTGTGTAGTAGTGTGATAAGTCTTTTGTGACAGTGTTCTAACACATGCATGTACACATGCACATTTATTTATATAAATAGATCCTATTAAATTACAAGTAAGATCTAAATGAGTTAGGCTTTTTGTTTCTATCTTCTTTAAAGAACCAATGACTTCTTAATCTTTTAATATATCCCCAAATCCAAGGTTACATTTCTCAGAATACGGCCAAGGTCTTAAACAATTTCACAGGTTTTGAAAAAGATTTTTGAAATTGTAAACTGCCAATTACGATTTGAACGAGGCTAGAAGTCTTGTTTTGTAAGAACTAGAAACAAAAATAAGATTTGTTGATTCTAAAGTTTTTAAAAACATTTACAAATCGAAATAATCAACAAATACTATTTCTCAATATGAGAAACAAAATAATGGAGATCTAAGTGATATATGACATGAAATAGTTAGATCTACAGTTTCTATAAGAAGAAATAGAGATCAAACCAAATATGACTAAGTTGGAATAAAGATCTCAAACAACAGAGGATCAAACCATGAACATTATTTAACCAACCAAAAAACAACTCTCAAAACACATAGGTTTTGGGTTAGGGTTAAAGGTATAGTGTTTGATCGAAACAGGTTAGGGTTTGTATGATAGAAACAAAAAGGTTCTTCTCTCAGAAAGGTATCTCTCTCTCTCTCTCTTCTGTCTCTCAGAAAATAAGGAAACCCTAAAGACGAAAAAATTAACCAGATGTAAAGGGTTATAATCCTCATAGATGGATATGATTTCACATGGATCACAAAAGAGTAACATGAAATCGTTGATTAACACAAATGAACGAAAGAGATTAAATAATGGGTTATGAGTCTTTGAAGAAACACAAATCGGATTGCTATAAACTCAACACGTGGATGGTCGAGATCTGTTTCAAACGGGTGTTTTTAGAGTTTTGAAAAATGCATATTGAGCCCATATAAGTTTGTGCCGGTTTCGATATCTACCCAGAGTAGTTTTAAGGAGAATTATATAATTACAAATCAACCACAAAACTTTATTAAGGATATATTTTAATTTTTAAAAAATCATTTAAAATTCTTAGAAAATTTTAAGTAAATCCCAAAAATTATTTAAAACACATTTTAAGGGAATATAACTCACTCATGATTATATCATAAAAAAATAAATATATGAATGCAGTCCTAGTGTGTGGTGCATATGTTATACCTTCATGAACTTGAAGAGGAATATCAATTGAGCTATGAATTTTCTGAGGCTTTTTGGATCAACTAGGGATAAACTTAATTTTGTCTCTATTTCCAAACTAGATGAGCTCCTATTTAATGTAGACTCAAGTGAGTCAAAGATATAGGGCGCTTCAATCTCCCCCTTTGAAAATATGAGACAAAATCTCCTTTGAGTCTTCTAGAACTCGTAGGGATATGAAATAAATACAAGAAAACCTATTCCTATTCAAAATTCAATCTACCCAAGTCCTAGAAAGAGAAAAAGTACATAACTCAACTAATTACAAACCAATATCCTATAAAAAACTTAAGTACAACGAATCAAATTTGATACATGTAAGATAAGCAACTAAGATCAAGCTTCAGTTAAAATAAATTTAAGATAGACTTAAATATCTCTCCCCTTTTTTGTCTCAAATGGACAAAGGGATGGAAAATATAAACACAAGGATATAAAATAGCTTATTAAAGAATAGTCATGCCAATAGACTTGCGTAAGCACTCAAACCTAATATTATCAAGAAGTTTGGTAAATAAATAAGCTAATTGAAGTTCAGTAGGAAGATAATTAATATCTAGTTCCTTAGTTTAGACAAGATCTCATATAAAGTGATGACGTATTTTAATATGTTTAGTAAGGGAATGTTGAACATGGTTTTTAGATATATTGATCGCGCTTTCGTTATCACAGTAGAGATGAAAATTTTCTTCAAAAATTCCATAATCATTTAGCATGTGTTTTAACCACAGTAATTGGGCACAACAGCTACCAGTGACGATATATTCGAATTCCGCAGTAGATAAAGAAGTACAGTTCTATTTTTTACTATTCTAGCCCACCAAGTTATTACTAATATAGTATCAAGCTCTTGAGGTTCTTTTACTATCATATGTGCAACCTGCCCAATCAGTGTCGGTATATCCTATGATGGTACTAGACGTATCTTTTGTTTACCATAGACCTAGGTTGAGAGTAACTTTCACATAATTAATGATTCTTTTCACACAGGAGAGGTGGCTCTCTTTAAGATTACATTGGTATCGTGCACAAACACACACGGAATACATAATGGCAGGTCTGGAAGCAGTAAGATATAAAAGTCTTCCTATCATGCTTCAATATAAGGTGGAATCAGTAGGTTTACCATTTTCATCTTTGGATAATTTCACTGACGTGCTCATGGAAGTCCTAGATTCTTTAGAATTCTCTAATGCAAACTTTTTGACTATCTCAAGAGCGTACTTAGATTGGGATTCAAATAGACCTTCTGATTTTTTCTTAACTTGAAGGCCTAAGAAGAACTGTAACTCCCCCATAAGCGACATTTAAAACACATTATGCATAATATCCCAAAATGTCTTAGCATCGGTGGGAGATGTAGATCCAAAGATGATGTCGTCAACGTACACTTGGGTTATTATAATATTTTTGTCAATTTTTTTAATAAAAAGTGTCGAGTTCCCTCCTCTTTTAAAACCATTATTTAACAAAAAGGAGGAAAGACGCTCATACCAGGCTCTAGGAGCTTATTTTAACCCATAAAGTGACTTCTTTAGACGATACACATGGTTAGGATGGTGTGGATCTATTAATCCTTTTGATTTTTCTACATAGGTCTCCTCAGTTAAGATGCCATTGAGAAAGGCTAATTTAACATCCATTTGATAAAGGGTAAATTACAAATAACAAGCTATTAGAAAGAGTAGTCGGAAAGATCCCATATGAGTGACAGGTGCAAAAGTCTCGTTGAAATCTTCTCCTTCAATTTGAGCTACTAATCTGTCTTTGTTTATCTGTCTTTGTTTCGAATTACCATCCTAGTCTCACCAATTTTGTTTTTAAATAGACAACGTGTTCCCATAACCTTTTTATTATTGGGCTTGGGAACAAGATTCAAAACATCATGAATGATAAATTAATTAAGTTCTTCTTGTATAGAAAGTATCAACATAGAGTCATTCAAAGCTTTATTTACATTATTTGGTTCTAAGAGGGAAACAAAACATGCGAAATGAGATAAATTGCGAATTTGGGTTCTTGTTCGCACAGGCTCAGTAAGGTTACCTATAAAACTACCTATAGGATGGTCATTTGAAACACAGTTAGGTACTTCAGGAATTTTAGGTTGTAAAAGATCATCTATCACTGAGGAGTCAGATGTTAACGAATTATCAAACTCATTCATGATAGTTTGCCTTTTTTTACTACTCTCTATATTAGTCTCACTTATAACTATATTAATGGATTACATAAGAGTCTTAGTATTAAGATTATACACACGATAGGCGCGACTGTTAGGATAATATCCTCAAAAGATAGATTTATCTCCTCTAGATTGAAACTTAGATAGGTGTTCTCTGTCTCTACAGATAAAGCATATACTACCAAAAGTCCTAAATCATATCAGGTTTTGTTTTTTGTTGTGCTAGAGTTCATAAGGAGTTTGTTTAGTGTTTTTCTGGAGATATACCCTATTGCTTATGTGATAGGTTGTTCGAACATATTCAACCCAAAAGTATTTAGGTAAATCTTTGGCATGGGGCATGACATGAGCCATCTCCTGAATAGTGCGATTCTTAAGTTTAGCAATCCCATTTTGTTGGGTGGTCTTAGATGCACTAAACTCATGTTTGTAGCCATTATAATCATAATATTGATTCAGTCTAGAATCAATAAACTCACTGCCTCTATCACTTCTATTCTTATTCACTTGGGAGTCCTTTTGATTTTCAATGCAAAGTAAGATTTTTAGAAATTTCCTAAAAGTTTCAGATTTCTATTTTAAAAAAGCAATCCAGGTGAATCGAGTGAAGTAGTCAACCATAACAAGAATATAATTGTTTCCACAAAGGCTTACAGTTCGAGAGGGACCCATTAGGTCCATATGGATGAGTTCTAGAGGTCTAGTGGAGAGAACATCCTTAATATTCTTGTGAGGAGTCTTAACCATTTTTCCTATTTGACATGGTCCACAAGTAGCATTGGAAATAGGTTTGATCTTAGGGATACCTCTAACAATCTTTTGAGAAGACAACTTGCTTAGGTTGTCGTAATTTATACGACCTATTCTGTTATGTCATATCTCATTGTCATCCAATCGGGAAATGTTACAAATTTTAGTACTCGACCTAACAGTACAACAATTTTCTCGAGTATGAAGTCCTGTAATAATGCAGTCACCATTTTCATTAAAAAAAAATTCAGTTATTCTTTGAAAAGATGATAATATGATTTGTATCAGAAAATTGCGAAATAATAAGTTAGTTGGCTTTGAGACCCTTAATTAACAACACGTTTTCAATAACAGGAAGACCTTCTTCATGAAGTGTTCCTTTACCTATGATTTGGGCTGATATACCATCTCCGAACATGACACTTCCACCAGAGAAATTAATATTATTTGAAAGTTTGGTATCATCCCCAGTTATATGTTTGGAACAACCAAAATCCAAATACTAACCAGATGACGTGTGTTGGGATTTTAAAGCATTGATAACAATGTTACACTTCATCTGAGGTACTAGATCATCTTTCCTAATCCCAATTTCCCTTTTCGTCAAAAGCTTGCTCTTATTTGCTCTCATTTGATAAAACTTGCGAGTATTATATTTTTGTTGAAAAATGTTTTGCGCATGCCTTAGTATTTTATGAAAAGATTGATCATATTGAGCAATAGGTTTAGAAAAGAATATGGAATTCCTGTTTGATGATGTCCTTTTAGTATTGGATCTTCTATTCCTATTATGATAGTTAGAATTCCAATCAGGCTGTCTAGGTAAGACATAATGATTTCGATTATTTCTAGAATAGTTTAAGTTTTGGTACATAGGAGAGGTGTAAACTGGTTTATAGAGACGTTTCGAAAAACGCCCTTCAAGTGAATGTCCATAGAAATCACAATAAGAACAATAAAGGTTATAGGTACTCTGATTTTCCCTAGGAAAATTACTAAACAATAGTATTGGACTAGTTTGAACTCTAGGTTTACTTTTATTAACCACTGGCTGAAATGGAGGTACGAAATGTCTTATAGGAGGACAAATGTATTTGTTCTTAAGTTCAACTTTTTCCTTAAAATTACTTGACTCACCAATGTCTAGAATATTAGGTTTTGTCTCAAACTCATTTTTGAAAGACTGAAAATCTGGATAGACTTCCATAGGTCTTTTTCCTCCCAGATAAAAACTTAATAGTTTCAAACATTTTAGATTGTTCGTCATCTTTGGGACAAAATCCTATTCCAGTCCGATCATCAGAACTGGTTTTGTTGTCAACAATAAATTCCTCAAAACATTTTGAATTGTTTTCAAACTTAGTTATTTTTTTTAAAACAGTTGAGGTCTTTTCCTTAGTTTGTTCCAATTCCAAAAAGTATCTTTTTATTTTTTCTCCAGAATTTCATTCTTTTCGGACAAGTCCTTGAATTTATCAACAAAATTTTTTGCTTAATTTTGCTTAATTAATTTTTTCTCCAGCATTAAGTTTAGCCATTTGGCTCATGTAGTCTAGTTTCCTAATGAGGTCTTTGACAACTTTGTCAAGTTTGGAGATTTTCTTTAGAGTCATAGCATACAGTGCATGTATATCAGGGAGGTCTTCAATAATTGAATCACTATGTGTATGGTGTTTAGTGTCCGTTGGATATTCAGTTTTAGGACTCACACACACATTGGCATCGACATTATCTCTTCCCATTTGACTCCCACACCTCGTATTGGCATCAATATTATTCTCAAGTATTAAAGCATCCAATCGAGTAATATGATTATTCACTATAGCATGAGTAGAATTATTAATATCAACTTCAGTCAGAGACATGGGCAAATCATCATTGTAGATGATATTAGCAAAGAATGACATAAATGGGGTCAATAGTATTGGGTGACTCAGGCTCATCATTTTTATAGTCACTTGAGTCATCCAATGTCTTGCATAGGTTAGTGCTATTATATTTATGGTTCTTGTTCAAATTTACTCTATAGTCTTGTGCCATATGTCCGAACTTTCCACATCTATAGCATTCAACATTCTTAAGATATCTCTCAAGTCTCTTGGGATTATGGGCATTATGGTTTTCATATCTCTTCTCATGAGGTCTGCTATTGGAAGGATTTTACAATTAGGCTTGCCTTGTCCATTTGCCATTTTATTTCTAAACTTTATCAGTTTCTTAAATTGTTTAGACATCAAGGCAATCTGATTATCAAGACTATCCAGGTTACATTCCTCATCAAATTCTAAGTCAACCGTAGGTATATACAATTCAGGTTTTATCAATTTAGAGGAGAAATTCAAATTAGAACTGGACTGTTTCCTATGGGACCGAGTTAATTGCTTCTTGAATTCTAGTTCCATATCCACAGTTCTCAATTTTCTATTGAGGAGTTCAGAGGTAAGATTTTGATCACTCATCTCCTCAATTGCATACCTTTTGTTGTCAAAATTATGTGGTAATGATCTTATAATTTTAGATACAATTTAACTCCTATCATAAGTAATACCATTTTCATGTAGTTTGGTAACAATATAAGCTAATTTGATATAGAAGTCATCGAATGACTTAGATTCTGTCATAATCAGTGAGTTATACTGCTAAATGAGCATCTATGTTTTTAGCAGCCTTAACTCTGGAATAACCTTAATATGCACTCATAAGTATATCCGAAGCTTCCTTAAAAGTGGTACAAGATGAGATCCTTTTGAACACATGTTCATTTATTGACATAAAAATGGCATTCTTGCCTTTGTTATTGTTCGGAGAATCTTTCTTCTCTTCTTTAGTGACTTCACTTAAAATTTTCTTAATCCTCTCAGTGCTTCCAACAGTGGTTGGTTTTGTAGGATAAGTGTATCCATTTTAAACAATGTCCCAAACATCATCTGCCAAGGTTCTTTCTATGAAAGAAACCATCCTTACCTTCCAGTAAGGAAATTTATTTCCATCAGGGGGGGGGGGGGGGGGGGGGGGTCAGGAGAAGTTACCAAATCTTTCACGTTTCTCGTCCATTGTTTTTTTTCAAGAAAATAATTTTAGTAACACAAGATCCTAAAGAAAATTTCCCAAGCTCTGATTCCAATTGAAAAATACCACTTAAGTTCTTTAATACAAGATTAAACTTTTTAAGTAGCTCCAAGATTTTTTTGGGGAAACTCTTTTCTTTAATTCAAACAGTTTAACATAAGATGTGTATAAACAAATTATGTACGAGATATCTTCAAGATTATGTAACTAATTTTGAAAAACAAAACTTAAAACAGTTTAAAATAGTTAAACTCGTCACACCAACTAGAAGAGGATGAGAAGATGTAGAAAGATTAAGTGCACACAATTTTTAACATGGTAAAATCTCACTCAACTAAGGAAACATCTACGGAGACTTCTAAGTCACAAACCAAACATACACTAAAACAAAATATTCATGTTACAACCTATTTAACACACAAGAAAGTAAATCAAACCTATACAAGTTTATAATATATACAAACTCCACTGGCTTTATTCAAACTTCTCTGCAGTTCTGATGATGATGTGGCTTTCCCAACTTCGTAACTTCTCTGATTTTGTTCCAGCTTTACATCGACTCTTAAAGTTCAAGATCTTAAATCCAACACTTCTTATGTAGTAGTGTGATAAGTGTTTTGTGACAGTGTTGTAACACATGCATGTACACTCGCATACTAAAGTTCCTTACCTAACGGTAAGAAGAATCATACCCAAGAAGTCTTACCCCTGCCTCACACGTGGTAAAATACTGGATGCTATGACCTGGGGACTATACTCTCCCTGCTCCTCGAGCCGGGGGAGTTTCCCACATCCCGTAACTTCCCATGATAGCAGTAGAGAGGTATGCACCACATAGTATATATCTTACACATCCAATATACATTCACATCATATATACAAAATGTCACACTTTAGAATGTATATATATATATATATATATATATATATATATATATATAATAACGAGTAAAAATTTGTGCACTATTCCTTAAGTTGATAACTTAATCAGAGGCTAAGATTGAGACACCAATGCAAGAATCTAAGGGTTGGGATTAAAATACCCCTATAACGATTTTTACCCCTTAAATAATTGATTTCCCCCTCTTTTAATACACTCCACTTTATTTCCCCCTTTTTTCAAAATTCAAAAACAAGGGTAGAATGGTATTATCCCATTTTTATCTCACTTTTCAAGCCCTTACCCTGACTAGAATCTGTCACACACACAACCCACCAACCCTCTCTCTTCGGCTTCTCTTCTCCTCGCAGCTTCAGCCGCCATCCCTCCTCCCCTCCTCCATGCCGACGATTATCTCTCAAGGCTGCCATTTCATGAAATCCCTCATGGTGATTTATCTTTATTTAGAAGTTTGCATATGCTCTCTACCGATTTATCTTTTCTTTAGATTCCTTGCCATGGATATTGGTTCATCATATTTCTATTAAATGTTTAAAAAATTCGTCTATCTATCTACACTCTTTTTACAGGTGAAATTGATGCCTTGATGATTTTCTAGACTTGAAAGGTATGTCATATTTCCTATATGGGTAAGATTAAATTGTTTTCATCTATCATTTTACCTATATGGGAAATATTAAATTGTTGACTTTATTCATTACAGGGAAAGTATGTGAATGTGATGAATGTTCCTTGCGGTTATATTAGGTATTGGAGAAACTTGATGAGTTTATTTTAATGTAACTTAATAAAATTATGTTCATTTCAATCATATTACTATGGATATCATTAATGAATCTTTTTTAATTTTTTAGGTAATTGGACTGTTCTTTCAATTTCAGTGAGGTATCATTCTCATCCTCTTATGTACATGTTCAATGAGGTATCATTCATTACTGATTCAGTTAGCTCCATTCATTTTTTGTCAAAATTCTTCATTTGACCAAAAGTTTGTATTAATCATTATAACATCCCTTTTGTTTCCCTTTAATGTAGGTTGGTTGTGTTTCTGTAGAGAGATTGTTCTTATTTTTCAGCTTTATGGTACTTCTATTGTATTTGATATGCTTATAAGAGTTTTAACTATTTAGTTTATTTTATTCAAATTTCATATTTAGGGTAATTTTGTAGTTCCCTAATAGAAGAACTCACGTATGCCAGTTACATTGCATTGTTGGATAGTTTGATAAGTAAGTTATACGGAGACTATGGTTGTTATGGAGGTTGATTCTACAATAAGCCCTATTTTTTAAAAATTCGAGCAATTATTCCTATCTCATTGTATATGATAGTTGTTGATCATAATTAATATGTGTAAGGCCTTTTGTATATACTTTAATTGTGACCTGCTGATATGTGTCAAATTAATCTTTACTGCACACCTGAATTGTCATTAACATGATATTATATTTGGTTGAAATGGAGGCTGCTTTATTTTATGAATGATGTGAACGTAGCGAACCAGTGTTCGCAAACTGTAATAATGTTGGAGTGTAGTGTGTTGAGTTATTCAGCTGTAGAGATGTATGTTTTCCCTTTGTAATTATTTTTTATCATGACTAGATTGGGTTGATAAATAATATTGGTTCGTGTTATTTTTTTATAAATATATAACCATGCTTTCACTCGAAGTCGATACAATAGTTTTCTTTTCATTCCAAGATTAAAATATTTTATCGAAGCTGATGCAACAAACAATGTGTGGGACGCAAGAATAGAGGCACATGATTAACCTACATGAATTCATGTGTTTAAAGAGATAAATGAATTCAGGTGCTATATTTTCAATATTAGTGTTAAGATCTATGAATATCCTTGATCCGACACACAAACACACGTGCTTCGATTGTATACATGTTTTTAAAATCTATTGTTTGATTGGAATCAATTGTCATTCCTTCATAAATTAGTCTTCTTTCCAGTAGTTTGATCTAATTTTTTTCTTATAATTTGATCTTATTTTTCTTTTCTAGATTGCGAAATTGTCTCTCTTGATCTATGTACTACTCAGTTATTCAAGTAGGGAGATTTCATCCTCTATAATGTAAGTCGTAGACTATTAATTAAAAAGTTTTATTTTCTATTTAGAACGCTCATGGATCAATTGGTTTCTAATGCATACATTTGATGTTATAATCACACTAATTAAAGATAAATCAATGACACATATTTCAAGGTATGGGGATTTCATGTTTTGGACTGAATTATGTCATTTCAGTAATTTGCCTTTTGTATTACTTAAAATAAATATTTGGTTTTGGCTTTTATAATGGGACATATCATATATCTATACTCCTAACAATAAATTTGGCTTTTGGCTTTTTTGGACTGAACATGCAACTGGAAGGCATCGACTTAGAAGGTTCCTGTAAAGATGAGTCTACCATGAGCATTTTTTATCTTCACGTTACCAAGTTTTTCGCTCTTAAATATGCTGCTGATGTTGTCTGCACTGTGTTACGTGCTTTGAATAGAACAGATTATAATGGCAAAACAGCAATGGACGAGGAATAAGATGGCTTCAAACTTATTATTTTGAAATATTGCTTGCATCTCTGTGGGCCCGTCCTTGGTTGAGCATGGTTTTCTTCCTCTATGCCTGAGATTGGGTTAAAGATTTTTTTTTCCAGGAAATAGACACAGTTGACTGCAAACGTCACTGAGTTTTTCTTTGTTTGGAAGATTTGATGGTGGTGATGATTGAGGGTGTTTTCTCAATTTGATCCTTGGTCCCCCCGTATGCTTGACGGGGCTGGTGAAATGCAGGTTTAATATTGTAATGTAGGTTAAAGGGTGATAGAATGAAAATGAAAATGAAAATATGTTGTGACGTTGGACTCTTTGTCACCTGTTTTCTGCACCTTTCTTGAATATGTTGTATTTATTTACTTTTCATTCACTCCTGTACAATGTAGTTGATTTAATAACGTGCCATATTACTTTACAGTAGGCATATTAAGAACCCGCAGATGAAGTAGTGGCAATAGAGGAGTTGGTCTGATAACTAAAACTTATGGGCGCGGTCTGGGATGTCTCAGAACCAGTAAAGTCATTTGATGGAGAAACTCAAAAAGTGGATTAATCCATTGGAGAAACTGCATAAATTGGGCATACATTGCTAATAGAAGATTAGGCAGTGGAGCTTCAAAATTACACGCTTTAATCGCTTGCTTTATAGAAGGCAGGATATTCTGATCCGAAAGAGCACACGAAAGCTCAAAAATGATTTAACACTCCATCTGTTTCACATTCAAAATCTGCATAAAGTTTCAGGTCAGCTCCTTGAACTATTTCTCTATAGACCACTCATAAATGGTCAACCAGCCTAATTATACTTTCTTTGGCTGTAGGATCAATAATTTCTTTCCCTATGCCTAATTCCAACGCAATGATTTTTATCATCTTCATTTTTTAATTTCATTTAATTTTGAAAACATACCATTTTTAGGGATTCATTTTTGTTTGTTATACGTTTTTTTTCTTTATTTCAGTTTAATCAGGTATCCTTGGATGCTAAAGATAAGTTGTCCTATGGTTTTATTTTCGAAATCCAATTCTTTAATCAATGTTATTTAATGCCTAAAATTTTCATGTTTTTTCTAACTCTCTTCTTTTTGTATGTGTCGCAGAAAATGGATATGAAAATTTGCATCAATCCATTTTTGAAGTAGAGTAGATGATTTTTGGATGGTTGGTTAGGGGCAAACATAGCAAATAGAGAGATGTGTTTGTTGCATTTGGTGTTTCATTGTGTAGTGGATTACATTTTCTTTTAGACTAAAAAGGCCACGAGGCTTTTGTTTTGTATAGTTTGAATTTATATGTGAAATTGACACTTTTTTTTTAAAGATGGACACTTTGTTTATTTGAGGCACAATGCGAATTCGATTCACGAATATTATATATTTTGATGTTATATGTGAATTTGTTTCACGAATTTAGACTATTTGAATGTTGTTGGAATATTTGTTATTTGTTAATTGGGGTGGATAGTCCTTTAAACAAGGGAGATTATAGCCAATTTTTTTAAAATTACAATTTGTTTTGTTGGGGAATGATTTTTTTGCCATTTTGCAATTATATAGTTTGGAAATTTTCGTCGTTTTGCGATTACTTTGAAAATTTTCGCCGTGCCTTTAGGCACGGGCATTCCGCTAGTATATATATATATATATATATATATATATATATATATATATATATATATATATATATATATAATCCTAGATATATGTAAATATCACAACTTACACAAGCCAATTATCCACATAAACATCACAAGTTCATATTATAATTTACTCGCTTACTTGATTATTGATAACCAATCACACCTATGATTACCCCTCACATTTACCCTCATTAATTGCCCATGAACTCTCACGCATTAGCCCATAACCCTCCTCGAAAGAATCCCCATTCCTTGGAGGATTTACAAAAAGGAAGAAACATAATACCCTTTCAAATATGTATTTATAATAGCCCCAAAGTAACCCCTCCATCGAGTCATATTATACCCACATTATGCCCCATAAAAATGTTTACCCATTAATATAAAAGGGTTCCTATGTATTTAAAATTAACTAGAGAGGAATAGCATCAGAATTCACAACTACAATTACCGAACCGGATTGAAGGTCCCCAAAAATGAACCGATCTGGTTCCTAAAACTTGACAGGAACTTTCAACTTTCGGACCAATTTGGTATCCCTTAAAAACGAATCGGTCCGGTTCCTTAAATTTTCCAGAAAACTCTTAACTTTCAGATCGATCCGTATTCTTTGAAAACGAACCGGTCCGGACTGCATAGTTCTAAATCCTACGAAATTTTTCCTCTTTCTCTAACAAACCCTTCTTCTTCTTCAATATTCCACATCATAATCCACCCAAAATATAAATTCCTCCATTTCTATACCTACAAACCTATATACACACAACAAAGACTAAACTCCTACACTAAAGTCTAGGGTTTAACACATATCTCCAAGATTACTAATATCTCACCACAAATTATGAAATAAATCACACAATTAAACATTTAGAAAATTAATCCACTTGCCTCAAAGGTGTAGGGCCTGATTCTTCCTCATGGTTAGAGATTATACAAGATTTCCAAGGTTCTCAAACTTCTTCTTCTTCTTTCTCTTCTTCTCATGTTCTCTTTATCAAATGGGTTTTCTCTTAATTGAGATTAATTAGCTTTCTTAAGCCTAATAACCTCTTATTATTACTAACCCCATCTTTAAATGATAACACACACACCACACACACAACTTAAAAATAACTACAATACCCCAGTTTGAGTCAAACTAGTCAAAAAGATTTTAAAATCCAAATAAAAACCCCAGGGCAACCATTTTGACTTTCTCGGCCCTTCTAGAATCAACTGTGCCCTCCAAATTTTCATTTGAAATTCGAAATATAAAAACCATCTCCCAACCTCAGATAATTCACTAAAATATGCCACAGTTGAGAAATAACTAATTCTCGCTGCCAATACACATAAATACGACGAAATTGCATGAAACAAGATTATATTTACCATATCACTATAATAAATGTGCAATTCTCATAAATATGAACTATTTTACCCAAATCAATATTTATTCTAAATCCTTATTTTAATTCTCAATTATTTCAAATCACCTGCACCTGATAAGTTAATATAAAAAGAAATACACAAAAGTCAGGGGTATTACATTTAGCCATTTATGTTTATTAAAAAATATGGGGTATTAGATTTGAATAGTGATACATGTCTCGTATGAAAATTGGGTTTTAATCCAAAAATTCCTTTTCAAATACTTGTTAAAGTTTTTAAAAATGAAGTTTAACTACGACTAGTTTGTTGGCAATAACAAAAGGCTTTATTACAGAAGAAACACCACAATAGAGGTGGTCCCCCTAGTACCAACGGTCAAAACCATAAAAATCTTCCTCAAAAAACACCTTTGTTGGAGTGAACGAGGTCCCGAGAAAGACCAGGAAAGCATTAGTTCAGTAAATTAAATTCTTATTCTTAAAGGGGCTTCCACAGGTAAGTTGAGGAACACATAAACACTAAGGAAATGTACTAAAATGCAGGTCATTACATTCTCACATCCTTAAGAAAAAAATACTCAAAGTTTAGGAAACTATAATCAAGAAAAGTTGATAGAAACTTACCATATATCTCCAATCGAAGTCTCCACAAGGTATACTAAAAAAAAATGTTCAACTATACCACCTGAAGAATTAATCACAAGATAACAATGGGAAATTTGATAAAGATTCACAAAATATAAAGATCGAATTCAATAATAGATATAATTTCATCACCAACCATCTTCTACCATTAAAATTCTTCTTATACAACCGATATGAGCTCTATAACACAAAGGAGTGTAAGCCATGTAACTCGAGAACTGGATTAATGGAAGATATTCTCTCCGAATACTTGCGACCTAAGAACTAGAGGAGCACATCTAAATGTCTCACATTGAGAGCAATGTAACTCATGTTTGGGTTTTGTTATCAAAACCAAATTTATGAATTTTTTATTTATTAATAAAGTATTGTCAAAGCTCATTTGAAATAAGAATCATGTTTGTGGCAATGCCTGATATATATATATATATATATATATATATATATATATATATATATATATATATATGTGTGTGTGTGTGTGTGTGTGTGTATATATATATATATTATGTCTATAAATCATACATAGTATGAATAATATTAGGTTATGTTTGGATCGATCATAAAAGATCACAATTGAGGTTGTAGTATGATTAAACATTTCACGACCTAGATAGGGAGTTGACATCTTACTTATAAAGTTGCGTGTTCAATCTTAGTGTTTTGTGTTGAATAGGAGAACTTGTCTGATGGTTCAACAACATGTCTAATAGGTCAAGACATATTGTGTAGATACATTATTGTGACAACCCGCCTACTAAAATACTAGGTGGCCAGCCCAATACTCCAATAATCACAGGAATCATAGATGGTCCATTCTTAGCATCACTGTCGATTAACATAATAGTATGAGATAACCACCAATCATTTTAGAAAATGGATTGTCATATACAAAAAAAAATTGAAAGTAAAAGAGAAACACTGAGACAATCCCATTGGTAAAAACGGTGGGTATCAAAAATCGATGAATAAAGTATGACAATACAATAAATAATCACCGAATAAGCTGTCGGTGCACAGACCAAATACAAATAATACATTAAGTATTACAATTCAATATTTACAATATAATGAATGAGTGCAAAACCTTGGGCAAACACGCCCGAATAAATATACTGAACATAACTAGAGTACAGGGAAGCGTCTACAACAAGTATCCTACAACATCTGCAATATGTCATAGCTCCATGACAACAGGAAAAGGAAATGTAAACACGGGTGTCCATGCGGAAGAGCACCTGTAACGGCAAAGAATATGCAGAAACAAGGAAATATAGAAACCGGTCAGGGCCGGGTTTGATATGATTACCATCTGACTAAAATGCATGGCAGGTAAGTGCGTAAATCTCTCGCAGATAAAACAATATTCCTCACCTCTCAATCTAGCAGCAACCTAGTGCAATATAAATGATGCTTAGGTTATAAAAAGAACAGAAAGCTAACTTCTCCCCAGTCTCAACACTATGCCCTATTCGTGCGTGGGGTGTCTCGCAAAGCGAAATCCAAACAAGGAACCCCCCCGATACACTACTACTTAGGCAAGGTTGATCGTCGAGATACATTAGACCCTGTCCTAATTAATTTAAGTAGTAAAGGTTAACTTATCCCCAGTCTCAACACTATGCCCTATTCGTGCGTGGAGTGTCTCGCAAAGCGAAATCCAAACAAGGAACCCCCCCCCCCCGGATACACTACTACTTAGGCAAGGTTGATCGTCGAGATACATTAGACCCTAAGCACAAAATAATAAATAAATACATGTGTGTGCATAAGTGTGGGAGGTCACATCTACAACTACACAAAGAAAATATAAAAGTAAAACCCAAACATCATCTATTGGCACAATTCCTAATTCTATCTTTAAGAATATACATATAAATGGTACAACACTTTATCAAGTGTTTACCAAATTAATTTCATCTTACACTAATTCATTTCATGAATTTGTTCCTTATTAGGAAATATAATCATACTTTTTATGCTCTAGAGGCATTTATCTCAATTGTTCACTTTGTAAAAAATATCTTCCTTATCAGGAACATAATCATCATCAAAGGCTCTTTATGACCTTACATCGTGCTCTTTATGGCACTTTCATCATGCTCTATATGGCATGTTACCGTGCTCTTTATGGCACCCATCAAACATCAAGTCCAACTTGATTTAGAATAGTTATATTCATATATATACATATAACGATTCTAAGACCGCCCGTCCGGGTTTCCCCACTGTGCGCGCCCCTAAATGGCTATCATCTTCCAGGGCCTCCAAGACAACCTGGGATCCTATCGAAACGTCGGGAAGCGACCATGTGCCTGCGGGATAGTCAAGACCACACCCGGAATCTCCTAACCAGCGCAGAAAATATAAACAAACGCTCACATGGCCTAG
The DNA here is from genome assembly GCA_949130495.1 of Sambucus nigra. NCBI lineage: Eukaryota > Viridiplantae > Streptophyta > Magnoliopsida > Dipsacales > Adoxaceae > Sambucus > Sambucus nigra. The sequence goes on along the minus strand of OX422217.1, from coordinate 306,793,571 downwards.
GGACTATATCCACCCTGCATCATTAGCCAGGGGGCTTCACCACAACGCGCGCGACTTCCCTTATGATAGCGATTTAGAGAGGTGTGTAATCCATAAATTATCATTTATGAAAAATATTACTTTTTCCATTTTGAAAACTCATATTTTACATTTCCAAAAATCATCCATTTAGCCATTAAGCACCAAGTTTTAGAAGGTGCATTATATTCTTATTAAGTCATATTTTATTAATGACCTAAGACCCCAAAGTGCCACTAACCTCCAAATAGCCTCGAATAGTTTACATAATTCATAACCCTCAAAGTGAGTCTCCATAATGGAGTGTCTCCCAAAAGCTCAACAAAATATATTAGCTTCCCATTTCATCTCTAGGTTAAATTTCCTAAATCATTTGGAATCAACCTACGCAACTTATCCCTCGGGTAAGCCTAAATATCCCATTAAGTCCTAGGGCATTAGTCTATCCAAAACCACCCTCTAGAACTCTTAATTTCTTCCCAAAGGAAGGTTCCTAACCTTGGACCTAAAAGAAAAAGGGCTAAAAATCAAAATAAGAAAATCTCACAAAAACAGGGGAACCGAATCGATTCGCCCCTTGGGCCGAATCGATTCGCCCTTGCGAATCGATTCGCTAGACAGCCGAATCGATTCGGTGAGCAAAAACTGACCTTCTGCAATTGCCGAATCGATTCGGTCTGCAAGACCTGTATCCCTCTCCTTATCCGAATCGATTCGCCCATAGGGCCGAATCGATTCGGTCCTGGGATTTTTCCCAGTTTGGGCGACGGGTTACATAAACCCTAAAATCCCAAAACCTCCATTCTTTGCTTTTACCCAACATCAACAGCATCTAATTCTACCAAATCATTCCTACACCATTTACAACCAATAATATATCCTCAAATCAAATTAAAACTAAGATTTAAGGGTTTAATCATCAAAATCAACAAATACCCATTTATGGTTTAAACCTCCCAAAACTTAACTATACATGCAATTTATCACATTAAATCAATATCTAGCAAGTAAGAAACATTGCCTCGAGGTTCGTAGTCTCTGAACACCTCCGGTAGCGACGGATTCCGGCCCAAAACCTCCATCTCTCTCTTTCTCTCTACTTTCTCCTCTCTCTCTCTCTCTCTCCTTTGGCTTCTCTCACACAAATGAAGAAAAAGAAAGGGGGGTGGGGGATTTATAAGGGTCTAAAAATATAAACCCCCACTCCTAATTGCTAATACACCACTAAAATGACTTGTAACCACTTAATTGAGTCATAACCCCTTAAAATGCCTAAATCTCAAAAATTACAATTGGGCACTTATTTCGACTATCTCGACTATTCTAAAAACTACCGCACCCCTTATTTGGCATTCGGGAAAGTGTGAACTATTTTTACGTTCCAATTCCATTTTTAATTCATTAATTATACCGATTTAAATATAGGTCATAACCGTCGTTTTACATATAACGACGCAAAATACACAATATAACACTATTTACCTTCTCATAACGGTAAATAGTCAGAACATAGTAAATATTATCCCTAAATCTCACCGGAAATAATATTTACTCCAATATTCCCTATTTTATAAAATTAGCCCATCAGGCAAAATAGTATAAAATAGTCGCTTGAAAACCTGGGTTGTTACAAACTCCCCCCCTTAAAGGGGAATTTTGCCCTCAAAATTCAGGCGTAATTCATAACCACAAAAAAGGGTATACTCTAATAAAAACCGTGCTATCATACTAGCAAACCCCTGAATAGAGATGTCCCCATAGGACTCAGACTAAGGTCATCGCTATCGATCTCAGAAACTATCGATCCTACCCTTCTACTACGGGAGGAGATACCCACACAAGCTCGGCACTAATTGCCTTACTTTCTGAAACACGTTATACCTCTACTAGGGAATAACTACACTAACTTACAATCGCTAACCCCAACACTACTAACTTCTCTTCGCGTTGGTGTACCCCTCAGAGGTCTACTTGCTCACTGAGCCCAATCTAAAGGAAGGTTCCCGGACCACTCCCAGTCCCAGGAATATACTATTCGTTGTTTCCTTTCCAACGAGTAGACAAGGCATATTTCCATCTACACTAGGCTATGCACGGCCTAACATTTATCGAAGACGATCCGAACTATTGCAAGGAAATTCGATCCATAGAATTTCTACTCCGATCTCACCTTAAATCAAATCCACCCTTCCACTTACGGGTGGTAGGATATACCCCATATCCCAACGGTTCCCATATTAGCACATCCCGTTCCTGGCAAAGACTCGTTCGTTAAATCCACTCTCGATCCTAACAACACGAGTGCAGGAGAAAAGTCAACTCATACTCCAACTCCTCCAAAGGTAGGTTACTCATGTAACCCTCGAACTACGAGAGGCCTCACCACTTAATGGCCTAACATTCCAACGAGCTTGAGATCCCATACTTCTCGTCTAGGGACCAAATCCTACTTAGAGTTAACCCACAACTCATTGTGGTCAACTCCCAACCATCTTCCTAAACTAACGCCGCATGCCCTAAGGGCCTAGCATCCTAAGAATCCTAAGGTCAATCTATCTATCCTAACCTACTCGTATAAGTATAATACTAAATATCCCTAGTGTCCAAGACCTTTCCCGACTTCCGACATTAGCTCGGTTTCATGCGTGAGACGTCTCGCCGAAGCGAAATCCAAACAAGGAACCCTCCCGTTACACTACTACCTCGCATTGTCAGTCGTCGAGAAGTAACGATCGAAGACACATGATCGGGATCGACGGAATCCTAATTCAAAATCCTACTGCTACACCTATACGTCTACGTCCTACCATAACAATCGACTGAGGCATTTACTTTCAGTAAGATGCCACCAATACTCTACCCCAAGAGACACATATATCTCTAAACAAAATGGCCTTCTCATTAAGGCATAACCATAAGTCCCTATCGGACATCCATAATCTTAGTCTTCCCCCACGTTAGTCAGAGGAAAACTATCATAGTGCTCATATATCGCACATGAACTTAGCCCTTAATCACTCATATACGTGACTCTTGGCTAAACCTTCCAACCCCGCACTTAACCAACAGAAAGGAAAAAGGAAGAAGAAAAGATCAGAAAAGAAAATGCACATCTCTCCACTCCCAACGTCGTTAAGGTTCATACGTGGAGCGTCTCGCCGAATCGAAATCCAAACAAGGAACCCCTCCACGCAGTCACCTTAACTAGCCGGTCATGGAGATAAGGCAATAGCATACACAAGCAAAGCAAACAAAGAAAGCAAACAGAATAAAAACAAAAATAAAGGAAACTATCTGCATACCGTAAACCACCTCTATAAAGTCTCAACCCGTATTCAGGAGAGATATTATAGATCCACTATTCCTCCTCCTAGAACTAGAACTAGGATAGACTCGCAATATATTCGCTTGCTATCACCCCAACCAATCTAAGAATATCTCTACTCGTATAATATATAATACAAGTAGCACGTACCACATATATCACCACTCGCCCCATAACGAGTGTGAAGGAAAAGACAGAACTCCCCTATCATGGAAGTCACATAGATATTCTTACCATATATAAAAATATGTACCGATACTATCACAAGCTCGATATACACACCCGAATCTAGGGCTAACACCATACTACTCCATCTCACCTAAGGAATGCACCATTCGCACCCTAGTTGGAAATTCCACCAACATACTAGCCAACCTCCTTGGCAACTACCAATGGTTCCAAGAAACGACATTCTAGTCTTACTCGAACCAAACTACTTCCATCAATGACTCAACTAGGAGTCCTATTATTGCCGGTTATCTTCAATTGACAAGATCAGAACGCATAGTTCCCTTGACTTCTTCAGTAAGGAGGACATTCTACCAGCTCCCCCAACCTTAGCTCCACGAGCCTTCCCCGAGTGGATGTCCACCATTGGGGTATCATGAACACTACTTCTCCAAAAGTGTTTCCAACACTTACTTACGAGCCTAGAATTTCCACTGAGAGACTCTTTCTATGGGCAAAAACATTCTGCCCCACCATAAAGAGGCGACTATCATATCCGACACTTCAACCTTACTCCTAAGGGTGAAAGGTTTTCCTAAAATCCTCACACCTGAGCACTCCTATACCCAACTCTAGGCCAAACTCTCGGGTCTTACGCTCTCACCGAACGAGGTTACTGTAATAACCCTCGCTTATGAGACCGTATTTTATAATAATTACTTAGTATAGTAATTGGAACCTAGTGTTGGGTTATGATTTGAATGATGAATTCAATGTAGAAAAGTTGATATTTATTATGAGGTTGCATACATATCATAATTATGGGAAAATATTGCTATGTCATGCTTATTAACATCATCTGAATATAAAATGATATTTGGCTTGATTATGAGACCGGAACCTAAATTGAATTTTAAAATGTCCAAATGATAATTTGGAGGTTGCAGTTGATTCCGGAATGTGCGAAATAGTCAAATAATGTACCATATTGTATTTTGTAGTTTTGGGCATTTTTGACTGGTTGTGCTTTAATTATGCTATCGCGTATTATTTTATCGCACTTTTGATTTATTAAGTGGAGCATTTACCTTAAGTCACGATTTATGCCTACTAAGTCTTCTAATTTCCCCAAAATCCCTTCCTAAACCTAAGAGAGAGTAAGAAAAGAGAAGAGAAAGCTTTGGAGATTGAGAGAGAGATTGCTACTACACCAAGGAAACTGCATATTTGCTGAATCAAGGCAAGTTTTTACTTGCTAAATTGTGTCTTGAGATAGATGACTTGTTATGTTAATGGTGTATTGATTTTAGTTTAGAGAACTTAGGGTTTTCTTATGCATTTTGGGTTTTGATTTACTCTAAGTTGATTCATGGGGTTTGAAGATGATCAAAAGCATCTTTGATGTTTTAGAATGTTGGTATATGAGTTTGGTTTGGAGAAATTTGGGTTTGGGTAGAAAATGGAGTCCAAGACTCCATAGCCATTTCTTGGCAAAATCGTAGGCCCGAATCGATTCGGCCCCCTGGGCGAATCGGTTCGGTTAGTTCCAGTGCCCAGGTCTTGTTGACCGAACCGATTCGGAATTTATCCCAATCGATTCGGCAGTTATGCAGAAACTAAATTTTCTGACCGAATCGATTCGGTCTCCCATCCGAATCGATTCGGCTATGATGCAGAATCTCAACTTTTCTGGCCGAATCGATTCGGCCAAGGGGGCGAATCGATTCGGTAGCCCTGCATTTTCCAAATTTTTCTTTTTTTCATTTTAACCCCTTTTCTTTAGGATTATTGATTAGGGACCTTCTTAAATGAAGTAAACATAGGGATTAGAGTTCTAGTTGAGTTGGGACGACATCCTAGACTCGAAAGGGTTCATCTAGGATTCATTCAAGGTGGAATTTAAGGTGATGTTTAGGCATCACTTTTGTCTTATAGTTTTATATCGGTCTAGAATCTATTGAGGTCAATTTGGAGACTGTAGAATTCAATTCTTGTTAGATTTGACTTGATGATTTATAGTAAAGCCTAAAATAGGCCTTGGGGATAACTTTGGAGTCTAAATTCCATTTGAGGATGCTAGGTCGGTACGAATTACATATAGTCCCGATTTAACTTAGACCCTTTTAATTAAAATGGGGAATTGATAAGGTAAATGATAATTTACTAATCATGTAATGGAAATTAATAAAATGGATGCTACACACCTCTCTAAATACCATCTTAAGGGAAGTCCGCTCGTTAGGTGAAGCCCCCTGGATAATGAATGCAGGGTGGATATAGTCCTAGGCCATGGGAGCATTTATGGTTGTATGTTTTCTGCGGGGGTAGGGAGATTCCGGGTGTGGTCTTGGCTACCACGCAGGCTCATGGCCGCTTCCCGACGCTGTCGATAGGATCCCAGGTTATCTTATGTTAGGCCCTGGAAGATGATGGTTATTTAGGGACGCGCACCATGGGGAAACCGGATGGGCGGTCTTAGAAGCGTTATATTTATATTTATGACTATTCTAATTATCGAGTTGGACTCGATGGAACATTAATGCCCTAGAGAGCAAACTATCCCGCAAAGAGAATATTATTGAGATTAGTGCCATAGTGCACATGATGTCAATTATATTCCTGATAAGGAATGGAAATTGTATACTTGAATTGAGTTATGATTAAAGATGATAAAGGCTCATAAGCACTTTTAATTCTATTTTAGTGTGAATCTCACTCTATGTAGTCCTTCACTAGTTTTAATTCCTTATATGCTGTTAACATGCTAAACTATCATCCATGCTTAGTTGTGCATCATTATCATACTTGTCATTTATCTATTGATCACATATACCCGGCCCTGACCGGTTTTCCTTTCCTTGTTGTATTTGTATATCTATATTATCCGTTCAGGTGTTCCGCCGCACGGTCGCCCGTAATGACTTTTCCCTTCCGCATGTTTTGAGGAGCCGTGACATTGTGCGGGTTTCACGGGATTTTGAGTAGACGCCTCTGTTTATGTTTCTAGTTATGTTCAGTTCATTCGGGCATGTTGCCCAAGCTGTTGTAAATGTATAATGAATTTATTATGTAACACTTGATGCTAAGTATGTTGTATGGATGGTATTGACCGAAGCCTTATTCGGTCCTTTGTATCTTTCGGGATTTCTTATATGAGCTTGTGGGGGTTTCCACCCTCTATTTCTATGATGGGTTATTGAAAATGTTTTCCTTTAAATTTTAAATCAAAGTTTTTGATAGCCCGTTTTCTGGAATATAGAGTGGTTATTCCTTATACTTTGTTTATTGTTGTGATGCTGAGGATGATATTATCCATGATTTCCTATTTAATCGGGGTATAGGGCTGGCCACCCTTTATTTCGGATAGCGGGCTGTCACAGTTACACTTCCCCGATCCAACCAAACTTTCAACATGTGGTCCTAATAAGAACCTCTCAACTCCGAATTAACATCGCTCGGAGTCCCAAGCATAGTACCACTCTCTACCGATAACGGTACTTGGGAAAATTATTTTCACTGTGCTTAGTAGTCACGGCGGCAATATAAAATAATGCTGCAAATGGAGAGACCTCCAAATCGGTCCTTATTCCCGACCACAGCCTACAGCTTATAGTAATCCCATCATATGACGCCTTCACAACGGCCTTCCTCAACGCCCTTCATCTAACGGCTTACAAGCCTCACACGATCGCGCAGAAGATCTTCGGGGTTCTCATTCCATAGCAGGAGAACGAAATCTCACAAGAGAATTCAACGACCTTATTCCTAAGGCTCTACATCAAACAGAGAGAAACGCAGAAGACGTAAAATGTCCGCACAGATTCCTAAGGACTCTAGAACCTAATGCTCTGATACCATCTGTGACAACCCGCCTACTAAACTAATAGGTGGCTAGCCCAATACTCCAATAATCACAGGAATCATAGATGGTCCATTCTTAGCATCACTGTCGATTAACATAATAGTATGAGATAACCACCAATCATTTTAGAAAATGGATTGTCATATACAAAAAAAAATTGAAAGTAAAAGAGAAACACTTAGACAATCCCATTGGTAAAAACGGTGGGTATCAAAAATCGATGAATAAAGTATGACAATACAATAAATAATCACCGAATAAGCTGTCGGTGCACAGACCAAATACAAATAATACATTAAGTATTACAATTCAATATTTACAATATAATGAATGAGTGCAAAACCTTGGGCAAACACGCCCGAATAAATATACTGAACATAACTAGAGTACAATAGAGGGAAGCGTCTACAACAAGTATCCTACAACATCCGCAATATGCCGTAGCTCCATGACAACAGGAAAAGGAAATGTAAACACGGGTGTCCATGCGAAAGAGCACCTGTAACGGCAAAGAATATGCAGAAACAAGGAAATATAGAAACCGGTCAGGGCCGGGTTTAATATGATTACCATGTGACTAAAATGCATGACAGGTAAGTGCGTAAATATCTCGCAGATAAAACAATATTCCTCACCTCTCAATCTAGCAGCAACCTAGCGCAATATAAATGATGCACAGGTTATAAAAAGAACAGAAAGCTAACTTCTCCCCAGTCTCAACACTATGCCCTATTCGTGCGTGGGGTGTCTCGCAAAGCGAAATCCAAACAAGGAACCCCCCCGATACACTACTACTTAGGCAAGGTTGATCGTCGAGATACATTAGACCCTTTCCTAATTAATTTAAGTACTAAAGGTTAACTTATCCCCAGTCTCAACACTATGCCCTATTCGTGCGTGGGGTGTCTCGCAAAGCGAAATCCAAACAAGGAACCCCCCCGATACACTACTACTTAGGCAAGGTTGATCGTCGAGATACATTAGACCCTAAGCACAAAATAATAAATAAATACATGTGTGTTCATAAGTGTGGGAGGTCACATCTACAGCTACACAAAGAAAATATAAAAGTAAAACCCAACCATCATCTATTGGCACAATTCCTAATTCTATCTTTAAGAATATACATATAAATGGTACAACACTTTATCAAGTGTTTACCAAATTAATTTCATCTTACACTAATTCATTTCATGAATTTGTTCCTTATTAGGAAATATAATCGTACTTTTTATGCTCTAGAGGCATTTATCTCAATTGTTCACTTTGTAAAAAATATCTTCCTTATCAGGAACATAATCATCATCATAGGCTCTTTATGACCTTACATCGTGCTCTTTATGGCACTTTCATCATGCTCTATATGGCATTTTACTGTTCTCTTTATGTCACCCATCAAACATCAAGTCCAACTTGATTTAGAATAGTTATATTCATATATATACATATAACGATTCTAAGACCGCCCGTCCGGGTTTCCCCACTGTGCGCGCCCCTAAATGGCTATCATCTTCCAGGGCCTCCAAGACAACCTGGGATCCTATCGAAACGTCGGGAAGCGACCATGTGCCTGCGGGATAGTCAAGACCACACCCGGAATCTCCTAACCAGCGCAGAAAATATAAACAAACGCTCACATGGCCTAGGGACTATATCCACCCTGCATCATTAGCCAGGGGGCTTCACCACAACGCGCGCGACTTCCCTTATGATAGCGATTTAGAGAGGTGTGTAATCCATAAATTATCATTTATGAAAAACATTACTTTTCCATTTTGAAAACTCATACTTTACATTTCCAAAAATCATCCATTTAGCCATTAAGCACCAAGTTTTAGAAGGTGCATTATATTCTTATTAAGTCATATTTTATTAATGACCTAAGACCCCAAAGTGCCACTAACCTCCAAATAGCCTCGAATAGTTTACATAATTCATAACCCTCAAAGTGAGTCTCCATAATGGAGTGTCTCCCAAAAGCTCAACAAAATATATTAGCTTCCCATTTCATCTCTAGGTTAAATTTCCTAAATCATTTGGAATCAACCTACGCAACTTATCCCTCGGGTAAGCCTAAATATCCCATTAAGTCCTAGGGCATTAGTCTATCCAAAACCACCCTCTAGAACTCTTAATTTTTTCCCAAAGGAAGGTTCCTAACCTTGGACCTAAAAGAAAAAGGGCTAAAAATCAAAATAAGAAAATCTCACAAAAACAGGGGAACCGAATCGATTCGCCCCTTGGGCCGACTTGATTCGCCCTTGCGAATCGATTCGCTAGACAGCCGAATTGATTCGGTGAGCAAAAACTGACCTTCTGCAATTGCCGAATCGATTCGGTCTGCAAGACCTGTATCCCTCTCCTTATCCGAATCGATTCGCCCATAGGGCCGAATCGATTCGGTCCTGGGATTTTTCCCAGTTTGGGCGACGGGTTACATAAACCCTAAAATCCCAAAACCTCCATTCTTTGCTTTTACCCAACATCAACAGCATCTAATTCTACCAAATCATTCCTACACCATTTACAACCAATAATATATCCTCAAATCAAATTAAAACTAAGATTTAAGGGTTTAATCATCAAAATCAACAAATACCCATTTATGGTTTAAACCTCCCAAAACTTAACTACACATGCAATTTATCACATTAAATAAATATCTAGCAAGTAAGAAACATTGCCTCGAGGTTCGTAGTCTCTTAACAGCTCCGGTAGCGACGGATTCCGGCCCAAAACCTCCATCTCTCTCATTCTCTTTACTTTCTCTTCTCTCTCTCTCTCTCTCCTTTGGATTCTCTCACACAAATGAAGAAAAAGAAAGGGGGGTGGGGGATTTATAAGGGTCTAAAAATATAAACCCCCACTCCTAATTGCTAATACACCACTAAAATGACTCGTAACCACTTAATTGAGTCATAACCCCTTAAAATGCCTAAATCTCAAAAATTACAATTGGGCACTTATTTCGACTATCTCGACTATTCTAAAAACTACCGCACCCCTTATTTAGCATTCGGGAAAGTGTGAACTATTTTTACGTTCCAATTCCATTTTTAATTCATTAATTATACCCGATTTAAATATAGGTCATAACCGTCGTTTTACATATAACGACGCAAAATACACAATATAACACTATTTACCTTTTCATAACGGTAAATAGTCAGAACATAGTAAATATTATCCCTAAATCTCACGGGAAATAATATTTACTCCAATATTCCCTATTTTATAAAATTAGCCCATCAGGCAAAATAGTATAAAATAGTCGCTTGAAAACCTGGGTTGTTACAATTATGAATGTATTTATCAGGACCACGGGTGATTCAATTGGAATGTTCACATAATTATTGCATTGATTGCTATGAGTGAGATTCAATTCATTGGGACAATAATATTTGTTTGTTGGGCAATGATTGCATGAATATGTTTGAGATTATATTTCCTAGGAATCCTCAACCAAGACATTAACTGGATTGTGATTAACCCTTGATGAAGTTAAAGGTTTTGATTCTACAAGTTAACCTGACTGGTGGATTTTACATTCTGGTAGATTATCAAATGAGTTAATTTTAAGATAATGGATTAAATAAGATGTTGGTGAAAATAAATTTGGGTAAAATTTAATTTCACCAAGCGGGTATTGAATGCTTTACGCAGGGGAATCATATTGTGTTCTATCTAACCATTCGAATAAGGTCTCACTATTTGTGTTACTTGCGATAATTAAATTGGAGGATAATTGTAATTATTTATTGGAATTAATTATATTTAAACAAAAAAAATAAGTATGGGAGTAATTTGGAATTTTCATATTTTTGTCTGGAAGCAAATTTAATTATTAACCTTGGGTCCCTCGTACAGCAACATACCAAGTAGCAAGCAAAAAACTTTCCAGAATACCTAATTAGTAAAAGACCACTTCATGTACCTATATATATATATATTAGTCTACAAAAGGGGACTAAGTTGTTGAAACACTCATAAGCATTAGAGAGACAAACACTATTTTCAAAATAATTTTTCTCTTATTTCATCAAGTTTTCATTTCTAGAAATCCCAACACACATGGCTTGCATTGGGTAGATTGAGGGGTCAGGGGAGAGAAAAACATTTTTCTCTTATTTGACGAAGTTTCCATTTTAGAAAGTTCTCACTCACATTGCTTTGATGTGCAAAGCAAGGTGTTTTGCACATATAAACAAGGTTAAGAGGTGGGAAATCATAAAAAAAAACATCTTATTCATCAACTAAGTCTCATATATTGTATCACCTATAAGATCCGCACGTCATTGGGGATCTAAACCCTAAGTTTAGTTACATATATCCAATTCTTATGGTTTTTTTTCCAAAAACTTCTTTAATCAAAGAACTTTGGACAATTTTTCTTTTCATCCCATCGATTGGTAGAAGAGCCCCTCTAAAGGATTGATCATATTTTAAAAACATCCATGTTTTCCACCATGAAAACCCTAGTGTCAATTGTTAGGAAAATATGTATAAATGTGTATATTTTTAACGAACATTATTTTATAATATTTTGATTATTCCCTCCATCATGGTCCCATGATTTTTTATTTGTATTTACTTTTCCTATATCCAATTTGATTGTAATAAATATGTTATTTTAACTATTGCATGAATTAATATATGTAGAGGAGTTTGTGAGGCAATGCAATAGTTTTAATATTATGGAATCCAATATTTGATTGTGTTTGATAGTGGTGGAGGTTTGATGAGATTTAGTTGATTATGCACAAGTTTTAAGGTCTAACAATGGAGTTTTTGCGAGTTGTAGGAGCAACAAACAACGTAGTTTACATAAAAAGAAAGAAAAACCCTAGAAGCTAATCAAACAAGATCAGACTATTATGAACAAGAACGAGGTGTAACATGAGGCAGTGGAACTTATGGTTGGTATTTGATCGTATTTATCCATAATTTTAGTTCATGATGGGTTCTTCTTAAATCTTCTATTAATCCTTAAGGAGACTACTAAAGGAAGTAGTTTTGACCATGATGGAAAGGGAATTATGTTTCCTTTTTATATATAGTTGCATGTGTTTGTGGTTGATTATATCTTTATCATCCCATATTAATATATTAATAACACATGTTTTAATTATTAAATGAATTAGGAACCCACAATATTATGGAAAACATGGATTAATAATGTGACCCACCTAATTCATGATTTATCTAGAAAATCAAAGTTGCTTATTATTTCTAAAGTGAACTAAAATATGTAATCAATTTATAGTACAAATTAAAATTTCATCTCCAAGTTTTATTTTAATTATAAATAATTTTATTTTGGGAAATCAAAGTAGTGAACCCGAATAATTTAATGCGTATAAGAAATTGGGAGGTTATTGTTGATTTGATTTTGGGGACCATAACCTAATAAATATGTTAAAAATACCCTTATGTTAAAAATATTGAGTAGGAAGGGTTTGAAAATATACCCTACGGTCTCCATTGGTATTTTGAAAAGTGATGTGATTAATTATTCATGTTATATTGGATTTCCTCCCTAACAAAGGGAACTAATAACTATATCACACAATTTTCAAATTCTTAATTATTCGCTCTTTCAAAATAAATATTATTAAATTTGATTATACCAATGGGGAATTTTTACACGAGAGGATTTAATGTTAAAGAATGAACTGGTGGTATACACTAAAACAAAAGTAACGATATCCGTTCGAACAAAATCACTGTCATTAATTATGGGACTAAAAGAGGTCAGTTACTTAACTAAATTTGATAGAGGTTTCTTGAATGGGTTGGATAAAAAAAAATAAACATGCAATGTCTGCCTAATTCCAATTGAAATTATTATTATTATAATGATAAAATTAATTTCACAAGGGAATTAGGATGATCGATGGAATAATTTCTAATTATAGGTAGAAGGAAGTTTAATTAAAATTTAATCAAATGTTTTATTCCAACATAATTCTTATTCAGTTACGATATCAATATTTAAAAATGAGATTAACCTCTCACCCACTTGTTTAGTTTTAAAAATTAACAAAGTTTTAGTTGGAATGCAGTTATAGGATTGAAAATGATTTTGAACATTGTTTTAACTGAAGAGGATAATAAACTTATGCAACTCAAGGTTTCCATCGGTATTTTAAAGAGTGATGTGATTAGTTACTTGTGTTAGATTAAATTTACTCCCAAAAAAAGAGAATTAATCATGGTATCACGGTTCATAATTGGTGATTCTCTGAGGTTAAGTATAAGTATGTCTGATCCCCAACTGTGGAAGTTCTATGTGAGCATATTTAATTCCAAATACTAGACCAATGGGAGTTAGTAAACACGATAAAAATAATGTTCATAAGATAATCTTTATTTTGGGTGAACTAGGGATTTCTTTGATTAGAATTTGATGGGGAACCCAAATTAAATCCATTAATAAATTCCACCTAAGTTATACTATTGCATAGTTAGAGTAATTCAGTGGTTGAATTGATTAACGAGGTTAAGGTGGTGTGACACCCCGTGATCCGAAATAAGGGGTGGCCAGCCCAATACTCCAATATAACGGAATCATAGATGGAATCATTCTCAGCATCACCATAAAAATATAGAGTATCTAGGATAACCACCCAATATTTCAGAAAACGGGTTGCCAAAAATTTTGAATTTAACGTAAATAAAGGTAAACAAACTACCCATTTCCTGAAAAGATAGGGGAAACCACTAGGATGTATATATATATACTATAACAACAGGTAACAAATAAGAGGACCAAATGTTTTATCGGTCCGCTGATTCATACAACATCATTAAACAATTTCAATAAATTTATATATTACATTACATTAATCAATTACAAAAGCTTGGGCCTCCCGAGTGAAAGAGACCCGATCTTAACTAGAACACAAAAAAAAATGAAAAATTTTATACCAATTATATCCTGTAATACCCGCAATGCATCACGGCTCGCCGAAGACATCGGAATAGGAATTCAAATCAGGCATCCTTGCGGCGGAGTACCTGAGCGGAGACAAGATGCATATGCAACAAGAAATGTAAACGGGTCAGGGCCCGGTTCTTTATGATTACCAGACGAATAAAAATTATGACAGTTATGAATAAAATCATGCTAGAAAGAATAACATATGTTTACACAGTTCTAAAACATAACTAAGACAGAAAAGAAAAACATGGGTAACATAAATTAAAAAAAAAAACATCCATTTCATTATTTTGTTCCTTATCAGGAACTCATAATTACAACATTTGTGCTCTTTACTAGCATTTCATTCCTTTTCAGGAAAATATAATTAAAATTTTAAGCTCTTTATGGCTTTTATTCAAATTTCCTGCCCATCCTGGCATTACCATTCCTTAACAGGAATATCATTATCAACAAATGCTCTTTGTGGCATTTCATTGTGCTCTTTATGGCACTTCTTCATGCTCTTTATGGCATATAATCCATCAAGTCCCACTTGATGATGAATAGTTATATTTATATACATATAACGATTCTAAGACCGCCCCTCCGAGTTTCCCCACTGGGCGCGCCCCTAAATGACCATCATCTTCCAGGGCCTATCTATACAAGACAACCTGGGCACCTACAACGAAATACGTCGGGAAGCGGCCATATGCCTGCGGGAGAGTCAAGACCACACCCGGAATCTCCTCACCATCGCTGAAAATATAACATAATCTCTCATATGGCCTATGGACTATATCAAACCTGCATTCACTAGCCAGGGGTCATCACCAAGCGCGCGAACTTCCCTTATGATGTCATTTAGAGAGGTGTGTATCAACCATTTTATTTACCATTTTCAAGAATCAAGTAAATTATCATTTACCGAGTTCATGATTAAGTAAATTATTATCTACTAAAATCAATACCATTTCCACGTACATGTTTCATCTTATCCGAAACCTTTTCCATTTACTTTATTTGTAAATGATATAACTTCTTATCCGGAGACATACGTATATCATAACGGTATTACAACCTCGATGAATAAATGAACTATCAATTTATTCTCCCAAGATTTACTTGTGAAGTTATTATAAACCATCAAGATAAATCATAGCTCTATTGAGCTTCTAAGGTCTCTCAAACGTAATACTACATCTCCTAGTCTTTTATTAGTCAACTAGAAGAAAAGAATGCCCTAACATTAATTGGCATAACCCCGGAAAAGTTCCCACTTTTCCTATTTCTAATGTAGGGTGGATAACTAATTCATCTACGACTCTAAAACTCTAAATTTACTTCATTCAAGAAGGATCCTAGTCCCTATTGAAGAAAATAAATCTAGGAAACAAAATAAGATTTTAAGGGTGAAAAACAGGGGACCGGTCGATCGGTCCCAAGACCGCGGTTGACCGCGTCGAGAAAAGAAAAAAGCTTAAAATAGAGGGGCCAGTCGACCAGTCAATGAATCGCGGTCGACCGTGCTCAAAATTTATGCCTTTGTAGGAAAGCAGTAAGCCCTCCCACGAAGGCCCGGTCGACCGATCCTGAGACCGCGATCGACCGGTCGTAACAGACCTAGGGTTCTTCCTTCTTCCAAAAGCTAAACCCAAATCTCAAATCTCTTCTATTTTGGACCCAACCAACAACCTTTATCTACCCAAAGATTATTCTACATGATTTATAACCATTACAATTCACAATTTTATCATCAAAACCAAATCTAGGTTTAAATACCAAAATTTCCATTTTTGATCTCCAAATATATATATACATAAATATCACACAATTTATTCATCTCAGAACATATATTATCAAGTAGAAAACTTGCCTTAGAGTTGCAAATTCAAATTTCTTGGTAGTAGAAGCAATCTTCCATCTTCCATCTTCATTTTTCTCTCATTTCTCCACTTTTCTCTTCTTCTTTCTTTCTCTCCTTTTTCTCTCTAGGTTTAAGACATAAAATGGGAAAAGTAAGGGGTTTTGGAAAGCTAAAATCATGTCTTAAGTTAAAACTCCCAACTTAAATGGTTAACACCACATTAAAATGACTCCCCATTACGTGTTTACGTTAAAACCAGGTAAAAGTGCCCGAAATACAAAAATGCAATATGACACTTATTTTGACTGTCTCGTACCTTCCGATACCATCTACACCCTCTAAACTGACATCCGGAAATTTTATAAATTATTTTGTGAGTTCCAATTTCATTTGAACTATCGTGTCATTTATATTCATGACACTATAAACATGCAACCTGATGATATTTACTTCCACATACGGTAAATACGCATCAGTCTAGTAAATATTATCTTTCAATTCATTCAATTAATATTTAATCCAGTCCCCACATTTTATATAATTACCTTATGCGGTAAAATTAATATAAAATGAGCCTCCCAGAATCGAGGGTTGTTACATACTCCCCTCTTAAGAGGGAATTTTGCCCCCAAAATTCGGGCATACCCAAATCTCATAAATTTTATACTACTCTAAACTAGGATTCTACCATCCTAAACAAACCCCTCGTCATCACAGTCATCCTAAATGGACTCGGACTAAGGTCGACTTAATCGATCTCAGCCTACATCATTTTTGCTCTAGCATAGCACAAAGCGATCCTCCCTAACTATCAATTCTATCGTCTTAAAACGGAAGAAGATACCCTCACAACTCGGCATAAACCGCTTTACTCCCACCTCAGGGATATTTCTACCAACTCTAAATGGTTTAACCCCAACACTAATCAACTTCCCCCACATTGACGTATCTCATCATGGTATATGTCTCAAAAGCCAAATCTTAAAGAATCGACACGAGACCACTCCAAGTCCAAGGAACATATTACCCGTTGGTTCCATCTAACGAGTATGCGAATGCTAGGCCACTCACGATGCAAATGCCTTAGGAAATGATCCATAAGGCCATTCGATAGCCTAATGGTTGTACTGGAATCTCTATCCATATACTAACTTCTCTCACCTGCTATGTATTTTAAGGCGTCCGCTTCGAGGTATGCTTTTCGGCCCTAAGTCAAATTCCTTCCATATATCTATCCACTTTAGAGCGGTAGGATACACGATATTTCTATACAGTTCCTAGTTCTTCATGGAACTTTAGCCAAACTTCCGACATGAATATCTCGTCTCAGTCCACCCTATTTTAATAGGCACCTCCCACAGTTCTACCATTCCTCCATCAATAATGGGGCGTACTCTTCTACATATAGTCCATCCATAATGGACGAGAATGCAACAGTCTGGTCAAACGATCAACAACTTTCTCAAATAGGATCATGACCATACGATTTCGTCACTTCAATACAACCGTCTATGAATACAACCCTCTCCATTCCACCGATACTCTTCTTCGCACGAGTAGGTGAAATGGTCAATCACAGATCGGAATGCTCTCGCTACAGAGTCTTTCGAGTCATGCTCGTTTCATTTGGCTTTCCATGCCAACACCAATATCTCTGACGAGTTTCTTACTCGACGCATCTACTACCCCAATCGCATTTCCTTAGCGAATGAGAAAATACCCAAATCTCTAGTTCTTCTGAAATCCGAGCACTAACTAGATTTCTCGCACGACCTATTGCAATAACTTGTTGCTTCGCGAGAAAGACTAAATTTCCCTGCCCAGAAAGTAGTGCCTCTATTTCTTTAAGGCAATTTCCACAGCAATGAATTTTAAATTCAAGCGTGGGATATTACTTCCCACAAGTTTAAGCATGTGAGACGTATAGACAACGGGTCCATGCTCCAGTATTATTACTTCCCACTCCTGGCAGAGACTTATTCATTAAACCCACTCTCGAGATCACTATCATGAGCTCAGGAGTGAAGGTCAACCCGTCCCTTAACACCCCATAAGTAAAGTCTCCATGTAGCAACATATCTAAGAAAGGCCTTATCTTCTTCAGTCAAAACCACCCAAACCTCTCGAGACCCCATAAATCTCGTTCCTAGGGATCTAATCCCACATAGAGTTAACCCACAACTCATCTGTGGTCAACTCCTTACCGCCTTCCTAAATTAACATCACCTGCCCTAAGGGCCTTATGTTCTAATAAACCTAAGGTCGATCTACAAGTATACATCCTATCTAAGTCGTAGATATATAATACTAAATATATCCCTAGTGTCCAAGATCTATCTCAACTTCTGACATTCTCTCGGTTTCGTGCGTGGGAAGTCTCGCCGAAGAGAAATCCAAACAAGGAACCCTCTCGTTACACTACTACCTCGCATCGTTGGTCATTAAGATGTGACGGTCTAAGACACATGATCGGGATCGGTACAATTCTAATTTATAATCCTACTTACCATAGTATCTTTTAAAGATCTTAACTGATCAGACATTCACTTCCTGTGGAGTCTTTCAGATACGTATCCCCCTTATAAAAACATGGCCTTCTTATCAAGGCACAATCCCTAAGTCTCAATCCGACTTCGTATCACAATCTCCCTCACATCGATCAGAGGAGAGAACTATATACAATGCTTCTATCTCGCACTTTAATAGCCCCTAATCACTCTTCTACGTGATTCTCGGCTAATCTTCCAATCCCACTTCCAACAACAAAATAAATAAAGTAAAAGAAAAGAGTAGCGCCTCTCCACTCACAACATCGTTAAGTGTTCATGTGGCAGAGTGTCTCGCCGAAGCGAAATCCAAACAAGGAACCCCTCCAACACATGCCTACTTAACTAGTTGATCCTGGAGATAAGCGTAACATGCATAAACAAAACAAACAAATAATAAAACACTCACACAAGATAACTAAACTAATAACAAAATCTCCTACCTACCTCGATTCACCTCTATAAAGTCTCAACCTGTATCCAGGGGAGAAATCATAGAACAACTAGTTCCATTTTGAACTAGAAGTAAGATAGCCTCACAATTTTATTTTCTTGCTATCACCCCAAACCAACCAAGGTATCTCTACTCGCATACTATACATAAGATAAGAGAAAGGAAAAAGTAACATCTCTCCACTCCCAACGTCGTTAAGGTTCACGCGTGGAGCATCCCGCAAAAGAAGAATCCAAACAAGGAACCCCTCCTATGCATTACTACTTAACTTGTTGGTCGTGGAGATAAGTCATAACATCCACGTATAATGCAAACGAGCAATGGATCAGTTAACCCAAGGGGCATATAATGCAATTTACACATACTACATGCATATTTAGAATATAATCACTCGTTTCATAACGAGTGAGGAAAAATAGAACTTCCATACCAAGGAAGTCATATAAGTACTCTTCCTATAATGACGTCAATACAACTACAAGCTCAATATACACACCCGAATCTACAGTAGATATAATACTACTAAGTCTTATAATAAGGAATACACCACCCACTAATAAGGGGGAATTCCCATCCATATACTTACCAACCACTCCGCATCCTAGCCATTACTCTGACTCTGGCCGACAACAATTACCCACGCAGTCCCTCTTACTTCCTCAGTAAAAGAGGACACGCTCTCGGCCTCCTCTTCCTCAGTTCAATGAAACCTCCCAGGCAGATGTCCACCAATGGGGTTTCATGAATCTTACTCCATCAAAAGTGTTAACGACACCTGTTCTGGAGCCTATCATTTCCTGGTGCACGGTCTCCCTAACCGTACAATACCTTATTCCTCATCGGTCTTTAACCGAACATTTTGTGAACATTCGAGAATCCACCCTCTCCTCAGTCCAGTTATCCCAGAGAAACTTGCCCTTGCAATTATCCACCGGGCTTCTCTGTGAGCCAAACTTCCGCCACCCACGAATATGGTGACCACATTTTCACCATCTCAGCACTACTCCTACGGGTGAAGGATTATCCTCCATCCTACTTCAGGGCAGTTCTCTACTTCAATTTAACATCGCTTGAATTCTCAAGCTTAGTACCACTTCCTACTTTTAGCGGTACTTGGGAAAACTGCATCAACTGTAATTAGTAGTCGTAGTAGCAAGACAGGGAAGTGCTACAAAAAGGGAGCGACCTCCAAAGCGATCCTCATCCCCGAACACAATTTACAGTCCTTAGTAGTTCCCTCTCATGACGCCCTTCTCCAAATAACCCTACTGTCCTCACACGAATGCGCCGAAGATTCTATAGATTCTACATCACGGCAGAAGAACGAAATCTCACAAGAGAAATCACCGATTTTAATCCTAAGGCTTTATGTCAAATCAAGAGCAACGCTGAAACTTAAGGCGTCCACATAGATTCCTAAGGACTCTAGAACCTGATGCTCTGATACCATCTATGACACCCCGTGATCCGAAATAAGGGGTGGACAGCCCAATACTCCAATATAACGGAATCATAGATGGAATCATTCTCAGCATCACCATAAAAATATAGAGTATCCAGGATAACCACCCAATATTTCAGAAAACGGGTTGCCAAAAATTTTGAATTTAAAGTAAATAAAAGGTAAACAAACAACCCATTTCCTGAAAAGATAGGGGAAACCACTAGGATGTATATATATATACTATAACAACAGGTAACAAATAAGAGGACCAAATGTTTTATCGGTCCGCTGATTCATACAACATCATTAAACAATTTCAATAAATTTATATATTACATTACATTAATCAATTAAAAAATCTTGGGCCTCGCCCGAGTGAAAGAGACCCGATCTTAACTAGAATACAAAAAAAAATGAAAACGTTTATACCAATTATATCCCGTAATATCCGCAATGCATCACGGCTCGCCGAAGACATCAGAATAGGAATTCAAATCAGGCATCCTTGCGGCGGAGTACCTGAGCGGAGACAAGATGCATATGCAATAAGAAATGTAAACGAGTCAGGGCCCAGTTCTATATGATTACCAGACAAATAAAAAGTGTGACAGTTATGAATAAAATCATGCTAGAAAGAATAACATCTGTTTACACAGTTCTAAAACATAACTAAGACAAAAAAGAAAAACATGGATAACATAAATTAAAAAAAAAACTTCCATTTCATTATTTTGTTCCTTATCAGGAACTCATAATTACAACATTTGTGCTCTTTACTAGCATTTCATTCCTTATCAGGAAAATATAACTAAACTTGTAAGCTCTTCATGGCTTTTATAACAATTTCCTGCCCATCCTGGCATTACCATTCCTTAACAGGAATATCATTATCAACAAATGCTCTTTGTGGCATTTCATTGTGCTCTTTATGGCACTTCTTCATGCTCTTTATGGCATATAATCCATCAAGTCCCACTTGATGATGAATAGTTATATTTATATACATATAACGATTCTAATACCGCCCCTCTGAGTTTCCCCACTGGGCGCACCCCTAAATGACAATCATCTTTCAGGGCCTATCTATACAAGACAACCTGGGCACCTACAACGAAATACGCCGGGAAGCGGCCATATGCCCGCGGGAGAGTCAAGACCACACCCGGAATCTCCTCACCAGCGCAGAAAATATAACATAATCGCTCATATGGCCTATGGACTATATCCACCCTGCATTCACTAGCCAGGGGGCATCACCAACCGCGCGAACTTCCCTTATGATGTCATTTAGAGAGGTGTGTATCAACCATTTTATTTACCATTTTCAAGAATCAAGTAAATTATCATTTACCGAGTTCATGATTAAGTAAATTATCATTTACTAAAATCAATACCATTTCCACGTACATGTTTCATTTTATCCGAAACCTTTTCCATTTACTTTATTTGTAAATGATATAACTTCTTATCCGGAGACATACGTATATCATAACGGTATTACAACCTCGATGAATAAATGAACTATCAATTTATTATCCCAAGATTTACTTGTGAAGTTATTATAAACCATCAAGATAAATCATAGCTCTATTGAGCTTCTAAGGTCTCTCAAACGTAATACTACATCTCCTAGTCTTTTATTAGTCAACTAGAAGAAAAGAATGCCCTAACATTAATTGGCATAACCCCGGAAAAGTTCCCACTTTTCCTATTTCTAATGTAGGGTGGATAACTAATTCATATACGACTCTAAAACTCTAAATTTACTTCATTCAAGAAGGATCCTAGTCCCTATTGAAGAAAATAAATCTAGGAAACAAAATAAGATTTTAAGGGTGAAAAACAGGGGACCGGTCGATCGGTCCCAAGACCGCGGTTGACCGCGTCGAGAAAAGAAAAAAGCTTAAAATAGAGGGTCCAGTCGACCAGTCAATGAATCGCGGTCGACCGTGCTCAAAATTTATGCCTTTGTAGGAAAGCAGTAAGCCCTCCCACGAAGGCCCGGTCGACCGGTCCTGAGACCGCGATCGACCGGTCGTAACAGACCTAGGGTTCTTCCTTCTTCCAAAAGCTAAACCCAAATCTCAAATCTCTTCTATTTTGGCCCCAACCAACAACCTTTATCTACCCAAAGATTATTCTACATGATTTATAACCATTACAATTCACAATTTTATCATCAAAACCAAATCTAGGTTTAAATACCAAAATTTCCATTTTTGATCTCCAAATATATATATACATAAATATCACAAAATTTATTCATCTCAAAACATATATTAGCAAGTAGAAAACTTGCCTTAGAGTTGCAAATTCAAATTTCTTGGTAGTAGAAGCAATCTTCCATCTTTAATCTTCATTTTTCTCTCCTTTCTCCACTTTTCTCTTCTTCTTTCTTTCTTTCCTTTTTCTCTCTAGGTTTAAGACATAAAATGGGAAAAGTAAGTGGTTTTGGAAAGCTAAAATCATGTCTTAAGTTAAAACTCCCAACTTAAATGGTTAACACCACAATAAAATGACTCCCCATTACGTGTTTACGTTAAAACCAGGTAAAAGTGCCCGAAATACAAAAATGCAATATGACACTTATTTTGACTGTCTCGTACCTTCCGATACCATCTACACCCTCTAAACTGGCATCCGGAAATTTTATAAATTATTTTGTGAGTTCCAATTTCATTTGAACTATCGTGTCATATATATTCATGACACTATAAACATGCAACCTGATGATATTTACTTCCACATACGGTAAATACGCATCAGTCTAGTAAATATTATCTTTCAATTCATTCAATTAATATTTAATCCAGTCCCCACATTTTATATAATTACCTTATGCGGTAAAATTAATATAAAATGAGCCTCCCAGAACCGAGGGTTGTTACAGGTGGCAGTGAGAATCATAGGAAGCTAAAGCATGGTTTTAGTTGTTTATAATTCCCGGACTTCATTCCTCAAAGCGACGAAGAAATAGAAGGATAAGTCCAAACTAGGACAATATATTATTAAGAAAGTTATTAATCTTCGGGGAGAAATGAAAATTTTGAAACCCAATTGTTTCATTGCAAAAACAAAATAGCCAAGATTTTGGATATATGTTGGTTGTAGAGTTTTTTATCGTGTGATTTAATACCCCAAATAACATTAATTAAGGTGGCCATTCTTAATTAATTAGTATTCGTAAGTGAAACAAATTAAAATAGCATTCTCAACCTGTGATAGAAATATCAAAGAATTTAAAACTTTTCTTAACAAGAATAATAGTTGATAAACAACACTATAATTAACCATGAATAATATTTCCAATATATTGAAATATTCCCAAATACATTTAGTTAAATATTCAAATAATTCAATGTAACTAAACCATAAAAATGTGTTCTATGTAGAATGATTGGAAGAGAAAACTTGCGAATACAAGTAAGAAATCCCAACTATCTCACGTAAACTGACACTTCCCAAATACTTCTCATGCGTGTAATGTCCCGACCCGAATTTATGGGTTACTCGTGATCAACCCAGTCCGAACCAAGCATTCAGTGTGAAGTAAAAAACCTACATAATGTTGCTAGTTCAGTTTTATTTAATTAACATTTCACTTGTCTAGCATGCGATTTCCATTTAAATCAAGCTACGCGAGGGACCCATGGAAAGCGTCTCCGGAATCCATGTATACAGAGAAACTAACGTAAAATAAAAAGAATATATACTTGTACAACAGTGTCAAAATACGACACCTCACCCATCATGCCGTAACAAAGACAAGGGAATGAGCTAAATGTCCAGTGGGAAAATAAAATGATAAAATATACAATCGAATGACAGAAAGGAGACACAAACACGTTATACCTACGTGAAAATGCAGCTACCATATATATATATATATATATATATATATATATATATATATATATATACTTGAATGCATGGAATTAATTTTATTCCAAAAGCGTTACTTTCCCTAATTAATTCACCTTAATATTGTAAAAGAATTTCCCTTATAGATGACATGGCATTTATTTGTTGATTTAACATTCCCGGTTAAATACTTTAAACAATGTCGCTTTGCTTAAGGAAAATCATTTTTGTCACCGTAATTATCTTTCTGTTCATGCCAAATTTACATTAGTATTTTCATTAAAAATCACCTTTTAACACACGCAAGCACCATGTTAAAAAATACGTATTTTTCTTTTAAAAACCTTTCATAAATACACTCGTGTGTTATTTATGGGTTAAACCTCTTAGATTGGTTAACTACCCATGTAATCACTTCACTTTGCCATTCATTTCCTTTATAGACATTAATCGATTTTCACATCAACTTGTCCACATTATCATTTATCCTAACATTCATTAATTCATTCAAGTTAGCTTGTCTTTTCTGGTATTCACCACATAACCCATTTCTTAACATGTTCCCTCTTTATTATCTTTTTCTCGGAATCTTTCAATATTCACATACTTTAATGGGGCTCCACACCATCGGTTACACTATCATATGCCCTGGACTATGATTTTAGGTTTTTCACCCAGGGTTCTTGGCCCTCCTTAATTATCCTGATGTTTTATGAGTCCATATTAATGTTTTTTAATATTTTATAAATGTCCACAGTATTCCACTTTTTCGGCTCGTGTTGGACATTAAAATTATCGTTTCTTATCCTCTGTACACTTTCATTGATTTTTTTGTATCATACATTTCCCAATATTTTTATTTCATAAAAATGTTCCACTTTACGTAAAGTTACCATTTTACCAATTTGTTCCCAAACTTTTCTTTTCCTCCATTTTCACCAGTGTTATTCCCCAAAATATTATTAAATTACCCACACTAACTTTGTAAGTGTTTTTAACTAGTTAACCCTTTGAAGTAACATAATTATTAAGTTGGGAATCTCTTTAATTTCATTACATACTTTCTCAAATAAAACATTGAATATTTAAAGACTACTTTATAAGAAAAATATTTTTTCCTTTATTAATGCATGTAGTCTTGGACCATACACTTCTGACATTTCCAGCACTTTTCCGTACACTTTAAGGGCTGAAATTTCTATTTCTTTACTTCATATTTAAACCCAATAAAATCCTCATTAAACTTTTTTATATTTCCACCCTCAAAATACTACAAGTTTATATACATGGGAATATGGATTTTAAGTCCAAAAAACTTATTAAATGGGTCTAACGTATGATTTATTTTAAAACTTCATAATGCTTGCATAAACATTCTTTTCAATCTAAAAGACATTTTTATTTCTTCAAAACTTGAGTAAATGTCTATTTATATAAAATCCCAATTTTTTGCAAGAAAATGTTTAGGCATTTGCTCATAAAATATTTTCAACAAATAAATATTATTTCAAACATTTTATAACAAAAAATGTTTAAATACAAATATTTCTTGAAATACAACATTTTCCTCAAAACTCTTGGGATCTTTCATAAATCATCCTTTTTTTCTCTAACATATTTTCCATAAAATCATAAGAAATTGCTTATTTAAACCCTCTATACCTCCTACTATTACAAACTCAACCAAAAGACTAATACTATGGAAAAATAGAGTTTTGAGCTAAGAGTAGAGTTTTGTAACTCAAATAATCTCTAACAATGGTAAGATGAATATAGAAGAATATGGAAACTACCTACCTCCTATGGTGGCATGAACGATCCAAGCAATACTCCCTTCAAACTCCATTAATCTTCTTCATTTTTTCTTTGAAAGCCCTAACAAAATATGCATGAATTAACATCTTGCCAACTACATGGTGTGGGTGGATTTGTAAGGCTTAAATATGTGGGAAACTATGAAATACTAGGGTGGTTTAAGGTGGAGGGTGGTGGTTGAAGGTAGTGGAGCACTTAAGAGCTAGAGAGAAAGATAGAAATCTGATTAAAAATACCCCAAAATGGCCCAAACACTCCCTAAATACCCCAAAGCCCTATGGGCAAAATCCTAAAATGGCCCCAGTCCCTATTCACCAGTTAATCATCTATTGTAGAAGTGTGACATGTGTCATGATCCAACGGTTCACATTTTGACAACACTTTCTAAACTGCAGAATTCGATTTCTAAACACCTCATTCGAATGAGATTGGGGCCTTGTTCGAATGAGAATAAGATCTTGTTCGATCCTCCTTCGAATGACCTTCAAACGAGATTGGGAACCTAATGCAGTAGAGGGTCTTTGGATCATCGTTATAAGTCAACTTCGAATGAGATAGGATTCTCGTTCTAACTAGCAACATCTCGTTGTAATGAGATGAATTCCTCGTTCTAACGATCTCTATTTTCATCTGAACACAAATTTTCCCAAAATTTTGATTTCTCCCACTAACCTCCAAAAATTATCATCAAAGTCAAATGAATAATTGAATATAAATAAAAATTACATATATAAATTATTCTAATCCCAAGGGTTTCATACTTCTAAAATTTACACGAGAAAAATAATAAAATATTAAGTGTGGGCATTACATTCTGCCCTCTGTAGGAAATTTCAACTCCAAAATTATCGATCCCCCAATTCCTCAAGTTCTTAGGATTTACCAATCCTTATTCTAAGTCATAGGAATCCTCAAAGGGTAAATAACCAAAGTTCTTTATCACTAAAATTACAGGATACGCTCTTTCACAAGGGTTGTCACAAAAAAGTTCATCACACAACATGTTCTAACGCTCCCCATTAGGCTACCTATCACGGTCACCTAAAAATTCTTGAGTATCCACTTACTCAATGACCACGCTTAATTAAGTCTCAAGGATTCTTTGCTAATACTCAAAGCATATCGACACCTCTACCAGACAACACTCTCTAAGTGTGGACACTCACCTAAGAGCATATGATATATAACTCACCATCCAATTAATTGCCATAAATTATTTCAATTCTTGGGACTACCTATCTCGAGTGTGCTTAAATTATCGAGTTTTACCGACCAAGCAAATTAACTTAGCCTCAATACTATCCTCGCATCCAAGTCCTTCACATCAAGAGACATGGCACTAAGTTTCAAATCATGCATATAACCAACACCATCCCATAAGATCCTTTTATGAACCTGGGGTCACTCTAGGTGTACTACTAGGGAGAACTAACCTAGGCATTAAAGCAATCCAACCATCGGGGCAATCAACGCTTAGTGTTGCGTTTGAATGCCCTCAAGTCGTCACCTTGCTATTTATAACCAGAGGTGCTAACTTTCATGCCTACCAATCTCAAGTTTATTAATTCTAATATAAGTGGATACTATAAGTATATTGTCTGGACGAAAGCACACCCACTCGTACATAATATTTTACGCAATAGCATGGATAAATTAGACAAGGGTGCACACATTTACTGAGATGCATTGACCATGCTTGGTCCAACTAAACTCAAATGGACTATACTGTGCCGTACCATAACACAGTACAAATTCAAGCTACCATAATTGTGGAATATAATCCTCGACCACAAAAACTAAAAAGGAAACAAACTCAGAAATAATGAACAATTATTTTGAGAAAATACCATTCGCACACAATGGATAATAGTCTACGAAAAGTGAACCTGCACCACATTCTTTGAAGTCTACAACTCCTACAAGTCATTCTCACTAGGTAATAATATAGCCACGCACCCCATCTTGAGTCACCAACCGCGATGAATCAGATCACAAACCATTCGTTCTTACCAAAAGAAATAAACATATAAAATTATTATCCTCCTTGAAGTTTAACACTGGGCTTCCGTCCTTAAGGGTAAAGCTTCCTCTTTTTACCTCCTTAAAACATAACAACCACTCCGATTGGGTAATGCCTAATGATTTTGTCAATGAAGACCTTTTCCTCCTCTCTAGTGATGTTATGTCCAACCTAAAACACGTAGGTTATTATCGACATTATCATACCTTGATCATGTCCAAAATTCTCCTTAAGGAGCACCCCGTTAAGTGAAACATTCACCTCACAATAACCTTTACCTACACGAGGTTATCGCTGATCTTACCTCGAGATTTACCTAAATTGAATTTATGTGACGACCACCTCGATCTCCATTAGCATTCTAAGAGCAACGAGTACCACATAGGACTACATCTCCTAATCCGTACCGATTTGGCATGACATGCCAAGAACTAGTCCTTTCCTTGATATTACTATTCCAACTTAGGCTATCGACAAATGCTGATACCCTAATCATGCTTTGATATCCCTATTGGGTGTTATTTTCAAGTCTCTATCATGACCTTGTCAATCTAAGTCTCGAACGCCTTTCCAAGTACTTCTCAAAATCAACTATTTCACATCTACACTAGTCATCCAATGACACCCGAGCATCATGCCTAATCATGAAAAAATTTCCCAATATCTCTTAGAATGTTACATCCCTTATTTATGCCAATTCGAATGATAGTAGCTCACTAGTGAACTATCCGACTTTTTTTAAACCTTGACCAATAACCTGGGTCATCACATGACTCTTAACACCATTATCATTAGAATGCTAATACTCCATGATAATAGATTTAATTTATTTCCTAAGGAATCCAAGAACACGTGCACACAAAAGTCATCAAAACCCAATAGGATCTCATTACCAATGATTTTCCTACTGTGAGTACACTCTGCAAATTTCTCAACATCCATAATATGACCATTATGAATTCGCAAGGACACTAGTCTATAAGCCTCTATACATGGAACATTTTGATGTTTGAACACCTCAAGGAATCATAACAAGTCAACTTATATTCCTAAGGATGCCACACACCAGGAGTCCCAAGGATACTCCAGGGACGTCTTTAAATCATACTCACAACGAAAATGCCTTGCACCCAGCCATTACTTAGTCCGTTAAAATGGGCTATAGTATTTACATAGACAACCTTATCTCCCTTTTTATTTCAAATTATAGAATATGTATAACCTATGAATCTCTCCTCGAGATCCCATTGAGGTTCGAAAACTTCATTCCTAATGGTTGTTGCCATAAACCACGTACCCAATCATAGAATGACAGTCATAAGGATTCTGAAAAGATACAGGATGTCACATAGAATATATAAGGCTCTAGATCTACATCACCGACATCACTAGGGATCTTATTTCTCAAAATTGCATCATATATTCTAAAACCCTATCATAGAATACTGTTTAGAGTTCATTCCTAAATCACTTTAATTATAATTGTCGCATACGTAACATTCTTACGACGATTTGCTTGTAACTCACATCATATCTTGCGAGGTACAACTTTCAGTCGACGACCACTAAGTCACTTACCTAACATGATAAAAAGCCTATCATCTACGGCTGAGTAAATATCGTCAAGTATTAACCAAGACGGTTCTTCACGTCTACCGGATCATTAATTATCTTATGGCATGATACTACCTTAAGGATCGAATTTTCCTAATTACATCATCATTATTAACTATCTCAAAGTATCTAACCAAGGAACTTAGCGCATCTTTATTTCAATTAACATTGGTTAGTCATGACACTCTAGTCACATAGTTTCCACAATTGACTTTATGTAATCCATGTCCCCAACTCAATGGACGTCATTATCTCTATTAACAAATCAACCTGCCTTTAACATCATCAAAGCTTAACTCACAAGCACCCCACACTAAAGACTGCGGTGTTTCAACTATTGGCTAGCACAAACACTCGTAAATGACTAATATTGTCATAATAAAAAATATGAAAGTGATTAATGACAACTAACTTGGTCGTATACCACTTGTCAATAAATTACCTATTGTGCTAATCTCTTTTACTCTATCATCGAGAAGACGAATCGATGCCATCACCAATCTAGTGTGACTGGCATAAAACTAACACCGACGTAAAAAGATCCATTACCAACCTCAGCACATCACTCCCAAATGGAACCTTGAACCTAGATCTCTGACACCATTTGTAACGCCTCGAAGTAAATTTATGGGTTGCTCATGGTCAACCCGGTCTGACCCGAGCATTAGGTGTTAAGTGAAATGAAATAACCTACTTAATATTTCTAGTCTAGTTTTATTTAATTAACATTTCAGTTCTTTAGCATGTGATTTTTATTTAAATCAAGTTACATGAGGGACTCATGGGAAGCATCCCCGAAATCCAAGCATACATAGATACTAACATAAAATAAAAAGAATACTTACCTATACAATGCTCTCAAAATATGGAATCGAACCCAACCTTTCGTAATAAAGACGAGGTAATGGGCTGAATGCCTAGTGGAAAAATACAATCATGCACTATAGAATTAAATGATAGAAAGGAGATTCAAACATGTTATATCTACATGCACATTCAACTTCATTACACACACACACACACACACACACACACTCTCACACGCATGAAACCATTTTTAATCCAATAACGTTACTTTCCTCGATTCATTCACCTTAATTATAATAACCCTTACTTTTGAGTATTTGATTTTATGTTAAATTTCCATGAGAGGTAATTATATAAAAAAAATTGAATAATGGAGTAAATATTATTTTAAGTGAGTTGAAAGATAATATTTACTAGATTTTTGAATATTTACTGTTATGTGAATGTAAATAGTATCATGTTAGGATTCATGGTGCCGTTGTGCTTTAAACGACAATTATGGTTTAAATGAAGTTGGAACTTGAAATGATTTATATTATTCCGAATGCCAATTTAGAGGGCATGGTTAGTCCCAAAATAGTCGAGATAGTCAAAATAAGTGCCATATTGTATTTTTGGGTTCCAAGCATTTTTAAAAGGTTATGACTTAATTATTTAGTTACGAGTCATTTTAATGGTGTATTAACATTTTAAAGATGAGAATTAAGGCTTACTGCACGATTTAAGTCTTTCAACCCTTTTATCCCTCTTATATGTTCCTAAACCTAGAGAGAAAGAGCAAGAGAGAGAATTTTGGGAAAATAAGAGAAAGAATAAGAAATTGGGTTTGATCTTGCATCTATCTCCCAGGAATCCGAGATTTCAGCTTAAGGCAACTTTCTTACTTGCTAGTATATTATTTAATGTGAATAATCTTTTTTGATAGTTATGTAATTGGAGAATTAGAACAAACATTAGGTTTTGTTAGATTTGGATATTTAAACCCTTGGATCTTGTTGTTTATATAATTTAAGTTAGTCATATGAGTTTGTTGTGGTGTAGAGATGTTGTGGTTGTGTTGTTGGCTCATGAGAACGAAAGAATTGTAAGAATATGGAGTTTAGGTTTTGGATATAGCAATTTAGAAGAAGAGAGAATCATGGTTCTGATAGGCGCAGTCGACCGCGGTCCTAGGACCGGTCGATCGGCCCATCAGGTGAAAGCCTACTACTTTCGTATATAAGTATAAAATCAGAGCACGATCGACCGTGATCCCAGGGCCGGTCGATCGGGCCTCCCAAAGTGGGATTTCTGTATTCCTTGCTAGGCATAACCCCGGGGCATAGTCGACCGCGGTCCCATGACCGGTCGATCGGTCCCCTATTTTTCACCCTAAATTATGTAGTTTCTTTCTTTTAAGATATGGACTTAGGAACCTTCTTGAATGAAGTAAAACTAGAGTATTTGTGTCTAGTAATGATGCATTTAGAATCCTAAGTAGAAATGAGATTCGGGGTTTGGATTGGGAATTAATTTAGTTAGTTAATTTAGACGTAGATAAATGATTCTTTTATAAAATGAGTTAGTTTAGGTCTAAAGGGAAATAGAGTGATTTAATGTGGGCTTATATAATTGGGTTGTAGTGATATTATACCTTATGGTTTGAGGAATGAATGTTAATTCATAGAGATTTGTATTGGAGATGATTAAACAATGAGGTTTATATTGATGATATTACTCACGTATGGCTCTGGATAAAATGTAATGCATACTTAAGAAATAAATTTTGAATGATAAAGTTGTGTATACACACCTCTCTAAATGCTATCATAGGGGAAGTTAAGCGCATGAGGTGAAGTCCCCTAGCTAGTGAATGTAGGGTGAATATAGTCCTCGTCCATAGGACCGGTTGTTATATATATATTATGTGATTATTGTTCGAAGTGTGGTAATTCCGGGTGTGGTTATGACTCACCATCGAAGGTATATGGCCGCTTCCCGACGTTATGCGATGTAGGATGCCCAGGTAGTCTTGTGTGATAGGCCCTGGAAGATGATATCTATTTAGGGGGAGTCCAGTAGGGAAACGTGGAAGGACGGTCTTAGAAACGTTATATGTTAAGAAATATAACTATTCATAATAAAGTGGAACTTATATTGATGGTAAAATATTTTGTGAAATAATTTGCGTTGAATATGTTTCCTAAAGAGAAAAGGAACTGTGAAGTTAAATAGTGTATAACTGAAATAGAACTTTAAATGGAACTTGATTAAGTAAGAATTATTTATTTTCTCATGCACAAATTAATATTGATCATTGTTATTGATATTATGCTAGGTTATGCTTTTATATTGAGAAATTAGATTTTTTTTCATTACTTATGGTGAACGAAGCAAGCTTATTCATGATGGTAAGATTGTGCATAACTGTCATGCATTTTATTCACATGGTGATCATATCAAATCGGGCCCTGGCCCTTTATATCTCTTTGTTTTTCATGAATCTATTATTAGCCCAAGTGCTCCGCCGTAAGGACGCCCGTATCGACTTTCCTATTCCAGTGTCCTGGAGCTGTAACACCTTGCGGATGTTATGGTATATTTGACATAGATGCTTCCATTGTTTTGTATTCTAGTTATGTTCGGTTAGACATTCGGGCGTGTTGCCCAAGTTTTGTACTTGTTATTTATATGTGGTACTTTACTTTAATACTCGGTGTAACCCTGTTGTATATGTCTGTCAATCGACAACTTATTCGGTTGTTTTGTTGTATGGATGTTAAATGACTATCTATCTCTATTTTTATCCACCTTCTTTTTACTTGGACTATTTAAATGCTTTCTTCAATTTATTAAATAAATTTTGACAATCTGTTTTCTAAAATAATGGGTGGTTATCTCGTATATTTATGATTTTACTATAATGTTAAGAATGGATCATCTATGATTCCTATAATTATTAGAGTATCGGTCTGGCCACCTCTTATTTTAATAAGCAGGGTGTCACAGATGGTATTAGAGCATTAGGTTCTAAAGTCTTTAGGATCTATGCGGACTTGTCACGTTCTACCGTAGAGTTTTTTGATATAGAGCATAAATGATAGTATTGTTTTATTTTTTTATGGTTTTGATCTTCTGTAATATAAATCGTTCTTAATAGTACTCTAATTCAGTTGTTTCTTCATCTCAGATGCCGCCTGAGAGAGGTCCCCCTGCGATAAGAAATAGAGTTGTAGAAGATGATGTAGGTCCTCCACCACCTCAGCAAGGAACTATTAATGCCACTGAGGTAGCCAATGTCATGGCCCAGGCGGTCAATGCGGAGATGACTACCGTGGTCCAGTAATTTCCCCAAGCCCAATAACATAGGGCTTAGGTGGTACAAGTCCATGAGGGACTTGCTTCGTGGAAAGAGTCAGGTAATCCTTTTTAAAGCATCATCCCTCAGAATTTTAGGTTGGCTCCGACTTGATAGTAGCTAACCAATGGAAAAAGGTTATGCAATGCCATATTCTCTTGATAGATTGCAGTGAGGAACGGAAGCAAATCCTTGCTACTTTTAAGCTAGTTGGAGCAGCCTTGCATTGGTGGGAGTCGATGACCATGCCAGAGCAAAGAGATATTGTGACTACCACTGAATTATGGGTTTTGTTTGACCGAAAGTATTTTCCTCCCATAGTTCAAAGGGAGATGAGGAGAAAGCTTCAAGATGTAGTTCAAAATGAACATCATGTGGCAGAGTATGAGGAGGAATTCACTCGTTTGGCCAGCTTTTTTTTGGATGAGGTAACTCCGGAGGAGAGGAGAATATAAAAGTTCATTGGAGGCTTGCATTGGAGGATACGACAACATTTTCTTGGAATTCCATCTTTAAAAACATTCGGGGATGTGATGAATGCGGCGTTGTTTTAATATCAAGATCATCGGTTGCATGTATAAGGAAGTAAGAAAGTTTTAGTTGTGGGGCAAGCAAGTAAGCCGGGAGGCAATGGTGCAGGAGGAGGAGCACTACCCTCGTCCCAATTATTGGGAGGTAAGAAAAGGAGAGGGACACCTAGCAAGGGGATTTGTCCAAAAGACAGCGTTTCGATGGATTTAATTTTGGTGGTAGTAATTATAGGCACGGTCAGGGTGCCCATCAACAACAACAGGTTGGTCGGGTTAATAATGGGGGTCGAGGCCAACCGAGCCAAGGCTTTGGGCAGTTCAGAAATAATAGGGGTCGTAATTAGGATAATATGGTGGGTCGTTGTTTTCAATGTGGAGATCCCGGTCATTATAGTAAGGCGTGTCCGTAGTTGATTGGGGGACAGTTTCCTAGAGTTCCACAACATCAGCAGGCACAACTATCGCCACCAGTGCCTAACCCAGTCGTCCCTCCACAATAGGGACAACTGCAGTATGGGCATGTTTACCATATACAGGATGCTATGCTTCCTCCAACCCCACTAGCGCCTCCAGCTATCGAGGGTACGTTTCCCATTCATAGGCATATGGGACGTGTATTGTTTGATACGGGTGAGACACACTCATTTATTTCTAGAAGTTTTGCTCAGTCTACGGAGTTAATCAAATATGCAGAAAGTACTTTTACTGCTGTAGAATCTTCTATGGGTGATGGTTCACTTATTTTCTTTGTTTATAAATAAGTAGAAATAAATCTTGGTAATTTGTGTTTTGAGGCCGATTTTCTCATCCTTGATATGGTCGGGTATGATGTAATCATGGGTATGGATTGGCCAGTGAAGTACCATGCGATAGTAAATTATTATGGGAAGAGTATAGTTTTTGCCATTCCGGGGCAAGAGATGTTTTTAGTGGCTATGCCTCGTTCTCAGGGAGGCTCTAGAACTTATTTGTATTGTATTGCGGAGGAGACTCTTCGGGATGTAGTCATTTCCTTAGAATCAATTCCGATTGTTAGAGACTTCGACGATGTTTTTTGGGACATATCGGGTATACCTCCAAGTAGGGAGATTGAGTACGTGATTGATTTAGCACGGGGAACGCGACCGATTGCTAGAGCTCCATACCGTATGGCTCCTGTTCAGATAAGGGAGTTAAGAGATCAGATTCATAAGTTTTTAGAACAAGGGTTTATTAGGCATAGTACGTCACCATGGGGAGCTCCTGTATTGTTTGTGAAGAAAAGAGATGGTTCTCTCCGATTGTGTGTTGATTACCGAGAGTTGAATAAAGTTACCATCAGGAACAAATACCCACTACCTCGGATTAATGATTTGTTTGATCAACTTAGGGGAGCTTCGTACTTCTCTAAAATTTATTTGAGGACTGGGTATCACCAGCTGCGGACACGAGAATAGGATGTGTCCAAAACTTTGTTCCTGATAAGATATGGGTCTTATGAATTTTTTTTTATGCCTTTCGGGCTAACCAATACTCCTGCAGTGTTTATGGACCTTATGAATAGAGTGTTTTAAGACTTCCTAGACCAGTTTGTTATCATGTTTATTGATGATATCCTAGTGTATTCTCAAACATAAGCTGATCATGTTAAGCATTTACGGTTGGTCCTACAACCGTTGAGGGATCATCAATTGTATGCCAAGTTTGAGAAGTGTGGTTTTTAGTTATAGGAAGTACAGTTTTTGGGCCACATTGTTACCGCTGAGGGTATTTTAGTAGACCCGAGTAAAGTTGTTGCGGTGAGGGAATGGGGTCAGCCCACGACACCGACCGAAATTCACAGTTTTCTGGGTCTGGCTGGCTATTATCGCAGATTTATCAAAGGTTTTTCTAAGATTGCTAGCCCTTTGATAAATTTAACTCGAAAGGGGGTGAGGTTTGTTTGAGATGATTCTTGTCATCTAGCTTTTGATGAGTTGAAAGATAAGTTGACTTCCGCTCCAGTGCTTGCGTTACCGAGGCCGGGGTTGGAATATTTGGTCTTTACAGATGCATCTCTGCAAGCGCTGGAAGGTGTGCTACAACAAGAGCATCAGGCTATTGCTTATGCTTCTCGCAAACTAAAGCCCCATGAGAAGAATTATCCAGTTCATGATTTGGAACTTGTGGCAGTGGTATTTGCCTTGAAGATTTGGAGACATTACCTACTGGGGAGAAATTTAGTCTTTTCACTGACCACAAATAGTTGCAATATTTTTTTTCACAAAAGGATTTGAATATGCGGTAACGTCGTTGGTTAGAGTTTATGAATGACTACCAATTTTATATTCATTATCACCCGGGTAAGGCTAATGTAGTGGCGGATGCGTTGAGTAGGAAACCCAAAGGGGAGTTAACCACGATATGGAAGTGTAAATGGAAGGAACTTAACGAAGGGGACGTTGTTGCTAGGGCATTTATGTCAGTGTTGACCATTACGCCTACTATAGTGGAAAGGGTTGTGGAACCTCAAGGAAGGGATAAAAGTTGTCAGGACCGCATACACCAGTTATTAACCGAGGGAGCGGAATCATACTCTATAATCTCTGAGGGTGGGCTACGTTTCCACGGGAAACTTATTGTCCCTAACGAAGGGGATTTAAGACGAGCCCTAATGATAGAATCTCATGGCTCCAAATTTGCAGTACATCCTAGTGGGGACAAAATTTACCAAGACATGCGTCGTCAATATTGGTGGGCGGGTATGAAATGAGACATTTATGAATTTGTTTCCCAATGTACCTCTTGTCAACTGATGAAAGTAGATCATCAACAACCGACGGGATTATTAAAACCCTTGGAAATACCGGTATGGAAGTGGGAAAGCATCTCGATGGATTTTATCATGGGGTTGCTAGTGTCACAAAGCGATCATGATTCCATTTGGGTCATCGTCGATAGCTCAACTAAGTTGGCACATTTCTTATCGATACGTACAGACTATAATATTGCTCGTTATGCTCGACTATTTATTGCGGAGATTGTTAGACTCCACGGGGTGCCCATTAATATAGTCTCTGATCAAGACAAAATTTTTATTTCCCATTTTTGGTGAAGTTTCCAAGAATCGATGGGAACCGAGTTGAAGTTGAGTACCTCCTATCATCCTCAAAAAGATGGGCAGACAGAAAGTGTCAACCAAATATTAGAGGATATGCTTAGAATGTGTGTGCTTGATTTCAAAGGAGGATGGGAACAATACCTTCCCTTGGTATAATTTGCTTATAATAATTCATACCAATTCACTATTAGGATGGCACCCTATGAAGCATTGTATGGACGACTGTGTAGATCACCTACTTGTTGGTTAGAAGTAGGGGATAATAAGTTTCTTGGACCTGAAATGATCCAGGATACTTCTTTGAAGATCGAACTTATTCGCAATCGCATCCAAATAGCTCAAGATCGTCAAAAGAGTTATGTCGATGCTAATAGAAAGCATGTGGATTTAGAGGTTGGAGATCAAGTTTTGGTGTGAGTATCGCCAATAAAAGGTATAAAAGCAATTTGGGAAGAAAGGAAAGCTTGCGCCGCGTTACGTAGGCCCTTTTCCTATTATTGCTAAAGTAGGCCTAGCACTTACCAACTTTCCTTACCGGAGAACTTACAACAGATTCATGATGTGTTTCGTGTTTCATCCTTGAAAAAGTATAAGAGCTGTGAAGGAGCTCACTAGCATCCTTTGGATGATATTGAATTACATCCTGATAATTCATATGAGGAACAACTAGTTGCAATCTTAGATCACAGGGAGCATTGGTTAAGATCTCGAGTGGTGCCTTTGATCCGGGTCCAATGGGGGCATCACAATGTCGAGAACAACGTGGGAACGTGAGGATGATATGCGAGAAAAGTATCCACATCTCTTTTTGCAAGGTACACCTAATTTTGAGGGAAAAATTCCCTTATAAGGGGGGAGAGTGTAATAACCCTTACTTTTGAGTATTTCATTTTATGTTAAATTGTCATGAGAGGTATTATATAAAATTTTTGAATAATGGAGTAAATATTATTTTAAGTGATTTAAAATATAATATTTACTAGATTTTTGCATATTTATTTTCATGTTCATGTAAATAGCATTATGTTACGATTCATGGTGTTGTTGTGCTTTAAACGACAATTATGGTTTAAATGAAGTTGGAACTTGAAATGATTTATACTATTCCAGATGCCAATTTAGAGGGCGCGGTTAGTCCCGAAATAGTCGAGATAGTCAAAATAAATGTCATATTGTATTTTTGGGTTCCGAGCATTTTTAACAGATTATGACTTAATTATGTAGTTACGAGTCATTTTAATGGTGTATTAACATTTTAAAGATGGTAATTAATGCTTAGGGCACGATTTAAGTCTTTCAACCCTTTTATCCCTCTTATATGTTCCTAAACCTAGAGAGAAAGAGAGAGAAAGACAATTTGGTGAAAAGAAGAGAAAGAAAAAGAAATTGGGTTTGATTTTGCATCTATCTCCCGAGAATCCGAAATTTCATCTTAAGGCAAGTTTCTTACTTGATAGTATAAGATTTAATGAGAATAATTTGTTGCGATAGTTATGTAATTGGAGAATTAGAACAAATAGTAAGTTTTGTTAGATTTAGATATTTAAACCCTTGGATCTTGTTGTTTATATAATTTAAGTTAGTCATATGAATTTGTTGTGGTGTAGAGATGTTGTGGTTGTGTTGTTGGATCATGAGAATGAAAGAATTATAAGAAAATGGATTTTAGGCTTTGGATCTAGCATTGTAGAAGAAGAGAGAATCGTGGGACTGGTGGGCGCGGTCGATCGCGATCCTAAGACCGGTCGATCGGCCCTTCAGGTGAAAACCTACTACTTTCGTATATAAGTATAAAATCATAGAGCGGTCGACCGCGGTCCCAGGACCGATTGATCGGGCCTCCCAAAATGGGTTTTTTGCATTTCTTGCTAGGCAAAACCCCTGGGGGCGCAGTCGACCGCGGTTCCATGACCGGTCGACCGGTCCCCTATTTTTCTCCCTAAATTGTTTAGTTTCTTCTAGTTTCTCTCTTTTAAGATAAGGATTTAGGAACCTTATTGAATGAAGTAAAACTAGAGTATTTAAGTCTAGTAATGATGTATTTGAAAACCTAAGTAGAAATGAGAGTCGGGGTTTGGATTTGGAATTAATTTAGTTAATTAATTTAGACGTAGATAAATGATTCTTTTATAAAATGAGTTAGTTTAGGTCTAAAGGGAAATAGAGTGATATAATGTGGTCTTATATAATTGGGTTGTAGTGATATTATACCTTATGGTTTGAGGAATGAATGTTAATTCATAGAGATTTGTATTGGAGATGATTAAACACTGAGGTTTATATTGATAATATTAATCACGTATGGATCCTGATAAAATGTAATGCATACTTAAGAAATATATTGTGAATGATAAAATTGTGTATACACACCTCTCTAAATTCTATCATAGGGGAAGTTAGGCGCATGAGGTGAAGTCCCCTGGCTAGTGAATGCAGGGTGAATATAGTCCTCGGCTATAGGATCGATTGTTATATATATTATGTGATTATTGTTCGAAGTAAGGTAATTTCGGGGGTGGTTATGACTCACTGTTGAAGGTATATAGTCGCTTACCGACATTATATGATTTAGAATGCCCATGTTTTCTTGTGTGATAGGACCTGGATGATGATATCTATTTAGGGGGGCGTCCAGTGGGGAAACTAGGAAGGACGGTCTTAGAATCGTTATATGTTGAGAAATATAATTATTCATAATAAAGTGGAACTTATATTGACGGTAAAGCATTTTGTGAAATAATCTGTGTTGAATATGATTCCTAAAGAGAAAAGGAATTGTGAAGTAAAATAGTGTACAATTGAAATGGAATCTGATTAAGTAAGAATTATTTATTTTCTCATGCACAAATGAATATTGATCATTGTTATTGATATTACGTTAGGTTATGCTTTTAGATTGGTGAACGAAGCAAGCTTATTCATGATAATTAGATTGTCCATAACTGTAATGCATTTTATTCACATGGTGATCATTTCAAACCGGGCCCTGGACCGTTTATATCTCTTTGTTTTTCATGAATCCATTATTCCCCCAGGTGCTCCGCCGCAAGGACGCCCGTATTGACTTTCCTATTCCAGTGTCCTGGAGCTGTAACACCTTGCGGATGTTATGGGATATTTGACATAGACGCTTCCATCATTTTGTATTCTAGTTATGTTTGGTTACACATTCGGGCGTGTTGCCCAAGTTTTGTACTTGTTGTTTATATGTGGTATTTTACTTTAATACTCGGTGTAACCCTATTGTATATGTCTGTCAACCAACAGCTTATGCGGTTGTTTTGTTTTATGGATGTTAAATGATTATCTATCTTTATTTGTATCCACCTTCTTTTCACTTGGACTATTTAAATGCTTTCTTTAACTTACTAAATAAATTTTAATAATCCGTTTTCTAAAATAATAGGTGGTTATCTCGTATATTTATGATTTCACTGTGATGCTAAGAATGGACCATCTATGATTCCTGTAATTATTAGAGTATCGGACTGGCCACCTCTTGTTTTAATAAGCGAGGTATCACGTTAATCTTGTAAAATATCCCTTTCACGTGACTTGAGGTTTATTTATTGATTTAACACACATAGTTAAATACTTTAAACAATACACCTTTGTTTATGGAAAATAAATTCTTTCACCGTAATTACCCTATTGTTCATACCAAATTCGCATTAGTAGTTTTTATTGAAAATCACCTTTCAACACACGCAAGCGCCATGTTAAAAAATACTTATTTTTCTTTGAATTTTTTTCATAAAATCAATCGTGTGTTGATTATGGGTTAAACCTCTTAGGTTTCTTAGTTACCCAATTAGTCACTTCATTTTACCATTCCTTTACTTTATCGACATTAATTGATTTTAACATCCACTTGTCCACTTTATCCTTTACTCGAACATTAATTAATTCATTCAAGTTAGGTTGTCTTTCTTGTTATTCGGTACATAATCCATTTCTTGACATGTCACGTTTTTTTATTATATTTTTCACGAAATCTTCCAATATTCGCATACTTTAACGGGCTCCACACCGCTGGCTATGCTACCATATGCATTGGCCACTGATTTTGGGACTTTCAAACCAAGGCTTAGAGACCTCCTTAATTATCCCAGTGTCTTCCGATTCCACACTAATATGTTTTAACATTTTACAAATGTCCACATTATTCCACTTTTTCTTTACTCGCCGAAGCCAAAACCCGGAGTTTCACCCCAACTCATGGTACACATTAAAATAAGTTTTTCTTGTCCCTTGTATACTTGCATTGATTTTATCACCAAAATCACTTTCATTTAGGGACATTTTGTGTAACACAATTCCGAACATTTTTTCACTTCACGTAAAATTCTCATTTTACCCATTTGTTTCAAAACTTGCCTTTTCGTCCATTTTCACTAGTGTTTTTTCCACACTAACTTCTTAAGTATTTTTAACTCATTAACACTTATTTAACACTTTAGAGAAACAAACTTCTCAATTTGGGAATCTATTTTATTTCATTACCTTCTTTCTCTAAGAAATCACTGAACATTTAAAGACTACTTTATAAGAAAAATATGTTTTCCTTTATTAATGCATGCAGTCTTGGACCATGCACTTCTCCTTTTCAACACTTTCTAACACGCTTTAAGGGATGAAATTTCTATTTTCTATAAACCCATTAAAACCCTCATTAAACATGTTTAGATGTTTATCCTCAAAATACTACAAGTTTATATGCATGATAAGATGGATTTTAAGTCCAAAGTCCTATTAAATGGGTCTAACATATGATTTATTCTAGAAATTTTATAACGTTTGCATGGGCATGCTTTTTAAGATAAAAGATATTTTTATTTCTTCAAAACTTGGGTAAGTGTCTATTTATATAAAATCCCAATTTTTCACAAGAAATTTTTTAGGCATTTGCTTATAAAACATTTTCAACAAACAAATATTGTTTCAAACAATTTATTCCATAAAATATTTAAATGTCAAGATTTTTTGAAATATAACATTTTTCTCAAAACTCTTGGGATCTTGCATAAATCATCTTTTTTCATAAAATCAGGAGAACTAACCTATTTAAAACTTATATACCTCCAACTCTTACATACTCAACCACAAGACTAATAGTATGGGAAAATAGAGTTTTAAGTTAAAAGTAGGGTTTTTCCCACATCAAATAAGCTCCAAAAATGGAAGGATGAATGTAGAAGAAGATGGTAACCTCCAATCTCCTAAGGTGGCTTTAAAGGGGTTACCTAGATCCACCAAGCTTGCCTCCATGAAAGCTCTAAGAAAATCCACCTTCAAACTCCATTAATCCTCCACATTTTTCTTCAAAAACCTCGAGCAATATCTCCTTGAATTAAAATCTAGCCAACGAAATGGTGTGGGTGGGTTTCTAAGGTTTAAATACGTGGGAAAATATGAAATACTAAGTTGGTTGGTGGATGGTGATGGTGCTATGGTGGTAGGAGGTGGTAAAAGGTGGTGGAGCTCTTAGAGCTAGAGAAAGATATGAAAATCTATTTAAAATACCCCTAAATGGCCCAAACAATCCATAAATACCACAAATCTTTATGGGGAAAATCCCAAAAATGCCCCCAATTCATGTTCATGAATTGATTTACTACTGCAGGAGCATGACACGTGTCTTAATACAGTAGTCCACATTTTGACAGAAATTTCAAAACTACAAAATTTGATTTCTGAACACCTCATTCGAATCAGATTGGGACCTTATTCAAACGAGACTAAGATCTCATTCGATTAGACTTCAAATGACCTTCAAATGAGGTTGGTAACTTAATGCGGTGGAGGTCGTTGGATCATCGTTAGAAGTCAACTTTGAACGATATAGGATTCTCATTCGAACACACAACATTCTCATTCGAATGAGATGGGCTCCTTGTTCAAACAATTTTTAATTTCATTTGAAGCACAAATTTTCCTAGGATTCCAATTTCTCCTGATAACCTCCAACAATTATCGCCAAATCCAAATAAATTATTGAATATAAATAAGAAGTCTATTTATTGACGATCAAAATCATAAAGGTTTAATATGTTTACAATTTACACGGGAAAAATAATAATATTGGATGCGGGTATCATACTGTGTCTCTTATTCAATATTTCCCCACAAGTAAAATTCAACTCTAACTTAAACCAAAAATTTAAATCAATTAAAGGCGGGTCAAAAACCCATAAGTATACCAACTTTGTTCCCAGTTAGGGTACATGAGCCCAAATATAACCACTGCATGCACTAAATACCACAGTGAAGTCTTTTAATTAAAAAAATGTATATAACTATAATAATAAAAAAAAGGAATTATACAAGTAATAGATTAACAATAATAAATAATCGTTCGCAGTGCATTTATATAGTAATAATATACAATCATGTATACAAAAAATGCGTCTGCATCTGCCAAGTTAATTGGTTAATATCTTTCCCCACCTTAACAGTGTTATCTTTTCACAATGTATTGGTATGAAATCTTATAAGATACTACTATTTCCCAATAATTAAGAGATAATTAGTATATACAATATCCATAATAACATTACAAGAATTTACCCCAAGTACTCATATATTATAATTATAAGAATCTATAAATCGGGACTAGCCCTCACATATTATGGGGTCATTACTTTGCAAAATTACACATGAATAATCACCATTTATAATGGGGTCACCAGCACATAAGTTTGTTGTTTTTTAATAGGCACCGATAAAATCAATCGATACACCCCTCTACCCACACTTCATACCCGACAAACCCCTCTGCTCACACTCCATAAACCTGTACACCCCTCTACCCGCCTCCAAAAAAAATAATAATAATCGACACACCCCTAGACCCACCACCATAATAATAAACAATATGAATAACAATGACTCCCAATAGACATGCAATACAATAACATAGTGGAATAATTAACCAAGGCTCATTGAACCATTTTATGCATAAACGAATAAACTGTTCTTTCTCTTCATGCAAACGTGTATTAGTGTATTACTACTCATTGGTATACTTTCATAATTCATTTGTTTTGAAAAATCATGTTTACCACTTTAACTAAGTTACTTAATTTAAAAAAATCACGTTATTCTCATTTTAAACTTTATTGCCCTTAAACATTCATACCATGTTTCACATACACACACACACACACACACACACAC
The DNA here is from genome assembly GCA_949130495.1 of Sambucus nigra. Taxonomy (NCBI): domain Eukaryota; kingdom Viridiplantae; phylum Streptophyta; class Magnoliopsida; order Dipsacales; family Adoxaceae; genus Sambucus; species Sambucus nigra. The sequence goes on along the minus strand of OX422217.1, from coordinate 306,748,726 downwards.
ATATGTGTGTGTGTGTGTGTGTGAAGGCTCTCTTATATCACACTCTATACATCAAACCATACATTACACATAGTTCTAGAAACTAAGAATTTTTTTCCAAAGTTTTTACTTTTCTATTGAAATTGACCTTTCAGTCAATACATGTTACAAAAATTAGGTCAAAATATATTTTCTAACTATTTTCAAAAAATTCACAAAATTCTTCTGGCATAAACCCTTTTAAATAAGATATTTTCAACATTTTTTGTTGGATTTTTAAAAATATCTAGAAATCGTATGTTGACCTATTTTTTTGAACACATGTTCATTGGAAGATTAACTCCATGGATGAAATAAAAAAAATAAAAAAAGTTTTTAGGGCCTAAAACTATTTGTAATGTATGAGTGGTGTAGGAAGCATGATGTGTATATATATATATATATATATGTGTGTGTGTGTGTGTGTGTGTGTGTGTGTGTGTGTGTGTGTGTGTGTGTGTAACTACAAGTCCTATATTCCAGAAAATTACTTCATTGACTTTCCTTTACTGTATTCATAATTTAACATCATATTCATGTATTGACTAAATTTCATTCCCCACATTGTCTTCAAACGAGATTACAAAATTATTCATTACTCAACATCATTATTCTCAATATATATTCCTATTATATCGACCCCATTATTGTCAATGCCTAACCGGACTAGACTTTATGTTGGGATGTCTCAGAAATGAATTCTAAACAAAGAACCCCCTGATACACTTATGTCGACCCTAGTTAGTTATACGGATCTAATGAGAGCCAAATAGCTCCTGAACTTGCCATAATTTGAATAATAATGATATTAATATGAGGACGTGGAAAGTCAAAGTGAAGACAGTGTGCCCCCATAAGCACTAACCCAATAGTACGTTTACCTATTTATATTTCGAGTGACTAATATGTATCTCATCATTTTATCTTAAAGGATAATTATGTATTAACTTCCGCAACTATATCATATGAATCCTAACATATCGCCATACATCATTCCAATACCATTATCAATAAGGTATTATAGTGTATGTAGGTATATGTATTAACTGTATTCTTGTGTGCTATCCAACATTTGAATAGTTCAACACTATCGCGTCATCTTCTCATATTTATAGACATATTGAATATCTTAAAGATTAATATAATAAAATAATTACATACCGTTTTGATACGTCATTTTAACATTAAATTGCATACTACTTATCACATACATCATTATCACAATAACTTTTTATTTATATAAGCACTTGATTTAGTGTGTGTGAAATTTGTGTATAAAATTACTAAAAGTTATTCCAAATATTTCCGATCATCTTCAAGTACCAATTAATCATATATACTTATCTCGTTTTGTGCGAGATGTCGTAATATCCACGAATTATATATTCTATTAAGACTTTAAGAAGAATTTTACTTTTGTGCTTTATTAGACACCTTCGTCCCTTTACCACTAATATTTTTTTATTCCTAAGCCTATGTTAGAATTTTCTTATCACCCACATACCACATTAGCTTATATTCTATTGCTTTTATATCATAAGCACATATCATCATCAATGTAATAACACATAATGCTAATAATATCCACTTACTACACTTATGGAAATCCTATGATCCGAATAACACTAAAGGCATATCAATGATAAAATTTCATAACATCATAATCGTCATTTCTTTATTCTCAACCTAATGTATAGACTCATTTACTACGCGCCTTTTCATTCCCAACATTTTGAGAAATACCAGGTTCATATCCCAATAATATCATTTCTTTATCTCCCTAACAGGATTGAAAAATCCCAATGTATTTTCTATTTTTACTACATTGACTACTTTAGTCTAATATAATCAATTAACAGGTGTCAACCCGCACGATGCGCGGGTGACTAATTAAAAATAATGTATTTTATATAATGATGCATTTTAAATATTTCAGTGATAATATATAGTGAATAGCCGACAACTTTTTGTTCCACTCCTAAGGATAATGAGTTTTTTGGGAAGATAGAAAAAGTCGTATTTAAGTGTATACCATCAAACAATTTTAGATTCTCCCGCATCACAAAGACTCCTCCTTTAGGGGATCACCCAGTGATTAATGAATCTCAAATTACTTGTTAAGAAACTTGTACCAACCACCACAATCATTGGTATTCCTCTTTAGAGGACCTACATAATGTTGAAAGTCTACAAATCGTTGATGGATACTGTAGGGTTTATGTTAAAACCCCTCTCCCACTTCGTATTTTAAAATTTGATGGAATTGAAAATATTCATTGAAACTTTAATGTATACCTTCAAATTAATTACGCCAATTAAATTACTTTTAGAAAAGAATAACTCAAATGAGTTTTTCAGGAAAATTGTGATTTAGGTCGATCATAATATAAATACATAATGTATATAAAATGGTTGTCTCCAATTAATCAAATTATCACGGCGAAATATGAAACATAATAATAAGGAGAGAATAATTATAACACATGCAATTGTAAAACAAAGTGAATAAAAATCCCATCCATCATAGCCTAGTGTCCCATTGGGATAGAGACTACAATTTTCTTATACAATAATTTCTAGAACCAAGTATGTGACAAAACTCTTACTATTGCAGGAGTCTTTCACTTAGGAGACAAAAGAGTCGTTATTGTAGAAAACAATAAAATTGAACTGGAGTCCATCTTCATCATGCAAAGCACTTTGAAGAAAAATACGTGTTTCACTGTCCCTTCATCATAGAAAAAAAATGCATCTGCTGGATGAAGTTACAAAACAATCATATCTCCTAAAATTTGAGAAACCCTAAAAAAGAAAGCAAGCAATTAGGAAAAAGAAAAAGTAGTTGAAGGGAAAATGAAAGTCACATTATAGGTAAAATAAGGATTCACAGACTGACTAAGAAATGAAATACTGGAATCAGCTTCGGGGGGCAAGACATCAAGAAGGGCATTGGATTGGAGTGACGATGAAAAGCCGCAAAGGTAGGGGGTTTCAAATGCTACCGATTGATAGTACTAAAAATCCGGACATAGTAATTGGATCCGGTGGTTGAGACAATAATATCGTTGTTTTGATCGATCATTTCTAGAACTGGCCAACAATACCGTTGTTCTTTTGTTCACCATTAACGTATTCTTCTTAGATCTCGATGAACTCGAGTTGGTGTTGGAGGGATTTGAAGTGTTTGGATAGATCGTCTTTATCAGAGAAATGGGAGGATGAGTCCGAGGGGGCGTGTGGGTCAAGGCGGGTGGCGAGTGGCTCTAATAAGGGTTTGGGGTCTCCACCTCAAACCCATTTATACCAACTCAATTCTGATAAGGGTTTGGGGTCTTCGTTGGATTTGAATAACTGGGGAGGGAGTTAAATAGGTAAAAGAGGAGTGATAACGTTGGGAAAATTAAAAGGTGCAGAGGAAATGGAAAATTATGATGGTAGTGTAAATAGAAGGAGTGACACGTGGATGGGTTAGAAATGCAGTAACATTTAAGGGTTGTAGAGAATTTTAGAGTATATAGTAGATACCCAATAATAACATCAAGTTATACCATAGTCAATAGAACTCTCATTTATTTATCATATCAATTCCACATTCAAGAGCATTTACTAACTCTCAAGATCATTCTTATGATTATAAATATCAATTTCAAATCTCAATTTCAATTCATCAATTTCATTCAACTATATGAATAAGAATAATTAATTTATTCTTCCCCTAATTAGGTTCCTAGTAATTTTTAAATCTAATTGCATTTAAATTTTAGGCAATACTTAACCCATTTAATAGATAAGGGGAAAATTAGAAGTAATCTTTTCTTATAGACATAGAATTTTGAAATGTTATAAATCATTGTACTAGATTTCTCCATTTCCAAAATTAAACTGAAGAAATGAAATCTACGCGAAAAATCGAGTCGGTTCCATATTTTTTGTTTTTCTAAAATCCCAAGGGAAGGAATTTGAAATTAGGTTAAATATCCAAAAGTTTGTGTAAAAAAAACCCTTTACAGTTCCACCCAAATCACCCTCCAGCCACCATACTAGCTCGGGGCATTGCTATAGTAGCTTTAAAGGCTACAATAGCAGCCTAACCTCCTTTTTCCATCACTATTTTATTTTCTCTTCATTTTCTCTCTATTTCCTCTTCATTTTCTCTCCATTTTCTTCTTTTTCTCCATTTCGTTTCCATCCAATTCTGACTATATATATAATTGTGGTAAACTTACACTATACCATAACTTGGAGCCTAAGAGAATTATAATTACAACTTTTGCCCTTAAGTTATAATTTAATTAAATAAATGCCTTTTTTGTCATTTAAATTATTATTAAAGATCTAAAAGTCATATAAATTCATTTTAACTCATTTAATTATATTATTAATCAAAAAAACTTAATTCTAAGTCTAAAGTCCATATTATTTAATTTACAATAATTCTCGCAGTTACTTTTAATTATCATAAAATCCTCAAAATTACTTTTTAATGAACACAAAATTCCTAAAATTCATGATTTCCATTGTTTGATTCAATAACAACTCATTATCAATGACTTAATCACTTAGTTTGTTCCTTTTTAATGATATTTATACCATATATGTATTTATTTATTAAAAGTGCAGGGTATTGCATATGATATCTATCTAATAATATCATACATATAATATGGGAGTTAGGTGTTCAACTATTTCAACTTATAAAAAGTTATCAGAGGGTTCTACTTTTCCCATGTCTTCAAGAACAAAAATATGCAATTAAGGTTTGCACTTTCTTTATGACATATCTTCTGCCATAACTTCTGTGAGAAGTTTCCCATTAACCAAGACAAATATAATCAGCCCACCACATCAACCTGTTACCAAATATATACTTTTCTGTATGAGTCCTATTTTCACTCTCTCAAATATATATCCTTAATTTCAAATTTCAAACATTTTCTCAATAGTGTCACATTTCTTTCACCAAATATTAAAAGTGATAATTTCTTGAGGGTCATTTTTTCACATTTGAAGTTTGAATTTGAACCATTCAGACTTAAACGGTACCAAATAGTATTTGTTTTTTAAATGATTAAGATTCTAATCACTACATTTGCCTTTGAATAATTGAGAGGTAAAATTACCTTTGAAGTATAAATCTAATGCTTGAATCTGTTGAATACATTCTTTCAAAGATCAATTCATACAAAACAAGCATATTATTCAGATTTAGATTTTAGACTTACGATTCGGACTTCACATTTATGATGCAGACTTCATATTAAGATGAAAAAGCAAACACAACCTCACTTTTATTCTTTCTCTCACGGATTTCACCTTTATTTCTTATGTAAAGAGCCACCATCGCAAGAAATAATTTTTGCAAACCTTTTGACTTTAGGATTTTAAAGTAAATCTTCAAATTTTATTTTTGGCTGTATCTTTTCTTCTTATATTTTCAAATGGGCGTTGCCCAACCCTTTTCTCCTATATTTTATATGTAAAATTAAATATAAGGGTGTATGTAGAGTTTAAGGTGGTATAATCTTAATAGTATTTTTTTTTGTTTGGGTTTCCAGCATCATGTGTTTTTTAAAGATCTATTAAAAATGTGGTTACATTTGTGTTTGGGTATTAGTTTTTGAATTACCATTTTTTCCTTTGATTTTCATTATAGTTGTAATTTGTAGCGATTATCATACTGTAAGTTTAATCTCATATTTGTGTTTAGATGTTATATTTTGTAACGAGATTGTGATTTCAGATTTCGGTTTATATAAGGATTATTTGTAGATTTTAATTTTTTAAATGTTGGATTATTGATTTAGATTTTAGGGTGATGAGAAATTATTAGATTAGAATGTAATTAAATTTGAATGATAATATTGCATAAAATAGATTAGAATGGAAAAGGAGAATCCATGTGGTCGACCCCATATAATGGGATTAAGGCATGGTTGATGATGATGATTTTAGAGTGGGGTTTGATTATGTTGATTTTTATGGATTTATGATATTTACTGTTCTATGTTATTCATTCGCAAGGTTCGAACAAATAATGTAATGATTATCTAACAACAATGTGGCAGGTACACTTTATATACACGAGCAAAGAAACGTGTTTCACACAAGGTATAATGACGAAATCTCATTGTGGAAATTTGTCCAAATGAGTTTTATTGTTTATTGAAACACTATGATTATATTAGCATTTTTCCCATTCCCATTAGTTGAATTTCATCATTATGCACATTTTCATTGTCTACTTAAATTTATTTGTTTTGCGGTTTTAAGTAGATAGCATGAATAAATCTATGTAATAGAGATCCTAATTTATTTAGTTCATGGGTCAGATATATGGGCCACACATGTACAAATGTTTAAATGTTAATAATCATATGAAACAATTAGGACTTTTTGATAATGTCATTAATTTTTTTTTACGTATGCCCCTTAAAATTTATATGGGAATGTATCCTAGTGAATGGCTTATTATTTTTTCGCTAAAACCAATTTTGTTTTTCCTTTCGAGTTATCTCAGATGATAATATTCTTAAGTCATCGCAGGATGCAGTGTGCCATTTATCACGTGGAATATGGTGCTTTGACCTATTTTGTAATGTGGATCTTTGGTGTCTTTTATTTTCATTTAAAGGAACATAATTTTATTCCTTCAATTTAGAATTTTATTGCTAGGTTTATTTCTTGGCACATAATGGATTTTACACTCCTAACAAAAGGTACTCAACGGAGTGAGAATTATTGGTAGACATCACAGATTTCGGCACATAATGGGTGCTATTTATAGGACTGATTTTTAAAACTTTTATTTGGTTAATTTGAATTTTCCATTTTTTTTTTGCCTTTCATATGTTATAGAAAATGAGAGTGGATCACTGATGTTATTATATGTGGTAGTATACTTCTTTGATTACATTCATTTTATAGTAACAACGAGGTGAAGTGTATTTACAACGACCATAACAACACTTTACAAAGGACGTGATCTCTACATTAAATCACGGTGATGTTTCGATTTGTAAATTTTATTATGGCTTTATTGATGTATACCCATCCAATTATGACACCTAGTTAGTTTTTAGTGTCTATTCTACGAATATTTTGAATGCAATTAGAGTAAAAAATGTATTGATTTTCTACTTGGTTCAAATAGTTTATATTCGTGTAAAAGAGTACATTTAGAGATTCTATTGATGTTAGACAATGCACTGACAAGATGTTTTCACGATAATATAGTATAATGGCGTTACGTGCTCAAGGTGTTCAATATATTGATTCAGTGATTAACCTAAGTTTGATATGAACTTAATTTTAATTTTCTGATACGTTTATCACTAATGTAGTACTCTGTGGTAACTTTAAAAGATGGATGCAACTAGATTCTCTATCTCATGTGTTCATATTTTCCCACTAATTATGTCATTCTTACTTTTATTTACCTCTTCCTACAGAATTAGGTGGAGACGTTATGCTTGATGAAGTATAAGATGCTCATTTACCTACTTATTTGGAGGATGACATACAATGTGAACCTTTTGGTGAGTATAATCCTATTTTATTATCAACACCAATGATATTTTTTTTTAAGTCAGAATAAAAATACATCTCTCCGTGCTTACTTTTTTCAAATGTTGCTAGTTTTAGAGTTTAGAAAATGAGGGATTTTCGAAGGTTTACTTGTATCGACGTTTACATAAGAGTTTCATTATCATTATTATACAAATATGGGATGAAACATGGACCAATCATAAGGATAACCTATCCTTAGCGATATGCAAGCAATGTAGTCAACCGAGTTGAACAAGCTAGTTGACTCATCAAGAGGTCGACTTGACCCATATTAAAAGAATGGTTTAACTTCGTCTAATAAAATCGATAGTTAACATCGTTAAAGAAAACATGTACTTTGTGGCTAGATGGCATCAGAAGCCTTAATACACTTGCATTTGGAGAAAATATTCAAATATTCTCACCCATGTTTAAATAACCAACTTGTGATTATTTTCTCACTACGATCATAAAGTTTGTACTCACCTCACCTATAAAGGTGAGATATGTGTGCTACTCTCTTCCCTCTCCCCTAACAACCTATAAATAGCACACACCATATTTATTTGAGAATCTTATGAGACTTGTTGTACTGTTATGATATCCAACTCTTGAGAGAACTTGAGATCTTGTATCTCCTATTCATATATGGAATTTTCCTAGTAATCAATCAATATATTCACTAGAACTTGTGGACGTGGGAACCAAATTTGTCCAAACCACATAAATACGTTTCTTCGCCTTTCTCTCTTTACACTATTATTATTTAGGTGATTAGCCTCTTAGTAATTTGGTCTTTTATCTATTTATATGTCAGTAATTAGTATATTTTTCTAAGATAATCCATATACAAATTTCTAGCGATAACAGGTTCGCGACGTCTGTGGGAAACGTCAAGACATGTTATTTTGCACCATTTTTTTATTGCTAGGGCTCAAGGATACCTGATTTCAATAAATTAGTGAATTGTGAACCAATTAACCTTATTTTCGAAGGGTTAGAGTTGTCTCTATAGCATTTTTGCTTTGAGTCTTTGCAATTTCTTAGATCCTTATTTATATATTAGTTAATCTTCTTTATTTATACATTCCATGTGAATCGCATTACCTTGTGTTATAATACTCTATTTTTTTTACTTAAATTCAGTTGACAATTTTGAAAAATCTGGAGAGTAGTAGGGATGATGAGGGGTTACCTCCATCCACACCAGTTGGATTGGATAATTTACAAGGAATCTTACATAATGTAGCAAAAATCCAGGAGGCTATGTAGGAAAGTGTGAAGAAATTAACTCAGAGTATCTTGTCTTGATAAAATCGGTCAGAACTGAATCTTGTCACCTCAATAGTAGGGGAAAACATAGATAAAATGATAGAAATGTTGCCTCCAACCCCACATAAGGACAAGAGGTAGGTATACCATGAACGGTGTCTAGAGAATCCTAAGCGACTGGATTTGGGTTCACGTGATAAATGAAGCAGGTATGGAAGAAAGCCTAAGTATGATTGGGATAATCAATTCTAAGGGATAGGAATAACTTTAAATATCTGATCAAAAGGTTATTATGATGATCAAACCTAAACGGTGGAGGTCCCCAGCATCTTGATGACGTTGAGCATGAGTTTTTCCTCTGATCAATTGGTCCTAAGGGTAGCACGGGGACATCTATGCAGAGAGCCTATAGAGAGCATAGAAGAGTCCTAAATATATAACACCAAGAAGATTGCATGCTTGGGAAGATTCATCATAGCGTGAAAGTCTTGGACTGGTTCGAGAATAATTCTAGGAGGGAAGACAGCTCGCCCGAAAGCTAAGGATTAATTGAGAAGTCAATCAAGGCCGAGCAAACAGAGAAGGGCCAACTGTGGAAATGGTCAATTCAATGCTTGGAAGACTAGCTAGGGGAATAGATACATACTAAAAACCTTTTGCATAGGGGTTATGTCTAGGGATATCCTTTTCTAATGTCTATGATGTGTTATCTATCCCTAACGAACTTCAAGCCACCAATGACAACGTTGAGATATGACGGGAAGACTAACTCGATGTACCGCATAGAGAATTACTAGGATACTTTATATATATATATATATATATATATATATATTCCATTCACAATGAGATGGGACGCAATGCATTTTCTAGTACTCGAACTGGATCAACTCACGTATGGTATAATGGGCTCCCAAGGGGGAAGATAACCATTTTTAAACAGTTGACTGACCTAGTTTTTAGAAACTTCTGTTTCATTACGAAACCTTAAAAATAGGATGGCTCACATCTTAAGCATTTGATATAATGAGGATGAAACGCCGAGAGAGTTAATAGCAAAGTTCAACATTTAAAAGATGGAGAAAGTGGATTACGATGAAAAGATTCCAATTATTGGTACTATGAGTGTTTTGTTTCCCGAGAAGCTGTATTGGGAATTGGACAAAGAGCCTCCAAGAGCCATGGACAAACTCCTGGAAAAGGAAGGAAAGATCATGAATGCCGAGGAGATGTATGGAAAATTCTTGAAATAAAATGTATGGAAAATTCTAAGTGCTTATGTGTAACGAAAGTCACAGTCAAGGTCTGTCACTTCTTACAACTTCATTTTATTATGTAGTCTTTCTTGCTGCTGTAATTTTTTTTAGCAACCTGTAGCTTTTTTTCCAACCCAAGTTTTGTTCATTTAAAAAACTAAGTAGTTTTTTTTAGAGGGATAAACAATGCATTTTATGTGAATGTTAAAATTTTCAATTATGTTTTCATGAAGTATATGGATTGTCTATATTTATTGAAGTTTTTCTTTTAAATAAAGTATCATTTCTTAGCCACTTTTCCATTTCGTGAAGTAATATTTATGTATATAAATTTATTCGAGTTATTTTTTTCCTTTTTCTTCCCACTTTCCTTTTCCATTTGGTTTAAAACTGAGTCTTCAGTTTTTTTTATATGTCATGTTTTTCAATAGTCAACCAGTAATTATTTAATTTGGGAATCATTATGAAAACTTCTTAAATTTCTTTAACTTGGGCTCTCATGAAATTAGTTGATGTTTGGGGGTGTTTCGAATTTATTCTCGAGGTGAAGGATTTGTCAAATATTCAATTATAAAGCGCGGTAGGGAGAGTGGGGTTTGGTGATGATAGTGAAAAGTTTAATCCTGGAATGTGTGAAAATCAAATGTTAGGAAAGTAATATCTTGATTCATACTACTAGATTTCTCCCCTTAACGATGGAACCTTTAAGTAATGTTTGAAATATTTATTTTATTTTTACATTTCCAAAAAAAAACTACGAATTTATTTAGACTTCATAGGCAATATAGAGTTCTAGATATAGGCCTATGTAGCCTTTACTGGTTCTGCAAAATATATTCTGACAACACGCATAACTCCTTTTGAAGCTTATTGTGCAAAATTGTCTTTCTTATGTTTAATATTTTATTCATTTACCGCCATAGTTCTGATGGCACTTTGTAGCTCTCTACACATGTGGTTTATTATTGTTACATAGTGACGGGGTCTTTTACCACCATAATTATTTTATATTGTTATTGAGAAAACATTGTCTCTTATGTATAGAATGAGAAGTAGAATGCATTTTCCACATTTACTTCAAACTCATTCAATTTGTTTTCCTCCCACAATGTAATAAATTTGAAATTTAAAATGTTGAAAGAAAATTGACTCATGAGAGTGTGCATGTTGTATAACCACAAACTCTATAACCACAAACACTCAGGAGAAAATTTATCATCGTGCCATCGGCACGGGTATGAGTGTGTTGTAACCACATATATTTAGGAGAAAATTTATCAACGTGAAATCGGCACGGGTACATCCTACTATATATATATATATATATATATATATATATATATATATATATATATATATATATATATATATAATAATAAAGGAGGAGGGGGTTTTGCCATATCATAAAACTTTGTATATAAAACCTATCTAAACGATTTTTTATCTATCTATATAATAATGTATCTTAAGAATTTGAATCTAAGGCCGAAATTGGGAGCCACGTGGATGAGACTGAAAATATTTTCCTTCTTTTAAGTTCCCTCTGTCCCATGTCTCGAGACTGGTAAAATAAAATCTCTTGAGAATCTCTTTTACCACCACACTTATCAAAAACGGACCTAGGAAGCTCATCCTCTCTCTTTCATTCAGTCTCTCTACTCTCTCTCTATATATATATATATACGTTGTATCTATGCCCTCTTCAAGTTAATTTCTCTACGTCTCTATTTACAGTTTCAAAACTATATTTTTTAATATATGTTTTATTTGTGTTTTGGGATTAATAATTGTTGTGAAGATCAAGATCAAGATCAAGGTATACTCTAACTCTTTCATTTTTGTTTTATTCCCCTTCTACTTCTCTCTCTCCCATCGATTAAAGGTAATTTTTGGTCTAAAGGCTTTTAAATCTATAGTTTCATTGTATTTTTTTGTAAATCTGACAAGAAAGAATGGGTTTGAAATCGTGGGTGAGTTTTTTTTGTACCTTAGTCATGAATCCTAACATTTGTCTACTCACTTTGGATTTTGTTTTAAATCATTTTAGTTACGATTCTTAGGTGTCATTTTTTTGTCTACTCACTATGCGTATTTCTTATTTCTAACTATTCCATATACTCAAGATGAGTTAATTTTCGGGGTTAAAATAGCCCTATGCATATTGTTTGAATTGTTTGTATGTGTTTGTGTGAAGATATGTGGCAGATCAAGTGTTGCTAAATGCAAGCTACTTCATATCTCCATGCGTACTTCTTTGTGGAATTTTTCTTCAAATTCTCATTCAAAGCATGGTGGTTCCTCTGGTTCAAGCAGTGGTAGATGAATGTTGTGGTATAACTGTTGGTTGTCTGACTGTGCGTTGGATAATTCCGGTGAACTATGGTCCAGGTTCATGTTGTAGGGGTTGTGCTGCCGGTGGTGTTCCATCAGAGGAGATAGGTTTGTGAAGAGTTTAGTGATGTTGCATGTCGTAAAATAGTGTTTCCGTGTGAATTTTGTAGATCTGACAAGAAAGAATGGGTTTGAAATCGTGGTTGCCTATTTGAGTGGGACAGGTGGGAGGTGTCCACATAAAGGTCGACGTGGAGGTTTATGTGTGTTTAAAGTTTGGACGCAAGATTAATGTTTAAAGAAAAAGGTGTCCAGATGAATAAACAAATGATTAATGTTTTGTGTCTTTGGAGAATTGTGTAGAGTTTGGGTTGGTTATGGTGAGACCGACTTACCTTTTTCTTAACGGGTCGGATATCTGCATTTAGGTTTTTAACCCATTGTTGTTTGTTGATGCCAACTTTCATGTTTGGTGGGAAAGACACTTTATGGATTTGTTTATTAATTTTATATATTCTGGTGAGTAGGTAGGCTGGCCACCATTTGTCAATGATGAATCATGGAGAAATTATTTTGGCCTTTCTCTGTCGAGTTTTTAAGGAGATACCAATTTGATTCTTAAAATAAAATGTATGGAAAATTCTAAGTGCTTCTATGTGTCTAAAGGCACAGTCAAAGTTTGTCACTTCTTACTACTTCATTTTATTATGTAGTGTTTCTTGATACTGTAATTGTTTTTGGCATCCTGTAGCTTTTTTTCCTACCCAACTTTTGTTTATTTAAAAAACTAAGTAGGTTTTTTTAGAGGGATAAGCACTGTGTTTTATGTGAATGTTAAAATTTTCAATTATGTATTCGTGAAGTATATGGATTGTATATATTTATCAAGTTTTTCTTTTAAATAAAGTATCATTTCTTAGCCACTTTTCCATTTCGTGAAGTAACGTGTGTTATTTATGTATATAAATTTATTCGAGTTATTTTTTTCCTTTTTCTTCCCACATTCCTTTTCCATTTGGTTTAAAACTGAGTCTTCATTTTTTTTATATGTCATGTTTTTCAATAGTCAACCAATAATTATTTAATTTGGGAATCATTATGAAAACTTCTTAAATTTCTTTAACTTCGGATCTCATGAAATTAGTTGATGTTTGGGGGTATTTCGAATTTATTCTCTCGGTGTAAGATTTGTCAAATACTGAATTATAAGCGTGGTAGGGAGAGTGGGGTTTGGTGATAATAGTGACAAGTTTAATCTTGGAATGTGTGAAGATCAAATGTTAGGAAAGTAATATCTTGATTCATACTACTAGCTTGCTCCCCTTAACAATGGAACCTTTAAGTAATGTTTGAAATGTTTAGGTTATTTTTACATTTCCAAAAAAAACTACGAAGACGTCATAGGCAATATAAAGTTATAGATATAGGCCTATGTAGCCTTTACTGGTTCTGCAAAATATATTCTGACAACACACGTAACTTCTTTTGAGGTTTATTGTGCAAAATTGTCTTTCTTATGTTTAATATTTTATTTTTTTACTTCCATAGTTCCGATGGCACTTTTTAGCTCTCTCCACATGTGGTTTATTATTTCTAGATAGTGACGGGGTCTTTTACCGCCATAAAATTTTATATTGTTATTGATAAAACATTGTCTCCTATGTATAGAATGAGAAGTAGAATGCATTTTCCACATTTACTTCAAACTCATTCAATTTTTTTTCTGCCCACAATGTAATCAATTTTAAATGTCGAAAGAATATTGACTCATGAGAGTGTGCATGTTCTATAACCACATATTCTATAACCACAAATACTCAGGCAAAAATTTATCATCGTGTCATTGGCACGGGTATGAGTGTGTTGTAACCCCATATATTCAAGAGAAAATTTATCACCGTGTCATCGGCATGTGGACATATATATATATATATATATATATATATATATATATATATATATATAGAGAGAGAGAGAGAGAGAGAGAGAGAGAAATAAAGGTTCAGAAGTGAACATAAAAGATGAATATTTAAATGAACCTTAACAAAAAAAATGCCTGGCAACCCTTAATTTTAATGCCTACGATGTAATTGATCTGCGCCAGCGACAATGGACAAGTGTGTCTATGGAATATTATTTTTACACCTCACCCCCCCCCCCCCCCCCGACTAGAAAACCCAAAACCTATTGCCAAACGGGACCCAAAACCTGCTACCATAAGGGATTCCATAGTGGTGGGGGGGATCGATCGACATGTGACGCTACCACAAATGTGTCTAATGTGCGTGCTATGTAGGCTCAAGTACAATCATGTCGCTCAAGTGATAATACGATAAGTCGGGTATCGATCCTCAGGGAAAAAGGACGAATGAAGTCGCAACGACGTTGGAAAGACGAGGGTAACCTAGTTTTGACTCTAAAAAATGAAAAGGTTATTTGGAAGATGAAACAACTCCAACAAAATGCAAATTTGAGAATAATTAACTAATGAAACTAAGAACGAACAAAATGCAACTACGCTAATTAAACGAAAAGCTGATGACAAATGGTTTTACAAATTAACTATGAACTGAGAACAATAGGTCGGGTTACAGTCCCCCACACCCTAGCAATTCACTTCGTATGATACTAGATTCGGAATTAGAATTTTAAATGAACCCGGATTAAGGGGTAAATTAACTAATGAATTGCATTAACCGGGGCAATAAAAATCCCTAAATTAAGGGGCTAAATTCAGAAGAATTTACACCTAATCAAACCCCCTAACTTAGAACTTTGTGCGTCCCGAGCAATGTAAAAGAACTCAACTACAGCTCAACTCGTGAAAATCATTTTATTAGGATAGAGTATTAATTTTGCGGGCAAGCGATTGCATTTAGCATATGCAACAAGACTTTAAACCCCTAGGTTATCCTAGTAGGACGAGTTGTGTTTCATGAAGGCTTGCAGTGAATATACCCACAAAATTCGACTCAAAGAAATTCAAAACACCTAAAAATTGTAAAATTAAACTCCCCATAAAATAATCAACCTAAATTTGTATTCATAAGTCTCAATTTATCATGTCTGTGCGCGAATCCAAAAATTAAATCGTAGATTTTCACCAATTGGTCATTCCGTTACTTTCCAAAATTTTGTTTTGATTCAAATTGCACAGGATTCTCTCACAAACGAATCACTCATAGTGTGTATATTTCTCTCAGTGTACGAGATTTCTAAGAGTAAATATAATGGAATGTAAGTTCTCGCACACAATTATGAAGGACGGAATATTTGAGGTGAAAGGATCTTTTCATTGGAATACAATTATTGGGAAACCGAAAATATTGTCTCTAATTTACACATTCAATATCTTTTCTTTTCTTAGTATGCCTTAGCTCTCCACGCGGTAACTGATTTTGCAATTCGGGCTCGGTTGGGACTTTCTTGGGTTTAAGGTGTATTTGGTTAAAAAAATGGGAATAGTTGGGAAATTCGGAATTGAAAATTGTTCCTATGATATCCGTTTGTACTTTTTCGGGCTTTTGCTCATTTTTTTTCTTTTCTTTTTTTTTTCTTTTTATTTCTATTTTCGTTGAGCATTCTTTTATTTTTTCCTTGCCCCTTTTTATGCACTTTTCGGACTTTATTTGATGAGTATTTGATTTTTACAATTCCGGGCTAATTGGGTTTTTTTGGGTTGTCAAACGAAGGGAAAAAACTTATTTGGATGAAATTGGATTTCAAAAAGGTTAATTTTTTACGACTTTTTATGGCTAATCTTTTTGGATAAGAAACGAGGGCCTACTTCATTGCCCGAATCACTAATTGCGTTACCATATGCGTCTCGAGGTGAATTAAATTTAGAGATTTATTTAGCGCATTTTTTAAGACAACCTTCCATTTCCCATAATCGATCAAAGTGAAGGAATTGTGATCCCGGCGACTTATTTTAACCGCTAAAATGAACTTTGAGTTAACTATTAACTCGGACTGATTTTAGTTTCTCATAAAAATTGATAGGCTCGAAATCTCACTAGGTTTGATAATCTCCACATTTATTCATCAAGTCGTCGATTGACGCTCAATTTCCATCCTTAGTTAATTTTGGCTTTGTGCATTTGATTGTTACAAATTCGAGACTTTAAATAAAATGATGGTGATATTTTAAAAAAAATTAAATTCCAATTTTTTTATTTATTTTAAAGAAAATATTTTTGGATTTTTAAAATTTTCAATTTTTTTTTGCATTTGGACTTTGTGAAATGTAAGCATGCGTGCGTACCCCCTCCCCCCTCCCCCCCCCCCCCCCCCCCTAAATTAGGCTTTTGCAACGTCCCGAGGAAAAAAGGAAAACCGAATTAAGGAGAGTGTAAAAACCAATTAACAAAGTACACAAATGCAAGAATTTAAAAATAAGCACAAGACACACAAGATAAGCAGTCCAATTTCCATTAAAATATGATAAAAGTTACATAATTGTGGAAAATGGAAAGAAAACAGGGCCAAAACATCCGCACAGCAAGGAAACTAAAATGGGGACCAGTTGGAGGATTCGGGGGGCGTTGAGGCCATAGGTATCATAAAAGTAGGAGGGGGAGGGGCATTAAAAGACATTTAGAACATTTGAGCCTGAAGGCGGTGCAGCATGCTCGTATCGCGCCGATATGCGTGTTGGTCCTCCTCCTTATTAGGGTCATAGCGCGCTATGAACCCCAAAAGTTATGTTTCAAGTGCAGAGTTGCGCGCATCAATGTTGCTTCCGGGAAGCTCATAGTCGGGATCCTCCTCTTCCACGTATTTGGACTCCTCCTCATCACTATCGTCACTAGAAGAGGTGACCTATCTAGCTTGGTGAATGGCTCTTTGTGATGCACATTTGGTGAGGGTAAGTTGTCTAAAAGGATTTGGCAGATGCAGAATTCTGGTGGGTGGTTGAATGTCCACGTCAGAGAGAAGAGATGAGATGAGCCTGGCATAGGGGAGCGGGGCAGCTCCTTTTTCATCCATGGTGGCATGGAAAATGTCTCGGTATACTATGTGGGCCAAGTGGACAGTGGAGTGTGGGTCATCGAGGTGGAAGACAAGGGTGGCTTGACGAGGGCGCATGATGGAATCGTTTGAAATTTGTATAATCTTGGCGCAAACGATTTGGAAGGTGATGCGCGCTTTAGCATCTAGTTGGCCGAAGGGAAAAGGGACTCGAGGCAACTATTGTCCAGGTAAGATACGGGTAATGCATACATCTTTGTCTAGGGGGCTGTTGTTGGGGTATTGGAATTGGGATGGGTGAGGGACATCCTTTTCCGTCATCTTGCGAATGAGGATGTCGAGTGAGAACGGGATGGGGGTTTAGTCCACGTACGCCTTAGCTTGAAAATTATCGGTGTACATGAGGGACCCATAGAAGGAACGCACCTCGTTGGCCCAGATGGCATCGAACGTCTCATTGAGGAAACAACACCACCCCTTTGCGATGAAGAGGGTAGTGACGTTGGCGGGCAGCTCCTCCCACAAAATTTGTCTCTCAATGTGAAGCTTGCGGGCATGACTGAAGAAGCGGTGACACCAACATTGCTCCTCATAGGAACGAAATGGGAGCGGCCAATTTTTAGTAATGACCATGGAGTTGTATTTTTCTGGGGGTGGTTGGTTGGCCATGATGGGTGATTTTCTTGGAAATAGAGGGTGGAATATAGAGGGAGAGAGTTTGTGTAAATTAAAGGTGTGGTGAAATAGGGTGGCATAGGGATTTATTTATCGGTGGGGGAAGGGGAAGGTATAGGTTTTTGGAAGGAAGGGTTTGGGAGGGAAAGGGGTGGGTTGGGAAGAGGGAAGAGATGAAATGGAGGGAGATGAATGGATTGGGGAGATGAATCTAGGGAGTTGTAAAGTTACAGGAGACGGACCGATCTGCGTACCCAGGGGAGGATCGGTTTGCATTCCTTTTTTTTTAAATTACTCCCATGTGGACCGATCCGCGTGCCCAGGGGAGGATCGATCCATGTTCCTTTTCTTTCCAGAATCCTCCAGCTGCAGGAATGCTCTTCGAAATTGGTGCTTAGTGGTTACCCTTGACTTATCAAAATGAAAAACTAAGACTCTAATGACTCTAACTTAATCACATCTATAATAAATAAGATTTCACCTCATACACGTCGGGGGCGCGACGACCTCTCCAATTCAGCTCACTCAACCCTGTAAACGGGGTCCGACAACCAAATGGTGTCGATATCTTCTATGCATGCCTCTACATATGGCTTTAGGCGTTGACCATTAACTTTGAACGTGTTCCCCCTTTTGGATCATCCAACTCCACAACTCTGTGGGGAAACACGATCTTAACAACGAATGGGCCAGTCCAATAGGACCGCAATTTACCCAGAAATATATGGAGCTGGGAGTTATAGAGGAGTACCTTTTGTCCAGGTTGAAACTCTTTCCGTCGAATAATCTTATCATGCGCGAGTTTCATCCTTTATTTTGAAATCTTGGCATTCTCATATGCATCATTGCGTATCTCCTCCAACTCATTCAATTGAAGCTTGCAAGTTTCACTGGCTTTATCCATATCATAATATAACCTCTTGATGGTTGAGTACACTTTGTGCTCCAACTCATCAGGAACATGGCAAGGTTTTCCATACACAAAGTGGAATAGGGACATTCCCAGTGGGTTCTTGTATGTGGTACAGTAGGCCCATAGTGAATCATTCAATCGAAGGGACCAATCTTCGGGTTAGGATCGATGGTCTTCTCAAGGTTGTTTTTGATTTCACGATTGGCCAATTTGGCCTACCCATTCGTTTTTGGGTGATAGGTCATTCAAACCTTATGAACGACACCATACTTTCTCATGAGCGTCTCGAATGGCCTATTGCAAAAATGCGTGTCAGTATCACTAATTATCACTTTCGGAGCACCGAAGCAAGAAAGTATGTGCTCCTACAGGAACTTTATCACCATTTTATTGTCATTACTCTTGGTAGATATATCTTCCACCCATTTAGAGACATAGTATACCACGACTAGGATGTATAGGTATCCAAAGGATAGGGTAAAAGGGCCCATGAAGTCAATACCCCAACAATCTAAAACCTCAATGATGAGAATCAGGGTCAATGGCATCATGTCTCGTCGGGTAATCTCCCCCATCCGTTGACACATGTCACAAGATTTGTAACAATTATTTACATCTCGAAACATTGTGGGACAGTACAAACCTCTTTGGTGAATTTTAGCGACTGTCTTTTTCACGAAAAAGTAGACTCCACATGCTTCTGAATGACAGAATTGGTTGACTTTAGGAATTTCGGCATCCTGTATGCATCATCGGATGATTTGGTCGGCGCAATATTTAAACAGGAGGGGATCATCATTGAAAAACATGCGCGACCAATTGATAAACCTCTTCTTATCTTGCGATGTCCACTCAGGAGGGACAGCTCCCGTGAAAAGATAGTTCACTATATTCGTAAAGATCATCTATGGGTGTAAGATCGCTAGGTACGTCGGATGAGAGTCATGATAGGTTATCGGCTACGACGTTTTCTACTCCTTTTTTATCTATAATGGAGAGATTGAACTCTTATAGGAGAAGGATCCACCTTATAAGGCGCGGCTTTGCATCTTCCTTTGTAAGGAGATATTTTAAAGTCACGTGGTCGGTGAAATAAGTAATGGGGGAACCGATAAGATAGGACCGAAACTTGTCAAGTGCGAAGACTACCACTAGCAATTCCTTCTCCGTGGTGGAGTAGTTGAGTTGTGGTCCGGTAAGAGACCAGCTAGCGTAGTAGATGACATGAGCTTTTTTATCTTTCCTTTGGCCCAAAACAACCCCTATCGCATAATCGCATCACACATAGGCTCGAATGGTAAGGACTAATCCAGAGCTTGCATGATGGGAGAGGACACAAGCATGCTTTTCAATTTTTTAAAATTACTTTGGCATACTTCAATCCACTCTAATGGGGTACCCTTCATAAGAAGGTTGCTTAAGGGTTTAGCGATGGTGCTAAATTTCTTAATGAACCTTTTATAAAACCCCGCATGGCCCAAGAAAGAGCGCACGTCCTTAAGAAATTTTGGTGGGGATAGGTCAGCTATGACATTATTTTTTGCTCGATCAACTTCAATCCCTTTGGATACACGATGAGGCCAAGAACTATACCCTCAATTACCATGAAATGGTATTTCTCCTAATTCAGTACGGAGTTCCTTTCCACACATCGGGCTAGTACTTTTTCAAGATTGGATAGACATAGATCGAAGGAGGTGACAAAGACACTAAAGTCATCCATGAGCACCTTTAGCCCTGTCTCAATCATGTCACTGAATAAGCTCAACACGCACCTTTGAAAGGTCGTTGGTGCATTACACAAGACGAATGGCATACGTTTGTAGGCAAACGTTCCAAAGGGGCAAGTGAAGGTTATTTTCTCTTGATCAAGTACATCTACCTCAATTTGGTTATATCCGGAGTAACCATCTTGGAAGAAATAACAAGGGTGGCTCTCTACTCTTTCAAGCCTTTGATCGATAAATGGCAAGGGGAAATGGTATTTCCTAGTTCTTGCATTGAGTCTCCTGTAATCAATCCAAATGCGCCACCAGTGGTGGTACGTTGGGGAACTAGCTCTTCCTTAGAATTTTCGATCACATTTATGCCCGAATTCTTCGGGACGACTTAAATGGGGCTTACCCCCTTACTATTCGATATTGGGTAGATAATCTCGGCATCCAATAACTTTATGATTTTGGTCCTCACCATATTTTTAATTGTGGGGTTTAGCCTTCTTTGCATTTCTCTCGAAGGCTTAACATCCTCCTCGAGGTGAATCTTATGGGTGAAAATCACAGGGCTTACCCCCTTTAGATCAGCTATACACTAACCAAAATCACTCTGGTGGTTCCTCAAAATCTTTAAAATATTACCCTCCTGATCTTCATATAAGCTAGAGGAGACAACAATAGGAAATGTCTCACCCTCTCCTAGGAAAGCGTATTTAACATTAGAGGGTAGTTTCTTCAATTTGAGAGTCAAGAATGTGTCCCTAAAGGGCACCATGCATGTCTTTCTTGGTCGTAACTCTTCGAACCGAGAAACCCAACTAACATCTCTCGTGTCCTCGTTCGACACTCTCTCATCGAGTAAGTCTCTTAACTCCTCAATTTCTCTCTCAAACTCGGTGTAAGATCCCTCGCTCTCATGACTAGACACTAGGTAAGCTTCTAAGGCATCTCCATAGTACTTTTCCTTAATATTCTCTTCTACGATCTCATCAATTAAGCTCACTGCATAAAGATCATCTTCCTCCCCTGCTTATTGGGCTATGTTGAAGATGTTTGTTTCTAAAGTCATATTCTTAAAAGTGAGTTGCATATGCCCATTTCAAGTATTGATCAGTGCGTTAGCTGTAGCTAAGAATGGACGCCCAAGGATGATGGTAACATGATTTTTCGAGGCGAAGGAGGGCTCGGTGTCCCAAGTGACAAAATCTATCAGGAAGTAGAAAGTGTCCACTTGGACTATCACGTCCTCAACTATACCCCTCGGCATCTTCACGATTCAATACGCTAATTAAAGAGTGATCCTTGTGGGATTAAGATCACCCATATCAAGTTTCCTATAAATTGAATAGGGGAGGGTATTAACACACGCCCCCAAGTCAAGTAAGGCTCTTTCAATTTTATTCTCTCCAATGGTGCAGGAAATGGTGGGTGCACTGGATCTTTATATTTAGGTGGGAGATTGTTAAGAAGAACAAAGCTCAAGTTCTTGTAATACCCCATATTTTGATGATTTAAATAATTATGGGAGTAATTATTATTATGGGATTAATTGAATTAAAATGTCAGAATTTAATTGATAAATTAATCCGGATTTAAAAATAAATATTAACTAGCATGCCAAGGGTTAATACTTATTGAGTTAATATTACCATGTGATATGTAATATGAACCTATATACTTTGATAAATTGTCGAGAGTGAATAATACGACAGTTTGGTAATTTAAGTATGACACGCGTGTGATTCGTGTCGGGACTAATTGAATGGAATATAAAGATAAATTATTTTTATGTAACTCATATGGTGATTTTGAGGGTGCCGTTGAGTCCGGAAGAGTCGAGATAGTCAGAAAAATCTACTCGGGTATTTTATTTGTACTCTGGGAGGTTCTAGGCCAAATCGGCACCCCATAGCGGTAGTTTTGTAATTTGGACTTTTGGAAAAAATTAAATGGACGAATATTAGAGAATAATTATATCATCTACAGGAGTTACATTAAGGCTAAGTTGCACAAAAATCAAGAACGGCCTCAGAGGCTGTGAGAGAGAACCAATTTCTAAGAGAGAAGGCTCAATTAGCACCTCCTTGTACAATCAGGACCACAAACGCGTAGATCTAGAAGAGAGGAACGTGTCTATACCAACATCACCAAAGAATTCAAACCTTCGATTTAAAGCAAGTGTTTATTACTTGCTTTCTTTAGCAATAATCATACTCATGTTAGAGTAGGTGTAATTAACCATTGACTTACATGTTAATTGGGTGAAAATTGGAGTTTAAATGATGAATCGAGGTTGGGTTAATTAGTTGCTGATATTCCTTTATGTATGTAGAGGTTAAACTACGAAATTGAATCGTGTATTGATGAACGAATCTGATTTAATTAGGTTATTTAGTTGAAATTCAGGAAACTAAGATTCATGTGAATTAATTTGGGGGTTTCGTATAATTATGATGATTAATGACGAATTAAGGATCCTAGGATGTTAGGAATGACTTATAATATGTTTTGTGTCTACGAGTATTGATGATGAGGTGTTGGTAATTGAATTTGAGAGGTTTTTAGGTTTCAAAATGGTGAGAAACGAAGAAAATTTTGGTAGGAAGACAAACAGCACAATCTCACGCGAAGTCGTTTGAGCAAGATGGCATCTCACGTGAAGTCGCTCGAACGACACATGGCAGTCGTTCAAACGACATGCCACCTGGTTCGAGCGACAGAGGTAATTTCTTGTATTTTTCTTCGAGTCCAAATTTGGGTTTACCGGGTCTCTTGGAGTGAGAGAAAATAACCGATAGTAAACTTAAAGAATACAAAATTTCGGGAAAAAGTATGTGAGACTTAATACTCTAATTATTTCGGTATAGAGAGAATGTACCTTATAGATTACGAGAGAGATAGTAATCTAAATATTTATACTATACGTAATGTTGAGATTTAAAATACGTATGAGAAGTATATATGTAGGGTGCAGAAATACCTATAAATTACAATAGGATGTGTGTATGCCTATTATGTGATATAATTATTAAGAGCACTAATGGGTGATAACCCGGGGGTGCAAGAATCTTATTGTTAGGTTCACTAATGAGCAGGGATTCCATTGTTAAGTGTACTAATGGGTGATAACCCAGGGGTACAAGAATATTATTATAAGTGTACTAATGGGTGATAACCCGGAGGTATAAGAATATTATTATAAGTGTAGTAATGGGTGATAAACCGGGGGTACAAGATTATTATTATAGGTGCACTAATGGGAGATAATAAGGGGGAGCAGTATTATTATGGTTAGCTGTGCTAATGGGTCTTAGCCCAGGGGCGTAGTATTAGACTATATATATATATATATATATATATATATATATAGGGAAGATGTGACTATATGTATATATACGTAAACCTGAGAATCATTCAACTGTGTATAGTTAGTAGAGATGAAAATGTTGATAAATAAAATAATTCCTAAGAGTATAATTGATTTATTATGAAAACAAGAAAACATATTAATTTGTTGTTCAACATAGGCTAATTTGAAAGTGTATTGTATGGACAATACGGGTATACTACTAGTGAGTATAGGTACCATTAGAATGACTTCAGACTAGTTAGACTAGGTGGTATAACTAGGGGGAAGATTAGATGTACGTTAGGCGTGCACTATAGATGAAAGGTGAGAAGCTCATGTGAGAATTCGATAACTAACATGCGTAGAAGACTTGTTTTAAGAACCAGTTTTAAATACTTGCTAAATCATTTTTAAACCTCGGGCCGTGACCCGTTTATTGCATTTCTATATATATATATATATATATATATATATTAATCCAGGTGCTCATCCGCAGGGATACCAGAATTAAAGATTGGATGGTTAGACGTGATGCAGCTATTGTGGAAGTTGTAGGTCCTTGCATTAGATGCAATCTATTCTTTTCATTCAGTTTCTCTTAGACTTCCTATTTATGGCATGTGTCACCCGCTCCTAGTCTTTTATCAGAGTTATTGTATTTAGTTTCTTTGATAGTTTGGAGTTTTTAACTAGGAGGCTTTACCCAGTCTTGTTTAATTTGAGTATTAAATTCTTGTTTAGTACTTATTATTCCTATGTATGGTGAATGGCTTATAATTTACTTTTGGAATGTTGTGGTTAAATGGTTTTATAAAAAAAATATATTGACACTTAGCTTAATTATATTATAGGTGATTAATATGGATTATATTATTTTCGATAATGATGCTAAGAATGAACCGATCGTATATCCTATTTTAAAATTTGATAAAGGATTGATCACCCTATATTTAATTGGGCAGGGTGTCACAGGTGGTATTAGAGCATCAGGTTCTAGAGTCCTTTAGGATCTATACGGCTTATTATGTTTTTAGCTTTGCATCTTTTGATATGGAGCCCTATTTTTAGGACTGTTGTGATCTTAATTTTGCGATTACGTCTTCAGCTATTTGAGATTTAATAATAACTATGGACTAATAAAATTCTTTCTCATCTCAGATGCCTCCTCGACGTGTGCCAAGAGACAGACAGGCCCAGCCAGAGTAGCCGGCAGTACAGGCTCAGGGTACGATGAACGCAGCAGAGGTTGCCGCGATAGTTGCACAAGCGGTGAATGCAGCCTTAGCGGTGGTGCAACAGGCCCCACCCTAGGTTCAGGCAGTAGCACCAGTTCTAGTAAATCCGTTTTCCACAACATGGGAAAGAGTGAGAGAGTCCTTTCAGAGGGAATGTCCCCTAGAGTTCATGGGCAGTTTGGATGTGGTTATTGTCAGTCAGTGGAAGAAATATAGACATCGACACCTTCATATGTATGAGTGCACTGAGGTTCAGAGGCAAGTGTTGGCTACCTTTAAGCTAAGAGGGGCAGCCTTACAGTGGTGGGAGTCCACTACTATGACTGAGGTGCGAGAGTTGATGTCGATCAGTGACTTGTGTGTGCGGTTCGACCGTAAGTACTTTCCGTCCGCCATCAAGACTGAGATTAGGTGAAAACTTTTGGACCTCAACCAGGAAGGGAGAACAGTTGAAGAATACGATGAAGAGTTCACGCGATTAATAAATATGGTACCGGATGAGGTGCTTACTGAGGAGAAGTGCATTCAGATGTTCATGGATGGCTTAACTTGGAGGATACGCCAGCATCTCTTGGGTAACCTTTCCCTGCACTCATATATAGACATTCTAAATGTAGCCTTGTTGGATTGTGTAAGGACATTTTGTCCATTGTCAATATGTATGTCGTAAGCCATTACACCGTTGAAGAAATTCAAGATCACATCTACATCAACAGATACGAATATCAAAGCGTCTTCAACATCATAACCTCTGCAAGAATGAACTTGGTAAAGTTTTGTTTCTAAGTCCCTTAAAATTTCATACTTAGTATTGGGAAATTTTTATGAAATTTTTATGAAAGTTTTATGAAATTATAAAAATCGGACCGGTCCGCCCCTTTTAAAAATGAACCGATCCGCCTCCAGACCGGTTCGCCTACCTACCGGACCGATCCGGTTGTAAGTATACCACGGACCGATTGTAAACTGAAGAAGCCTATTTTAAAAATGAACCGATCTGAGGTCGGACCGATCCGCCTCCAAGCCGGGCCGGTCTACCTGGGATAAAATCGAACAGTTCCGTGAGTGTTTTTACCACCGACTCATATTTCTTATATATATACCTATTTTGGGTGACGAATTTTCCAAGTCTTTGAGAAAACATTTCTAAGAGTTAAAACACAACAAGACTTCGATTTTTGATGTGCCAAACATCTTTTTGATTCACACACGAAAATCCTAATTACTTTTGTGAATCTTTTGGAACCCTAGAGCACAAGCTTTGCTATTGTTCAACTTTTGTGGGGAGAGCTTTGTAACCAAGGGATGTGTGTCATTACTGAGGGAGTCTCTACAAAGTTTTATGGCTGCGTGTCATTGAGGAGTGTTGCGGTTCTTCCTTTGTTGTTTGGGCTGCGAGTCCTTGGAGGGTGCTACGTGTATTCTCTTATTGAGTTCAATACTTCTTGCCTCTGTGGGTTGGTTGCGCGTTGATCCATTGCAGATTTCTCTATGTAATTGTAAGTTGTGATTTATATATTCATAGTGAAATAAAGGTCTTACCCGAAAGAGGTTTTTCCCTGAAATCTGTGTCTCAGCATATTTACTGTGTTGCATGCTTTATTTATTTATGGGTTGACACACGCACCTTAGATGCATGTTTAGGGACTCTAATTAAGTAAGTGGTACTTGGAAACTTGCGAATTTAATTTAAATCAATTATCACACATTGGCAGTCTTCAAATTGGTATCAGAGCAGATTACGCTAATTTATCGCGTATTCCTATTTTCCGCAAAATTGTGTGACATTGATTTTTTTTTAAAATCAGTTTTGTGAAAAATCACAATTTTTCCTATGGAGCACTTATATAATCAGATGCCTATTTTTTACGGGTCTAATTATGCCTACTTGAAAGCTCGTATGAAATCGATTTTAAATCTATTGATGAGCGTGTTGGGTTGCTTTGCGAAAATGGTTGGACTCCTCCCACGGTCACTGTTAATAACATCACTACTTTAAAACCCGTGTCAGCTTGGACTGAAGATGATTATAAATTGTTCATTTTTAATTCCCGTGGTCTGAGTGCTATTTCTGGAGTTGTCTCTCCTGATGAGTTTCGTTGAATTACGACTTGCACCACGTCTAAAGAGGCTTTTGTTGTTTTGAAATTGACACATGAGGGTACGAACGCGGTTAAAGAATCAAAATAACAAAATTTGGCCACCCAATTTGAAACTATCACCATGTACTACACCAAAAACAGGAATCTGGCACGGTTTAAAACTATGTCAGATCAAATCTGGCACGATTTTGAACTGTGCCAGAATCAGGTGTTCCAAAATGCTATTTTTTTCTGGCACGGTTTAAAAGTGTGCCAGATTTGGCCAAACAGGAACACTTCTGGCACACAGAATTTGATATTTCTGGCACACTTTTGGCACAGTTTTTAACTGTGCCAGATTTAGCACATTTTCATAAAAATTTGGCACAGTTCAAAATCGTGCCAAATTTAGCACACTTTTGGCGCGGTTTTGAACTGTGCCAAATTTTTTAATAAAAAAAATCATTATTTGAAAGCACGAAAATTCACAAATTGAAAATATTGCACGTTGTTGATGAACTAATGTACATACAAACTTCAAAATACTACAAGTCTTTAATAGTTCACAGGCCAAAAAAAATTGGGCAGAGTTTCCTCTATTTTATGGACCTTCCAAAACCTGTTAATACAAAACCTGTCTAACATAAAACCCGCACGGCCACAAAATATAACAATTAACTTACAAAATCCCGTACGGCCATAAAAGTTAACAATAAAACTACAAAAGCTCGCACGGCCATAACACAAAAAAGTAGAATCATGAATAAACCCCTTGTTGTAAACCATTAAGTTCTCTGTGTGTTCCACGTGAATAAATGCCAACGATCAAATGTTCTCCTGCAAAATAAATAGGATACAAAAAGATACGATATTAGTAACCCAGTAATTTACAAAACAAACTTACTCAAACTAAAAAATTACTTACAGGAGTGGAAATTATCGACATATTCTCAAACCGTGAGACCCGGAACTACGCGATCAGTTCATACGAGTTATATTGGTCCCGTGGGAGGTGTCCGTGCCTCTAACGGGGACGTTTGGTGGCTGGTTTAGATTTTCACCCTTTAACAGCTTGTTTTTAAGTCTAGGTGTTGATTGTTACAAATTATCATCGTATTCTCAAACCGAAAGACCCGAAACTATGCGGTCAGTTCCTACAAGTTACATTGGTTCCGTACGAGGTGTTCGTACCTCCTACGGGGATGTTTGGTGGATGGTTTAGGTTTTCACCCTTTAACGGCCTATTTTTAAGTCTAAGTGTTGATTTTTGCAAATTATCGTCATATTTTCCAATCGGGAGACCCGCGACTACGCGGTCAGTTCGCACGAGTTACATTGGTCCCATGCGAGGTGTTCGTGCCTCTAACGGGGACGTTTGGTGGCTGGTTTAGGTTTTCACCCTTTAACGGCCTGTTTTGATTTTTGCAAATTATCGTCATATTCTCAAACCGAGAGATCCGTGACTAAGCGATCAGTTCGTACGAGTTGCATTGGTTCCGTGCGAGGTGTTCGTGCCTCTAACGGGGACGTTTGGTGGATGGTTTAGATTTTTACCCTTTAACGGCCTGTTATGATTTTTGCAAATTATCCTCATATTCTCAAACCGAAAGACCCGCAACTACGCGGTCAGTTCGTACAAGTTACATTGGTCCCGTGCGAGGTGTCCGTGTCTCTAACGGGATCGTTTGGTGGCTGGTTTAGGTTTTCACCCTTTAACGGCTTATTTTTTAGTTTTAAGCGTTGATTTTAACCAATTATCATCATATTCTCAAACCGGGAGACCCGAGACTACGCGGTCAGTTCCTATAAGTTACATTAGTCCCGTGCGAGGTGTTCGTGCGTCTTACGAGGATGTTTGGTGGCTGGTTTAGGTTTTCACCCTTTAACGGCCTGTTTTTAAGTCTAAGTGTTATTTTTGCAAATCATCGTCGTATTGTCAAACTGGGAGACCCGAGACAACGCGGTCAGTTCGTATAAGTTACATTGGTCCCGTGCGAGGTGTTCGTGCCTCTAACGAGGACGTTTGGTGGATGGTTTAGGTTTTCACCCTTTAACGGTCTGTTTTTAAGTCTAAGTGTTGATTTTTGTAAATTATCGTCATATTCTCAACCCAGGACTACGCGGTCAGTTCCTACAAGTTACATTGGTCCCGTGCAAGATGTTAGTGCCTCCTACGTGGACGTTTGGTGGCTGGTTTAGGTTTTCACCCTTTAACGGCCTGTTTTAGGTCTAAGTGTTATTTTTGCAAATTATCGTCATATTCTCAAATCGAGAGACCCGCGACTACGCGGTGAATTCCTACAAGTTACATTGGTCCCGTGCGAGGTGTTCGTGCCTCTAACGGGGTCGTTTGGTGGCTGGTTTAGGTTTCCACCCTTTAACGGCTTGTTTTTAAGTCTAAGTGTTGAGTTTTACAAATTATAGTCGTATTCTCAAATCGAGTTTTTAAGTCTAAGTGTTGATTTTTGTAAATTATCCTCATATTCTCAAACCGGGAGACCCGCGACTACGCGGTCAGTTCCTACAAGTTACATTGGTCCCGTGCGATGTGTTCGTTCCTCCTACGGGGTCGTTTGGTAACTGGTTTAGGTTTTCACCCTTTAACGTCTTGTTTTTAAGTCTAAGTGTTGATTTTTGCAAATTATCCTCATATTCTCAAACCGGCGCGGTCACTTCCTGCAAGTTACATTGGTCCCGTGCGAGGTGTTCAGGCCTCTAACGGGGTCGTTTGGTGGCTGGTTTAGGTTTTCACCTTTTAACGGCTTGTTTTTAAGTCCAAGTGTTGATTTTTACAAATTATCGTGGTATTCTCAAATCGGGATACCCGGGACTACGCTGTTAGTTCCTATAAGTTACATTGGTCCCGTGCGAGGTGTTCGTGCCTCCTACGGGGATGTTTGATGGATGGTTTAGGTTTTCACCCTTTAACGGCCTGTTTTGAAGTCTAAGTGTTGATTTTTGAATATTATCATCATATTCTCAAATCGGGAGACCCGCGACTACGCGGTCAGTTCGCAAGAGGTTACATTGGTCCCGTGCGAGGTGTTCGTGCCTCTAACGGGGACGTTTGGTGGCTGGTTTAGGTTTTCACCCTTTAACGGCTTGTTTTTAAGTCTAAGTGTTGATTTTTTCAAATTATCGTCATATTCTCAAACCGGGAGACCCGGGACTACGCGATCAGTTCGTACAAGTTACATTGGTCCCGTGTGAGGTGTTCGTGCCTCTTACGGGACCGTTTGGTGGTTGGTTTAGGTTTTCACCCTTTAATGGCTTGTTTTTAAGTTTAAGTGTTTATTTTTGCAAATTATCGTCATATTCTCAAATCGGGAGACCCGTGACTACGCTGTAAGTTCGTACAAGTTACATTGGTCCCGTGTGAGGTGTTCGTGCCTCTTACGGGACCGTTTGGCGGTTGGTTTGGGTTTTTACCCTCAAACGACTTGTTTTTAAGCCTAATATAGATATTTCCAAATTATCGTCATATTCTCAAATCGGGAGACCCACGAACACGCGATTATTTCCTATAAGTTACATTGGTCCCGTGCGAGGTGTGTGTGCCTCGTACGGGGCCATTTGAGGACTGGTTTGAGTTTTTACCCTTTAACGGCTTTTTTAAGCCTAAATCTAAATATGTTTTCTAATATTTCTAGCCGCTTTAATCAGACAACTATAACCACAAAATGAATCAATCAAACATGAACATAAGAAATTTACAAACTTGTGGAACCGGTGTGTCGATTTCACGAAAGCCTATAGATTCCATCGTCTTGCGTATCTATGATACAATCTACACGAAGAAAACATTGATCAAAATATGAATAATTTTTTTACTTTCACCCTCACTGTTATTTGAACTTTCAAATTACTCTCTGTATATAATATTATCATGCACTTTCATACCAAAGAAAACTATATACATACCCTTACTTTACGTCTAAGGTTTCATTTTTCTTCATCTTCCCATGAGTGATTTTAGCTACAATTTCGAATACAGCCTGCAGAACATGATTAGAATAACCATATTAGAACAAGAGAGATCATAGAAAAAACTAATGTAGGCGTAGAAAAACCGTTAGATTCGATTGAAACTTTATTTGTATCGAAGTAATACAAGCTCCAACTATTATTTTAAGAACACGAGTAAGTCACATTTCAAATCCTTTCAAACAGTGCAAATAACACAATTAAAGGAATGCCTTAAACTATGGAAAGAAACTAGAGACCAAATTTATTAAAACAAAAAAGAAGAGTACAAGCAGACAAATAAACCCAAAATTAGAAAAGGAAATAAACCTAAAGCCTTATAAACATGACTACAATGATCAACAGTCTCAAAGTGAAAAGTGTCCAACTGATACATGTCATGTTGAGGCTATTCACTATCAGTACAACTTAGAAAATGAATGGATGAAATTCTATATGAAATAGAAATTCAAAAAGGCCACATGTAATACCCCGTATTTTTATGCTATATTAATTTGGGGATTTATTAAATTTAATGTGACGGTTTATTTAATAAAAAAACGAAAATTAATTATGTAATAATTATTAACGTGACGAGAGTTAGTAATTATGGGAAACTTGTTGAATATTACTAATGAGCATAGTAATATATTATATTGGTTATATTGATTGTCATAAGTGAATTAAATGACTATTTCAGCAATTTAAGTCGGGACGTGCCCGTGTCACGTCAGGACTAATTTTGTTAAATAAAAAGTAAATATTTTATAAGTTGTTCGTATGGTCGTTTTGAGTGCGTCAACGCATCTGGAAGGGTTGAGATAGTCAGAAAAGTATACCCGGGGGTTTAGTTTGGGTCTCGGGGCGTTTTTAGGCCTAATTGGTGCCCCGGGAGGGCATTTTAGTCATTTTACATAAGTGGGTAATTAAACCCACGAATTTCAGCCAACCTATATCAGCCATTAGGTCAGCCTCTTAGGGTTAGAACATTCACAAATCAAGTGACGACCATTGGAGAAGAGAGGAGAGAGCTCCGAGGCAATCCAAGGCCAAAAAGCCACCGGTTTGCACCGCCACCACCACCACCGCGTAGATCACGAGTCAAGGAGCGTAGCCATACCAAAATAAGCCGTGAATCTACATACCAAAATCCCAGGCAAGTGTTTAAACTTGCTATTTTCATTGATGCAATCTTCATGATTAGTTAGGAATGTATTGTGATAAAAACTATGGAAGAAAACCCCATTTTTGATAGGAGAACCCATGTAGTATTGATGTATATGTTAATTCTGGAAACCCTTGTCATGTAGAGGTAATCATCCACGAAATTTGGTTATCATAATAAAGAAATATTGGAGAAAGATTCATTAGAAATCTGTTTAAGAAAATTATAGGGTTCTTGATGATTGGACATGATTTTAGGTTGAAAATCCATGTTTAATGATAGTTATACACATGCTTTACGTTATAAACACCTGGTATAATGTTATGATGATGAAAGTAGGATTTTTGGGACGATTAGAATGGAAAAACATAGTTTTGGATGAAGAAGTTTGATAAATCCCGTAACTGCATTCTGCAGAATTTTGCCCAGACCTGCTTGATCGATCGATCGAGCCTAGAGCATCGATCGATCGAAGGTTCGATCGATCGAGCCCCAAGCTTCGATCGATCGACCCCTCCTGGCAGACTCCTATTTCCCTCGTTTAATTAGTTAAATTAAGTTTATCGTGAAATAATTTTTGGGCATTCTAAATAAAATGATTTGGGAGACATTGAGGACCAGTAGGGTATATGTAATAATGTTGGAACCTTTAATATTCAACGAGAATGATATTTATGGGAGATTTACTTTAGGTTGTTAGATTTATGAATTTAAAGGGTGAGGTGCGTAAGAGAGTTACGTTGGAATCTAATAAAGTCACTTACTGATTTTCAGATGTGTGGGGATATAATCCACGAGTGTTAGGTAATAAGTGAGAAAACCCCTTCGAGTTAAGGTTAGGAATAAAACCTTATACGTAATTCTATAACTGTGAAATTAAGGATTAATGGTATAATTACGGGTGATGAGAAGAACCTATTTCAATATGATAAAGGGGTATATTTATATGATTGTGTGTACATATATTATATGCATGTGAAAAACATATCGCGCTACTTGCTATCCTTGAGGTTACCGCGCTGGGACAGTCTTATCTCGATGGGACCTTTATGGGGGATATTGACTTGTACCCTAGAAGATAGATATCCTTGGTACAGGCTATCGAATCGATAGTTCAGACGGTCCTAAGAGACGCGAGTATGTGACATCCTCTTAGAGACTTGGAATCTATGCTTCGCCTCAATATTGTTTGTGTATGTGTTAATACAATTCGAGAGTGATTCTGAATTCGTATTCCCCTTTATTTGAGTGGTATGGGGTTTGGATAGTGGAAGTATGCACGCACCATAGTTTTATTCGGGGTGCTATTATATATATATATTATACGAGTAGTTAATATATATATATATATATATATATATGAGATTATGAAATTTGAGACAGACTACTGTGATTGGATAAGTAGGACATGGTTGTTGACTTATATTATAAATACTTGTTTTGAGAAAGTATAAAATGTCACGGGTACTTTATAAATTTTTACGAAGTTAAAGATAGAGAACTTTGGATACAAATTGGAACATCTTTTTAAATCGAAATCGTGTATTGTAAATCTTTCGAGTAATCTAAGTTAAGTTAAATCTTTTAGAAAGACTAGTATGATAAATGTTAAAACAAACCGTTGGAAAGGTTAGTGCGATAGGTGTGCACATTAGAAGAGAGGTGAGTATTTTCTCAAGAGAGGGACGTACTAATATGTTGTTGCATTGGCATGTATCAATTTAAATACTTGCTAAACGTATTTTAAATCAGACACACTTTCGGGCTCTGACCCATTTCTTTTTCTCTCTCTCTCTTATATATATATGTATATTTTCAGGTGCCCAGCCACAGGGGCGTCTTGCTTAGGATCCCTTGAGAAGAACGAGCTGCAGCTTAGGTGGGAGTTCCAGGTCACTTGAGTAGACGTCTTCCGTTATTGACTCCACTCCTAGTACTCTCATTTATTGGGCACGTGTCGCCACTTTTCATCATTTCATTTGTTGTTGGGACATTTATATTTAAGTTATTTCCGGATTGTTCTATGGGATTTATTCAGGATGGATTTGTGATTTTAGTTTCATATGTTGACATTCGATTGACGAATGTATTATGTTATTTAGCTTTTTGTGGTGTGATTCTTAATTGTAGAAATATTGTTCTAAATAAATAAATCTTTTTCTTTAATTAAAATTTGGAAAGTTTGTATGAAAAATGTTTTTGACACTTAGCTTAATTATTTAGGGTGTTAAATTGGAAAATTTATTTTATCGTCAGTGATGCTGAGAATGAACCAACTGTTAACCTTGATTTAATTTAATAAAGGAGTGATCGCCCGGTATTTAATTAGGCGGAGTGTCACACCACACATGTGGTAATACCACCATATATTTAGTTAAATGAGGACTCAAGATAGTGCTGGAAGTTGTAGCAGTGCTTTAGATTCTCTCTTGGAATAACTCCAAGTGTACATAGCCTAGTCCTAGTTAACCAGCACTATGCTATATGGGGAAGTTGTGACTGTGACAAATTTTAAGTCTTCAAGATGACATTGACTTAATATACTAGGATGTTTAACAGAAACTAAGTCATAATTTATATTTCTAATGAGAAAATGCTCTTTCCCTGAAGATGAAGAACTCTACTTTTAGTTTACCAAGTGTTTAGGTGTATTCGAGCAATGCCAACATTTAAATGTGTTCACTGCAAGTACGACTCTTTCACTGCAACACTTACTTGATACTTTCTCTTGGAAGTAGGTTTTAGGGGGCACTCTAACAGCCCACCAAATGCAACACCTTTCATATCTCATGTGATCTAGGTGTACAATATGGTCCAAATTAAAGAGTTAAAGAACACCAAAATTTTTAAAGGAGAAAATCAAAGAACATCCACAAAAAAGCTCTTGTCGGGATATATATGTGAACGAGTTCGCACGCACTTTTCTAACTCAGACATGGATACAATTTCTCTAATGTGTTGTGCCTCGGATTAAAGGTTTAATTAATTACGACGGTGGATGAGAGCTAACACTGATCCTGGTTTGATCCCAAAATTGGAGACGAATTTTAAGTTAAATGGCAAATGGGGTTGTAATTTGGATTATGACGTGTTCAACTATTTTAATCCTAATCTGGTTAAGAATAATTTTGATTATAGTGAACGGTCGCAGAAACAGAAAGAGGGCCGTAGGATTCTTCCACCCTTACACCAATGACGGCGGTGGAGGAGAGAGAGTTCTGTGGTGTGCAGTCAAATCCATTCAGGAAGAAAGTTTGGATCTCGATTGTGTTGTGTACATAGGTGATCATGACGCTTCCCCTCACAATCTCATGGCTCGAGCACTCGATCGCTTTGGGGTCAACTTAATTTACCCTCCTCAGGTGGTTCATCTATGTAAAAGGAAGTGGGTTAAAGAAACCACTTATCCTCGCTTCACCATGATTGGTCAAAGTCTTGGTTCTGTTTACCTCTCCTGGGAAGCTTTACGCAAGTTTATTCCTGTATATTATTTTGATACTAGTGGATATGCTTTTACCTATCCTGTTGTGAGGATGTTTGGGTGCAAAGTTATTTGTTACACGCACTACCCAACAATCAGTTTAGACATATTATCTCTAGTTCGTTCCCGGAATTCAATGTACAATAATGATTCCATGGTTGCTAAGAGCATTCGGCTCTCCCAGTGCAAAGTCATCTATTATGCATTTTTTAGTTGGATTTATGGGATTGTTGGTTCTTGTGCACACATTGTAATGGTAAATTCTTCATGGACACAATCTCATATTGAGAAGCTTTGGAGAATTCCAAGTCGTACCAAGAGAATATATCCTCCTTGTGATACTTTAAGACTCCAGGCGCTTCCATTGGAAAGTCTAGCACTACCTCCAAGAATTATTTTTGTGGCTCAATTTCATCCTGAGAAGGCACACAGTCTTCAACTTGAGGCATTTGCAGTTGCCATCAAGAAATTAGATGTAGACTTTCCTAGACCGAAACTCCAATTTGTGGGAAGTTGCCGGAATGAGGCAGATGAAAAGAGGTTGCAAAACTTTAAAGAACTAGATATCAGACTGAAGGTGGAAGAGGATGTGGAGTTCTACAAGAATCTCAATTACAGAGATTTGGTGAGACTTTTGGGTGGTGTTGTTGCTGGGATCCATTCCATGATAGATGAACATTTTTGGATAAGTTTTGTAGAGTATATGGCTGCGGGTGCAATACCAATTGGTTAGCATTTCCAATGACCTGTTTTACGTAATGGGCATGTGGCTTTTGACCTTTCAAACTTAATGTGAAACATGACTTTCAGCCCTATGGTTTTCACTCATAATTCTGCTGGGCCAAAGATGGACATTGTGTTATAAGAAGATGGAAAGAAAACTGGATTTCTTACTGAAAGCATCTCAGAATACGCAGATGCAATTTTACGAATTTTAGGGATGCCAGAAAATGAGAGACTTGAGATGGATGCAGCTGCAAGGAGACGGGCCGACAGGTTTTCTGAGCAGAAGTTTTATGAAGATTTCAAAGCTTCCATTAGTCCAATTCTATGCCATCGTCCAAGTGATAATTAACTTACGATTCAGTTAAGTAAGAGGTGATGGATATTATTAGTGTCATTCTTTTGGAAAGAAATACGAGCTGAAGTTTTTGTAATGGGAATGGTAGATGTTTATATTTGATTTAATTTTCATATATAGTATAACAAATCCTTTTTCCCCTTGGAAAAAAAATGTGAACATACCAGAAAACAAGGACCAAGAAGATCTGCACTCTTTCGAATAAGTGCGCGAAGTGATATACGGTGTTTCATGGTATTTCCCTTAACATTGAAATGCAAATATACAATAGCTCTAAGTTGGTCACACTCCCAACTTTGAGAAGAAAAATAAGAAAAATGGGTTTTTTGAAATGTTGAACATATGAATATAATCATAAACTCTAGTAAGATAAGCATAGATGCAAGCATAAGCCCAAGTGAAGCACATCATATGAGGAAAACCATGTATATCAATAGTCTTCTACTTAGGTCTGATCAAAGTCCAAATACCCCAACAAAACCAAACACTACATTGGAAAGTTCAAGACTTGATGATCATAAGAAGCAGCCCTGTGGCATATGTGTAGAAACCATAACCTTGCAAAATAGAAACAAAGTTGCAAGCAGTAGCATATACCAAAGTACAGAGGTGACTGATATGGGAAACATAAAATAAACCATATAACCAAGTTATGAAAATTCAAGGCATCGCTATGACAACAAATGTATCACCTATCGTTTTCATTGAAGAAACTCATGATTCCAAAAGAAATAGAGCTTCACTAAAGAGTTAAAGCAAGTTCTTTCAATCATAGGTTGTAGCTTCACATTAGCACAGAGTTTTTGGCTTTATTAAACAACGCAACTTCTGTGTTAGGTGTCTTGATAAGCATAGAGGTGAGTTTATGATGTGCTATTTGTTCCATATCTTACTTGTGCATTAGTAAAGTTCTTGAATAAAAAATGTCCATTGGTGTTACATGTGAACACACTTTCATGCTATCTACTTTATGTTTTGATTAATAGTGTTACATGTACGAGTATTTTGAGGGACCTAGCCTTTAATGTACACTAGATTACTTAAGAAAATCATAATATGCTATACATATGATGTTAAGCAGACCTACATTTTTCAAGATATGATATTCCTTTCTTGAAAGTATTCACATGTGATGGGTTTTCTAACACACATACCGATAACATGTCAAGTAAGAATAAAATAATTGCATTTTCATAATAGTGTCACATAACGAAAGTTCTCAGTCTGATAGTAATTTTTCTTTTTATCATTATTTTTTATATTCGGCTAAGGATCACCTCAACAATGTTTAAATGTTCACCCCAACACGGCACCTATTAAGCATTCATATGAAAGTCAATTGTATTTAATTGCCCAAATTCAACGTGCTTGCATATTTCCGTTTTGAAGTTAAAAAGGGCTCATGATCAATTGCATATGAGAGAGTGGAACATAGTAGACTAAGAATCAGTTGCATACATGTGATTGGGCATCTCAATTTGTTCGTGGGTTATTACGAAAATTCATTATTCATGTACTATGCATCCTATATCATGATTCATTCTCAGAAATACATCAGTGTGTATGGTGGGGATGTCGGTAATTCTTACATCAGTGTGTTTTGTGTGGTTTGACAACAAAACACATAAAAAAATGATATAATAAAAGGGGAAATGAAAAATTGAAAACAAAATACTGAATATAGCATCTATACAGAAACTCAAAACATAGACAAGCTATAATTTGTTTCGCTCTAAATTTCTCTGAGTCATTTCAACGAACACTACATATACAACACAACATAAAAAATGGGAAACTGACCTTTTCAGACCGTAACATATAATATCTCCTTACCCTACACCTCAACTAAACCTTAACATTAACCCTAATTCTAAATCCAAACCAAAGAAGAAGAAATTCCAAACAATCGAAAGGGTATTAGTAGATACCTATAGTTCCAAGTGTGCCACTATTTTTTCGGTGCTATCAATACCGGAGCAAAGGCCTAGAACAGTAGTTGACGAGCGCGGAATTGTGACAAATCACCTCCCTTCTATTCATCCCCTATATCTCCGGTGTCGTCCATAACTCTGTTGAGCAGAGATCGTCGAAAAATGGTGGAAGACGATCTCTATTCACCGGAATAAATTCCTTTATGTTCATCCCTGTACCATCATGAGCTTTAGCTTAGGAATCTGAGAAGAGATATCTGTTCGTCGAACAATCGAGATTGGGTGAAGAGCGGGAGAGGAGAATTGAGTGAATGGCGCGAGAGTGAGCAGGACCAAATCAAAATGAAAAGTGTTTGACTTTAACAATTTATTTTATTTTATTTAACCTTATTAAATTTGGGACAATTTTGGCACGCTTTTAAACTGTGCCAGATTTTTAAGAAACCATGCCAAATTTTAGCACGGTTTAAAACCGTGCCAGATTCTCACTGTCTAAGTGTGCCAGATTGACAGTTTTGGTGTAGTGATGTCTGAGTCTGAATGCTTTGATGATTTTTATGCTCGTTTGTCAGACATTGTTAACACATGTTTTAATTTGGGTGAGGTGATTGAAAACATGCGTGTCGTTAAAAAGATTTTGAGATCTCTCCCAAAACGCTTTATTCCTAAAGTCAATGTTTTGAACTCTTTGGGAAATTTTAAATCACTTAAGTTGGAAGAACTTGTAGGAGATCTTCAAACCTATGAGATTGACATGTTTCCCAAAACCATTAAGGCTAAGGATAATGGCATTGCTTTAAAGACTCATTTTAAGAAAGAGAAAGAAAAAGTTTGTGAGTCCGATTCTGAGGGAGATTTTGATTTTAATGATATGGCCTTGTTTGCGAAAATTTTTAAAAAATTTCTAAACATGAACAAAAATAATTCTTCCAATAAAAAGAATTTTTTTGAGAAAAATAAAAAGAAAGGAAAGGACAGAGAAAGTGGAGAGAGGGAAAAAGGGAATGACTCCGATGAGGAGTGTGAGGAAGATTTTGAGAATGTGACTTGTTTTGAATGTGGGGGTAAGGGGCATAAGTCGTTTGAGTGTCCTACGTGGCTTAGAAAGAAAGGAAAGAAATTAGCCATGCCCACCACACTTAGTGATTGTTGATGTAAAAAATTAGGTTTGACCAAATTGTTTTAATCACAGAAAAAAAGAATAAAGTAATAATAGACAATAGATTTTTAAAGTGGTTCGACCTTGCAAGAATGGCTTACGTCCACTGTTTCTGTTATTGGTGACTATTTGTTTGGAATTCTCGAGGAATGGTTTTCTCAAGAAATTCGGATCCCCTTCCAATGAGGAGGTTACAAAGTATTTATAGCCTTGAGGCTGTACAAATGAAAGGACAATGTGTTGTTATCTAGTAGACATGTACATCTGTATGATAATAAATGAGCATTTAATGCGCAGTCGTCTCCTTGATTATCCTGATTAGAATGCTAAGTAGCTCAGATCGCCTAAGCTGCTCGAACCGCCTAAGTCGCTCGACACGCTCGAGCTGCTAGGGGCCCCTGAGTTCCTCATGGCTTCTTAGTTTCTCGGTGATCTTGAGTTGCTCGGTGATCTTGAGTTGCTCGATAGAAGTATACATATTTGCCACGTTAGCAGACACGTATATGTAAGTGAGTAGTCCATGACAGCAGACTAAATTTGGTATCAACAAGACCCCTCATGAACCTCTTCGATCAGATCTTTCACTTCAGAGGGATGGACACATCTTTGTAGACCTTCTATAATACCTTGTCTATATAAAATTCCATTGGTCAGTACATAACGAGCTGCTTTAAACTTTAGTTTCTTGGCTGCGAGTTTATCAGTTGGTAAAGCCCCCTCCTCAATGTAGGCCCTGATGGGATCCATCCAAGATGGTCCTAAATCAAGGGTAATGAAGTTTATCATCAGATATTTATCAATGCTCCGACATGCCAAGATTTCTATTGGGATTGTTCTTCATAGCTCGGTGTGTGTGGCTGAGGCTAACAGAGCTAAGGCATCTGTTCTTGCATTCTCCAATCTTGGTATTCTAATTAACTGTACAGCGTTAAAGTTCGATACAATCTCCATTTCTTTCACATGATATCGGATCATTAATTCTCCTTTTGCTGCATACACTCCCAACATTTGATTTATAATCAAATGTGAGTCACTGAATACAACGACCTGCTCCATTTTCATAGTTTTGGCTAGACTAAGACCCACGATCATAGCTTCATATTCAGCCTCATTATTAGAAGCCTTAAATTGAAAACGCAGAGCATACTCAACATCAATTTTATCAGGGTTGTTTAAAATAACCCCTGCTCCACTGCCTGTAGTGCAAGAAGATCCATCTATATATAAATTTCACATAGGTATCTCATTGTCAAATTCTTGGTCAGACAGAGCTCCTCGATGAAATATTTCATGCTTTCTTTTATCCTCCTCCAACGTTTCTCGCTGCTCGTTGATCATCCTTTCTTTCTCGTCTACCGACTTAAGTTGATTGGTGTTAAAATTTGATGATCTTGTAACATCTACAGGCTGGTCGGTATTCAACTTCTGCTCTTCAGAGGTGTCTGGATAGATGAACTCTGCGATAAAATCTGCCACTGCTTGCCCTTTAAGTGATGACCTAGGCTCATAAATTATATCGTATTCGCCCAATTCTACAGTCCAATACATCAATCTTCCCGATTTCTCTAGTTTGTGTAGATATTGACTTGACGACATGTATGTATACACAACTATAGTATGAGCTTGGAAGTATGG
The DNA here is from genome assembly GCA_949130495.1 of Sambucus nigra. Taxonomy (NCBI): domain Eukaryota; kingdom Viridiplantae; phylum Streptophyta; class Magnoliopsida; order Dipsacales; family Adoxaceae; genus Sambucus; species Sambucus nigra. The sequence continues at coordinate 306,706,950 of OX422217.1, read as the reverse complement.
CCTCATCCTTCTACTTACTTCGATCAACGCTAGTGCTAACTTTTTTAGCCTTGGATATCTGATCTCTGCTCCTCGAAAGGCCTTGCTAGTGTAACAGATTGTTTTTTGCACTCCACCTTCCATTCTTATCAACGCCGAGCTAACTGTGTTCTCTGAAACTTCCAGATACAAGTATAATTTCTCTCTCATCACTGGTTTGGACAATAATGGAGGTGCTCCCAGGTATTTTTTCAATTCTTGAAAGGCCTTTTCACATTCATCATTCCACTTAAAAGTCTTTTGGAGCGTTTTAAAGAATGGGAGACATCTATCAGTTGCTCATGACACAAACCTATTAAGTGCTGTAACTCGCCCTATAAGACTTTGCACTTCCTTCTTCGTCGTCGGAGATCGCAACTCCAATAGAGCCTTGATCTTTTCAGGATTCGCCTCAATTCCTCGTTGGTTAACAATATATCCGAGAAACATGCCTTCTCATACTCCGAATAAGCATTTGGTGGGATTCAGCTTCATTTGATATTCCTCTAGTTGATCAAAGGTCTGGCCTAAGTCAACTTGATGATCAGCAGCTTTCTTGCTCTTCGTTAGCATATCGTCAACATAAAACTCCATGTTATGACCGATTTACTCTGCAAACACCTTTTTCATCAGCCACTGTTTAGTAGCACCTGCATTTTTAAATCCAAAAGGCATAACATTATAACAATAAGTTCCTCTTGGGGTATTAAAAGAGGTACTCTCCCTATCTTCAGGCTTCATTTTAATCTGGTTATAACCAGAATAAGCATCCATGAAACTTAATAGTTTGTTCCCCGAGGTAGAATCCACCAGTTGATCAATTCGGGGCAAAGGAAAATGATCCTTTGGGCATGCCTTGTTAAGGTCGGTGACGTCTACACACATCCTCCACTTGTTATTTTTCTTCTTTACCATCACCATATTTGCTAGCCAGTCAGGATATTTGACATCTTTAATGAAAGAGGCTTTTTGTAGCTTCTCTACTTCCTCCTGTATAGCTTGATTTTTCTCAGGACTGAACACTCTTCTTCGCTGCTTTATTGGCTTGATTTCCTTGTTCACATTGAGATCGTGACACAAGAAATTCAGATCTATTCCTGGCATGTCTTCATGACTCCACGCAAAAGTCTGCTTTCTTCGCCTTAGGAATGCTATCAATTCTTGTTTTATTGATTCATCCAAGGATGCACCAATTTGAGTTGTTCATTCTGGATGCTCATCGTCCAGAATGACATTCTCAGTAGCCTCTATAACTTGCCCTTTCATGAGTTGGGACTCGTCTCTAGGGTCTAATGTTTCAATCTCTGCATCTTCTATTTGGTAGGTAGTAGTCTTCTTTCTAGATTCTTCATGTTCCTCCTGCTCGGCAGATGAATAGTAGCATTCCCGAGCTACTTTCTGGTCGCCTTTCACCACTCCTACTCCAAAATTGGTTAGGAATTTTAAACATTGATGTACAATAGATGGTACCGCTTCGAATTTTTTTAATCCTACCCTTCCCATGATAATGTTGTAAGTTGATTGGACATTTTTATCCATAACAAAGAAGCGTACTCTTTCTGTTCGATAAGCAAGCCATGTACCAATAAGCATATCCAACTTTATCGTCCCAAGTGGAAAAACCTTTTTGCCAGTAAAACCAAGGAGGGGTCTATGGTATGTCTCTAACTCGGATAACTTCAAATTCAAACTGTCAAAGCATGAATAACATGATATCTGTCGAGCTACCATTATCCCCCAGTACTCGTAAAATCACCACTTCTTTCATTCTCATCTTGATCACCAATGGGCCATCATGAGGATATAGTACACCTGCCAAGTCATTCTTAGAGAAACCAATGACCAGTTTGTCCTTATTCACCTTCCTCGGGCGATCATCTTCATCTATATTTATTCGTTGAATGTACGAGCAAGATTGAGCCTCATTGAGGTAAGCTTTTCTCTCAGCAGTCATATCTCCGCCTCTTTCATCTCCACCTATAATGACATTACATTCAAACGATCCAAAATGGATAGAAAATACCTCACGTTCTGGTTGTTTTGGTCTTTTGGTGAGATCAGGGTCGTCTTGGTCATCCTCCGGGTCTTCTTCATGACTTCTCTTCTTATCTTCTTTTGCTTGACGAGGAGATCTAGACCTCTACCTTGCTCGATCATTTCTCTTTCCCCCATTTCGACAATTAACATACTTGGCTAGCTTTCCTCGTCTGATGAGTGCTTTAATTTCATTCTGAAGAGCTATGCAATTTTTGGTCGTGTGACCATGGTCTTTATGGAACTCGTAATATTTGGACTTATTCCTCTTGTCAGGATCTGCTTTCATTTTCTCTGGCCAGTTTAGCTCCTCATTGTTCTTGATCTCTTCCAGAATATGGTTTATATCTACTTTCAAAGGAGTATAATTTCCAAATTTCTTCAATTGCTCCAATGCTTGCTTAGCTTTTGACTGCCTGTTACCACCATTATTGTTCTGCTCCTTCTTCTCAGCCTTATCAACCTTAACCTTGGTCTCTTTGGTGTTCATATTCTTCTTTGCATCCATAGCTTCCTCGGCGTTCATAATCTTGTATGCCTTTCCCATTAATTCTACCATGGTTCTAGGCAGATCTTTGGCTAGAGTGTAGTACAATTTATCTGGAAACAATCCACTCATCAGAGCAGTAATTGTTGTCTTCTCCTCGTAATCAATTACCTCGAGCTTCTCATTATTGAAACGAGTAATATAATCCGGAGTGCTCTCACCTTCCTTCTGTCTAACACTTAGCAAGTGTGCTACTCGTTTGACTGCCTTTGCTCCAAAACAAAAATTTCCAATAAAGAGTTCTGCTAGCTGAAAGGTCGTAATTTTCCCCCGAGGAAGGTTATTGTACCACATCTGAGCAGATCCGATAAGGGTTCCTGAAAATTCCCTGCATTGCATTTCATCTGGAATAGCATAGATATCAACAGTTGCCTGGTATTGTTCTATATGGAGAACAGGATCAGTTTTTCGATCGTATTTTGGTGTTACTACCGGGGCTTTGAATTTTGATGGTATGGGAAAGTCCACAATCTCTTGTATGAATGGTGTTCCTCGAACAAAAGTCCTTTGTAGAGTATTTTTGGTTTTAGCCATCTCCCCTAATCTATCCTCCAACCTTTGAATTGAGCCCTTCCATGCATCATTTCCTTCCTCGACCCTATTGGTTCGAGCAAATCATCGTGTTGAGTTTGCCTCTTGGGATCTTTCATGACGAGTAGCTGGTCGTGATTGGGCAGAGCCTTCCTTTAAATCAGATGTTCATTGAGACTTCCTCGACATAGTCCTAGGGGGCTTCTATTCCTCCTAGGACCCAAACGATCAAAAGGAGAGACTCTACTTAATCTTTCAAGATCACTTGTCCTTTCTGGAGATAGAGTGATGTTTTGTTGAGTGTTTGTAACTCGTACCGAGGAAGTTCGTCCACGCTGATAAGAAGGATCGTTGGATCTCTCAGTTCGATATGAATCGGTGCATTTGGACTGAGATTCCTCTGGGAATAACGTTTTTCTATTTCGTGAAGAGAGTAAACGAGTATTTCTCTGAACGCTTCGTTACCCTGATTGGGCTGGCACTCCGCCCTGAACGGTTTGTATGAGTTGACGCATGGTTTCGTGCATGGTTGTTTGCCCTTGGGACAAATTAGCCATTATACCAGCCAGATCTTGAACATTTAGAGGAGTAGATGGAGGATTTGGAGGGATCCCAGCATTTTGATTACTGGATTCCGGATGATCAGCCATCGGTGATGAATTGTTCTGGTGAAAAATGAGAATTACAGTCGTTTCCCACAGACGGCGCCAATCTGTTGATGTAAAAAATTAGATTCGACCTAATTGTTTTAATCACAGATAAAAAAAATAAAGAAATAATAGAAATTAGATTTTTAAAGTGGTTCGGCCTTGAAAGAATGGCCTACGTCCACTGTTTCTGTTATTGTTGATTGTTTGTTTGGAATTCTTGAGGAATGGTTTTCTCAAGAAATTCTGGTCTCCTTCCAATGAGGAGGTTACAATGTATTTATAGCCTTAAGGCTGTACAAATGAAAGGACAATGCGATGTTATCTAGTAGACATGTACATCTGTATGATAATAAATGAGCATTTAATGCGCAGTCGTCTCCTTGATTTTCCTAATTAGAATGCTAAGTTGTTCAGACCGCCTAAGCTTCTCAGACCGCCTAAGTAGCTTGACACACTCGAGCTGCTAGGGGCCCCTGAGTTCCTCGTGGCTTTTTAGTTGCTCGGTGATCTTGAGTTGCTCGATAGAAGTATACATATTTGCCACGTTAGCAGACACGTATCTGTAAGTGAGTAGTCCATGTCAGCAAACTAAATTTGGTATCAATAGTGATAGTAGTGAAGGTGAGGGTAATGAGACTAGTGGTGAGAAGTTTGTAGATTTTTCGAGTCGTGTAAGCACACCCACTTTGACTCACGTTGATAAAGATCATGAGAACACCAGTGATGACTCGAGTGTTTCTAGCGAGGTAGAAAGTAACGAGGAGAGTGTAGATGAAAGTGAGCTCCAAAAAGCTTTTAGAAATTTGTACACTGAGACCTTGAAAACAAAGAAGTATAATCGAGATTTAGGTAGTCGAGTTTTAGATTTGGAGAGAGAGATGGAGGTTTTGAGAAAGGAGAAGTGTGATTTGACCGACATGTTGTCTAGTCTGACAATACGTGTATCCTAACTCGAGAGTGATCTCGAACGTGCCAGGGAGGTCAAAGTCAATTTTGTGAATTCACCTAAGAAGGTTGAAAAGGGAGTCCATAAGGGTAAAGGTGAGAAGTTAGTAATAAGTCATGATGGTGCTTCTACTTCCCAATTAGCACCCGTGCCGGTTCCCACTTTAGTGTTTGATTCACGTGAGTCTCACCCTAAACCACCTAGACGTCCCATTCCTATCAGGAGAGTGCGTCCTAGAGTTTTTGAGAGAGGTGTACCTAGGCCTATTTATGTTTGCTCACATTTCAATAGGAGAGGACACCTTAGGGAATTTTGCTTTAAGTTGGGTTATGTGTCACGTTTTGCTTCTACAGGTGTTTCTGGCACACATTCATCCACACATGATACTTTACATGCTCCCGTAGACTAAATGAGAGAGTTTTCACATTTAGGTGAGCAAGTCAAGTTTTTAGTCAAAACTTCACAAGAATTGATGGAGGTTTTTCATAAGCTGTCACCACCTTTGGAAAACCCCTCCGCACCTAACGATTGAGGTTTGACTTGTTTACTAGCATAGGATGTTTTTTCATGATGATATAATTTTCCTATTGATAGTATGTATCATGTTTGTTTGTTTTAAATTTTGAAAAATACAAAAATATTTTATTTTGTAAAATTTTGAGAAAATCCGAAAAGATTTTTTTTATTCTTTGTTTTGCACCTTTTATGGATGAACACTTAGGATGACCAAGTCACAACATCATTTCATTTTTCAATGTGACTATTTGATAGTGTTTTGAGACAATAGGTCAATTCATCCATGTGCTTTATAATGTTTGGAGTCGTTAACATGTAATTAAGTGTTACTTCCTACATGTTTGACTCATGATTTCCTTTATTGCACACGTGAATGAATTTGTTTGATTATTGTGCTTGTCTTATCACATGTTGGTTGGGTGTTTTCACTTCAATCCTGTCCTTAAAATGAACCAAGCGCGATAAAATTTTGATAAGGAAATTGTACATATAAGAACTGTTTTGTGAGTTTGTGTGTTTTGCTTGAAAACGGGGAAGGGCTGCGAAAGGTTTATTTTGCCTTTGCGAATACTAAGCCACTGTTAAATTGGACCTAAAAAATGGAGGAATTTTATTATCCGAGGTCCAAAGAGGTTAAAAGATCCCGAAAAAATTTAAAGGCAAAAAAAAGAAATTCATATATACGAGGGAGTTTGGTTGGAGAATTTAAAACGGGTTTGCACGTCCTGGAAATGCTCAAAAATGTGCTGCATAGTTTTGGACGTTATTAGGATGGAAATCATTTTGACTTTGATTTGTTGATTTGCATAAGACGATGCCATTTAAATTCAACAATCTTTTCACCTAAGGATACTTTTGATGTTCATTCGTTAGGTGTACACATATGCATCGTGCACATATGATTGATTGAGTTGATTTAACTATCGAATGTGTTCACACCCATTCATTCTATATCGATGACTTGGTTGTTTGAGTCTAAATCCGTGGTATGATTTTTGCAGCATATTTTTTTTCAAATGTATCTTATTTTTGTATGAAAAAATGAAAAATCAAAAATGGTTTGTGCATTTATTTTTGAGCATCTCCTTGTAAGAGCACGTTTACCATATTGTTTGATACCCTGTTTTTTGTACCGTGACACCCCGATTTTGCTTATTTGATTCATTCTTCTCATTTGTTTATTTGGGGACATCATAAAAAAGGGGAGAAAGAATTATCATTTTATGGGGGAGTTTGAATTATGGAGGAGTTTTTGAGATTTAACTTATGTTTTTATCATAAATTGTTATCTATGTTTATCTCATTTCAAACTCGATATGTCACATGGTATTTGCTTTGTCTCATGTGTGTAGGTATGAAGAATGAAGATCAATATGTTGCACACCCTGATGAGAAAAGCTTTGAGATTTGATGATTGTTGAATATTGAAGAACAAATGATGAAGATTTAAACATTTGTATCTTTCCATCTTTAGGGTTCATGGGAGGGTAGATGTGTATAGGTAATTAGTTGATAATTCGGATATTTTTTATGTATGTACCGGCATAGACATAGGGGGAGATTTGTAAGGACATTTTTTTCCATTGTCAATATGTATGTCATACGCCATTACACCGTTGAAGAAATTCAAGATCGCATCTACATCAACGGATCCGAATATCAAAGCGTCTTCAACATCATAACCTCTGCGAGAATGAACTTGATAAAGTTTTGTTTCTAAGTCCCTTAAAGTTTCATACTTAGAATTGGGAAATTTTTATGAAATGTTTTTTATAAAAATAAGAAGTAAGTTTTTTCAAACAAAATGAGGTTTTAAAAAGATTTTAATTTTTATGGAAAACTGGACCGGTCCGCCACTTTTAAAAACGAACCGATCCGCTTTGCACCAATATACCACGGACTGATTGCTAACAGAAGAAGCCTATTTTAAAAATGAACCGATCCGAGGTCGGACCGATCCGCCTCCAAGCCGGACCGGTCCGCATCGAATAAAATCGAACAGTTCCGTGAGTGTTTTTACCACCGACTCATATTTCTTATATATATACCTATTTCAATGACGAACTTTCCAAGTCTTTGAGAAAAAATTTCTAAGAGTGAAAACACAACAAGACTTCAATTTTTGATGTGCCGAACATCTTTTTGATTCACACACAAAAATCCCAATTACTTTTGTGAATCTTTTGGAACCCTAGAACACAAGCTTTGCTATTATTCAACTTTTGTGGGGAGATATTTGCAACCGAAGGCTACGTGTCATTGCTGAGGGAGTCTCTACAAAGTTTTATGGTTGCGTGTCATTGAGGAGTGCTACGGTTCTTCCTTTGTTGTTTGGGCTGCGAGTCCTTTGAGGGTGTTGCGTGTATTCTCTTACTGAGTTTAAGACTGCGTGTCTTTGTGGGTTGGATGCGCGTTGATCCATTACAGATTTATCCATGTAATTGTAAGTTGCGATTTCTATATTCATAGTGAAATAAAGGTTTTACCCGAAAGAGGTTTTTTCCTGAAATCTGTGTCTCAACATATTTACTGTGTTGCATGCTTTATTTATTTATGGGTTGACACACGCACCTTAGATGCATGTTTAGGGACTCTAATTAAGTAAGGAGTACTTGGAAACTTGCGAATTTAATTTAAATCAATTATCACACAGCCGCACTCTTGAAATTGGTATCAGAGAAGATTACGCTAATTTATCGTGTATTCCTATTTTTCGCAAAATCGTATGATATTGATTTTTTTTTAAATCAGTTATGTGAAAAATCGCAATTTTTCCTATAGAGCACTTATATAAACAGATGCCTATTTTTAACGGGTCTAACTATGCCTTCGTATGTGGTTATTGTCAGTCACATATGACACCTTCGTATGTATGAGTGCACTGAGGTTCAGAGGCAAGTGTTGGCTACCTTAAAGCTGAGAGGGGAAGCCTTACAGTGGTGGGAGTCCACTACTATGACTGAGGTGTGAGAGTTGATGTCGATCAGGGACTTCTGTGTGCAGTTCCACCGCAAGTACTTTCCTTCCTCCATCAAGACTGACATGAGGCGTAAACTTTTGGACCTCACCCAGGAAGGGAGAACAGTTAAAGAATACGATGAAGAGTTCACGCGATTAATTAACATGGTACCGGATGAGGTGCCTACTGAGGAGAAGCGCATTCATATGTTCATGGATGGCTTCACTTGGGGGATACGCCAGCATCTCTTGGGTAACCTTTCCCTGCACTCATATATAGACGTTCTAAATGCAGCCTTGTTACATTGTGTAAGGACATTTTTGTCTATTGTCAATATGTATGTCGTACACCGTTACACTGTTGAAGAAATTCAAGATCACATCTACATCAATAGATCCGAATATCAAAGTGTCTTCTACATCATAACCTCTGCGAGAATGAACTTGGTAAAGTTTTGTTTCTAAGTCCCTTAAAGTTTTATACTTAGTATTGGGAAATTTTTATGAAATGTTTTTTATAAAAATAAGAAGTAAGTTTTTTCAAACAAAATGAGGTTTTAAAAAGATTTTAATTTTTCTGAAAAACCGGACCGGTCCGCCCCTTTTAAAAACAAACCAATCCGCTTAGCACCAGTATACCACAGACCGATTGTAAACTGAAGAAGCCTATTTTAAAAACGAACCGATCTGAGGTCGGACCGATCCGCCTCCAAGTCGGGTCGGTCTGCCTGGGATAAAATCGAACAGTTCCGTGAGTGTTTTTACCACAGACTCATATTTCTTATATATATATACCTATTTCGGTGATGAATTTTCCAAGTCTTTGAGAAAACGTTTCTAAAAATTAAAACACAACAAGACTTCGATTTTTGATGTGCCAAACATCTTTTTGATTCACACACGAAAATCCCAATTACTTTTGTGAATCTTTTGGAACCCTAGAGCACAAGCTTTGCTATTGTTCAACTTTTGTGGGGAGATCTTTGCAACCGAGGTCTACGTGTCATTGCTGAGGGTGTCTCTACAAAGTTTTATGGTTGCGTGTCATTGAGGAGTGTTGCGATTCGTCCTTTGTTGTTTAGGCTGCGAGTCCTTGGAGGGTGCTGCGTGTATTCTCTCTTTGAGTTCAAGACTGCTTGTCTTTGTGGGTTGTCTGCGCGTTGATCCATTGCAGATTTCTTTATGTAATTGTAAGTTGTGATTTATATATTCATAGTGAAATAAAGGTTTTACCCGAAAGGGGTTTTTTCCTGAAATTTGTGTCTCAGCATATTTACTGTGTTGCATGCCTTATTTATTTATGGGTCGACACACGCACCTTAGATGCATGTTTAGGGACTCTAATTAAATAAGGGGTACTTCGAAACTTGTGAATTTAATTTAAATCAATTATCACACAGTTGCACTCTTCACATTGTCAGGACAACCTCTTCCATGCTAAGGTAAGCAAGCGAGGGGGAGAGCCCAACCATTTGGGCAAGATAGGGGAGGTGGTGACAGTGGGACACGAGTTGAGAAGAGTCAGAGGCAGGGTTCCAAGAAGGGAGAGTCTGATAAGAGGTTTCGTTCTGGATGTTTCAGGCATGGTCATGGGGGTTGGAAGCAGGGCCACCAGGGCCAATAGCAGGGAGGAGAGCAGGGCCAGCAGGGCCAAGGTAGGGGTGGAAATGGACAGTAGGGACAAAGTTATCAAGGACAAAGGGGAGGAAACTTCATTGGGAAATGTTATACTTGTGGCAAGACTGTCCATAAGAAACAGGAGTGCCCCGATAAGGACAAAGTTCCTCGAAAGCAGGGTGCTCACCAAGAGCCCCAGAGACCTATTTTTCCTGTCGCCCTATCGGTTCCATCTTTGCCCGCAGTTTCGATGTAGCATGGGCCGTTGCAGTATGGACATGTCTATAACGTCCACCAGGCCTCAGTTCCACAGGCACCACCCGCAATGGAGGGTAAGTTCTCGATCCAGGGTACCTTGGGTCGTATCTTATTTGACACGGGGGCATCACACTCCTTTATAGCCACTAGCTTTGCACGGGCCGCTGGGTTGTTAGGTACTATAGAGAGTACAGTGACATGTTTAGACTCACCATTGGGTAGTGGGTCACTAATTTTCTTCATATGCCGGGGAATAGGCATAGAGATTGGCAGTTTGATTTTAATGGCTGATATGCTAGTGTTAGATATGTCTGAGTACGATTCCATTATTGGCATGGATTGGATAGTCGAGTATAGAGCCATGATTGATTTCTTTACTAGGAGTATTGTGTTTGCCATTTCGGACGAGTAAATGGTCTTAGTGGCGATGCCCCGTTCCAAAGGAGGGTCATCCACCCACTTATTTTATATAGAGGATGAGACCTCTGCAGTAGTCGTTCCACTCGATTCAATTCCAATCATCTATGAGTTTGCTGATGTATTTTAGGATACACCGGGGTTGCCTCGGAATAGGGAGATCGAGTTTATGATAGACTTAACACCGGACACTCAACCGATAGCATGTGCACCTTACCGTATGACTCTGGTAGAGATAAGGGAGTTATGGGAGCAGATAGAACAGTTGTTGGGATAGGGTTTCATCCGTAGAACCTTACCTTGGGGTACCCCAGTTCTATTTGTGAAAAAGAGGGATGGGTCCCTACGACTTTGTACTGATTATCGGGAGCTTAAAGAAGTCACGATATGGAACAAGTATATGTTCCCTCGCATCAATGACTTATTCGACCAGCTAAGAGGAGCAGCCCACTTCTCGAAGATAGACTTGAGATCCGGGTACCATCAGCTACGTGATTAAGTGCGAAAAGTAGCGCGTGTAAAGACGCTAATCGTTGTTGTCATTTCGCCAACTCAATACAAAAACCTAAGTTACTACTACACTTGCGAGGCAAGCACAGCGGTAAGTCGGGTATCGAGAATCCACAGGGACAAGTTGTTAGAATTTAAGTGATTTAATACTCCTAAAATAAAAGTGTAAAAGATGATTACAAACTAAAAGGAAAAGTTAATCTAGGAAATGTGTTGAAAATAGATTATGAAAGTGAGTAAAAACTATAGGTTGCGTCGAATATCCCTTACCCGAGTTAATTAGTATAAAATGGTCACATGGGTCGACAAGTTATTACAAACGCATCTCGTTTCGACAGTTAATTAAATCAAGGGTTGTTACGCCCTAAATCGTCATAAAAGCCTAATAAGATTTTGGCGTCAACAAATATCCCGGAAATTACGCGCGAAAGGTCGTAAGCACGGGACATACATGATATGCCCCGTCAAATCTCCTAGGCGTAATAACTAGGACAACACACTCGAAATATACCCGTAAACTCCATCACCAAAGCAAAGCAACGCGTCAACCCGAGTGAGTTCAATTCAAACACAACCTAATTTAAATTACCTAGAAAGCATGTTAAAAACGCGGTAAATGGAAAGAGGTAAATAAACGCGGTAAAATTACACTACAAAGCAAGTAATCAAAGCATGTAAAGAAGGCATGTAAACAAAAAATTAGAAAGCTTGTAAATTAAGTAGAAATCAATAAATGAAGAAATACAAACTATATTAATGGAGAGGATGATGAATAGTCAACAGTCAAGCCCAAAAGTGTGTCAATCCAAGAAGAAATGAAGAAGAACTAAGCAAATCACCCAAACCCTAACTATTATATCTTCTAAAACTATCTAAAAATGTTCACCTTTGTTTATTACATCAACATTGGCTTATATACCAAGTGGGAATTAAATTAGAAAAGAAAAGAGAAAAGAAAAGCAAAATATCTGCTAAAAAATAGGAGGTCGATCGATCTACCATATAAGACGGGGAAAAAATGGGAAGGGTCGATCAATCTACCATTTGGTCGATCGATCGATCAAGCAGGGGCAGAGTGCATTTTCCCCTGTTTTGGCTTGCATTTCTTCTCCGCTAAAATCGCCGTAACTTCTTCGTTATGAATCGGAATCGCGCACCGTTTGCGGCCACGCGAAGTTTGCGAGGAGGGATAAAACTTCCATGAAGATGTTGGGCTAGGTGCCCAATCTGTAAAATGACTAAAATGCCCTTGAACGTGCGATTGTGTACGGGAATCGAGCAGAACGCGTCCGAACTTCATACTTAGTACCTAAATACCTACAAAATCCCAATTATACCTAATATAGCTTGTTAACAATATAAACCGAGGTTGTCTGGTTAACGGGCTTAAATATAGAGATTAAGGCACCCGAGGGGGCTAAAATGCGTAGGTTCGGAGGATGAAATACGCGATATTTGCGTATTATCACACCCCCTAACTTACACGTTGCTAGTCCCTAGCAATGAAATAGGATGCAACAAGAAGAACAAGTAAACCAAAAGTAGGAGATAGTACCAAAGTATGGTATCAAAGCATAAAACCACGTTCGCGGGCAATTCGATTGCACTTAGCGTATGCAATAAGCCGTTAAACCCCTAGGTTACCCTAGTGGACGAGTGTCGTCTCGTGAGGGTTTTCAGAGATGGTACACACAAACATCACATGGTTTCCTCAAAATATTCCCAACCCAACATGCGACAAGCCCAATAATGGCGAAAAGGATTTCATACGCATTATTAGCAAAGTGAATGAATTCACACGAAAGTCCAAATCATTAACATTATAGAATGCACCTCATGGAATTGAAACCTTAAAATGTGGAAGGGGAGCGAGCATATGCAAAGTGTGATTTGGCAAAAACTTAAATAAACCGGATACTAAATTAAAGCAAGCACATATTCAATCCTCACGGGCATTACACTCATCAAGTGAATTCACTCGAAGCAGGGAGGTAAGACACGGGACATGCGGGATAAAGAGTAAATGTAAATGGAAACTAGGCCGCACACATGTCACAGATGAAGAACGCTATATATAAACTGAAAAATTGTAATCTCAATGAAAGGATACCACTCACTAACAGAGGTGAAATGCATTTTCACAGATTATTACAACTATTATGACTTTTAAATTACATCAACCCAAGCTCACATAGGACTTTAATAGGGTTATAATGTAGGTATGGCTAAGGTACGAAACGAAGGAATATATGTAGGAATTCAAAGTGTTCGGAATAAAAACTCAGGATAATGGGATAATGCGGGCAATATCAAAATCGGAAAACAAGTTCCAAAAAGGCATTAGATATATCATCGGGGAGATTAATCAAAGCTTATTAAACTATATACAACATATACAAACTTCTCTTTCTTTTTCTTTTTCTTTTCTTCTTTTTCTCATTTTCTCTTTTGTTTTCTTTTGCTTTTTGCTTTCTCTTTTTCTTCACTTTTTTCACTATTTTCTTTTCTTTACTTATCAAACTCTCATATGCCTAAATTGCAACCGGCATCATAATAACATCATTCAATCCTAAGTAACATTCCAAACAAAGGTATGGAAAGTGTATGTATGGGCTAAAACTCAAATTTAGAGTTAGTTATGGTAATGGGGTTATGAAACGAAAGGCTAATATTTAGGCTCAAAGGAGTTAACGAGGGTAAACATATAAGGGTGAGGCCAAGGCTAATATGGGTGATATATCAAAGAGGGCCTATGATCATTTCACAAAGTTTACGCAATTCTCGAGTCAAAACAATACATGAAAATCATGCTCAAGTAACACATTTCAAGTATGAACTCAATTAATGAACGGTCAAATGAAAGAATAAAGAGATTACCAACGAATTCAACGTTTTCAATGAGAAAAGAATAGTGTATACACTCACAAACGACGAAAAGTACAAAGCTTACTCAGTGTAAGTATATACAATGCAACAAAAGATTATCGAGTTATAAAAATCTTAAACCAAATCAATATAACCATAAAAGTGCATGTGCTCATGGGATTAAAGTTTAATTCATGAAGTTATTCATAATATCAATAATTGAGACTAAAGTCTAATAACTTCTAAAATCAAGAACATGCATCATTGGGTTGTCTATTGGATCGGGCAATTATTGAAATTTATCATCGGAAACAAAGGCAAAATGCCCAAAAAAGGAGAAAAAATAAAGAAAATCTTTTTGAAATTTTTGAATTTTTCTAAGAAAAGCATACTAAGTAACTAACATGTGAGCAAAAACATGGACTAAAATTAGAAATGGATAGAATATTCCACACCCCCTAACTTAAAACTTGACATTGTCCTTAATGTAAATTAAGAACCAAGTCAAAGAGAGGAAAAGAGCGATATTACCCAAAATTGGAGCGATCCCCATAAGAACAAGTCCAAAGAATCTACAAAACAAGTTAGTACCGAGCATAGCAAAAACAAAAATACAAAGAGTTAACTGATTACACTAAACTAAATTAAAAAGGAAAGAAAAATAAAAAGAAAGAAAGAATAAAAAGCTAACTATATACAACCTACTATTTTGGCTCCACACTAACTATACACTAGAAGTCTAAATAGCTGAGGGTCCACCATAAGAATGATTTGACTTTGGAGGATAACCGGTGTACCCTCACATACAAGCATGCCTTCCGAAAAATATGAATTCCGTTTTAACAACGGAAGGCATGTGTAAGACGAAAGAAATGAACCATCGCCAATTAAAAGTTTTGGTGGGACGATGGGGGGTTTGGATTGAACGGGTGACAAAAACAAGTGGGGACAGAGAAAAGCTGAATATCCTCCCAAGGATTTTGAAATTGGAATGGGAGGCGGCGCACACAAAGGCAAAGATGCGATTGTGGAGGGCGACTCGAGCAAGTACTCCTCATCGGCGATAGGGTTTAAAACATTAAAGTTCGAAACCGAATCATTGGGTACTTGTTCTGGTGGGGTAATAGAGAATGAAAACGGGGATGAAAGAAATTCAAACTCATGAGATGAATCATCATCGCATGAAGTTGGAATTTCAAAGGAAATAATATCATTTTCAATGAAATGTTCTTCTTTGGTGGCCAAAGAAGAAATCTTTTCATTGCAAATAGATATTACGTCATTTTCATCCTCACTTTCAATATCTATTACGAGATGGTTAAAGTCTAGAATGGCTTGTTCCAAAGTAGGTACAAGTACCTCATTTGGTTCAAAACATTCCTCGACTTCAAAAGTCTCGGAAGCAAAATCGTCGTCGGACTCAAATAATAAATCCAACTCATGTTCCCACGAACGATTTTCTTCCCGATAGCGATTTTCAATTTTCTCATTTTCATACATACGCAAGCCCTCACCGAATGTCATGGGTCGAGGTACGAATGCATGAAAATTACCATCGGACTTAAACGAAAACTCATTGTTATAGGAATTTTGAAAACTATTCCAATTCGTTTTAAAATTCCTATTATAAGGAGGTAAAGGCCCAAAATCATTATCATCATCATCAAAATTCCAATAACCTAAATTTTGACTTTCGTTATACTCGCCCAAAGTCCTATTTGAATTTGTTACACTTTGGGATTCTAAGTATTCACCGAAAGTCATAGGTTTGCGAGAATTTTGAGAATTATGACAAGGATTACCGAAAGAATTGGAATAATACATGCTTACCCCAAAAATGGCTCGAAGTGGCGGATTCCACAAAGTAAGTGCGCGCGGGAAAAATTTGAGTGTTTCTAAGTGCTCAAATGTGGAAGTCCTGCAAAAGGTTAGCAAATAATACAAATAGAAAGAAAATACTATGAAATACTAAATCAAATAAAGTCTAAAACAAACTCATCCCCGGCAACGGTGCCATTTTGATTAAGTGCAAAAAGTAGCGCGTGTAAAGACGCTAATCGTTGTTTTCGTTTCGCCAACTCAATACAAAAACCTAAGTTACTACTACACTTGCTAGGCAAGCACAGCGGTAAGTCGGGTATCGAAAATCCACAGGGACAAGTTGTTAGAATTTAAGTGATTTAATACTCCTAAAATAAAAGTGTAAAAGATGATTACAAACTAAAAGGAAAAGTTAATCTAGGCAATGTGTTGAAACTAGATTATGAAAGCGAGTAAAAACTATAGGTTGCGTCGAATATCCCTCACCCGAGTTAATTAGTATAAAATGGTCACATGGGTCGACGAGTTATTACAAATGCATCTCGTTTCGACAGTTAATTAAATCAAGGGTTGTTACGCCCTAAATCGTCATAAAAGCCTAATAAGATTTTGGCGTCAACAAATATCCCGGAAATTACGCGCGAAAGGTCGTAAGCACGGGACATACATGATATGCCCCGTCAAATCTCCTAGGCGTAATAACTAGGACAACAAACTCGAAATAGACCCGTAAACTCCATCACCAAAGCAAAGCAATGCATCAACCCGAGTGAGTTCAATTCAAACACAACCTAATTTAAATTATCTAGAAAGCATGTTAAAAACGCGGTAAATGGAAAGAGGTAAATAAACGCGGTAAAATTACACTACAAAGCAAGTAATCAAAGCATGTAAAGAAAGCATGTAAACCTAAATTAGAAAGCTTGTAAATTAACTAGAAATCAATAAATGAAGAAATACAAACTATATTAATGGAGAGGATGATGAATAGTCAACACTCAAGCCCAAAAGTGTGTCAATCCGAGAAGAAATGAAGAAGAACTAAGCAAATCACCCAAACCCTAACTAGTATATCTTCTAAAACTATCTAAAAATGTTCACCTCTGTTTATTACATCAACATTGGCTTATATACCAAGTGGGAATTAAATTAGAAAAGAAAAGAGAAAAGAAAAGCAAAATATCTGTTGAAAAACAGGGGGTCAATCGATCTACCATTTGGTCGATCGATCGACCATATAAGACGGGGAAAAAATGGGAAGGGTCGATCGATCTACCATTTGGTCGATCGATCGATCAAGCAGGGGCAGACTGCATTTTCCCCTGTTTTGGCTTGCATTTCTTCTCCGCTAAAATCGCCGTAACTTCTTCGTTATGAATCGAAATCGCGCACCGTTTGCGGCCACGCGAAGATTGCGAGGAGGGATAAAAATTCCATGAAGATATTGGGCCAGGTGCCCAATCTATAAAATGACTAAAATGCCCTTGAACGTGCGATTGTGTACGGGAATCTAGCAGAACGCGTCTGAACTTCATACTTAGTACCTAAATACCTACAAAAGCCCAATTATACCTCATATAGCATGTTAACAATATAAACCGAGGTTGTCTGGTTAACGGGCTTAAATATAGAGATTAAGGCACCCGAGGGGGCTAAAATGCGTAGGTTCGAAGGATGAAATACGCGATATTTGTGTATTATCACTACGCATCAGGGAGCAGGACGTGGCTAAGACTAATTTTCTGACTAGGTATGGGTCGTATGAATTCAGGGTTATGCCATTTAGACTAGCCAACGCCCCAGCCGTATTTATGGACTTGATGAACAGAGTATTCAAAGAGTTCCTAGATCAGTTTGTCATTGTCTTCATAGATCACATACTGATTTCTTCCCACAGCGAGGAGGAGTATACCGAGCACTTATATATGGTTTTGCAGACCTTACAAGAGCATGAGTTGTACGCCAAGTATGAGAAGTGTGAATTTTAGAAGAGGGATTTACAGTTTTGGGGACACATTGTATCATAGAAAGGGATATCTGTGGATCCTAGTAAAGTGTTAGCAGTGAGTGAATGGGGACAGCCCATGACACCGATGAAGGTGCGGAGTTTTCTAGGATTAGCCGAGTACTATAGATGGTTTATTTGGGGATTCTCAAAGATTACGGGTCAGATGACGAATCTGACTCATAAGGGTGTGCCGTTTGTTTGGGATGATGTATGTTAGTTGGCGTTCGATGAGCTGAAGGATAAGCTGACTTCATCACTGGTACTAGCACTTCCCAAGGCAGGGGTTGAGTACATGGTTTATATGGATGCCTCCTTACAAGGTTTTGGGTGAATACTCTAGTAGGAGGAGTAGGCTATAGATTTTGCTTCTCGAAAGCTTAAGCCTCATGAGAAGAATTACCCCACCCACGACTTAGAGCTGGCAGCAGTCATGTTTGTGCTTCGAATTTGGAGGAATTATTTATTGGGGGGAATAGTTTCACTTATTTACAGACCACAAGTCACTGCACTACTTATTCATGGAGAAAGAGTTGAATATGCATCAATGCAGGTGGCTTGAGTTTGTAAGAGATTATCAGTTCCAGATACACTATCACCCGGGGAAGGCTAATGTAGTTACAAATGCGTTGAGCCATAGGTCAGTAGATGAGACAATCGAGGTGTGGAAAGCGAAATGGAAGGAATTAGGGCACCAGGATGGAGCTGCCAAGTCCTTCATGTCAGTTATGATCGTCACACCGCAAATGGTGATGAGGGTGGTTCAGGCATAGGTGACAGATCCTTTCTTCCAGGAAAGGATTAGGCAGCTTTTAGCTGGTGGAGCCGAGTCATATTCGGTAAGCTCCGACGGTAGTTTGCGCTTCAATGGGAGACTCATTATTCCAGAGAAGGAGAACCTTCGACATGCAGTGATGATAGAGTCGCATGGGTCTTGATTTGCGGTACATCTCGATGTGGACAAAATGTACTAGGATATGAGGCGACAGTATTGGTGGAGAGAAATGAAAAAGGATATCGCAGAGTTTGTATCTAAGTATACCACTTACCAGTTAGTGAAAGTGGACAACCAGAGACCACCAAGTTTGCTTCAGTCGTTGGAGATTCCTACGTGGAAATGGAAAGACATTTCCATGGATTTGATTACCGGGTTGACCACTTGGCAGAGGGGGCACGATTCTATATGGGTTGTTATGGATCGGTTGATAAAAGTAGCCCACTTTTTTCCCATCAGGATAGCCTACACTGCGGGATAGTATGCTCAACTATTTATTATAGAGATAGTGAGGCTGCATGGTTTGCCTCTTAATATCGTGTCGGATAGAGACAAGATGTTTGTATCTCGCTTTTGGGAGAGCTTCCAGGAGGCTATGGGCTCCAAGTTACGATTGAGGACAGCGTATCACCCACAGACCGATGGGCAGACTCAGCACATTAATCATATGCTCGAGGATATGTTGCGCATGTGTGTCCTTGATTTTGGTGGAGGATGGGAGCAGTACCTTCCACTGGTGGAGTTTTCTTATAACACCTCCTATCAGTTTACGATTGGCATGGCCCCATTCGAGGCATTGTACGATAGACCTTGTCATTCTTCGGCTTGTTGGCTAGAGGTGGGAGATAATAAACTACTCGGGCCAGAGGTGATTCAGGACATATCGAGCAGAATAGAGATGATTCGAGGTCGCATACAGGTAGCGCAGGACAGGTAGAAGAGCTACGTCGATGCTAAGAGGTCCTTCAGAGAGTGTCTCCGATGAAGGGGTTAATGAGATTTGAGAAAAAAAGGAAATTGGCTCCGACATATGTAGGACCATTTCCTATTATCGAGAGGATAGAACCAGTGGCATATAGGCTTGGGTTGCCGGAACACTTGCATCGTATCCATGATGTGTTCCACATTTCGTCACTGAGGCGGTATCTTCGGGATGAGTTGGCACACACTCATATCGCGATTGAGGAGATTGAGTTACAGCCCGACAGTTCATATGAGGAGATACCGGTGGCTATCCTAGATTATAGTGAGAGGAGGCTGAGGTCAAAGGTAGTTCCACTTATTCGGGTGCAGTGGCAACATCACAATGTGGAGGAGTCTACTTGAGAGCGTAATGCGGATATGAATGAGAAATATTCGAATTTATTCATACCAGGTATGCGTTATTTTCCGAACTTCGAGACAAAATTCCATTATTACGGGGCTAGTATGTAATACCCCATATTTTGTTGATTTAAATAATTATGGGAGTAATTATTATTGTGGGATTAATTGAATTAAAATGTGAGAATTTAATTGTTTAATCCGGATTTAAAAATAAATATTAACTAGCGTGCCAAAGGTTAATACTTATTGAGTTAATATTACCGTGTGATATGTAATATGGAACTATATACTTTGATAAATTGTCGAGAGTGAATAATACGACAGTTTGGTAATTTAAGTCTGACATGCGTGTGAGTCGTGTCGAAACTAATTGAATGGAATGTAAAGATAAATTATTTTTATGTAACTCATATGGTGATTTGGAGGGTGTCGTTGAGTCCGGGAGGGTTGAGATAGTCAGAAAACTCTATCCGGGTATTTTATTTGGACTCGGGGAGGTTCTAGGCCAAACCAGCACCCCATAGGGGTAGTTTTGTAATTTGGACTTTGGAAAAAATTAAATGGACGAAAATTAGAGGTTAATTATATCAACTACGGGAGTTCCATTAGGGTTAAGTTTCACAAAAATCAAGAACGTCCATAGAGGGTGTGGAGGAGAACCAATTTCCAAGAGAGAAGGCTCAATTAGCACCTCCTTTCACCACCGTGACCACCAACACATAGATCGAGAAGAGAGGAACACGTCTATACCAACATCACCAAATAATTCATACCTTCGATTTAAAGCAAGTGTTTATTACTTGCTTTCTTTAGCAATAATCATACTCATGTTAGAGTAGGTGTAATTAACCATTGATTTACATGTTAATAGGGTGAAAATTGGAGTTTAAATAATGAATCGAGGTTGGGTTAATTAGTTGTTGATATTCCTTCATGTATGTAGAGGTTAAACTACGAAATTTAATCATGTATTGATTAATGAATCTGAGTTAATTAGGTTCTTTAGTTGAAATTCTGGAAACTAGGGTTCATGTGAATTAATTTGGGGGTTTTGTATAATTATGAAGATTAATGACGAATTAAAAATCCTATGATGTTAGGAATGACTTATAATCTGTTATGTGTTTATGAATATTGATGATGAGGTGTTGGGAATTGAATTTTAGAGATTTTTAGGTTCTAAAATGGTGAGAAACGCTGAAAACCTGGGCAGAAAGACGAACAGTGCAATTTCGCGCAAAGTCGTTCGAGCGAGATGGCATCTCGCGCGAAGTCGCTCGAATAACATGTGACAGTCGTTCAAATGACATGCCGCCTGGTTCGAGCGACAGAGGGAATTTCTTGGATTTTTCTTCGAGTCCAAATTTGGGTTTATCGGGTTTCTTGGAGTGAGAAAATGACCGATAGTAAACTTAAACAATACAGAATTTCGGGAAAAGTGTGTGACTTAATACTTTAATTATTTCAGTATAGAGAGAATGTACCTTGGAGATTACGAGAGAGATAGTAATCTAAATATTTATACCATACGTAATATTGAGATTTAAAATAGATATGAGAAGTATATTTGTAGGGTGGAGAAATACCTATAAATTATAATAGGATGTGTGTATGCCTATTATGTGATATAATTATTAAGAGCACTTATGGGTGATAACCTGGGGGTGCAAGAATCTTATTGTTAGGTGCATTAATGAGTGATAACTTGGGGGTGAAGGGTTTCCATTGTTAAGTGTACTAATGGGTGATAACCCGGGGGTACAAGAATATTATTATAAGTGTACTAATAGGTGATAACTCGGGGGTACAAGAATATTATTATAAGTGTAGTAATGGGTGATAACCCAGGGGTACAATATTATTGTTATAGGTTCACTAATGGATGATAATCAGGGGGTGCAGTATTATTATGGTTAGTTGCGCTAATGGGTCTTAGCCCGGGGGCGTAGTATTAGAATATATATATATATATATATATATATATATATATATATATGTGTGTGTGTGTGGAAGATGTGACTATATGTATATATACATAAACTTGAGAATCATTCTACTGTGTATAGTTAGTAGGGATAAAAATGTTGATAAATAAAATAAATCCTAAGAGTATAATTGATTTCTTATGAAAACGAGAAAATATATTAATTAGCTGTTCGACATAGGATATTTTGAAAGCATATTGTATGGGTGATACGGGTATACTACTAGTGAGTATAGGTACCATTAGTATGACTTCAGACTAGTTAGACTGGGTGGTATAACTAAGGGGAAGATTAGATGTACGTTAGGAGTGCACTATAGATGAGAAGTGAGAAGCTCATGTGAGAATTCGATAACTAACATGCGTATAAGACTTATTTTAAGAACGAGTTTTAAATACTTGCTAAATCCTTTATAAACCTCAGGCCCTGACCCGTTTATTTCATTTTTCTCTGTTGCTATATATATATTATTCCAGGTGCTCAGCCGCAAGGGTACCAGAATTAGAGATTGGATGGTTAGACGTGCTGCAGCTATTGTGGAAGCTATAGGTCCTTGCAGTAGACGCAATCTATTCTTTTTATTCAGTTTATCTTAGACTTACTTTTTAGGGCATGTTTCGCCCGCTCCTAGTCTTTTATCAGAGTTATTGTATTTAGTTTCTTTTATAGTTTGGAGTTTTGAACTTGGAGGTTTTACCCATTCTTGTTTAGTTTTAGTATTAAATTCTTTTTTAGTACTTATTATTCCTATGTATGGTGAATGGCTTATAATTTACTTTTGGAATGTTGTGATTAAATGGTTTTATAAAAAAATGTTTTGACACTTAGCTTAATTAAATTATAGGTGATTAATATGGATTACATTATTTTCGACAATGATGCTAAGAATGAACCAACCATATACCCTCTTTTAAAATTTGGTAAAGGACGGATCACCCTATTTTTAATTGGGCGGGGTATCACAGTTCTCCTCTTTATAGTAAATAAATCTTTAATGACTTTTGCATAAGCTGGTATTTGATTTATTGCATCGAGGAAACGCAAGTTCAATTTCACGTTCTTAAGGACTTCTAGTACTTTATCACTTATGGTTCCTTTATGGAAAGGAACCAATCTTTGAGGAAATGGCACAGCGGAGGGTGGATCTACAACTACCTCGGGCTCACTAGTGTCAATTTTATCACTCTCATTTAAGGAGATATCTTTGGTCTCTTTCGTGTCGGGCGAATTCTCCTTATCTTTTGATGTGTCGCGTGGGGGAGGTGATAAATCAACAACTCCCCCACTACGAAGAGTGGTTATTTCTTGACATTGCTCCTAATGTTGGGTAGATGTGGAGCAAACACTAGTTTGACCTTGGGGAGGTCTTTGGCCCTGGGAAGGAAACTTGACCTTATCTTGGATACTCAATGAGGATTGCAACTTGGAGATGTTCTCATTCATGGTGGCAAACATGCAATCGTATCTAGCATTTTTTGCAGTTTGAGAATTTATATATTGATTTATGGAATCCTCAAGATTCCTCCAAGGTGGAGCTACATATGGAGCTGGAGGTGGTGGTGCTTGTTGGTATTGAGGAGGTGGTGGAGGTGGGACAACCGGTGAGTTCTGATTCATCACATCTTGAGATTGTCTGTAATTAAAACCAGGGTGGTTCCTCCACGAAGGGTTATGTGAGTTCCCATGCGGGGCATTGAAATTCACTTTAAATCCTCCTATAGTATCCAGCTGCTCGGTGTGCATTGCTTTGTAGGCAGGGATCATTGGGCATACCTTTGTGGAATGACCTGCCCCATAAATAGCACGAACCTTCTCTTTCGAACCACGGCTGGATTCGGAGATGTCTCTCAACTGGATATTAAGTAAATCTTTCATGTCCCTCTAAAACTTATCGAATCGACGGTATATTATGGTAAAAATATCCAAATGGAATAGACAGGATGCAGTAGGTGTGGTAGATACTTGTTTAGGACGAATTTGGGTACTAGGATCGGATGAGTCCCATGTTTGAGTAGTCTCTACGACATACTTAAGATGGGATTCGGTGTCGGTAGAGTCTAAGTCCCAAAATGGTCATTCAAACATCGTTTGCACAAGTTTTTTGGATGCCACCATTAACCCATTATGGAAGAAAGACATCAAATGGTGTTTTTAAAATCCATGATGGGGGCATGCGCTTACCAATTCTTGGAATCGTTCCCAACACTTGTCAAAAGACTCACTATCTTGTTGTCGAAAACCTTGGATTCGAGTTTTGACAAAATTGGTCTTGTGCGGTGCATAGAACTTTGAGATGAACTTGGATTGCATATCCCTCCACGAAATAGTAGAGTTCGAGGGTAGAGACCATAGCCAGGTCTTAGCTTTATCCTTTAAGGAAAAAGGGAAAATCTTTAGGCGAACGACATCCTGTGTAAGCTTGGTCACTAAATGGGTCGCATGCCTCCTCGAACTCGCGAATATGCAGGTATGGTTTCTCTGAATCCATTCCATGAAAAGTAGGGAGAATCAGTATCATCCCATTGTGAAAGTGGAACTGACCAACGTTTATACGGAAGTAAAATGAAACTAGGGTTGACAGTTCGCTCAATAAAGAGTAAATCTTTCATGGGACGATAGGGTAGATTTCCCTCTCCAGTGCTGAAACTCGTTGCATCAGACATCGCGCTCGCACTCTCTTCAAATGATTCTGACTCCTCACTCGGTGTCCTAGACGTGTGACTCAGAGATTGACTGGACGTGTGACTGGAGGTGGATTGTTCGGGTGTAGGGAGTGGGACCCAGAATTAAGGAACACCAAGAGTGTGGGGGCTTTCAGAGTTATACTCAACAATTGGATTTTCGTAGATTCGATTCGGAGTATTTTGAGGAGTTTGAGTGTGTTTAGGATTTTGCATTAAAAGACTTTTGAGAGATGATATTTTTTGGGGGGAATTTTTTTATTAATTTATTTTTATTCTTTTTTGGGGGGGATTTTTTGTCAAAGTTCTAGATTGACTCGATCTAACATAAGTCTACCTAGTTCCCTGGCAACGACGCCAAAAACTTGATGCGCCCATAAATATGTCTAATGTGCGTGCTATGTAGGCTCAAGTGCAAGCCTATCTCTTAAGTAATAATCCGATAAGTCGGGTATTGATCCTCAGGGAAAAAGGACAAACGAAGTCGCAACGACGTTAGAAAGACGAGGGTAACCTAGTTTTGACTCTAAAAAATGAAAAGGTGATTTGGAAGACGAAACAACTAAAACTAGATGCAAATTTGAGAATAATTAACTAATGAAACTAAGAACAAACACAATCCTACTAGGCTAATTAAACAAAAAGCTGATTAAAAATGGTTTCATGAATTAACTATGAAATGAGAACAGTAGGTCGGGTTACAATCCCCCACACCCTAGCAATTCACTTCGGAGGATACTAGATTCGGAATTAGAATTTTAAACGAACACGGTCTTTAGTACTCCCAAGCATTACATATATGAGCGATCGTATCCCGCACAGTATATAATCAAAGGACGAGTAAAGCGGTGTCGCATTAACCAATACACACGTCGTATTCTTAAACATCCCGGTTACCTAGGGAAAACGAGGTCAAAAGTCCTAAGATGGTTGCACCAGCTGTGCAACACAGTTCATTTAAGATTTTAATTCAAAATTTTATTTCCCATTATCATGAATTACATCGGGTCGGGTTCATGCACCCCAACCCTTTGAAAATTAGCTAGACATGATTAAATTAAAAAAAACATGGATTGAAAATAAGAAGACATCATTACACATAGAAAATTAGAATTAAAGAGATCCAGGATTAATAATTAACAAACCAAGGCAATTATAAACGATGGAATGGAAAGAAATTACTTGAATTAAAGAATGAAACTTGAATTCCTTACAACTAAATTCTTATTGAAATATAAGGTCTTTTACCACGTGAGAGAGCTTTTTCTCTCTCTCAAAGCTAAACTAAACTAAAACCTATTAAAATTCGAACCCATTTAGCGAACAATAACTATAAGTTAAATACATCATGAAAAATTCGGAGTTGTAGCTCAATCAAACACTAAAATCGGAATAAGAAAAATGAAGTTTATCCTCAACGGATTGGTCTGGGTCTTCAGTGGTGGATCAGTCCTCAATTAAATCCGGATCGATCCTTTTTTCTGGAAAATAGGATCGATCCGCTATGCCAATTTTTAAAGTGAGTTATAGAGATCCGAATCAGTCCTTTTTTTCTAGAAATAGGATCGGTCCGCTGTATGATTTTGGCCAGTGAGTTTCAAGGGATCGGACCGGTCCTTTTCTTTGGTAAATGGGATTGCTCCTCATTCCATTTTCAGCTTCTTCTCAATTTCTCTCATCTTCAGAACCTCGTAACTTCTGCTCTAGAACTCAAATTTGGACGACGTTTCTTCCTACGTCCTCGTACACTCAAGATCTTCAACTTTCATTGGGTCTCTCATCCGTATTCCTTATAGAAATTATGCTTTTTCCCTTTTGACTTTTCTTCCCTAATTCGTTCTTTTGATTTGTCTTTTGTTTCTTTCTTCACTTAGCAATAAATAGCTGTAAATATCATGAAAAAGGCACAAAACTCGAGATACTATGTAGAAAGGTCAGTGGCATATAAATGAGATAAATCAAGATGGATTACATTAACCGAGGCGATAAAAATCCCTAAATTAAGGGGGTAAATTTAGAAGAATTTACACCTAATCAACACGCGTGTTCATTGCCATTGGAGCGGACCCATTACAATATATGAAGTAAAATTAATGGGTTGTTAGGTGTTTCTTGTTAATGTTCATCTTTTATGTTCACTTATGAACCCCTCTCTCTGTGTATATATATATATATACCCTTAACATGTCCCATATGCTATTTTTGAAAAAACTCTTGTGTTAATGTGTTCCGCGTCTGTCCTTGTTATGGTATAGTCCATGGATACAAACTTCTTTCCCCTTCATATACTTAGTATACTTGTATTGCCTTTGGTTTCCTATTAGCATAAAAATTATAACTGGTATTGTTGGATTGAACTGTGATAGGCAATACATGAATCGAATTGGACCCTCCTATGTATTTAAGTTCATTACTCATCCTCTTTCTATGAGGGTGGCTTGGCCTTGGTGTTGAGATAAGTTTGTTTCATTATGATGTGAACTCCATGAGTTACGAAAATAGCTTATTGTACATGGTGTGTCAACCTCGTGTACTATGGTGACCTTTCCTATTAGTTTAATGATTAAATTTATCATATCTCACAAAGTTTCTATAACTAATATGACTAAAGTTAGTACAGGACGCGGACTGTTATTTTACTTCAATAGTAGTGAATAGTTTTAGCCCCATGGAGGAAAGGATTAGTCAAATAGTGTCATATAGACATAATCATGAACATGGATGCTGATGACATTTCAGTCAATGTTCATGATCATGGTACTGATCTTGATCAGAACTAAACGCACCAGTTGAGATGTCTGAAAATGGTGAGCCGCAAAATAAACTAAATGTGATAAAAGTGTGTAGAAATATTAAAAACTTAGAACACCATGAGATATCATAATTCTTCCTCATATATCTCACTAAGCCTTGGTGTGTTAAAAAAATGGAGGTCATGCCTAAATCAGAATAAAAATAACACATCAACTAATTTAAGAAAGAAAGCAACAAATTTTCGAAATTTCTTAGAACTAGGGCATATTATGTTTGAAGAAACAAAAATAGAGATGAAGATTTGTATTGATAGGATATTGGTTTTTGTTATCTCTCATACGTCACAAGCAAAAGGCAAAAAAATAAACATTATATAGAAAAAGAAGAAGGGAAAAAGGACAACTATATATACAGTTGCCAAGTAAACCAGAACACACTTATCTCATGTCTAATTGCTCCCCCTCAAGATGGATTATAGATGTTAATTAGTCCCATCTTTCCCATAAGACTCTTGAACAAAACAAGTTGCAAGGACTTAGTAAAAATATCTGCAATATGATTATGACTAGAGACATGCAAAGTTTTCAAAACACCAGCTCGTATTTTCTCACGAAAGACGTGGCAATCAATCTCGATGTGCTTGGTACGTTCATAAAACACCGGATTGGCAACAATATGGAGAGTAACTTGTCTATCACAATATAACACAACTTTTTTAGGAAGAGGAATGCCAAATTCTTAACGAAGATGTAATACCCCGTATTTTTATGTCATTTAATTAGGGGATTAATTAAATTAAATTGGGATAAATTAATTTAATACTAATTCGAATTTAAAATAAATATTTACTAGTGTGATGAGAGTTAGTAATTATTGGTAAGAATTATGTTGAATATTACTTACTGGGTAAAGTAATATATGAGATTGAATTTATTAAAAATTTTGCGAGTGAATATTACGATAGCTATATAAATTAAGTCGGGATGCACGTGTGTCGTGTCAGGACTAAATTAACGGAATAAAAAGTAAATTAATTATAAGTCACCTATATTGTCATTTAGAGTTCGCCAGTGTGTCCGAAAGGGTCGAGATAGTCAGAAAAGTGTACCCGGGGGTTTAGTTTGGGTCTCGGGATGTTTTTAGGCCTAACCGGCAACTCGAGAGGGAAATTCGGTAACTTCCCATTTTAGGCCTTAATTAATGACAAAAATTGAGAGGTTATATCTGTTGGAAGTAGGAGTCCTCGAGGTTTAGAAACATTGGAGTTGAAGAGAGGCTAAGGAAGAGAGAAGAGAGAAGGCTTCTAAGAAGGAGAGCCACCAACCCTACACCACTCTCACCAATTCCACCACCAATGCGTAGATCGGGGAATGAGGAGAGGGATGATAACCATAATTCTCTACGATTCAGACTTTAATTTGTAGTAAAATATCTTAACTCGTTGTTCTTTAGTTGATAACACATCCATGCTAGTATAGAAGATAACTATTTTAGGTCTCATGAAAATATAATGTTGTTTGGCAGATTATTATTGCAATTTGGAGTAGAAATCATGTTAGGATGAATATCTTGTTATATGTAGAATATTAAGCATGAAATTTGATGCCCAGTAGAGATAGAAATCTGGAAATTAATGGAATTCTTGAGAAAAGTTGATAAACTAGGGTTAAATGATAAATTCTTGAATTAATCCATTTGATGACGATTCTTGAGGAATGAATGTATGTTTTACGTTAGAAATCATCCATATTGGTTTATATAACATTCATGATGTTTGGTTGGGAATTTGGGACATATTAATGGAGTTTTGATGATTTAAGTTGTAAGAAACCCGTAGGGTTAATATGCAGAATTCTGGGCAATAACTGCTTGGTCTATCAATCGACTCAAGAATGTCGATCGATCGACTGGATCGATTGATCGACCCCTTTTCATCGATCTATCGACTCCTCCTAGAAATGGAAACTCATTCCCCTTTTAAATGTTAATCCAATCCCAATATGTAAGGACCTTTGGACATAATTTAAATGTCATAATGGGACTGATGAAGGACCAGTAAGGTATAAGTAGGGTCTGGGTAAGACGACTTTATATCAGATTTAATAGTGGAATTTTGGGGTATAAATTGAGTGCGAAATAGTGCGTACGTTAAATTAGGTCTTATGAGAATTAAGAAGGACTTAGAACAGTAAGGTAGAGAGTGTACACCTCCTGATTATATACTTATCAAGATGAAACACTTCGAGAGATGAGAAGTAGTTAAAAACCTGCGAAAATTGAGAAAATAAAAGAATGATTTAATTATACGTTGGACTCAGGCATTATGTTCCATGTATGGTTATAATAATATGGGTCGTGGGCGTACCTAGATGAATAATGTAAATATATATATGTGTGTAATCATACTCGCGCTACTTGGTATCATAGAGGTTTCACACCGGGACAGTCTTATCTCGATTGGACCTTTGTGAGGATATTAACTTGTACCCTAGAACATAGCATCCTTGGTACAGGATATACGAATGTGATAGTCATACGGTCCTAAGAGACGTGAGGGTATATGCTGACCTCTTAGAGACTTGAAACTATGCTTCGCCTCCAATATGTGTGTTTTGTGTTATACAGTTCGAGAGTGATTCCAAACTACTATTTTCCTTTTTGTATGTGAGATACAGGGACTTGATTGCAGAGTATGACAACACCATAGATTTATGAGGGGTTTCTTATTAGTATATATATTATGAGTAATAAATATATGTACCGGTGATTAATTTATTGTACTTTTAAGTAGATACAATGGAATAATTAATATTAAATGAATTAAGTGTCTAAGAACGTAAGTCTGTATTGAGATGAACATAATTGGGTTAATATATTTAAAAGAAAAGGTTATCAGATATATTAACCCAATTATGTTCATCTCAATACAGACTTACGTTCTTAGCCACTTAATTCATTTAATATCAACTGAGGGTATATGCCTAACGTGAGTGTCTAATTACTAACATGTATGTAATATCAACTGGTAAGAATTTTAAATACTTGCTAAACAATTTTAAAGCTAATTTACACTCGGGCTCTGATCGGTTTCCTATAATTTCTTCTTTCTCTTATGTGTGTGTGTGTTTATATATATATATATATATATATATATATATATATATATATATATATATATATATATATATATATATATATATATATATATATATATATATATATGTTTTATAGGTGCCCAGCCTCAGGGGTATCAGGTTTAGATTTTTGGACTATTGACGTGTTGCATCTAGTGTGGGAGTTTCAGGTCCATGCAATAGACGATTTCATCCTTGTCTTCTCAGTCTCATATTTTGTCCTTATTAGATAGGGCATGTGTCGTCCATTTCAATATTTCATTTAATTCAGAGAGAGACTTTTACTCTTTATTATTTCAGTATTCAGGTGTTGTTGGGATTATTTTATTTATTTCCTTGTCCTACGATTTGGGATATATTATTTGGATTGGTTAATCTAGATTGGTAATTTCATGTCGATGATTTGGTTTTTAGTATTATTATTCGTGTTCATAAAAATGGCTTCGGATATTAAATCATAACAATAGGTCTTAATTTATAAAATTAAATGTTTTGACACTAAGCTTAATTATTTATTAGGTGATTAATAAAGAAAAATTATTTTCGACAGTGATGTTAAGAATGAACCAATCGGGCGCTTTGATTTAATTTAATAAAGGACTGATGACCTGGTATTTAATTAGGCGGGCAGTCACAGGTGGTATCATAGATCATGTTCTAGAGTCCTTTAGGATCTGTACGGCTTATTGTGCTTTCAGCTTAGCTTCCTTGATATAGAGTCCTATTTTTAGGACTATTGTATTCTTATTTATGAGATTACTTCTTCATCTATTTGAGATTTGATAATAACTATGGAGTGATAAATTCCTTCTCATTTCAGATTCCTCCAAGACGAGCCCCGAGGGATAGAAATGCCCAGGCTGAGCAGTCAGCAACTCAGACTCAGGGAATGATGAACGCAACCAAAGTTTTCGCTATAGTTGCTCACGCAGTGAATGCAGCTCTAGCAGTGGTGCAACAGGCCCTACCCAGTTCAAGCTGTTGCGCCAATTCCAGATCAGTTTCCCACTACATGGGAGAGGGTTAGGGTTGCCTTTCAGAGGGCACGTCCCCCAGAGTTCTCGGCTAGTTCTGATATTGTCATCGCGAGATAATGGAAGAAATACATCCAGAAGCATCTCTACATGTACGAGTTCACAGACATTCAGAGACAGCTACTGGCTTCCTACAAGCTAGTGGGGGCTACCTTACAGTGGTTGGAGTCCACTACCAACTTTGAGGAGAGGGGGAATATGAAAATTCAGAGTTTTTAGGTGTTGTTTGATCGCAAATACTTTCCTTCTGCCATGAAGACTGAGATAAGGTAGAAACTATTGAATATTAAGGAGGAAAGTATGAATGTCGTGGAGTATGAGGAGGATTTCATGAGACTGATTACTATTGTGCCAGATGAGGCACCTACCGAAGAGAAGAAGATTTGGATCTTCATGGATGGTTTGACATGGAGGATTCGCCAGCACCTCTTGGGTAATCTGTCATTGGGTACTTATACTGATGTACTCAATGCCACCCTCCTGCATTGCCAGGACCATCCCTTCCACCAGAAGGGGAGTAAGCGAGCCGGAGAGTCCAGCTAGCGGGGCCGGACAGGAGGTAGTATTTCTAGAAGCTCAGGGGCAGGTCCGTCAGGGTGAGTAGAGTTCCTATCAGGGGGACCCTGCTAAGAGATTCCAATCTGGAGACTCTATACAGGGACATGGAGGCTATAGACAGGGCCAGTAGGGCCAATCCAGTCAGCAGTGTCAATAGTCAGCATCGTTATCAGTAGGGCCAACAACGGTATCAGCAGGGCCAGTGGAGGGGTGGTAACGGCCATCGGGCCGGGGACAGTAGAATGGCGGGTAGGAAATTTCAGGGGAAGATTCTTTGGTTGTGGCAAGAATGGCCATAGACATCAGGATTGCCCCCAAGGGAACACGGCCCCTCAGTACCAGGGTGGCCGTCAGGAGCCACAAAGACCAATCTTCACAATCGCCCTCCCAGTACCACCTTAGATGCCAGCCGTACTATCCATCCCATATGCCCCAATTCACCAGGGATAATTGTAGTATGTACGTGTTTATAATGTCCACTAGGCAGCAGCACCGCAGGAGCCACCCGTAGTTGAGGGTAAGTTTCCTATCTACGGTACTATGGGGCGCATTTTATTTGACACTGGGGCATCACACTGCTTTATAGCTACTAGTTTTTCACAGGCCACGGGGATGTTAGACTTGGCAGAGAATACAGTCACATGTGTAGACTCACCGCTAGGCAATGGGTCGTTAATTTTCTTTTTATGCCGGGGACTAGGTACAAAGATTGGGAGTCTGATTTTTCCTACAGATATGTTAAGCTTACATGTACACAAGCATGATGCCATTATTAGCATGTATTGGATTACTGCTTATAAATCCATGATAGAATATTTCAATAGGAGTATTATTTTTGCTATTCCGGGCCAGGAGATGTTTCTGGTGGCGATGCCTCGTACTAAGGGAGGATCGTCAACCCATTTATATTATATAGAGGAAGAGACCTCTAAGGAGGTAGTGATTTCCATTGATTCGATTTCTGTATCTCGCCAGTTTTCTGATGTGTTCCAGGAGATACCGGGACTACCACCTAGCCAAGAGATAGATTTCATTATAAATTTGATGTCGGACACTTGTCCGATAGCCCGAGCACCATATTATATGGCTCCAGCTAAGATGAGAGAGTTGCGTGATCAGATTGAGAAGCTATTGGGATAGGGATTCATCCATAGGAGTACCTCTCCCTAGGGTGCTCCCGTGTTGTTTGTGAAGAAAATAGATGGTTCATTGAGGTTGTGTGTGGATTATTGAGATTTGAACAAAGTCACGATACGGAATAAGTATCCATTGCCATGAATCGATGACTTGTTTGACCAGTTGAGAAGAGATACCTTCTTCTCAAAGATAAACTTGAGGTTCAGATACCATCAGTTACGGGTTAGGGAGAAGGATGTTTCGAAGACTGCTTTCTTGATGTGATATGGATCCTACGAGTTTAGGATTGCGCCTTTTGGGCTAACCAATTCCCCAGCCCTGTTCATAAACTTAATGAACTGGGTGTTCAGAGAGTTCTTGGATCAGTTTGTCATTGTCTTCATAGATAACATTCTGATTTATTCCCAGACTGAGGAGGATCATATCAAGCATTTGATATGGGTTCTTCAGACTCTGCGAGAGCATCAGCTATAAGATAAGTATGAGAAGTGAGTATTTTTTCTGTGAGAGGTCCAGTTCTTGGGGAACTTTATTTCTTCCAGGGGGATATCCATAGATTCGTGGAAGGTGTTCGTTGTGAAGGAGTGGGTGCAGCCCATGACACCATCAAAGATCCATAGTTTCTTGGGATTGGCAGGGTACAACAGGCAATTCATTCGAGGATTCTCTAAAATAGCGGGCCCGTTGACTAATATGACACGCAAGGGGGTATTGTACGTATGGGATGATGCTTGTCAGTTGTTTTTCAATGAGCTAAAGGATAAGTTGACTTCGGCACCAGTCGTTGCTTTACCCAGGCCAGGAGTAGAATACTGGATGTATACTAACGCTTCTCTACAGAAATTGGTGGAGTCCTTCAATAGGAGGAGAAGGCTATAGCTTATACGCCCCACAAGCTCAAGCCTCACGAGAGGAATTACCCCACCCATGACTTGGAGCTAGTAGCGGTCGTGTTTGCCTTACAAATTTGAAGACACTACTTGTTGGGGGAGAAATTTTGCCTATTCACAGACCATAAGTCACTGCAATACTTATTCAATCAGCGAGAGTTGAACATGAATCAGCTCAGGTGGCTAGAGTTTGTGAAGGATTACAAGTTTGAGATACAATACCACCCGGGGAAGTCTAATGTAGTTGCTGATGTATTGAACCGTAGGACAGTACGTGAGGTGGCAAAAGTATGGAACGCGAAGTGGAAAGAGTTGGGACATCAGGAGGTTGTGGACCAATCCTTTATGTCCATCATGACAGTCACACTAGAGATTTTTACGACGGTGATCCAGGCCTAAACAGATGATTCATTTTTCCAGGATCAGATTGTGCGGCTTTTAGCCGAGGGCGCGGAGTCCTACTCAGTGAGTTCAGATAGAGGATTGCAATTTAATGGGAGATTAATGGTCCCAGAGGGGGAGGACTTATGCCATGCAGTGATGATATAATCGCATGGATATCAATTTTCGGTACATCCCGAAGAGGATAAGATATACTAGGATATGAGGCGACAGTATTGGTAGAGTGGGATAAAGAAGGACATTGTAGAGTTCATGTTCAAGTGTGCAAACTGTCAGATGGTAAAGGTGGACCATCAGAGACTGCCAGGGTTACTTCAGTTGCTAGAGATCCCTATGTGAAAATGGGAGAGCATTTTCATGGATTTCATCTCTGGGTTGCCTACATCATAGCGGGGTCACGATTCTATATCAGTGGTGGTGGATCGTTTGACCAAGGTATCTCATTTTCTGTCGGTGTGGACAAACTACACTATGGCACAGTATGCCCAGTTATATATTACTGAGATTATGAGATTGCATGGGGTGACCCTGGATATCATTTCTGACAGAGACAAGATTTTTGTGTCTATCAGAAAATGGGAGAGCTTTCAGGAGGCTATGGGTACCGAGTTGCGATTGAGTATGGCGTATCACCCGCAGACTGAGCATACTAATCAAATATTAGAGGATATGTTATGTATGTGTGTCCTTGACTTTGGAGGGGGTTGAGAGCAGTACCTTCCATTGGTGGAGTTCGCTTATAATAACTCCAACTAGTTTATGATTGGCGTGGCCCTATTTGAGGCGTTGTACGGTAGACCTTATCTTTCTCCCACTTGTTGGCTAGAGTTGGGGCACAGCAATCTACTTGGGCAAGAGGTGATTTAGGAGACGTCAGTCAGGATTGAATTAATCAGGAGTCGCATTCGGGTATTCCATGATAGGCAGAAAAGCTACACCAATGCAAAGCGGTCCTTCGGGGAGTTTAGTGTGGGGGACCAGGTACTATTGTGAGTGTCTCCTATGAAAGGAGTGATGAGGTTCGGGAAGAAAGTAAAATTTTCCTCGAGGTATGTAGGGCCATTTCTTATTATCGAGAGGGATGGACCGATGGCGTATAGACTTGGTTTGCCGGAGCACTTGCACCGTATTTATGATGTGTTCCACATTTCGTCGTTGAGGCGGTATCTTCGGGATGATTTGACCCACACTCATATTGCGATAAAGGATATTTATTTTCATCCTGAAAGTTCTTAAGAGGAGAGACCAGTGTCTATCCTAGACCATAGTGAGAGTATATTGAGGTCGAAAGTAGTCCCACTTGTACGGGTCCAGTGGGAACATCATAATGTAGAGGAGTCCACTTGGGAACTCGAGGCAGATATGCACGAAAAGTATTCGGAATTTTTACCAAGTATGCCTAATTTTCAAATTTTGGGACAAAATTCCATTATTAGGGGGGGAAGTATGTAATACCCTGTATTTTTATGGCACTTAATTAGGTGATTGATTCAATTAAAATGGGATAAATTAATTTAATATTAATTTGAATTTTAAAATAAATATTTACTAGTGTGACAAGAGTTAGTAATTATTGGTAATAATTATGTTGAATATTACTTAATGGGTAAAGTGATATACGATATTGAATTTATTAAAATTTTCGCGAGTGAATATTATGACAGATATAGAAATTAAGTCGGGATGGGCGTGTGTCGTGTCGGGACTAAATTAATGGAATAAAATTTTAATTAATTATAAGTCGCCTGTATGCTCATTTCGAGTGCATCAATGTATCCGAAAGGGTCGAGATAGTTAGAAAAGTGTACCCGGGGGTTTAGTTTGGGTCTCGGGACATTTTTAGGCCTAATCGGTAACCCGTGAGGGCATTTCAGTAATTTTCCATTTTAGGCCTTAATTAATGACGAACATTGAGAGGTTATATCTAATAGAAGTAGGATTCCTCTAGGGTTAGAAACATTGGAGTTGAAGAGAGTCCAAGGAAGAGAGAAGAGAGAAGGCTTACAAGAAGGAGAGCCACCAACCCTACACCACTCTCACCAATTCCACCACCAACCCATAGATCGGGGAATGAGGAGAGGGATCATACCCATCATTCACTATGATTCAGACATTGATTTCCAAGCAAGTATCTTTCTTTAGTTTATAACACATCCATGCTAGTGTAAGAGATAACTATTTTATGTCTCATGAAAATAAAATGTTGTTTGGTAGATTATTATTGCAATTTGGAGTAGAAATCATGTTCAGATGAATATCTTATTATATATAGAATATTAACCACGAAACTTGATGCCCAGTAGAGATAGAAATCTGGAAATTAATGGAATTCTTGAGAAAAATTGATAAACTAGGGTTAAATGATAAATTCTTGAATTAATCCAATTAATGACGATTCTTGAGGAATTAATGTATGTTTTACGTTAGAAATCATCCATATTCGTTTATATAACAATCATGATTTTTGGTTGGGATTTTGGGACATATTAATGGATTTTTGATGATTTAAGTTGGAAGAAACTCGTAGGCTTAATATGCAGAATTTTGGGCAATAGCTGATTGGTCGATCGTTCGACTCAAGAATATCGATCGATGGATCGACCCCTTTTCATCGATCGATCGACTCCTCCTGGAAATGGAAACCTCTTCCCTTTTAAATGTAAATCCAATCCCAATGTAGAAGGACATTTGGACATGATTTAAGTATCATAATGGGACTTGAGAAGGACCAGTAGGGTATAAGTAGGGTCCGGGTAAGACTACTTTATATGAGATTTAACCGTGGGATTTTGAGGTATAAATTGAGTGGGAATCGTGCGTACGTTAAATTACATCTTGTGGGAATTAAGAAGGACTTAGACCAATAAGGTAGAGAGTGTACACCTCCCGATTTTATACTTATCAAGATGAAACACTTCGAGAAACGAGAAATACCTAAAAACCTGCAAAAATTGAGAAAATGAAAGAATGATTTAATTATACATAGGACTCCTCAGGAATTATGTGCCGCGTATGGTTAAAATATTATGGTTCGTGGGCGTACCTAGCTTTATAATGTGAATATATATATGGGTGCATGTATATATGTATAATATTGTATATTTGTGTGTAATCATACCCACGCTACTTGCTATCACAGAGGTTCTGCACCGGGACAGTCTTATCTCGATTGGACCTTTGTGGGTATATTAACTTTTACCGTACAACATAGCATCCTTGGTACAGGATATCCGAGTATGATAGTCATATGGTCCTAAGAGACGTGAGAGTATGTGCTGACCTCTTAGATTCTTGGAACTATGATTCGCCTCCAATATGTGTGTTTTGTGTTAATACAGTTCGAGAGTGATTCTGAACTAGTATTTTCCTTTTTGTACGTGAGATACGGAGACTTGATAGTAGAGTATGACAGCACCATAGATTTATGTGGGGTGCCTTATTAGTGTGTGTGTATGTATATATATATATATATATATATATATATATTATGAGCAATAAATATATGTACTGGTGATTAATCTATGTACTTGTAAGTAGATAAAATGGAATAATTAATATTAAATGAATTTAGTGGCTAATAATGTAAGTATGTATTGAGATGAAAATAACTAGCTTAATATATTTAAAAGAAAAGGTTATCAGATATGAATTAATATATATGCGTACTTGAAATAGTGTTTGGTGAAGAGAAATTGGGTTAGACTAGTGAATTGGGTTAGCTTTATCAAGATTAGTTCGGAGGTACATTAGGAGTGCACAGTAGTTAAGGTGTGAGAATTCCCAAGTGAGTCTCCAAGTACTAACATGTATGTAATATCAATTGGTAAGCATTTTAAATATATTCTAAACTATTATAAAGTTGTTTTACTCTTTATTATTTCCATATTCAGTTATTGTTGGGATTGTTTTATTTATTTTCTTATCCTGCGATTTGGGATATATTATTTGGATTGGTTAATCTAGCTTGTTTGTTTCATTTGGATGATTTTGGTTTTTAGTATTATTATCCGTGTTCGTAAAAATGATTTCGTATATTAAATCATAACAATAGGTCTTAATTTATAGAATTAAATGTTTTGATACTTAGCTTAATTTTTTATTAGGTGATTAATAAAGAAAAATTATTTTTTGACAATGATGCTAAGAATGAACCAACCAGACACTTTGATTTAATTTAATAAAGGACTGATCACCCGGTATTTAATTAAGCGAGGTGTCACAGAAGAGACCTAGGCCAAGTGATCTCACATGTAGCATTGGCCATGGATCTATACTTGGCTTCAGCAGAAGAACGAGAAATGGTATGTTGTTTTTTAGATATCTATGGGATTAAAGAATCATCAACAAAAATACAATAACCAGAAATTGATTTCTTGGAGTCTGGGCAAGATTCCCAATCCCCATTGGAGAATACTTTCAACTGTATTTCTGAAGCAGGGCAATTTGCCTTGATAAAACCATTGAGTTGAACTTGATAATGAGAAGGATAAAATAGGCCTTGACCTGGAGAAAACTTTAGATAGTGAAGAACCCGATATGAAACTTGTAAATGAGGTTCACTAGGATTGGTCACAAACTAACTCCGTTTGTATACATTATAAGAAATGTCTCGCCGAGTGATAGTGAGATATAAAAGTCTTCCAATAAGACTCTGATAAGAGTATGGATCAACAATATATTCACCATTATCTTGAGAAAGTTTAAGGTTTGCTTCCATAGGAGTATAAACTGGTTTACTCTCCAAACAGCCAGCATCCTATTACAATTTCAAAGCATAAGCTCTCTGAGAAATAGAATTCCCTTTATCAGGTCTAGCAATCTCAAGGCCAAAGAAAAATCGGAGCAAACCACGGTCCTTAATCTTTAATTGAGCTTCCAAATTTTTCTTTTAAACAACCATGACATTACCATTATTATATACAATAATAATGTCATCAACATATACCAATATAGCCATGAATTCACCATTTTTTCTCTTTATAAAAAGAGAATGATCATTGGCTGATTGAACAAACCCTTAAACAAGAAGAACTTTAGTGAACTTCATATTCCAATACATTGAAGCTTGTTTAAGCCCATATAAACTCTTGTGTAACTTGCAAAATAGGAGAAGAAAAATGTTGGAACTCCCCCTTAGGTTGATATCCATGAGGAATTTTCATGTAGACTTCCTCATCCTTACCCCCGTTCAAAAAAGCATTATTTATGTCAAGTTGATGAAGAGATCATCCGTTAATGGCTAGAGCTAGTAACAATTTGACTATAATAAGTTTATCAACCGGAGCAAAAGTGTCAAAATAATCCATTCCCTCTTGTTTAGTATACCCCTTAGTGATAAGTCTAGATTTGAATCTTTCAAGAGATCCATCAACTTTATACTTGAATTTAAAAGG
The DNA here is from genome assembly GCA_949130495.1 of Sambucus nigra. Classification (NCBI taxonomy): domain Eukaryota; kingdom Viridiplantae; phylum Streptophyta; class Magnoliopsida; order Dipsacales; family Adoxaceae; genus Sambucus; species Sambucus nigra. Next base: position 306,667,188 of record OX422217.1, on the reverse strand, counting down.
CCACTTACATCTAATAGGTTTATGTCAAAAGGGTAAATCAATAATGCTCCAAGTTTGATTATGTTACAAAGTCACCAACTCATCTTGGATAGAAAATTCCCATTCAGGTTTGCCACATGATTGGGCATAAGTTTGCGGTATAAAATTTATGTTTTTTCCATAAAAGCATCTCTAAAATATTTGTTGAGTTTATCATAGCAGAGAACATTAGACAAAGGATGAACAACAGAATTTCCATGTGAAAGAGCACCATAATGGAAATCTTGGAGATATAAGGGTTTCTTAATAACCTTGTGCGACCGAGTGATTTCAGGTCTTAAGAAGGAAGATATTTCATGAACATGTTTTGAAGTTTGAATATTTAAACTCTCATAAACATCAGATGGATCACCCAAAAACACATCAGCACTGTTGTGCACAATAGGCAAAACCATATCAGGACCAGAATTTCCATGCTTAGCAAAAGAAAATATGTTCTCATGAAAAGTAAACATATCTAGAAATAAAAACTTGATTACTCTCCATATCAAGAAGCTTATAGCGTTTTGTCCCAGTAGGAAATCCTAACAAAACATAAGCTCTCGACCTCGCAGAAAGCTTGTGTCTACCACTGAGAAAAGTTGAAGCATAGCACAAACATCTAAAAACTTTGATGTGACTATAAGATGGAATAATATAATAGAGTACCTCAAAAGTAGTCTTATGGTGATGAAGAAGAGAGAGCAATTTGTTTATCAAATGAGTAGAAGTGAGTAAATAATTTGGCCAGTATGTAAGAGGCACCCCCGATAGAAACATGAGAGCCCTCTCCACCAAAAATTTTGTTGTGGTCTTTCCACGCAAGAAAAGTAACGTAAAACACCCCACTTCTTGAAAAATTAGGGAAATTTGAGTTCCATGGCATTGTCGGATCTCACTCCTTTAATACCAACTCCAAATTGATTTTTTACCATGACAAAAAATTAAGGGATGGCAACAAGAACATCAGGCTTTGTCGTAAGCATATATATCCATGTAAATCGAGAAAAATCATCAACTATAGTAAGGAAATGACAGTGTCCTTCAACAGAAGTAACATGAAAAGGACCCCATATATCTATATGTATATGCTTAAAATTTTGAGAAGCAACATTATTATTAGAAATAAAAGACAATCTCATTTATTTTGCTAGATGACATACACTGCAATGAAAGTCTTTTACAGTTGTAACATGAAACAAAGGAATTTTATTGTCTTTTTCTTTAACAATCAAAGAGCGATGACTAAGTCTAGTGTGCCATAAGGTGTCTTTGTCATAAGAAACAATTGAATTGGCAGCAGAAATGCAATCAAATGAAGCTGCAAACCCTGTGTGGTCAGTCCTTAGGTAGTACAGATTTCCAACCCTTTCAGTTTTCCCAATCTGAATAAGTGGAGAGATTCCCTAAATTACACAACATGAAGAATCAAAGTGTAAAGAACAAGAAATATATAATGTCAAAGCACTGAGTGAAACCATATTGTATTTAAAAGATTTTACATATAACACTTTGTGTAAGAAATTAGAGCCTGTGAGATGAACAATTCCTATATTCACTATCTTGGCAGTTTGACCAGTAGGTAAAGTAACTGTATATGTGTTCTTAAGAGTATCAAAATAACTGAAATCATGAATGTCATGACATACATGGTGTGTTTCTCCAATATCAAGCAACCAAACTTATTTAGAAGGTAAAAAACCTATCATACCAGTGATATTTCAAATAGATGGCCATTTTGCATCATCAACATAAGAGTTATGAAGTTGGTTAGAGAGGAAAGTAAGCAGTTGTTGGTATTGATATGAAGATAACTTTAACTGATCTGCATATCCTGAGTCTGAAGTAGTTACAAGAGGACTACTTTGGCTAAGTGAAGGAACCAAGAAATTAACATTAACAATGCTGCTTATACCAGCATCTGGTCAATATGTTTTATTGCTCTTTGGTTTCCATCCTGGTGGATAACCATGAATTTTATAGCACTTACCAATCGTGTGGACAACATAACCATAATGAGTACAAGTAGGCTTGTCCTTATTCCCTTTAGAACCATCATAATTGTTGTTTGAGGCATTATAAGTAGCAGCACTAGGAGTGTGAACATTTGTGTTATTAATAGTAGCTATAGAAACATAACTAAGCATTATAGAAAACTAATAAATACTTATCTTCCTTTCCTCTTAAACCACAAGAGATAACACCTTTTTGGTAGATGAAAGAGGGTCCATCATCAAAAAAAATTCTCTGATTTGGCCATATGAATCATTAAGCCCCATTAAGAATTAAAGAACAGAGTCTTGATGTTGATAATCAATTATCTCTTTCATTCCTCCATATTGATAAGAAGAAACATGTCTAAATTCTCTTAACTCATTACACAATGATTTTAGCTTATTAAAATAGGCACTAACATTATTTGAACCCTGAGTCACTTTATGAATGGTTTACTTAAGTTGAAAAATGTGTGTTCTATTGCTATGATGAAACCTGTCATTCAAATCTTTCCAAATTTCATAGGCATTATCTAAGTATAAAATGCTCTCAGCAATATCCTTCGAAACAACATGAAGAGTCCATGACAAAACCATAGAATTAAATCTACACCAACGACTAAACAAAATATCATCTATTTTCGAACGAAGAAAGGTTCCATCAAGAAACTTTATCTTATTATTAGCAAGTAATTACATTTGCATAGATCGATTCCAGGTATTAAGATTTGTCCCAACAAGAGTCGATGAAACTAGGATCATACCTGGATGATCACTATTGCTGAGATGAAAATGAGAATTTTGATCTTCATTAACTGTTCGATCTCCTTCATCGAGATTAGAGAACCAATTAGGTACAATATTTGTAGTACCTCGACCACCTTCACCTCCGCCATGAGCTATCAAAAATCAATTGAAGAAGGAACAAAAGCAATCCAAGTTTAAAGTGGAAAAATAAGAAAATGCAACTGAGCAGAAAAAAATGCTCTGATACTATATTTTGTTTAAAGAAACAAAAATAGAGAAGAAGATTTGTATTGATAGAATATAGCTTTACGTTGTCTCTCTTACATCACGAGCAAAAAGGAAAAAATAAACATTATATAGAAAAAGAAGAAGGGAAAAAGGAAAATTGTATATACAGTTGTCAAGTAAACCAGAACACACTTATCTCAAGTTTAATAAGGCATGAAGAAACAATTCTGAGGCTCTTTTGGTCTTGTCGAATCACAATGATTCATAGTTTACTTAAAGTGTTCAGATTGAGAATAACTGATTGTTGGAAATTATGTAGCAAATACAGAAATGGAACTCTTTATTGTATCACAATAATGTCAACTTTAATACAACAATATAACTTTATGAATCTTCAAGGCATGATGTCACCTTTCTAAATACAGTATTTGCCCCACACGAAGAACTTCGATATACAAACGGGAATCAGCAAATACGTACTCAATATACAATGAAGCAATTGCACTGTCTGCAAATTGTATGTCTAAAGACATCCCTTGGATACAGCAGTGAAGAACAGTCAATCAAGTACTTATTATGTTTATGTGCACAAAACAGAATAAGAGAATTTGTATCTCCTGAAAATTGTAAGAGAGTAATAGTAGGGTTTGGAAATCGGAAACTGAGTTTTTGTTATCAATGTAATTTCGTTTTAGGCAGCCTTTATTTATAGATAATGAAAAGCTTTGTCTTCAAGAGTCATGACTATTGGATTAAAAGTCTTAAGTCAATTCCGAAATGGTATGACTGTTAATTACCAACAGTCTTAAGTCATTTCTAAACAGGTACAATTAATACCGAATCGGTTTTGCACGGGTCAACCAAAAAGTGACCGCGCTCGAGCTACCCCAATCCGTCCCGGATGAATCCCGACAACCCGCTACCACTAGGGACACGCAGTGTGAGAAGTGCAAAGTGTGCCACTAGCGCCTCTACAGCCCACTGCCCCGCAGCCCCGCGCGCGCGTGTGTGTGAGTGTGCGTACGGTGCTTCACACCTTATTGAGGTCTCTTGAATAGCCTCTTAAATGCTAGATGAATTAACTCTTCATCTTCCATTTGTACTTATTAAGTGCACAAATTCTTAATATTTTTCCAATGTGGGACTCAAAGGTTGCCCACTCCTTTTATAACTTAGTGGTGACACTTAGCTTTGTACATTTTCCAATGTGGGACACTATCCCCTTTTATATTTTGGTTAGCTTCCCACCTCTTCCACAAACTTCCAATGTGGGACAAGATCTTTAAGCTCTTACACCCAAAACTCTTACTCACTTATTTTATAAAATCTCCAACATTCCTCCACCATTTTCAAAATAAGTTTTGTAAATCTTTGATTGTCTGTAAGACTATGTATAAGCATTAGTGTCTCACGACTTGAACCAATACCCTGTGAAGGTTCCTCAAGGCTAACCATGAAAGTATAGTAGACTTGTCTTTGAACTATCAATCCATATTGATCAGTCGGATTTGTCTTCACACACAAATTTTTTAGTCACTGATTATCCATATAAGCCGACACATTTATTAGGCCATGTGTCTGTACCTTGATTTCATGAGTGCTTTAGAGTCAAGCCCAGTTCTCATAGGAAGAGGCACCACTTCCACACTCATATAGGTAGATTATCATAGGTCTCCATGTATCTTAAAACACCATAAATCTATTAAGGTTAAACTCATGCTCTTTCATTATTCATTACATGTTCTAAGCACTTATCCTTGGGATGTTAAAATTTTATAGAGTTTACAATCACGTCGTATGATGTACTTTAATCATTGAACTTGAGACTTGAATATATCAAGTTTCAAGTTGAGTTTCCATCAAGAGTGATTATTATTAATGGGCTTTAGTCCCATTCCTATTGATGTCTTAAACAGCAGTCCTCTTGCAAGACCTTTTGTAAAAGGATCAGCTAAATTTTGACTTGATTTTACATAATCCACTATGATTACACTATCTGTAATCATTTGTCTGACATAACTATGTCTCAGGCCAATATGTCTAGATTTTCCATTTTACACTTTACTATAAGCTCTGGAAAGTGTAGACTCACTATCACAATGTATAGATATTTGAGGCATTGGTTTTGGCCAGACTGGAATTTTAATTAATAAATTCCTTAACCATTGTACCTCTTTACTAGGTGCAGCAAATTCTACAAACTCATCTGCCATAGTAGAGTCAGCTATACAAGTTTGTTTCTTTGATCCCCAAGAAACAACTCCTCCACCAAGAGTGAAAATCCATCCACTTGTTGATAAATGATACTCCCGCTCAGTTATCCATCTGGCATCAGAAAACCCTTCTAATACTGAAGGATATCCACTATAGTATATACCATAGTCCATAGTTCCTTTCAAATATTTTAATATTCTATTGACAGCATGCCAATGCAATAAACTTGGATTACTAATATATCTACTTAATTTACCAACAGCATAAGCAATATCAGGTCGAGTACATGTCATGGCATACATTAAACTACCAATTACTCGTGCATATTCCAATTGTGAAATAGCTCTACCATTATTAGGAATCATCTTTAGTTGTGGTTCAAAAGGTGTACTAACAGGTGTGCAATCAAACTGATTAAATTTCTTTAAAATTTTCTCTACATAATGAGATTGAGTGAAAATTATATTTTTTTCTTTCCTTATTATTCTCATTCCTAATATAACATCAACTTCACCCATATGTTTAATATCGAATTTAGAAGACAGAAAATTCTTTGTATTATTAAAGTTTTCTAAATCAGTACCAAGAATTAACATGTCATCTACATATAAACAAATGATCACACCTTTACCATTAGCAAATTTACTATTAACACACTTATCAGATTCATGAATTTTAAAACCATAAGAAATAATGACTTTATCAAATTTTTCATGCCATTGTTTAGGTGCTTGTTTTAGGCCGTATAAGGACTTAATAAGTTTACATACTTTATTTTCTTGTCCAGGCATAACAAACCCTTCAGGTTGTTCCATGTAAATTTCTTCTTCTAAGTCACCATTTAAAAAGGCAGTTTTCACATCCATTTGATGAATCTCAAAATTATATATAGATGCTAATGCAATTAAAATTCTAATAGTGGAGGCTCTAGCAACAGGTGCATAGGTATCAAAATAATCAATTCTTCTTTTGGTGTAAAACCTTTAGCAACCAATCTAGCCTTGAATTTATCAATTGTTCCATCTATTTTCATTTTCTTTTTAAAAATCCATCTACACTTAATGGGTTTAGACCTAGGAGGTAAATCTACTAACTTTCAAGTTTTATTTCCCAAGATTGCATCCATTTCATCATTTATAGCTTCATTCCAAAATGCTGAATCTACAGACTTAATTGCCTCACTATAAGTTTGTGGGTCTGTTTCAACGCTAAGAGTCAAAGCATATTGATTACAAGATGTGTCTTTAGTTCCTTCAATAAGATAGACTACAAAGTCAGGACCAAAGCTTTTTTCTTTCCTAGGTCTCTTACTTTTTCTAATCTCTTCTTGTTCCACTGGTGGAGTATCAGATAATTGTGAAGGAGTGCTAACTTCTTTTTCATTATTAATTCTAGGAATAGAAGAAAACCTTTGTTCATAAAAAATTGCATCTCTCGATTCAATTATTATATTTACCTCAACAGAATCATTAGGTTCACTAACCAAAAATCTATAAGCTTTACTATGTTGTGCATAACCTATGAAAATACACTCAACACCTTTGCTTCCTAATTTCTTTCTCTTAGTTTCAGGTTGTCTTACAATAGCTCTACAACCCCAAACATTAAGATAACCTAAATTAAGTTTTCTATTCTTCCATAATTCGTAAGGATTTTTCTTATTATCTTTAACAGGTATCCTATTCAGAATATGACACGCAGTTAAAAGTGCTTCTCCCCAAAACCCTTTACTTAAACCAGAATAAGAAAGGATAGCGTTAACCATTTCAGTTAGTGTTCTATTTTTTCTTTCTGCTACTCCATTTTGTTGTGGTGTATAAAGTGCAGTAACTTCATGTATAATTCTCATATCTTCACAAAATTGAGGAAAGTGATATTCACCACCTCTATCAGATCTAAGACATTTTATTTTAGCATCACATTGATTTTCAACTTCATTTTTGTCTATCTTAAATCTATTAAGCACATCATCCTTAGAGTTTAAAAGATATACGTAACAATATTTTGAAAAGTCATGGATAAATGTAGCAAAATATTTACTACCACCTCTAGTAGGTGTTCCATGCAAATCACAAACATCACTATGTACTAATTGAAACAAAGATGTATTTTTGGAAAAGGCAATCTTGTTATTTTTGTTTGCATGCATATTTTACACTTTTCATTCATATCATTCTCATATTTAGGAATTAAATTTAAATTAACCATGAAATGCATTTTCTTTGTATTAACATATCCTAAATAACTATGCCATAATGAAAGACAATCAACGATATACGCAGAAGAATATTTTTCATTGATATTGAGCTTAAACATGCCCTCATACAAATATCATTTGCCTACAAAGGTATCATTCTTAGTCAGAATAAATTTATCTGACTCAAATACAAGCTTAAAGCCAAATTTGTTAAGAAGACTTACAGAAACTAAATTTTTCCTAACATCAGGAACATGAAAAACATTGGTGAGGCTAAGGATTTTTTCAGAAGTGAATTCGAGATCCACTGTCCCTTTGCCTTTAACCGCAGCAGTGGAAGAATTTTCCATATAGAGAACATCTCCTTCCACTGTTTCATAGGCAGAGAACAAGTTCTTGTCCTTACAAACATGCCTTGTGGCACCAGAATCAACCCACCAGGAATTGTCTTCTCCAAGCATATTAGCGTCGGATATCATAGAAGAAAATTTTTGCTTTGTGTCTGATGTCCCACTTTTTTCCTTTAGTTTCTTGTACTCACGACAATCCTTCTTGAAGTGACCTGGTTTGTTGCAATAAAAACAATTTCCTTTCTTCTTTTTATTTGCTTTAGAATTATTTGAAAAATTCTTCCGCTTGTTATTTTTTCCATGATTGCCATATTTTTGCTCCTTTCCTTCCTCCACAACATGGACCTTAGAAACAGAATTTTCTTGTTCCGCTTTACCATCTAGAATTCGAGAAACTTGTTTAATTCTTAAATGAGTCTCTAATTCTTCAAGTGAAAGATCCTCCTTTTTGTGTTTGAGTTCTTTCTTATAATCTTTCCAAGAAGGAGGAAGTTTTTCAATTATGGCAGCAACAATTACATTATCATCCATATTTAATTTTTTCAGTTTGTAATGATTTATGATGTGTTGGATGTCATGAAATTGTTCTAGCACAGGCCTATTATCATGCACTTTAAAGCGTAAAAACTGACCGATAAGGAACTTCGTACTTGTAGCGTCTTCCGTAAGATATTTGGTCTCCAATGCTTCCCACAAAGTTTTTACAGTCCCAACATTTTGGTACAAGTCTAACAAATTGTCAGCAAGTGCATTGAGAATGTGGCCACGACACAAGTAATCATCGGTCTCCCATTTTGTGTGTTTCCTAGTCTATTCCACGGTTTCATCTTCATCTTCATTTGGTTTCGGTTGTGACAAGACATATACAATCTTCAATGTTGTTAGAAGAAAATGAACTTTTTTCTGCCAATGCAGAAAATTACCACCATCAAAACGTTCCAACTTGACAAAGCCTTCTATTATTTGTCAAAGTGATTTGGAAGAGTCGTCCATTTCGGAAATTATTGTATTTAGATTGTTGGAAATTATGTAGAAAATATAGAAATGGAACTCTTTATTGTATCACAACAATGTTAACTTTAATACAACAATATAACTTTATGAATCTTCAAGGCATGATGTCACTTTCCTAAATACAGTATTTGCCCCACACGAAGAACTTCGGTATATAAACGGGAATCAGCAAATCCGTACTTCATATACAATGAAGCAGTTGCATTGTCTGCAAATTGTATGTCTGAAGACAGCCCTTGGATGCAGCAGCGAAGAACAGTCAATCAAGTACTTATTCTATTTCTGTGCATAAAACAGAATAAGTGAATTTGTATCTCCTGAAAATTGTAAAAGAGTAATAGCAGGGTTTGGAAATCTGAAACTGGGTTTTTATTATCAATGTAATTTTGTTTTAGGTAGCATTTATTTATAGATAATGAAAAGCTTTGTCTTCAAGAGTCATGACTGTTGGATTATCAGTCTTAAGTTAATTCTGAAATGGTATGACTGTTAATTACCAACAGTCTTAAGTCATTTCCGAACAGGTACAATTAATACCGAATCGGCTTTGCATGGGTCAACCAAAAAGTGATCGCGCCCGAGAGCCGACCAGGACGAATCCCGGCAACCAAGTGCAAAGTGTGCCACTAGCGCCTCTATAACCTATTACCCCGCACCCGCACCCGCACCCGCACGCGCGTGTGCGCGTGCGTACGGTGAGGTCTCTTGAATAGACTCTTAAATGCTAGATAAATTAACTCTTCACCTTCCATTTGTACTGATTAAGTGCACAAATTCTTAATATTTTTCCAATGTGGGACACAAAGGTTGCCCACTCCTTTTATAGCTTAGTGGTGACACTTAGCTTTGTACATTTTTCTATGTGGGACACTATCCCCTTTTATATTTAGGTTAGCTTTCCACCTCTTCCACACACTTCCAATATGGGACAAGCCCTTTAAGCTCTTATACCCAAAACTCTTACTCACTTATTTTATAAAATCTCCAACACTGTATAAGTCACACTTTCGTCCAAAGATAACATAAGCGTGTAAACTTTAGCTAAAGTAAAAATTACAATTCACAATTACTTGCTTCTTATCTCTTTTTGCTGGTTCGGTCCAATTATCACTAATAATGCAAAATGAAACTTGTTCTCGCCCACAACTAACAGTAATATACTTCAAAAAAATATTAAGCAGGAAGATAATCAAATAAAGGTACAAAGTCATCACAAAACACATTGTAAGTAATGATACGCACCCTTTCGTCATCAAAATCAAACAAAGCATTTCAGAATCAAACCTCACCATTTGCAGAATCTCATCTTTATTAACAGTTGCAGAAGCACCATAAAATTATTTCACTTATACAGATTCCAAATTTTTTCACAATAAAAAGGAAGACTCTTGCGCACTAATTGCTTACTTTTTTTTCTTTGTTTGTTGTCCGTGTTAGATAACGAAGGCATCAAGTTCAAGATTTTCATATGCTCTCTGAATGACTTTCTCCTCAATAGTGTAATGTTTCAGTCAATTAAAAGCAACCAATATATTACCACATTATAATGCCAAATAGATCAAATTGTATGTCAGTAAAAATGATGAAGCATAGCCTATATTATTATTAATTCTGATGGCCTGGTACCTACGATACCACCATCGCACGACACCCAACAACAACCCACTCTAAAGTTATTCTCCTCTCTCTCTCTCTCTCTCTCTCTCATAAACAAGCATACCCTCGTACATTAGAACTACCATTTTAATGTATAAAACATATTGGGAAGTGCAAATACATTCATTTTTGAATTTAGAATCTTGGAACCATCGAATTTTGAGTTATAATTTTACAGTGTAGTACTATAGAGTGACTACAATCAATATAGTTGAATCCCATAGTTCCTTTATTTGTGTACTCAAATCGTAAATTAGTAGAAATATTATTATGTGTGTACTCAAATTTACTATGATTAATATTATTATGTGTGTACTCAAATTGGGTCCAAATGTTTATTCACATTAATGGTTTAACATTAGTTCTACAGAGACCTGCTAAAAGCACCACACATATCTCAAATAAAAAATTATAGAAGTTTGGGCAGTAGTCCTAGGTTATAAAGATTATTTTCGTTCGATTCTTTAGTTTTATCTTTCTATCAATAGTCCAATTGGTAACTACTTATAGCCCCAAAAAATTGATTATATATATTAGACAAATAAAGGATGGTTACTGCCTCCAATAATAAGTAATTTGTTTCAATCTATGTCTCATTATCCTTAATAACCCAAAAAACATGCATAATATTGTTATGGACACTTTCTACTAAACACACATCCAGTAAGGAGGAAATAAACTTATTGTCAAACTTATTATTGTTAGAAAATTGGAGCAGTCCGAATTTTCTGGACAGAATTTTGAGCAACTTTGAGCGCAAATTAAGGTGAGACCCGCACTACGAAAATTGTGGGACCATATACGAATTCGTTCACCTCCGTAAGGAGATTAACGTAGTATATTCATATGTCCAATTTCAATAAGTTATGAATGATAAAGTGACTCACAAAGCAATGAAAGTTAATGAATTGGGTATGTTTTAACTCTTGTCCCACATTGCAAGAGTAGTGGAAAGTTGATGAGTTAATAACAGCCCAAGTATGGACTAAGGCTTGGATGCCTTGGGGTATCCCAACTCTTTAAAGGGGATATGACCTACACTATGCATGTGTTGGGCTTGGGCCAAAAGACCACACGCGCGTCGTCCGTACTTTCTGGGCTTTTATTAATTAAATTAATTATTTTGTACAGTTAATTTCGATTGACTGTTCCAACAGTCAACGCAAAAGCTATAAATTAAACCTTTCCCCTACAGTTTTGACTACTGAAAAATTTGTCCTCCCATAATTCCGAATTTATGCTGCATCTTTTCCCATAAAATAATTCCTTTTCTACTGCTACTGCATACATTCTTGCATATTATTTATTTGGTTTGGTTGAGTATAAACACAGAATTGTGTTCGAAGAAATTAATCATTGTTGTGCTACTTGATTAATTTGGAAATCCGTTCTATCTTGCGAGACAATTATTCATTACATTTGTCACTTTGTGGAGGGAATAAATTTTTCTAAAGGAGCGTGTTCTAAATAGGGCTCAGATTATTTTTCTATTCTAATATTATTTCTGCAAATACAAGTATTTCATTTTTGTAATTTCGTTTCATTTTTGTAGTTATATTATAATTTATAATTATGTACAATTGTTTTTAATAAAAAGTAGAGATAACAATCTTAAGACAAATTTAATTGCTCTACTGTTTTATAGTGTATAGAAATTCTATTAATTACAGAAATTTATTTGTGGAAAATAAATGTGTTCTGACAGGAAAAATGAATTAAATTATTGCTTTATTGCATAAATTAATAAAATAGTTTTGGTACAAAAAATAATTTCTATACTATTTTTTATATTCTGTTTTAGAAAATAAAATTTTATTTGTGAATTTTTTGTTAAAATCGGTTTATGTAAATTATTTTTTAATCTTTAAATTATAATTCTGTTTTGTACGGAATTCTTTTTATTATTAAAAATTAGTGTGACATAGATTTTATTGAATATAAACTTCTGTTTATATTATAGTTTAATTCTGAATATTATTGGGAATTCTTTTGGAATTCATTTATTGTGAATTATATTTGGAGGAAATTGATACACAGAATTTTGTATTTTGTTTTTGATTGATTCATTATATATGAATTTTATCGTTGATAAAAATTCTATTTTTGTAACTGAAATGGAATCACAAAGTACGAACACTACTCCTACTATAGTGACTGTCACCAACACAAATGTGACTGCACCCGTATCTATGCCACACGGAGAGAAATCGAAAAAGTTCATTGGGGATGACTTCAAACGTTGGCAAGGACAAATGTACTTCTATCTCACCTTCCAACTGGGTAGGTTTGTATAAGAAGATTGCCCCTCTATTCAATAGGGAGATGTCTCTGAAAAGGTTGGTGCTGTCGATGCTTGGAAGCATTCGGACTACCTATGCCGGAATTATATTCTGGCTAACTTGGACAAGACTTTGTTCCATGTCTACTGCACAATCAAAACATCCAAGAAATTATGGAATTCTTTGGAAAAGAAGTATAAAACTGAAGATGATGGGATGAAGAAATTTATCATCGGGAGTTTCTGGACTTCAAAATGGTTGCTTCTAAATCTGTGATCACGCAAGTGCAAGAACTCCAAGTGATCCTCCACGACATTCATGCTGAAGGAATGTCAATTAGTGAAACTTTCCAAGTTGCTGCAATTGTTGAAAAGTTGCCACCATCTTGGACTTTATTCAAAAACTATCTGAAGCCCAAGAGAAAGGAGATGAATGTGGAGGAGTTGGTAGTCAGGCTGTGAATCGAAGAAGATAATTGTGAGTCTCAAAAGAAAAGTGGGAAGAATACAGTGGAAATGAAGGTCCATGTTATTGAAGGTCCTAAGAAGAACAAACAAAAGAATGATGGGGAAGGCACTTCCAAACAGAACAAGAAGAAGTTCAAAGGCAAATGCTACAATTGTGGTAAACCTGGACACCGCTCAAGCGAGTATCGTAAGCCTAAGAAGCAAAATCGAAATAACCCTCAAGCGAATGTAACCGAGGGTGAGAATAACGCCAATGATTTGGCAGATATGAATCTTTCTGTCATGGTCTCTGAATGTAACTTGGTTGGACATACCAAGGAATGGTTGGTGGAAACTAGAGCCACACGACACATTTGTGCAAATAAATGGATGTTCACCACATATAAGCCTTTGAAAAATGAGGAGAACCTCTTTATGGGAAATTCTTCCACTTCTAAGGTGGTGGGACAAGGAAAGATTGCTTTAAAAATGACTTCTGGAAAGGAACTTGCTCTCAACAATGTTCTTCACGTGCCTGATATCCGAAAGAATCTGATTTCTGGATCTCTCCTGACTAAAAATGGTTTCAAGCTTGTGTTTGTGTCTGATCGCTTTGTGTTGTCTAAAAATGACATGTATGTAGGAAAGGGCTGCCTAAATGAGGGGCTCTTTAAACTCAATGTTCTTACTGTAACCCCAAAAACATTTGTTTCAATGAATGAAATTGCTATTTCTTCTTCCTTGATTGAGTCATCTAATATTTGGCATGCTATATTAGGACATGTTAGTTTTGATACATTGCGTAGATTAATTAACTTGGAATTTTTGCCAAAATTTAATATTGATAAAAATCATAAATGTGAAATTTGTGTGGAATCTAAATTAGCTAGATTACCTTTCCATTCAATTGAAAGGATAACTGAACCTTTATATTTAATTCACACAGATATTTGTGATTTAAAATTTGTTCAAACTAGAGGTGGGAAAAAGTATTTTATTACTTTTATTGACGATTGCAAAAAATATTGCTATGTATATTTGTTACATAGTAAAGATGAGGCTATTAAAGCATTTAAACAATATAATAATGAAGTTGAGAATCAATTAAGAAAAACGATAAAGGCTATTAGGAGTGATAGAGGAGGTGAATATGAATATCCATTTGAGGAATTTTGTTCTGAAAATGGGATTATTCATCAAACAACTGCTCCTTATTCTCCTCAATCGAATGGTGTTGTTGAATGCAAAAACCGTACTTTGAAAGAAATGATGAACTCAATGTTATTAAGTTCAGGAGCTCTACAAAATTTGTGGGGGGAAGCCTTACTTTCTTCTAATTAAATTCTCAATAAAGTACCTCACAAAAAGACTCACAGGACACCTTATGAATTATGGAAAGGTCGAAGACCTTCCTATAAATATTTACGAGTGTGGGGGTGCTTAGCCAAAGTGATGGTTCCTAAACCTAAAAAGGTAAGAATAGGGCCAAAAACCGTGGATTGTGTATTCATCGGTTATGCTACTAATAGCAGTGCATATCAATTTCTAGTTTGCAAATATGAGATTTTGGATATTCATGTAAATACGATTATTGAATCGAGGGACGCTTCATTTTTTGAAAATGAATTCCCGTATAACATGACCCGAGAATCTGGTTCTTCTAACAGGACAAATCAAGCTACTACAAGTGGTACTCATCAACCTATTGAATCAATATAGGATGAACCAAGACGTAGTAAAAGAGAAAAAACCTCGACTTCTTTCGGTCCGAATTTTCTAACATATTTGCTAGAAAATGAACCTCGGTCGTATAAAGAAGACATATCCTTACCCGATGCTTCCAATTGGAAAGAAGCAATTAATAGTGAAATTGAATCCATATTTCAAAATCATACATGGGAACTAGTGGATCTTCCACCAGATTCAAAACCTTTAGGTTATAAATGGATCTTCAAAAAGAAGTTGAAGGCCGATGGATCAATTGATAAATATAAAGCTAAACTTGTAGCTAAAGGCTATAGGCAAAAGGAAGGGTTGGATTACTTCGACAAATATTCACCGGTAACAAGAATAACGTCCATTCGGATGTTAATAGCAATAGTTGTTATTAACGGACTTGAAATACATCATATGGATGTAAAAACTTCATTCTTAAATGGTGAACTAGACGAGGAAATTTATATGGAGCAACCTAAAGGGTTCAAAGCTCCCGGACAAGAAGAAAAAGTATGTAAGCTTGTTAAATCACTATATGGATTAAAACAAGCACCTAAACAATGGCATGCAAAATTTGATAATGCAATGTTATCAAATGGCTTCAAAATTAATGAATGCGATAAATGTATTTACTTTAAATACATTCGAAATGGATATGTCATTGTACGCCTCTATGTTGATGATATGCTTATCATGGGTAGTAACTTGGAAATTTTCAAAACTACAAAACTAATGTTGAGTAGTATATTTGACATGAAAGATTTGGGAATTGCCGATGTTATATTAGGAATTAAAATTTCTAGAACATCGGATGGACTTATAATATCTCAATCTCATTACATAGAGAAAGTACTTGAAAAATTCAATAAGTATAATATTAGTCCTACCAAGACACCTGTAGATGTAAATTTACATCTAGCAAGAAATAATGGTGAAAGCATATATCAACTAGAATATTCTCTTATTATCAACAGTTTAATGTATATCATGAACTGTACGCGACCAGACATAGCATACTTAATAAGTAAGCCAAGTAGATTTACTAGTAATCCAGGAAGAGATCACTGGAAAGCAATATTGAGAGTTTTGGGTTATTTAAAATATACTCAAAATTATGGACTGCACTACTCAAAATATCCAGCTATTCTTGAATGACATTGCGATGCAAATTGGATATCCGATACAAAAGACTCTAAGTCTACAAGTGGGTATGTGTTTACCCTCGGAGGTGCAGCCGTATCTTGGAAATCCACAAAACAAACGTGCATTACTAGATCGACAATGGAATCTGAATTCATTGCACAAGACAGAGCTGGAGAAGAAGCTGAATGGCTTCAAAATTTCTTAGAGGATGTTCCAAATTGGTATAAACATGTGCCTGCAATATGTATATATTGCGATAGCCAATCAGCGATTGGAAGGGCACAAAATCACATGTATAACGGAAAGTCACGACATATTCGTCGTCGACACAATATCGTTTGACAACTTTTCTCAAATGGAATTATCTCAATTGACTATGTAAAGTCAAAAGATAATATATCGGATCCACTAATGAAAGGTTTAAACCGAGAGCAAGTTGAAAGATCATCGAGAGGAATGGGTTTAAAGCCTATAAATAAATAAGAATCAATATAGTGGCAACCCAACATAGCTGACTGGAGATCCCAAGATCGAGGTTGAATGGGCAAACCGAACTACATTGTATTCAGTAAGCACTGGAGGAGATTTAATCATATACATTCCAAATATGAGACAGTGCATATCTGCCGTGAAATTAGAATAAGTTATGCTTTTAATGACATCTATATCTTAGTACGTCTAAGTGGGGTATTGCATGATACTCTTTATGGAAGTCACCTACTTGAGCAAGAAGGGGGCCACTTCTATGAGAATAATGAAAGGCATATTCTCTAAAATACTCATGGAACCAAGTGGTGTTCATGGCCAAAATGAACACAAACGTGAGAACTAACTGTGATAAAGAATTGTTGTGTGAATACTGTTGTCTATATTTACAAAAACGGTTGACGGTTCAAGGACGTGAAGTCTACTGATTAACCAAATAAATCCGATGGTATATCACTAAGTAAAGTTCAAGGCCACTAGGCTACTTCTCTCGATGTAATAAGTCTTCAGTTTTACTCAACCAGTGTCTGCATCTGCATTGCATCAGTTCTATTTTATTTATAGTGATATATCATTCATGTGGGGGTTGTTGGAAAATTGGAGCTTTTCAGAATTTTCTCGATAGAATTTTGAGCAACTTTGAGCTCAAATTAAGGTGGGACCCACACTACGAAAATTGTGGGACCGTATAAGAATGCGTTCACCTCCGCAAGGAGATTAACGTAGTATATTCATATGTCCAATTTCAATAAGTTATGAATGATAAATATGTCCCCAAAGTGACTCACAAAGCAATGAAAGTTAATGAATTGGGTATGTTTTAACTCTTGTTCCACATTGGAAGAGTAGTGGAAAGTTGATGAGTTAATAACACCCCAAGTATGGACTAAGGCTTGGATGCCTTGGGGTATCCCAACTCTTTGAAGGGGAGATGGCCTACACTATGCATGTGTTGGGCTTCGGCCAAAAGCCCACACGCGCGCGCGCACCGTCCGGCCGGTCGGCTCGGCTCGGTTCGGGCTTGGGCTTATAAAATTCTCCTACATTTTTGGATCGAATTAGTTAAACTTTCTGGGCTTTTATTAATTAATAACGGAATTAATTAATAATTAATTAATTGTTTGACAGTTAATGCCAAAGGTCAATAGTTAACTAACTAACTATTTTTGACAGTTAATTTCGATTGACTGTTCCAACAGTCAACACAAAAGCTATAAATTAAGCCTTTCCCCTACAGTTTTGACTACAATAAAATTTTCCCTCCCATAATTCCGAATTTATGCTGCATCTTTTTCGAGAAAATAATTCCTTTTCTACTGCTACTGCATACATTCCTGCATATTATTTCTTTGGTCTGGTTGAGTATAAACACTAAATTGTGTTCGAAGAAATTAATCATTGTTTTGCTACTTGATTAATTTAGAGATTAGTTCTATCTTGGGAGACAACTATTCATTACCTTTGGCATTTTGTGGAGGGAATAAATTTGTCTTAAGGAGACTATTCTAAACAAGGTTCGGATTATTTTTCTATTCTAATATTATTTCTGCAAATACAAGTAAGTATTTCATTTCTGTAATTTCATTTCATTTCTGTAGTTATATTATAATTTATATTCTGTACAATTGTTTTTAATAAATAGTAGACATAACAATCTTAAGACAAATTTATTTGTTCTACTCTTTTATAGTGTAAGAAAATTCTATTTATTACAGAAATTTATTTGTTGAAAATAAATCTGTTTTGACAGAAAAATGAATTAAATTATTGCTTTATTGCAGAAATTAATAAAACAGTTTTGGTACAGAAATTAATTTTTATACTATTTTTTATATTCTGTTTTAGAAAATAAAATTTTATTTGTGAATTTTTTGTTAAAATCTGTTTATGTAAATTATTTTTTAATCTTTAAATTATAATTCTGTTTTGTACGGAATTCTTTTTATTATTAAAAATTAGTGTGACACAGATTTTATTGTGTATAAACTTCTGTTTATACTATAGTTTAATTCTGAATATTATTTCAAATTCTTTTGGAATTCATTTATTGTGAATTATATTTGGAGGAAATTGATACACAGAATTTTGTATTCTATTTTTTATTAATTCATTATATATGAATTTTATCATTGATAAAAAATATGTTTTTGTAACTGAAATGGAATCACAAAGTACGAACACTACTCCTACTATAGTGACTGTCACCAACACAAATGTGACTGCACCCGTATCTATGCCACACGGAGAGAAATCAAAAAAGTTCATTGGGGATGACTTCAAACGTTGGCAAGGACAAATGTACTTCTATCTCACCTTCCAACTGGGTAGGTTTGTATAAGAAGATTGCCCCTCTATTCAATAGGGAGATGACTCTGAAAAGGTTGGTGCTGTCGATGCTTGGAAGCATTCGGACTACCTATGCCGGAATTATATTCTGGCTTACTTGGACAAGACTTTGTTCCATGTCTACTGCACAATCAAAACATCCAAGAAATTATGGAATTCTTTGGAAAAGAAGTATAAAACTAAAGATGATGGGATGAAGAAATTTATCATCGGACGTTTCTGGACTTCAAAATGGTTGCTTCTAAATCTGTGATCTCGCAAGTGCAAGAACTCCAAGTGTTCCTCCACGACATTCATGCTGAAGGAATTGCACTTAGTGAAACTTTCCAAGTTGCTGCAATTGTTGAAAAGTTGCCACCATCTTGGACTTTATTCAAAAACTATCTGAAGCCCAAGAGAAAGGAGATGAATGTGGAGGAGTTGGTAGTCAGGCTGTGAATCGAAGAAGATAATTGTGAGTCTCAAAAGAAAAGTGGGAAGAATCCAGTGGAAACGAAGGTCCATGTTGTTGAAGGTCCTAAGAAGAACAAACGAAAGAATGATGGGGAAGGCACTTCCAAACAGAACAAGAAGAAGTTCAAAGGCAAATGCTACAAATGTGGTAAACCTGGACACCGCTCAAGCGAGTATCGTAAGCCTAAGAAGCAAAATCGAAATAACCCTCAAGCGAATGTAACCGAGGGTGAGAATAACGCCAATGATTTGGCGGATATGAATCTTTCTATCGTGGTCTCTGAATGTAACTTGGTTGTACATACCAAGGAATGGTTGGTGGACATTGGAGCCACACGACACATTTGTGCAAATAAATGGATGTTCACCACATATAAGCCTTTGAAAAATGAGGAGAACCTCTTTATGGGAAATTCTTCCACTTCTAAGGTGGTGGGACAAGGAAAGATTGCTTTAAAAATGACTTCTGGAAAGGAACTTGCTCTCAACAATGTTCTTCACGTGCCTGATATCCGAAAGAATCTGATTTCAGGATCTCTCCTGACTAAAAATGGTTTCAAGCTTGTGTTTGTGTCTGATCACTTTGTGTTGTCTAAAAATGACATGTATGTAGGAAAGGGCTACCTAAATGAGGGGCTCTTTAAACTCAATGTTCTTACTGTAACCCCAAAAACATTTATTTCAATGAATGAAATTGCTAGTTCTTCTTCCTTGATTGAGTCATCTAATATTTGGCATGCTAGATTAGGACATGTTAATTTTGATACATTGCGTAGATTAATTAACTTGGAATTTTTGCTAAAATTTAATATTGATAAAAATCATAAATGTGAAATTTGTGTGGAATCTAAATTAACTAGATTACCTTTCCATTCAATTGAAAGGATAATTGAACCTTTATATTTAATTCACACAGATATTTGTGATTTAAAATTTGTTCAAACTAGAGGTGGGAAAAAGTATTTTATTACTTTTATTGACGATTGCAAAAAATATTGCTATGTATATTTGTTACATAGTAAAGATGAGGCTATTAAAGCATTTAAATAATATAATAATGAAGTTGAGAATCAATTAAGAAAAACGATAAAGGCTATTAGGAGTGATAGAGGAGGTGAATATGAATATCCATTTGAGGAATTTTGTTCTGAAAATGGGATTATTCATCAAACAACCGCTCCTTATTCTCCTCAATCGAATGGTGTTGTTGAACGCAAAAACCGTACTTTGAAAGAAATGATGAACTCAATGTTATTAAGTTCAGGAGCTCCAAACAATTTGTGGGGGGGAAGCCTTACTTTCTTCTAATTAAATTCTCAATAAAGTACCTCACAAAAAGACTCACAGGACACCTTATGAATTATGGAAAGGTCGAAGACCTTCCTATAAATATTTACGAGTGTGGGGGTGCTTAGCCAAAGTGATGGTTCCTAAACCTAAAAAGGTAAGAATAGGGCCAAAAACCGTGGATTGTGTATTCATCGGTTATGCTACTAATAGCAGTGCATATCAATTTCTAGTTTGCAAATATGAGATTTTGGATATTCATGTAAATACGATTATTGAATCGAGGGACGCTTCATTTTTTGAAAATGAATTCCCGTATAACATGACCCGAGAATCTGGTTCTTCTAACAGGACAAATCAAGCTACTACAAGTGGTACTCATCAACCTATTGAATCAATATAGGATGAACCAAGACGTAGTAAAAGAGAAAAAACCTCGACTTCTTTCGGTCCGAATTTTCTAACATATTTGCTAGAAAATGAACCTCGGTCGTATAAAGAAGACATATCCTTACCCGATGCTTCCAATTGGAAAGAAGCAATTAATAGTGAAATTGAATCCATATTTCAAAATCATACATGGGAACTAGTGGATCTTCCACCAGATTCAAAACCTTTAGGTTATAAATGGATCTTCAAAAAGAAGTTGAAGGCCGATGGATCAATTGATAAATATAAAGCTAAACTTGTAGCTAAAGGCTATAGGCAAAAGGAAGGGTTGGATTACTTCGACAAATATTCACCGGTAACAAGAATAACGTCCATTCGGATGTTAATAGCAATAGTTGTTATTAACGGACTTGAAATACATCATATGGATGTAAAAACTTCATTCTTAAATGGTGAACTAGACGAGGAAATTTATATGGAGCAACCTGAAGGGTTCAAAGCTCCCGGACAAGAAGAAAAAGTATGTAAGCTTGTTAAATCACTATATGGATTAAAACAAGCACCTAAGCAATGGCATGAAAAATTTGATAATGCAATGTTATCAAATGAATTCAAAATTAATGAATGCGATAAATGTGTTTACTTTAAATACATTCAAAATGGATATGTCATTGTATGCCTCTATGTTGATGATATGCTTATCATGGGTAGTAACTTGAAAATTGTCAAAACTACAAAATAAATGTTGAGTAGTATATTTGACATGAAAGATTTGGGAATCGCCGATGTTATATTAGGAATTAAAATTTCTAGAACGTCGGATGGACTTATAATATCTCAATCTCATTACATAGAGAAAGTACTTGAAAAATTCAAGAAGTATAATATTAGTCCTACCAAGACACCTGTTGATGTAAATTTACATCTAGCAAGAAATAATGGTAAAAGAATATCTCAACTAGAATATTCTCGTATTATCGTCAGTTGAATGTATATCATTAACTGTACGCGTTCGGACATAGTATACTCAATAAGTAAGCCAAGTCGATTTACGAGTAATCCAGGAAGAGATCACTGGAAAGCAATATTGAGAGTTTTTGATTATTTAACAAATAATCAAAACTATGGACTGCACTAATACAAGACGAGGTGCTATAGTGTATGTTATTTGTAGATGATATTGTTTTAGTGCATGAGACTAAGACATGGATTAATGGTAGGTTGGAATTGTGGAGAGAAACTATAGAAACAAGAGGATTTAAAAATGCAGAACTAAAACAGAATATGTGGAGTGCAATTTTAGTAGTAATAGGAGGACAAATGGAGATGTGGTGAAATTGGAGGGTCAAGAGATACCTAGAAACGATGATTTTAGTTATTTAGGATCGATTATCCAAAAAGATGGAGGTATTAGTGATGATGTTACTCATAGGATTAGAGCAGGTTGGTTTAAGTGAAGAAGTACTATCGGCGTTTTGTGTGATAGGCGTATACCTTTGAAGTTAAAAGGTAAATATTATAGGACGGCCATTAGACCCGCCATGTTATATGGGACAGAGTGTTGGGCAACCAAGAAACAAAATGTGCAGAAAATGAGTGTGGTGGAGATGCGAATGCTAAGATGGATTTGTGGTAAAACTCGAAAGGATGAAATTAAAAATGAACAAATTTGTGAAACGGTAAAAGTAGCTCCTATAGAAGATAAATTAAGAGAAAATTGACTTAGATGGTTGGGACATGTCAAGCGTAGACCAATGGATGCTCCTGTGAGAAAGAGTGATTTAGTTAGTATTGATGGTAACACAAGGGGTAGAGGTAGGCCTAAATTGACTTGGTGGGATATTATAAAAAAGGACATGATGTCATGTGGTTTAACCGAAGATATTACACTGGACAGAATGGAATGGAAAAATAGGATTCATGTAGCCGACCCCAAATAATTCGGAAAAGGCTTTGTTGAGTTGAGTTGAGTTAAGTTGCGATAGCCAATCAGCGATTGGAAGGGCACAACATCACATGTATAACGGAAAGTCACGACATATTCGTCGTCGACACAATACCATAATACAACTTCTCTCAAATGGAATTATCTCAATTGACTATGTAAAGTCAAAAGATAATATATCGGATCCAATAACAAAAGGTTCAAACCGAGAGCAAGTTGAAAGATCATCGAGAGGAATGGGTATAAAGCCTATAAATAAATAAGAATCAATACAGTGGCAACCCAACCTAGCTGACTGGAGATCCCAAGATCTAGGTTCAATGGGAAAACCGAACTACATTGTATTCAGTAAGCACTGGAAGAGATTTAATCATATCCATTCCAAAGATGAGACAGTGCATATCTGTCGCGAAATTAGGATAAGTGATGCTTTTAATGACATCTATATCTTAGTACATCTAAGTGGGGGTATTGAAGGATACTCTTTATGGAAGTCACCTACGTGAGTAAGAAGGGTGGCACTTCTATGAGAATAATGAAAGGCATATTCTCTAAAATACTCACGGAACCAAGTGGTGTTCATGGCCAAAATGAACACAAACGTGAGAACCAACTGTGTTGAAGAATTTTTGTGTGAATACTGTTGTCTAGGTTTACAAAAACGGTTGACGGTTCAAGGATGTGAAGTCTACTGATTAACCAAGTAAATCTGATGGTATATCACTAAGGAAAGTTCAAGGCCATTAGGCTACTTCTCCCGATGCAATAAGTCTTCAGTTTTACTCAACCAGTGTCTGCATCTGCATTGCATCTGTTCTGTTTTATTTATAGAGATATATCATTCATGTGGGGGGGTTGTTGAAAAATTGGAGCTGTCCAAAATTTTCTGGACAGAATTTTGAACAAATTTGAGCTCAAATTAAGGTGGGACCCACACTACGATATTTGTGGGACCATATACGAATGCGTTTACCTCCGCAAGGAGATTAACGTAGTATATTCATATGTCCAATTTCAATAAGTTATGAATGATAAATATGTCTCCAAAGTGACTCACAAAGCAATGAAAGTTAATGAATTGGGTATGTTTTAACTCTTGTCCCAAATTGGAAGAGTAGTGGAAAGTTGATGAGTTAGTAACACCCCAAGTATGGACTAAGGCTTGGATGCCTTGGGGTATCCCAAATCTTTGAAGGGGAGATGGCCTACACTATGCATGTGTTGGGCTTGGGCCAAAAGCCCACGCGAGCGTCGTCCGTCCGTCCAGCCGGCTCGGTTCGGTTCGGCTTGGTCTTGGGATTGGGCTTAGGCTTAGGCTTATAAAATTCTCCTACTTTTTTGGGACGAATTAATTAAAATTTATGGGCTTTTATTAATTAATTGTGGAATTAATTAATAATTAATTAACCGTTTGACAGTTAATGCCAAAGGTCAACCGTTAACTAATTAACTGTTTTTGACAGTTAATTTCGGTTGACTGTTCCAACAGTCAACACAAAGGCTATAAATTAAACCTTTCCCCTACAGTTTTGACTACTGAAAAATTTGCCCTCCCATAATTCCGAATTTATGCTGCATCTTTTTCCAGAAAATAAATCCTTTTCTACTGCTACTGCATACATTCCTGCATATTATTTCTTTGGTCTGATTGAGTATAAACACAAAATTGTGTTCGAATAAATTAATCATTGTTGTGCTACTTGATTAATTTGGAAATCCGTTCTATCTTGGGAGACAATTATTCATTACCTTTGGCACTTTGTGGAGGGAATAAATTTGTCTTAAGGAGACTGTTCTAAACAGGGCTCGAATTATTTTTCTATTCTAATATTATTTCTGCAAATACAAGTATTTCATTTCTGTAATTTCGTTTCATTTCTGTAGTTATATTATAATTTATAATTATGTACAATTGTTTTTAATAAATAGTAGACATATCAATTATAACCCTTGTGGATTGATGTTATGGATGGTCAAAGTATATTGGTGGTGTTCAGAAAAATTGTATCATTCATTGAAAGGAACAAAGGTAAAAACATTCAAGGGAAATAAATAAAATGAAGGAATTAATAACTTAAAAATCATTATTTAGCACAACGCTAATACCACGTAATGGCAACAATCTATAACTAGTCAACAAAACAAATGGATTCAAATGCGACAATATAATCATGATCTCGTCCCACAAGCATTTCAACAAACATTTTCAGTACAAGAAACTACTAAGTAGATAAAAAAAAATACATACCTAAACACATGGTAAAAAATGAATGAAAAAGGTTGAAAAAATAGTAAAATTGTGAGTTGATTCAATTTCTCATTGCATAAATTCACATTCATAGGTGCAAAAAAAAACTTTGCACAATCTCATATATGATTGCCAATAAAATCACAAAGAAGCATAATTATGAGATAAGGCAGAAAAAATGAGAATTCTTCGATTATAAGTAATTTATCTTTAAACAAAAACTCCAACAATCCTAATGACAAAACAATTACAACAACAAGACATGATATTACTTTTCCATCACTTTTTTTTTCATTTTTATAGCAACCAAACAAGGAAATTTACAATAAATGGATGCCAAAAACTAATTTGATGTCTTCAATTATCAAAACCCCAATTTTTTAAATCCTATATCCACAAGCCCCAAATTAAACCACTAGCACCCCTTATCTAGCCAATCGGTCCCCGACACCAACCCATATATCAGTGGCAAGCAGCATTGTAGTCCAACGTCAACCCATACACCATGATTACCTCCTCCACCATTTCCCACCACAAACCAACCAAGCAAACCACCATAATCCCACCACATCCAAATTTTGGTAACATTTGAATTCAAAGTCAAAATAGAAATAATGGAGAGAAATATTGAGAATACAACTTACCTAAGACCCACTGAGCCACCGTCTATCTTTCCAGGCCAATGATCCATTCCCACGAATCGGAGGCAAGCGAGGAAGAAGAATGCTATTAGGAAAAATTTCCAATTGAGTCCATTTGTATGTAATTGACTTATTCCCGGAACAAAACTTGTTGCTTGAGTCCTAAATAGATTTTATATTTTCACGATTCCCATAAAGTCTATGACGTGTTTGTTTAGAAGATATAGTGGAAAAGCCTTGAAGATATATCATGCCGAGTTTTATTAGTGCACGTTTCACGTCTTTCTTCAAATCGCATTCCGAATATCTCTCAGGTATGAATGCATTATATTTATGAAGTTCGGAAAGAGTTTTAAAGGATGGAAACTTTATTTAAAATGTTTAAAATGGTTTTTAAATGTTTTATCTTCATTTATTCTGAGTTACTACAGTTTAGATTCGTATGAAACACTAACTTAGGTTTAGGTTGTTCAAACGACATGATGTCGTTCAAACGATATCTCACAGTCGTTAGAATGACTTGTAGATCTCGTTTGAACGAGATGTCATCTTAAGATTTTTATTTAAAGAATTTTTCTCTCAGAATTTTGTAAGAGGTGAAGAACCAAAGTACAATTTAACAGTTTTATTTTTCTGCACAAAATTTTTCTAACGTTTTCAAAGATTAAAACCATCCTTAGAGTTTAAAGATTCGTGCTTTCAGATACAGTTGCTATAGAGATCTTGTTTGCACCATCTGGGGTTTGTTCATTACTTTGAACATTTTTCGTTGGATTTTGCGATGAAGAAATGGAGGAGTTCGTGTTTCGAATCATACACCATTGTCAAGTTGCATCAGTGAACACCGAGGCATTCGTGGATGTGTGTTCTGTGGACGAGTATTGTTGAAGGATACTTGCGTGGGCAATGTGGAGGAGCGGTTAAAAAGAAAAAGAGCATCAAAGCTTATGGGGATCGATTCGTTGTGTAAGTCTGTCTATCTTCCTTTGTAAAACTGTGTCATAATGATTATCTGGATTTGAACCGTCCGAGGTTTTCTCCATTTGTGGTTCCCTCGTACATACGGCATTGTGAACTTATTTATTTTACTTGCTTTAATCACCTAGATGCATGTTTAGGATTAAACAAGATAAAATTGCTCTAAGGTAAAAATGGTTCACAAATTTGGTGTGTGTTTAAAATTGGAAAAGTTATTGAAAGAATTTTTTTTAACATCCTTAAACCACAATTGGAAAAAAAGGGGTTTATAAATTGGTATCAGAGCTAGAATTATTTTTTATGTGTGTTTATCCCCTTTACTTTTAAGGATAAATTTCAAAAATTTTGAAAGTTTTAGAGATCCTATTTTTTATGGCACAAATTATGCTTATTTGAAAATGCGAATGAGACGTGTTTTAAAATCAATTGATGAGCGTGTTTTGTTAGCAGTTGAAAAGGTTTAGATACCACCGGTCACGAGAGAGAGAGGCAACTAATTTGAAATCTATTGAGTCATGGACCAAAGTCGAACACAGAATTACACTATACAATTCTAAAGGTCTTCACGTTATTTCCTCACATGTCATACCGAAAGAGTATAATCAAATCATGGCGTGTGAAACTTCAAAAGAGGCTTGAGATATTCTTTCACTTACTTAAAAAGGTAGTAGCATGGTTAGGGCATCTAAACTTCAGATCCTCACTAAACAGTTGAGATAATTAGAATGTTAGAGAGTGAGTCGTTTGATGAGTTTTATGCTAGATTGTCCAACATTATCAACTCGCCGTTTATTTTGGGAAGAAAGTACCCGACAACCGAGTCATAAAGAAAATATTAAGGTTGTTATGCACCTACTTGGGTTAGGAAATCGGACTTAGAGTCTTTAGTAATTAAACTCCATGGTTCTTATTTGGTTTCACTTGATTCTTCCCATGCTAGATCTAAATAATAATTGTGTTGCCATGTTTATCATATGTCAATCTTTGCTTCATGATTTATATCTTCTTAATGATATGACATGTGTATCTCCTTGTATTATATTTTCAATTTATTTGAGACTTATTTGAGAAATACAAAAAGATTTTGTTTTTTGATAAAAATTCTTTTGAAAATACAAAAAAAATTATGGTTTCATATATTTTTTAAAATACAAAATTTTTTATTTTTAGGTCAAAAATATTTTTAGAAAAACACAAAAAGATTTTTGGTTTATATTTATGTCATGGGTGTTTATGTTTGATGTGGCATATTGGTGTGCTTGGACCCCCATCATTTTATTATCCATGTGGTTAGGACATTTGGTCATAATTATTGATGCATTGAATGATCTTAACCATTGTCTTAATGGGGTTGTTTCAAATTTGATATGCATTTGGATTCGACTTTGTATATATGCCATCTTTGTACACATGCACGAGTTTATATGAATGCTTGACATTTCATGCATATTTGAGTTTGGTGAGGCGTTCTTATCTCAATTTTGTCATCAATGCGTAAGTATACTTAGGATGAGGTGTGCATGTAAGAACCATTTACCTTGAGGATTTATACTGCATATAGTTGAAAACAATTATGAGTGTTCACGAGAAAGATCTGCGAGAGTGCAATTAACTCACCGGGAAAGACACCGTTTAAAAGAGCCCGAGAAAAAAATTAAGGAAATAAAAATAATCATATGCCAAAATAGGACCAACAGAATTTCTCTAAGTTGAGAAAAATGGATTCCTCAAAAAGAGCTTCAAAAAGAAAATATGAATATTTGAGGATGTTTGGATGGGAAATTAAACAAGTTTGCACCACAAATCCTTACGTTGAAAATCGCATCATGACGCTATTGTTAGTAGAATCGTCAAAATTCTGAATTTCTGTGCACGATGTTTGTTTAGTTCATTTATCTCAATATATTAATTGTCACATATGGATAAAACTAAATTTGATGACATTTAGCTATCAATTAGAGATTCTTGATCATTTTGATGTGTTCATGTTGTGATTCATTTATTGTAGTTCACGTCCATTCATTCCATATCCATGTTTGAGCACATTGATACTATGTTAGCATGAAAATCACATTTTGTGATTATTTTATTTTTCAGTTTTGAGTCTGTTTTGCTTCTGTTTCGTATCTCCAATACTTATTTTCATGAAATTTTTTCACTAATAAAAACATTAGCATTTTTGGAACTGGAATATATAGTTTGTTGAAGTCGTTCAAATAACTTTTGGACTTCGTTCAAACGACATGTCCAAGTCGTTCGAAGTCGTCGAAAGTCCGGTACTAACGACATGTTTTTTTAGGCGGTAATTTTATCAGATATGGTCGTTAGATGGTCATTTTTAGGGTCATTAGAAGAATGCTTCAAATGAAAACTTACCATTTTGGGTCATTTTTTATCTCGTTCAAATGACTTACTTTTGTGGTTCAAATGACATGGCTTAGTCGTTCGAACAACACGCCTTAATTTTTTAGCCCTTATTCTTTTTCACTACTTGCTTGATATTTGAGATGGTTTCATTTTGTTTTGGTACTTCTGGGTTCATTTGGACAATTTACATGCAGTCGATAGTGAGGATTCATGTGTTGATTCTTATGTTGCATCGTTTAGTCACATCTTTACTTATATTGATAATTTATTCCTTGTGACTGTTTCCTAGTTACGATTTGGTACATTCGATTATTATTAGCTGGTGTTTCATGTTTATCTAAATATACTTCATTGATTATTCTCATTTTAGATATATGATCTTTTTCACTTATTGTCTATTCAAGACAAAAGGGGGATAGATATATGTGATGTAGAGGGAGTTTGTTTGAGATGAGCATATATGCTTATCTTTTTGGCTTTACATATTGGTATCATGACTTTGATCATATGTTCATTTTTATTGGTATCATGTTGTATTGCACACATTATTTTCTCACATGTTTAACAAATGTTCTGTTTTACATAATGATATTTTTATATCATTTGTTCCTCCATACTTCACTAGGTGTTTGTCTGTTTTATGTGTGTAGGTATGCTTTAGAGATTCAAGATTTCAGGACTAAATCACATTCAGATAACTCATACTTGTCGGACTTGCATATACTAGTCCTTGTCCTGTACTTTTTGATTTTGGGTTTTATGGAATGGGATTTAGGTGTCATATGTCTTGACAACCCGCCTTAGTCATTTCACTGTTGGGATTTTGTCCCAGAATAGTCAAAGGGGGAGATTTATAAGCTTAAAATTTATAATTGAGTCCATTTGTATGTAATTAACTTATTCTTGGAACAAAAACTTTTTGTTTGAGTCATCAATAGATTTTATATTATCACGATTCCCATAAAGTCTACGACGTGTTTGTTTAGAAGACGTAGTGGCAAAGCTTTAAAGATATATCTTGTCGAGTTTTATTGGTGCATATTTCATGTCTTCATTCAAATTGCATTCTGAATATCTCTTGGGTATGAACACATTATGTTTATGAAGTTTGAAAAGATTTTTAAAAGATAGAACCTTTATTCAAAATGTTTAAAATTAATTTAAAATGTTTTATCTTCCTTTATTTGGATATAACTACAGTCTAGAGTTGTATAGAACACAAATTTAGGTTTATGTGGTTCAAACGACATGTGATGTCGTTCGAACGACATCTCAGGGCCGTTAGAATGAATTGTGGATCTCGTTAGAAAGACATGCCGACTTTATCTTTTTATTTAAAGAAATTTTCTCTCTGAATTTCGTAAGAGGTGCCGAACCAAACTACAATTTAACAGTTTCATTTTTCTGTATAAAATTTTTCTAAGGTTTTCAAAGATTAAAACCATCCTTGGAGTTTAAATATCCCATATTTCATATACGATTTCTATAGAGATCTTTTTTGCACCGTCTGGGGTTTGTTCATCACTTTGAACAATGTTTATTGGGTTTTGCGGCGATGACATGGAGGAGTCCGTGTTCTGAATCGCAGATGGTTGTGAAGCTGCATCGGTGGACAATAAGGAATTTATGGATGCGTGTTTTGTGGATGAGTATCTTGGAAGGATTTATGCATGGGCACTGTGGAGGAGAGGTTAATGAGAATAAGAGAATCAAGGCTTGTTGGGGTCGATTCATTGTGTAAGTATTTATGCTTCCTTTGTAAAATCATGTCATAGTAATTGTCTGGCTTGGGCCGTCTGAGGATTTTTCTCTCTGTGGTTTCCTCATACATCTTGCATTATAAACTTCTTTATTTTACTTGATTTAATCACCTATATGCATGTTTTTGATTAAAAAAGATAAAATTGGGCTCAAGTAAAATTGGTTCACAAACTTAGTGCGTGTTTAAAATTGGAAAAGTTTTTTATAGAAAAATTGTTTTGACATACTTAAAGAACATTTGAAGAAAAAGGGGACTACAAATGGGGTGAATTAGGGAGTTATGACATCACGCTAACAAAATAATGGGTAGACAACCCTCTACTAAAATAAGCAAGAATCTCACTTGGGTCAATCTTAGTATCACTGTCGGAAACATGTTAATTTCTAATAACATATTGTTTAAATAAGATGCGAGTCATTTTTTTTAACTTGTTAATATGTCGTAATTAAAATCGTACATAAACCATTCATTACAATTCATTTAGATAAATATAGAAATCCATTATCACATATCTAAATATTTAAATCTAATAAATGCTAATAAACCGAATAAACAATAGGTATAAAAATATTCTACAATACTCTCAATAAAATGAAATAAAATTGTTTGTGGGAGACATGACCAAATAGTAACTAACTGGATCCTTCTAAAGTAACAAAGATAGAAATCATCTACAATAATTACTACAATCACTCCACAACTGTTGTAGCTCCGACTACCTGGAATACTTACTTAGGCTTGGCGGCCCTATGGTTGGACATCTAAAAGGATTTGAAATTATTTTTCTACAAGTCAGAGCCCAAATCCTTTCAAAAATATTTTCAATTAATTAAAATGCATAATAAATATGAGTACATTCTTCCATATTTATACTAGTGTCGCACTCTCATGAGAGGATCATCACCCCTCAACTAAAATGCGCACCTAGAGTACGCATTTTTGTAACAACCTGAGGTCCTGGAGATGATGATTTATTTATTTTGGGAGAAATAAATAATATTTTATTGGAGAAATAATTATATTGGTAATTGAGGTCAAAATTTAAAGTTCTTAGAAAGAGTGTCGAATGTCGATTCTGAGGGTACCATATTGTCCGGAAGGGTCGAGAAAGTCGAAATGACTGTACTTGGGGTTCATTTGGGTTTCGAAATAAATTAGAAACGTTTGACTCGAATAAAAGTCACCGAGTCATTTAAAGTGTGTAATATCATTTAAAGATGTGTACCTTGGGAGATTAGACTTATTAAGACTACGGTAGATATTTCTCCCAGGAAAGAGAGAGAAATAGAAAGAAAGAAAGAAAGAAAGAAAGAAAGAAAGAAAGAAGAAAAGGAACGAGAAAATAGAGAGAAAGTGGAGATTTCCTGGAAATACGTGATCTCAAGGCGGATTCAGACCCTACGAACCTGAGGCAAGTGATTAAACTTGCTAAATAATTGTTGTGTACCATTTATTGCCTGATTTGTGGATAAAATCTTTGGGTTTTAGGTTTAGTTAATCAAAACCTAACTTTTGGGAAAACCTTAGATTTGTTATGTAGAAAATGAATTTGAGGTTAGAAATCAATAAAAATGGGTTATTGGATGAATTATAATGATGTATATGTAATTGGGTTGATGCAAAATGGTTGGATGATGATATAATTGATTTTTGGGAATTTTGGGTTAAGAATAAAATAGCCCATTTCGTAGTTTGCTGCACTTACCGAATCGATTCGCCCCTTCCGAATCGATTCGATCTGTTGCAGAATCCCCAGGTCTTTAGGGCTGAATAGATTCGCCCCTTGCGAATCGATTCGGTATGTAGCAGACTCTCAGATCCATTGGACCGAATCGATTCGGATGGGCCGAATAGATTCTCTTTTGGGGCCGAATCGATTCGAAAACAGGGGAATTTTTGGAGATGTTTTTCTAAGCAGAATTTCATCCCGTTTAGTTCGAGGTTATCAATTGGGATCCTCTATCGAAGTTATTTGGAGTATGTTTTGGAGGCTTTTAGAGGGTTTACCTTATAAGAAATTATTGGAGTCATATTGACTAAATTGAGGAATACCGATTAGAGATTTTAGTATTTTTCTAAGTGGGGAAGCCCACTATTATTTGGGAGTATTATTTGGAGATAATAACGAGTTTACGATTTGATAATGAGAATAAATTAGAGATAATGGATCTTAGGATCCAATCCCAAATGGGATAACTTTAAAGGTTCATTAAATGAACTGAACCCTATTATGAATGGAAAATAATAAATGTTAATTGATGTGTATGCGGATATAGAAATATCCTTATTGATGATTGATTTGGGAGATATCTCACACAATGAGAAATGCTAATTGAGGTGCATTAGGATAAAAGAACATCTTTACTTAAATAGAATTGAGAGACAATTCATTATTAGAAACGACATGTGAGCTTCAAGCGAGTAGTAGTATATCATATACTAAGTGGGGAAGATGTGTGAGAATTGGCGATTAGTATATCTAGAGGGAAATATGCTAAACCATGACATTAAATCAATTGCGCCAATGGGCGTATAATAAATATGAAAATTATGTTGCAGGTATACCTTATATAATGTTGTATCTTTGTTATGTGGGATGTATGTATACCTTATATGATGGTGTATATACATGTTAAGCATACCCCCTCCTTGCGATCATTGGGAAGTTTCGTGCATAGAGGGTGAGCATTCTGGCTAGATGAGCCGGGTGTGGATATTCTCTAGGTCATAGTCGTCCATGGTGGTCAGCAAATGACATATTTATATACATTGATTTATTTTGGGGGTGAGAGGTTGTGGGTATGTGTCGCTCTCACTTGTCGGTTAGGAGCTATGACCGCTTCCCGGGATGTCGTGTGCTTGAGTTGATCACGAGGTGGGTGTCGTGGAACCCCACCAGGTGACCCCAGTTTGCTACGTATATGGGCTACTGGAAGATGATAGCATGTGAGCCTGCGTCCTTCGAGTTATAGCTCGGTTGGATGGTTATTATTGCTTGTGTTTGTATTTGGGTATCAAGGGCATAATGGACGTCAACGACCTACATTGCCAGGATTAGTGTATCGGGGGGGGTTCCTTGTTTGGATTTCGCCTCGGCAAGACGTCCCACGCACGAACCGCAGTGTAATGTTGGAACGTGGGGATAAGTTTAGTCCTTTATGCTCATAATTATATATATATATATACCACCTATCCCGATGATCGACAGTGCCAGGAGTAGTGTAACGGGGGGGGTCCTTGTTTGGATTTTGCCTCGGCGAGGCGTCCCACGCATGAAACGTCGTGTACTGTTGAGAATTGGGAATATAAATTAATTAAAATTTGGATAATAATAATTTGGGTTACATGCATCTTGCATTTAGGGCATAATGAGCCTCGAGGATCGATACGGTCAGGAATAGTGTAACGGGGGGGGTTCCTTGTTTGGATTTCACCTCGGCGAGACGTCCCACGCACGAAACGCAGTGCCGTGTTGAAAATCGGGAGGAGTTTAGTCCTTAACTCTTGATGCTAATAACTCATATATAATTATTTATATTGATTACATGCCAATGAAGGGCATCACTAGAATGTACGAAATTCTAGTAATTGAGAATGTTGTGATTATGAGCATGATGATGCTGCTTTATATGTTCAACAAATGAACATTATAAAGATAACTATAACTATTACATTAAAGTTAATGTATATAACTTATAGATTATAGTTTTGAGTGTAGATTGAGTGATAGGTTAGACGGTTTCACTTAAATACTTTATTTGGGTTTAAGTTAGAATCCCCATACATAAATGTGACACCCCGACTAATTAAATACCGGGTAGCTACTCCTTTATTAAATTAAACCAAAATGACAAGTTGGCTCAGTTAATAGCATCACTGTCGAAAACATTTTATTATTACTAACCACCTAGTATTTAAAAAGTAAGTTGCCAAATTTTAATTTAAATCTGATTAACATGAAACAAGTGTAATGAAGAATAATAACACCATTCACCATAACGAAGTAAATAGAATAACCATCACATAATGTAAATAAAGTCTGGAGGAAAACTCCTCACTACAATACCACAAACTGAAATAACTAAACTGAATACTGAATCAATGCATGCCAAAGTCTGAAAAACTGAAATGGAAATGTCTCCAATAGAATTTGGGCAACATGCCCTACAACTGAAGAATACTGAATATGGAATCCAAATGATAGAAGCATCTAAAAGCAAATCCCTGTAACTTCCACAAACAGCTACAGCTCGTCACTTGAATGAGATTCCTATACATGGTGTCCTTGTGGCTGGGCACCTAAAATGGTTTTACAAAAAAAAAGATTTGAAAGCAAACGGGTCAGAGCCCGAATGTGGAGATATTTTAAAAACCTGCAAGTGCTTTAAAAACATTTAAAACATTAAATGCAAAGTAAATGTTAGGACGTGCACTCACATGAAATTCTCACCTCTCGACTAAATGTGCACTCCTAACGTAAGTACCCATCTAAAATGACACTAACCACTAGCTAAGTGACATCATATCTAGCTAGACTGTCATAGGTTCTACCCTTATTACTCGGTTCATTAACATTCTAACCTTATCAAATAATTTGAGGGCTTTACTTAAACTTAGATTCTCAATATGTAATATATTTCACTAACAGTTAGACCGTTATGTTTTTCTCAAAACAATACCATAATTATATTCACAATATTAACATGAAGGTTTCCATTAATTAAGTGTATATTATTCACATCATAAATATACAATACAAGCACCCCGAGAACTAAGCTGCGGTGCACACATACTCTGCTATCCATCCCGGTACATCACGTACATAAGGATCACATATTCCGAATCTCTCAAGAATAGTTCACAGATAACAACATCACAAATAATGGAGGCGAACACAGTCACATCACATGGGTCACGCACATACCTACGCTCCCACGATCAGCGGACTTATTAACATCCCAATAAGTCTTTCTCTGACCTATGTTCATCGAGGTAACCAGTCTAAATCCGGGCAACACAAGGATTAGAGGGCCCTAAGCGAATGCAAACCTCCCGTGATAGCAAGTATGGTAGGTATGTCATACACACAAATCATATACCAATACTAAGTAAGCACACATCTTAGTAATTACCGTATTTTCGAATTGTAGTACATTTCTCAATCTAGTACCAACTTAGAGTTACACAAATTATATAATCCCGATTAATATAATATATTAAGCCGCCAATAGTTCACATCGTATTAGACACTCACGTCCTACTTAATAGTCTCCCTTAGGTTCAAACTACGCTACTAGGTTTGACTCCTCATTATATCCCAAATATCCCAAATATATCGATTAATCATCAAGGAAAGGTTATCTCTATGTATACACGAGGTTACGGGACTCTCGGGATCAAAACAGGCTAAATAGCCAAAACTGTCAACTCGTTTGAAGTCTCGTTCGAACGAGGCTGTTCGAACGAGATTCAGTTCGTTCGAACGAGATTCAGTTCGTTCGAACGAACTGCACCTTCTAACGACATCTCATTCGAACGAAGGTATCGAACGAAATTTCCTCTCGTTAGAAGCGACTGGTCAACTCGTTAGAAGCTCGTTCGAACAAGCTCGTTCGAACGACCTGGGGAGGTCTTCTAACGAACGACCAGTTCCGAGCCCAGATTTCCCTAGTTTTGTTTTTCACCATTTTTATCTCTTCAAAACTCATCTAAACATCAAACCAACGATTGTTTAAGGTCTCTAATCATCCCTAAACGTACCTAGGTCACATACTAACATATTTTAGGAAATCAATTCATCCTAAATATCATTAAATCCTCAAGTCTCTACACTTTTCCCAAATTTCCAAGAATATAAACCCTAGAATTTATAATCATTAATTTACCCAATTAAATCCGTTTTATTTTCATCCAATATCTAATGTCATCAGAATAATCATCTACCTACCATTCTACATGCAATTTCTCTTCAAGATTTCAAGTTCTAAGTTCCAAAATACATGGGTTTTCATATCACTCCAAGAACAATTCAATCTTTATTAAATTCCTACGCATGGAAAGGCATTCTCTGAAATTAAATGAAATTAAATCACTTTCCTTGAGTTTATCTCTGATTTTGATGTTGATTTGCTGAAGTTATCTCTCTCTATCTGCAGAATTCCTTCTCTACAAGCTTTCTTCTCCAAAGGTGGCTATGGTGGCTAGGGTTTTCTTTGGGAAAGTTTTGGAAACCTAATTTAATAACCCCCGTAGCTTATTGGGTCATTAAGGGTTGGTTAGTGGGTTTAGTGGGTAACTTCCCAATCAGATAAAACTCTTAATTTTCGTCATTATTAAATCCCAAAAATACAATATTACCAAACTACCCTTATAAGATGCCGGTATGGCCTAAAAATACCCCGGGACCCAAACTAAACCCCCGGCTAGTGTTTTCTGACTATCTCGACCCTTCCGGACGCGTGGGCGCACTCAAAACGACCATATGGTTAATAGAATTTAAATTCACTTTTATAAATAAAATAATTATATTCTGACGCAACTATCACCCGCGTCCCAATAAAATGTCCAAATTGCCGTATAACAATCTCACGACAATTTCATAATTCAATATTCATAAATCATCATATATACTCAATATAGTCAAATACCAACTCACATCTCGCTAGTATTTTATCCGGATTAATTCCCAATAAATTCTCATTTAATTAATTAATCCTAAAAATAAATATTGCCAAAAATACGGGGTATTACATACTTCCCCCCTAATAACAGAATTTCGTCCCGAAATTCAGAACTAGAAAGTACCTGGTAAGAACAACTCTGGATAACGTTCGCGCATCTCATCCTCGCGCTCCCATGTGGACTCCTCGACATTATGATGTCTCCACTGAACATGCACTAACGGGACTATCTTTGACCACAGTTTCCGCTCACTTCGGTCCAAAATAGCAATCGGCCCCTCCTCGTAGGAGCTATCCGGCTGGAGATCGATGTCCTCCAAAGCAATGTGAGAATGAGCCAAATTGTCTCTAAGATATTTCCTTAGCGAGGAAATATGAAACACATCGTGAATCCGATGCAAATGCTCCGGTAATCCAAGCCTATACGCAACCCGTCCAATCCGCTCAATAATAGGAAATGGTCCCACATATCTCGGTGCCAACTTCCCTTTCTTCCCGAAATGCATAATCCCCTTCATAGGAGATACTCTGAGCAAAACCTGGTCCCCTACTTGGAACTCTCTGAAGAACCTCTTCGCATCAGCATAGCTCTTCTACCTGTCCTGAGCTACCCGAATGCGACTTCGAATCAATTATATCCTCGCCGAAGTATCCTGAATCACTTCCGTCCCAAGTAGTTTGTTGTCCCCCACCTCCAACCAACATGCTGGGGAACGACAAGGTCTACCGTACAATGCCTCAAACGGATCCATGCCAATAGTGAACTGATAGGAGTTGTTGTAAGCAAACTCCACCAGTGGAAGGTACTGCTCCCATCCACCCCCAAAGTCAATAATGCACATGTGTAGCATGTCCTCCAACATCTGATTTGTGCGCTCAGTCTGCCCATCGATCTGCGGATGATAAGACGTACTCAATCGCAATTTCGTGCCCATGGCCTCCTGGAAACTCTCCCAAAACCGCGAAAAAAATATCTTGTCTCTGTCAGACACGATATTTAGGGGTACACCGTGAAGTCTCACAATCTCTGAAATGAAGAGTTGGGCATACTGTCCCGTAGTGTAGTCAGTCCTTACCGGTAAGAAGTGAGCGACTTTGGATAATCTGTCCACAATTACCCAAACGGAGTCATGACCCCTCTGCGACGTAGGCAACTCCATGATAAAGTCCATGGATATGCTCTCCCACATCCACATCGGAACCTCCAATGGCTGTAGCAGTCCTGCCGGTCTCTGATGATCCACTTTTACAAGCTGACAAGTGGCGCATTTCGAAACAAACTCAACGATATCTCTCTTCATACCGCTCCACCAATACTGGCGTCTCATGTCTTGGTACATTTTGTCCCCTTCGGGATGTACCGCGAACCGTGAGCCGTGCGATTCTGCCATCACCTCGTGTCGCAATTCCTTCCCTTCCGGAACCACCAATATCCCATTGAAGCGTTATCCCCCGTCTGAGCTAACGGTATAGGATTCGGCTCCCTCTGCTAGTAATCGAACTATCTGCTCCTGACAGAACGAGTCATTAGCCTGTGCCCGTACTACCTTCGTGACAATCTGCGGTGTAACGGTCATCACAGACATGAAAGATCGGGCCACTGCATCCTGGTGTCCCAACTCCTTCCACTTTGCCTTCCACACCCCTGCCACCTCATCTGCTGGCCTACGGCTCAACGCGTTTGCTACCACGTTAGCCTTACCTGGGTGATACTGGATATCGAAATGGTAGTCTTTCACAAACTCAAGCCACCTACACTGTCGCATATTCAACTCCTTCTGCGTGAACAGGTACTGTAGGGACTTGTGGTCCATGAATAATTGGAACTTCTCCCCCAAAAGATAGTGCCTCCAAATCCGTAGGGCAAATACCACTGTCGCCAACTCCAAATCATGCGTGGGGTAATTCTTCTCATGAGGCTTAAGCTTACGGGAAGCATAAGTTATGGCCTGTCTTTCCTGCTGCAATACACCTCCAAGTCCTTGCAAAGACGCATCGGTGTAAACCAAATACTCAACTCCCGGTCTCGGCAATGCTAACACAGGTGTTGAGGTCAATTTATCCTTCAATTCATCGAATGCCAACTGACAGGCATCACTCCAGATGAATGGTACACCCTTACGAGTCAGATGTGTCAACGGACCCGCTATCTTCAAAAATCCCCGAATGAACCTCCTGTAGTATCCTGCTAGGCCCAAGAAACTACGAATCTCAGTCGGTGTCGTGGGCTGTCCCCACTCCCTCACCGTGGATACCTTCCCCGGATCAACAGATATCCCCCGGTCGGAAATGATATGTCCCAAAAACTGGACCTCTTTCAGCCAAAACCCGCATTTCTCATATTTTGCATACAACTCGTTCTGACGTAGTGTCTGCAAAACTTGCCTCAAATGCTCGGTGTGCTACTCCTCTGTCTGGGAGTAAACCAGAATATCATCGATGAAGGCAATGACAAACTGATCTAGGAAATCCCTGAACACTCTGTTCATCAAGTCCATAAACACAGCTGGAGCGTTGGTCAAACCAAAAGGCATAACCCAAAACTCGTAAGAACCATATCTCGACAAGAACGCAGTTTTCGAGACATCCTCCTCCCTGATACGCAACTGATGGTATCCCGATCTCAAATCAATCTTCGAGAAGAAAGAAGCTCCTCTCAACTGGTCAAATAGGTCATCGATTCGAGGCGACGGATACTTATTCCGTATCGTGACCTTGTTCAACTTCCGGTAGTCCACACACAGCCTTACTGAACTATCCCTCTTCTTCACAAACAAAACTGGAGCGCCCCAAGGTGAGGTACTCCTGCGAATAAAGCCCTGACCTAACAGCTGCTCTATCTGATCTCGTAGCTCTTGCATCTCTGTCAGAGCCATACGGTACGGTGCGCATGCTATAGGTCTCGTATCTGGCAATAGGTCTATAACAAAGTCTATCTTTCGACTGGGGGGTAGGCCTGGTATCTCCTGAAACACATCTGAATACTCCCTGACAACTGGGATCGTATCTAAAGGAATCACAACCTCCTTAGAGGTATCCTCCTCTATGTAATACAAATGAGCGGTCGATCCTCCCTCTGGGCGAGGCATCGCCACTACAAACATCTCTTGCCCCGGAATGGCAAAAATAATGCTCCCACCGAAGCAATCCATCATGGCTCTATAATCAGCGAGCCAATCCATACCGATAATCACATCGTGAACATGCATATCTAATACCAACATGTCTGCAGGTAATACCAAACCACCAATCTCTATCCCCACTCCCCGGCATATAAAGAATATAAGTGACCCACTCCCCAATGGTGAGTCGACACACGTCACTGTGCTCTCCGCTGTGGCTAACAACCCTAAAGCCTTCGCGAAATGTGTAGCTATAAAACAATGTGTAGCCCCCGTATCAAATAATACCCGACCCATAGTGCCATGGATAGGAAACGTACCCTCAATCGTAGGCGGTGCCTGTGGAACTGCTGCCTGGTGGACGTTATAGACACGTCCATACTGTAGCTTCCCCTTCTGAACTGGGACTGCTGGAATGGGTAGCAATGCTGCCATCTGTGGCAGTGCGGGGAGAGCGGCGGGAAATATAGGCTTCTGCGGCTCCTGGCGAGCACCCTGCTGCTACTGCTGTGGGGCCCTGCCCCTATCAGGACAATCCTGTCGTTTATGGCCAGTCTTGCCACAAACAAAACATTTCTCTGGGAAGTTCCCTCCTCTCTGCCCCTACTGTCCCCGGCCCTGGTGGCCATTACCGTTCCTCCCTTGGCCCTACTGGCCCTGCTGAAACTGCTGCCCATTCTGCCCCTGTTGGCCTTGATGGCCGTTTGGACCCTGATGGCCCTGACAGAAACCTCTCTGTCCATGCCTGAAGTTCCCTGATCTGAACCTCTTCTGATCCCCCTGCTGGGAACCCTGCTCACCCTGTCTCTGCCCCTGAACAGATTGTGCCCCACTGACACCATGTCCTCCAGTCCTGCCCTGATGGCTAGACTATCCCGATCTCTTGCCTTCAGCCATATGAAAGCGGTGATCCTGGCAGTGTAACAAAGCAGCGTTAACCATATCAGAATAAGTGGCCAATGACAGGTTCCCTAACAGATGCTGACGGATCCTCCACGTCAACCCGTCGGTGAATTTCTCAATCTTCTTCTTTTCTGTCGGTATCTCATCCGGAACGATATTCAACAGATTCGTGAACTCGGCCTCATACTCGGCCACGGTCTTACCCTCCTGCTTCAAACTCATCAATTTCCTCCTCATTTTCGTATGAACAGCGAACGGAAAGTACTTGCGGTCAAACCGCACCCAAAAGTCCTGAATAGTGAGAGCATCCCTCTCCTCCACGGTGGTAATAGACTCCCACCACTGCAGTGCAGATCCAACTAGCTTTAAAGTAGCTAGCACCTGCTTCTGAACATCCGTGCACTCATACATCCTCAAGTGCCTCTGCATATCCTTCCTCCACTGGCTAGAGACTACCACATCTGAGCTACCTGCAAACTCTGGCGGATGCACTTTCTGAAAAGCGTCATGTACACGTTCCCAAGCAGACGGGAATGCATTTGCCTCAACTGGCACGGAAACCGGCGCCTGAGGTGGTGCCTGCTGAACTACGGCAATTGCGGCATTTACCGCTTGGGCTACTATAGCTGCAACCTCAGCGGCGTTCATCATGCCCTGAACTGGAGCGGGCTGGGGTTCTGGCATTGCATCCCTGGGAACTCGTCGTGCACGTCGTGGAGGCATCTGAAATAAGAATGAAGTTTATAAGTTCACAGTTATAAACTTAAAATAGCTGAAGAACGTAGCATACACCAAAAAGAGTACAACAGTCCTAACATATAGGGCT
Source organism: Sambucus nigra (assembly GCA_949130495.1). Taxonomy (NCBI): domain Eukaryota; kingdom Viridiplantae; phylum Streptophyta; class Magnoliopsida; order Dipsacales; family Adoxaceae; genus Sambucus; species Sambucus nigra. The sequence goes on along the minus strand of OX422217.1, from coordinate 306,624,752 downwards.
CTAATGTATATAACTTATAGATTATAGAAGTGAGTGTAGATTGAGTGATAGGTTAGACGGTTTCACTTAAATACTTTATTCGGGTTTAAGTTAGAATCCTCTTACCTAAACAAACTCGGACATCCATTTGGAGATCGCGTGCCTACGTTTAGTGCGCGCTTTAGATGAGAGGTGAGTTGAATTATTATGGAGAGTTCGATTCCAACTAAATCATGTAATAATGTATTTATAATTATTATGCATTTTAATACACTTGCTATAAAATATTTTTCAAACTCGGGCTCTGACCCGTTTATATTTTCTCCTCCACGTATATATTGTACTACTTTAGGTGTTCCTCCGCAAAGACGCCTTTGATGTTCATCCATTCAGGATTCGTGGAGCTGTGACAATAGCAGACTGATGTGGCATTTTGCTTTAGTCGATTCCTATCTTTGTATATCTAGATTAGGATTCAGTTGTATATTGAGTTAGTATTCAAGTGTTGTACATTAACACTTTCTTATTTCATTTCTCAGATTATTGTATTGTCCGATACCCGACAGCATATTCGGGTATTTCATTGTTGAGATTTTATTTGTACATTGTTTTTACTCCTTTATTTTATTGGAGTTTGCACTTATCATTCATCGTAGTTAGATGTATATTGTTGGTTATGTGCATTATTGGTTTTATTGTTGTTGTTAAATAAAAAAGTTTAAATTTTTTACCATTCGCTTTTAATGATTTCGGGTAGTTAGCCTTATATTATTGTATTGTCAGTTGATGTTGAGACTGTGCCATCTGAGAGACCTGATTTAATGTAGTATAGAACTGGTCACCCGTTATTATTTAGAGCGTATTGTCACAATTTTAACCCCTAGTTATGCTACCCAGCCTAACTAGTCTCAATATACTCTTAAGTCCATACGCTACCCTATGTCACGCGTATTTTATATAGTTAGCATTCACATTCTCTTAACAATTGTAATTCAAAATTGAAATTTACACATTCATTTCACATAACTTTCAACCATTATAATTGTCAATATTATCATTTTAACATCTTATGTCAATATATATTTTTCTTCACATATATATACGTATTTTCATATACATATATATATATATCACTCACTATATACGTATAATCTCCATCCCTTAGAGTAATCACCCATTAGATGTGAATCTCTAACACTATCATGCTCTAGGGCATACACACATCATCCTGGGCGACCGAATCATAATCTTACCATTCAACCCAATTATTATAAATGTAAATGGATGTGATCATTGTCCTGAGTCAATGAGTCATAACCATACCATAAATTACCTCACTTCGATTCCAATCACACATAGGGTAGGCATGCATGGCCCTATGAACCTAGGGTCAATATTACACCTGCTGGGATTCTCCAGGAGAGATCACCCACAATGTGATACCTCCACTGATAGCACTAAAGTGATATGTTCACATAATTATATCTTACACATAGATATAATGATACATATATATTGTCTCTATACCCTTATATATTCAATAATCCGACTAATCGTGCATGTCACTCGTAGCACTAGCTTACACTTCCCGAGTCAAAATTTTGTTTACCAATTTTTTAAATATTTGCTCATTTAACTGATTGATCCCTATAATATCATTTCCGAACACGTAGTATTGTCAACTAGCCTGTATCCCTATTTTTTCAAATTCGCATCACGAATTCATTAATAAATTTTTCGAGTATATTTTCCCCAAATATTCAAATTCTCACCCTGGATACATCCCAATAATACCAAGGTATTTTATCCATTTAAAAATAATATTCCAAAAATCCTAACTCATTCAATGACATCCTCGTTCAACTCAAAAATTAATTATTAACCATATTCATCAAATAACCAAACCCAACATTATAGGATTGTGGAACCGGTTCAGCTTGAGGGAGAACTGGTTCGCCCGTGCAGATAGCCCCCGTTCTGCCTAGACTCGAATTTCAGTAAAGTTTCCCTCAATTCAATTCACCCACAAACCTAATTCCACCAAGAATTTCCTTTATCTATCAATGCTATACACGAGTCGACTCAAATTTCATATTTAAACATCATACAAATCATAGGATTTAATACCTCAATCAATAATTTGATTATTTCTTAATTAGATCTCAAAATTATACTAATCTTCAACATCTCTCATTCAAGGTCAAATCTTTATACATAGATTAAGACGAGAATTTATATTGAACAATTGTCACTTTCACTTTTAAGAATTCATTCCCTAAATCCCATATTTTCACATGTAACCCACCCAAGATAATTGTCACCAACTCTAATATGAAATGAATTGTACACCTAAAATACTAAGCAAGTTAATCACTTGTCTTAAACACTTTTAGAGTCTGATTTTTTTTCTTTAATTATACTAATCTAGTCTAGAAATCTTTCACAATTCTCTGCCAATTGATCTCTTCTTGAGTCCCTTTGGTTTCCACTTGAAATTCCTTGAGTTGCCTTCTCTTTTCTCTCTAACTTCTCTCTAAAATCTTGGTATAACATCTTTGACTTTTAAGATGATAATATGGTTGCCTCCCTTCTCTAAAACCTTTTATCTTCCCCTAATCCCAAAATTAGGCTAAATGATGACATTAAAATAACCCGAATACCCCTATAGGAGTCCCATTTAGAGAAAAAAATCCCCTGAAGCCCAACCACTACCCCCGGTACTTAATTTAGAACATTTTGACCTATTCTGGATCAACCGTGCACTCAAAATCATCATCTGATTCATCCATCATCAATTACCATCTTATTCCCAGCACGACCCCATATGCGCGTCTCGAATAAGATTTTATCAATCCGTCGATTTTACTCAATTACAACATAAAATAAAATATTACAATTTCATTTACTTATCACAGAAGTAAATATGATAACATATAAATATTAATCCATTTGTCGTTAATTAATATGTATTCCCTTCACTTTATTTTTCAATTTCAATAAATTAATGTGACACGTGCAATTTAAATATTCTCAAAAATACAAGGTGTTACAAACTTCCCCCTTGAAAAGTAATTCCATCCCCAAACTTTGGATCCTAACCTGAATGTCATCTGAACATACTCAACATCAATTTGTGATAAAATTCTGGTACCTCCACTACACACCCGCTAATGGTACCATCCTCACTAAAGGCCTACTCGCTACTACCTAAGATTACTGACATGCCGGTTCAAATCATTTCATGCTGATATATTAAATCATTCTTAAGGTCTCACCTTGAGGATGATACGCAAAACAATCATGAACCGTTAACAATGCTCTAATAAACTAGCCTATACAACATTAGCTCTATCATCACAATGTTGGGGAAAGGCCCCAGTTAACTAAGTGTTAACTTCTCTTCTTATTATATCATATAATTTCATTTCATGGGGGAATACTTGTAACAACTTTGACCACTCACGTCAATCTTTAACTCTTCAATTTGTAACAACGTAACTCTTATGACAATCCTGAACTATACGAAACTAACTTTGATCAACTCGATCTATGATGACGGACTCTAAATCACGTTCGTTCTATAAAACTTGTTATTTTCCCCCGCTTTTAATCAACCAGAGGGCGAACGACAAAATTTCCCATAAAAATTCTTAAAAGGTGCCATGTCATAATAATTACTCCTCTCAATTACTTTACAATATATAATACGCATTTCTCGCATTCTCCAACATTTTATTCACCTCTCGCGTCGACCCCTATGTCTATGATAACATATCTTGATCCAATCGTAACTTTTCCCCCATCAACTCTTGATATCCCCTATCAAAGATGGGATTCAAGGATCTCATCATGATTCACAATAATGTTGCGCGACACCTTTGCCGAATTATTCCCTTTTCTTTGATGGACACACTAGCCGATAGGAAACTCACCAAATTTACCATAACGGTTCCATCTCGGTCAACCAATTCCACATACCAACGGAATTCTTGGCCATTCCATGATGTTGGTAACCCAACAATGAACTCGATCAGTCTGCCTATCCATTCCGTCACTAGAATCACCAAACATTGAAAATTTCTGGCGGAGTACCTCGGACCACCCTTTTCCTATCTACGAGTGGTGGACCTAGAGACATTGTCATTATGTCTCATTCCTCACAGATCCACACACTCAATATCTCATGTTAGGTGGTACGTCTTACTCTCCTTACTGGGTATGCCGAAACTCGTGACCCATGTGTCTGCTCTAAAACTGTAAACTTCTTAAACCTTTTTTCTTGGTAGAAATTGACATCCTATTTATGTGCAAGCCGCCCTCAGCTTTGGCTGATTATGACTCCACTCTACTCACCAAAACTATTGGACCCTATCTTCTCTAGAGAGATCCTTCACTTGTATATCCATATTCTTTGAATCCATGTCGGATGGGATAACTCTCCTTATTGTACCTATATATCCAGACTATTTCCTTCCTCAATCGAAGTTCAGTCTATCTTAATTTTTACAATTATTCTTCTATTGCTCCACAAGAACATTTTTCAATGCATTTATTACCACGTCCCCTTATTTTAAATGATTATAAAAATAAAGCTAACTAGGGCGCCCATACACCCTATATCCCATACATATTTGTATGAACATTATAGACGTAATATGTTTGTCTCAAACTAGGCCCTGCATGCTCGGCGTGGCTATATCGTAAGGGTATTCTCAATTAGATAACTAATATCGATTCATTTCTTCTCGAGATTGCTTCACTTATCAACTAATGGTGTATATGTTTTCCCAATGTGTCCTATACAACACTACCCGACTCCACTGGCCTTATATCATATAATAGCTCTCATTTCAAAGTGTTTTCTCCACACAGAAATGATTCATGTTCAAGATCGATGACTTATCATCCAGCTGCATTTACCAACCCCCGATGTTCATTAAGATTCACGCATAGAATGTCATGTAAATGAAATCCAACCAAGAGATTTTTTGAATACCCTATCACATGGCATTGTTGGTTATTAAGATTTGTAGGCCCAAAGCATATAACCAAAACACTCAAAATCCTCCCCGAGACATGTAAGTCTCATCCTGAACTCCCTCATCTATAAAGGAGTCCCACAATATGGCGCTCGCACTATCATTAAGTTTCTAGTGATAAGCTAAAAATGAGTTAAATCTCTCCGCTCAATGATAAACCCACTATCCCTTGAATCACATCAGTAAAGTCCCTAAACGCTGGGATTGAATATAAAAATACAACTATACTCTCTGAAGTCTCCTTTACAATATAGTATACATGCAGGTTCGATCCTCTTTCAGGTGAGACATTGCAAAACAACACATCATGTTTGTGAACAGCGAATACGATAGCCTTACTATAACAGTCCATCATCGCTCAAACCATCAGTAACCAGTCCATACCTAGGATAACATCATACTCGCATGTCATATCTCTCTAGAACGGGTATATCTACAAAACATATCCTCCCACTGTCCACACCTGCTCCCCTGCAGGTGGAACTTAATAGAGCCCCGTTATCCAATGATAAATGTATGCACACATTAGTAATATTCATGATACATCTACTAAACCCGTCTCAAATGCAAATGAAGTGCTAACAAAATACAGTTATGCAATAGTGTCACGTAAAACTTACACCACTTGCTCAAAGATAAAAATCGTACCTTCAACTGAAAATGGAACTAGCAGTTCATCGGTTTCTTGGACTCAATACTCACATCTAAGATGAACCAAAAATTATTGTACCGATTTCCCCTGATGCGCACCTTGCTCATGTCTCTTATCTCTCTGCAAACAAGATCAACGCATGCGATCCTTCTATCTACGTATAAAACAACTCCATGAGTAATCCCTGTGTATCTTGCCCTACGGTTCACGTTAGGGTTGCCTTCCTCTCTAGACTTGGTAGCCTCAACTCTGATGGCTATGCACATTGTTCCCTTGGCCTCACTGGTCCTGTAGTACACGTTATTGGCCCTTATGGGCCTGTCTAAATACGCCATCACTCAATTTTAATTCCCTTGATCTAACTCTTTTAATGGTGTCCCTCTCTTGTTTAACCACCCATGGTGTCCCACTAGCTCCGATTATGTCCAGTCTTACCCTGCTGAATAGACTCTACAATATTTTGGCTCCCTTCACATGGAAGCATTGATATTGACATTATAAAAGTATGTTATTTATGACATCGACATAAGTCCTAGTAGTACTTCCACATAACTGCTGGCGAATTCAACTCAAGAGTCCATCATTAAACTTAAGGACCCTATTCGCCTTCGTGTCCACCTCGTCATGTACGATGTTTGCTACATAATAAAATTCTTCCTCATACTTGGCCACTGTCCAGCCCTCCTATGATGAGTCCAAAAATTTCCTTTACATCTCTGTTTGGATAAAAGATGAAAGGATTTCGATTCATATTTCACCCAAAATTACATGATATTTATAGTATATGTTTCCTCCTATGAGGTGATTAACTCCCACCACTTCAACGCTGCTCTTATAAGATTGTTGGTCTGTAAGGACATTTTTGTCCATTAATAATTTATTATGTCGCACGTCGTTACACCGTTGAAGAAATTCAAGATTCATACATTCATCAACGGATCCGAATATCAAAAGAAGAAGAGGAATCAAGTCTGACAGACCGGACCGGTCCGCCTATAATAAAAGAACTGATCCGGCTAACCGGACCGATCCGCCCTCAACCGGACCGATCCGTTTGATGCAGATCCAGTACACCCCGGACCGCAAGCGAACCGATGAAGCCTGGAATAAAAGACCCGATCCGGTCACAACCGGACCGATCCGCCTCAGAATAAAAGAACCGATCCGGTCAATCGGACCGATTCGCCCCCAAGCCGGACCGGTCCGCCTGGGATAAACTTCGCCAGATCTTCTCAAAAATTTTTAGGCTCAAAGTTTTCTTATTTAAATCCAACTTCGGGGAGTTGTTTTTTTAAGACTTTTCAAGACGATTTTCAGAGTCCTAAATACTCTAAGTCTTCACCTATTGATCCCAAGACTCTAGGTTTTTTTATTCACACAAATTGCCAAATCTTTGTGAATCTTTTGGTAACCCAAGAACACAACCTTGTGTTTGTTCAAACCTTTGTGGAGAGATCTTTGCAACCGAGGGCTGAGTGTCATTGCTGAGGGATTCTCTACAAAGTTTTATGGCTGCGTGTCATTGAGGAGTGCTGCGGTTCTTCCTTTGTTGATTGGACTGAGGTTCATGTGGGTTCGCTGCGTGTGAATTCATTGCTGACGACACCGACCGACGCCTGCGGGTATTCGTGTGTCACTGTATTTCATTGTAATCCGTGTAAGTTGCGATTTACTTATTATAGTGAATAAAAGGTTTTTCCCTGCGGGGATTTTTCCTTAAACTTGTTTCGCATACTTTATTTGTTTATGGGTTGACACATACACGTAGTTGTTTGTTTATGGGTTGTTTCTAAATAGACTCGAATTAAATAAGGGTTACTTGGAATCTTGCGAATTTAATTTTATTTTATTTTATTTTATTTAAATCAATTATCACACACCGAACCTATTCGGGTTTTTCTTGATTGATTCATTCTTCTTATTTGTCTATTTGGGGACATCATAAAAAGGGGGAGAAAGAATTATCTTATTATGGGGGAGATTTGAAAGTTCGAGTTTGCTCATAAATTGGTATATATGTTTATCTCATTCCAAACTCGATATGTCACTTGGTATTTTGCTTTTTCTCATGTGTGTAGGTATTACATGGATTATCATTGGATTGCACACCCTGATGAGAAAAGTGTTGAGCTTCCTGAAAGAGTTGAAGAGCAAACGTTGTAGTCTTATTCAATTGTATCTTTCCAGTTTTGGGTTCATGGAAGGGTAGATTTGTATAGGCATTTTTAGTTGTTTGATAATTCGGATGTTTTGTTTTTATGTGTGTACCGGCATAGACATAGGGGGAGATTTGTAAGGACATTTTGGTCCATTAACAATTTATTATGTCACACGCCGTTACACCGTTGAAGAAATTCAAGATTCATACATTCATCAACGGATCCGAATATCAAAAGAAGAAGAGGAATCAAGTCTGACAGACCGGACCGGTCCGCCTACAATAAAAGAATCGATCCGGCTAACCGGACCGATCCGCCCTCAACCGGACCGATCCGTTTGATGCAGATCCAGTATACCCCGGACCGCAAGCCAACCGATGAAGCCTGGAATAAAAGAACCGATCCGGTCACAACTGGACCCATCCGCCTCAGAATAAAAGAACCGATCCGGTCAATCGGACCAATCCGCCCCCAAGCCGAACCGGTCCGCCTGGGATAAACTTCGCCAGATCTGCTCGAGATTTTTTAGGCTCAAAGTTTTCTTATTTAAAGCTAACTTCGGGGAGTTGTTTTTTTAAGACTTTTCAAGACGATTTTCAGAGTCCTAAATACTCTAAGTCTTTACCTATTGAACCCAAGACTCTAGGTTTTTTTATTCACACAAATTACCAAATCTTTGTGAATCTTTTGGTAACCCAAGAACACAACCTTGTGTTTGTTCAAACCTTTGTGGAGAGATATTTGCAATCGAGGGCTGCGTGTCATTGCTGAGGGAGTCTCTACAAAGTTTTATGGTTGCGTGTCATTGAGGAGTGCTGCGGTTCTTCCTTTGTTGATTAGACTGAGGTTCATGTGGGTTCGCTGTGTGTGGATTCATTGCTGACGACACCGACCGACGCCTGCGGGTATTCGTGTGTCACTGTTTTTCATTGTAATCCGTGTAAGTTGCGATTTACTTATTATAGTGAAATAAAAGGTTTTGCCCTGCGGGGATTTTTCCTTAAACTTGTTTCGCATACTTTATTTGTTTATGGGTTGACACACACACATAGTTGTTTGTTTATGGGTTGTTTCTAAATAGACTCGAATTAAATAAGGGTTACTTGGAATCTTGCGAATTTAATTTAATTTTATTTAAATCAATTATCACACACCGAACCTATTCGTGTTTCTCATGGTCGCTTTTGTTTCTGAGTCATCTTACTTAAATGCCTTTGAATGTTCCCCTTCCATTGGCTAGGTAATACAATGTTCGCATTTCCTAAAGACTCTATCGGATGGCGCTTCTGAATGGACCCACTAACTCTCTCCCATACTGACTGAAATGGATGAGTCTTAATTAGTGTCACCGTCCTCTGTGGTGGAGGTTGGTAAACTATTGCATGACAGAAGTCTTTTGTAACATTAACTACCCGAACAATAGTAGTGGCGTCCTCTGATATAGTCACCATTCCTAGAATAATCTGTGGCTTCGTCCAAGCCTCTCCTCCTGCAGTCCTCCTAATGGCCCTCACTGGTAGTCCTCCATTATTAGACATACGCAACCCAACCCAACCCGTATAATATTCACTTTAATTATACACCATAGAAGGAAAATATAAATCGCAATAGGAATCGACAGTCTTAAGCATAAGGCTTCATCTAAAGGAAAAGCAACGGTTAAAACGTAGTAAGTCCGCACAGATGATAAGGACACTAGAAACTAATGCTCTAATACTAGCTGTGACACATTGCTTATTAAAATAACGGTTGTCAACCCTCTACTAAAATAAACAGGAATCTCATTTGACTTATTCTTAGCATCACTGTCGAAAACCATTTAATTTCACATCACCTTTATTTAACTAAGTCGTGTATCAATTTTTTAACTTATTATAATTCCATAAATCAAATCATACATAAACCAGTCATTATAGTTCATCCAAATAAATAAATAATTACACAATCACATGCCATTCAACCGAATAAACCATTGGTAATAAAATCCACTACAATACTCCCAACAAACAGAAACAGAATAGATTGAAATAAAATTGCCTTCGGGCGACATGCCCGAATAGTAACTGACTGGATCCTATCAAGAGTAACAAAGATAGAAATCATCTACAGCAATCCCTACAAGCACTCCACAGCTGATGCATCTTTGGCTACCTAGAATAGATACTCAGACTTGTCGTCCCTATGGTTGGACACCTAAAAGGTTTTGAAAATATTTTGCTACGAGTCAGAGCCCAAATCCTTTTGAAAATATTTTGCACGTAATTAAAATGCATAGTAAATATGAGTACATTCTTCCATAATTAAGATGGTGTCGCATTCCCATGCGATAATCCTTACCCCTCAACCATAATGCGCACCTAACATATGCATTTAACCCCTATTTATGCTACCTAGCCTAAATAGCCTTAATATACTCTTAAGTCCATACGCTACCCTATGCCACGCGTATTTTATATATTTAGCTTTCACATTCTCTTTACAATTATAATTCTCAATTTGTTGTTATCGATTCATTTCAAATAACTTTCAACCATTATAATTCTCAATATTCACATTTTAATATCTTATGCCTGTATATATTTTTCTTCACATGTATATAAGTATTTTCATATCACATCAAATACACATATATATCACTAGACATATAGGTATAATCGATATACCTCATAGTAATAACTCACTGGATGCAAATCTCTATTACTATCATGCTCCAGGGCATACACACATCATCCCGGGCTAGCGGGTCGAAATCTAATCACTGAATCCAAAAATTGTAAACGTAGCTAGAAAAAGTCTTAGTCCTGACTCATTGAACCATAAGATTACCATAAATGACCTCACTTTGATTCCATAAGATCACCATATATACCGTCTCTATACCCGCATATATATTCAATAATCTGACGAATCGTGCATGTCACACGTAGCAATAGCCTACACTTCTCGAGTGAAATCTTGATTCCTAACTATTTAAATATTCACACATTTAATTAATTGATCATTATAATATCATTTCGGAACACTTACTATTATCAACCAACCCGTACCCCCATTTTCCTAAATTTCCATCACTAATTCATTAATAAATTTTCCTAGTATATTTTCCTTACACATTCAAATTCCCACCCCAGATATATCCCGACCAACCCAAAGTATTTTAACCATTTAAAAATATTATTCTAGAAGTCTTATCTCATTCACAGACATCCTCATTCGACCCGAAAATTAAATATTAGCCATATTCATCAAATAACCCAAACTCAACATAAAAGGCTGTTGAATCGGTTCGCCCATGCAGACAACCCCAGTTCTGCCTAAACTCGAACTTCAACAAAGTTTTCCTTGTGACACCCAGCCTAATAAAGTACAGGGTGATCAGTCCTATATCAAATTAAATAGGAATCTCAAATGGTTTCATTCTCAGCATCACTATCAAAAAACCAAACAATTATTAATAACCTATTAGTCATGGCGTTAAATTTTAAACTTTCTAATCTTTAAATCTAAACGCCAAGTAAAATATATCCATACAAAGATATGAACAAGAATGAAAGGAATAAGTAATAACCGATAACTCTCGGTAAAAAAATTATACAACCATGTCAAATCAGCGTAAAATAAAGATGCCAAAAATAAAATAAAACACAACAGTTGGGCAATATGCTCGAATATTACAATAGTACCTCTTATCTAGATCATAAATATGGATGCATCTAAACAATATCCTGCCAACATCTACAGCTACGGCAGCAACATCTGACTCGAAAGAATAGTCATCCAGGTGTCCCTGTGTCTGGACGCCTAAAATGTATAACAAAGAAGAAGAAAAAAGAAAAGATAGATACGGGTCAGAGCTCGGGTTTTAAAAACATTATTTGCAAGTTCTTAACATACTTTAATATTTAAAATACGTTATTCTCCATATATAAAATGGTGTCGCACTCACATGAGATACTCCTCACCTCTTATCTAACGGTGCGCACCAATCGCATGTGTTTTAAACACCCTAGTTACGCTACCCAGCCTAACTAACATCTCACCAATCGTTAACATCCAAAGGCTATCTCAACTACCCACATATATATAATCCTAAGCTTTCGCCCGAGCTGATGCATTAACCTCTGGCTTATCATTTACTCTATTCTTACAAATAACTTTCACTAGTTACTACATTATTCAAATTTTAGTGTTATCAATATCTTATATAATGTTCTCACCTTATACACGTAAATTACAAATATTTTATTCCAGATTGTATACTCCCAGATAGTGCAGAAAATTTACTCACATTTCTTTCCTTGTTTTAGTTCATATATATATATATATATATGATACACTATACAAATCAAGCATATCTATACTTATATATCACACACTATATAAGTTTAATAACCATCCCTCAAAGCTATAACTCAAAGGGTGCAGACTCTAGAATGATATCATCCTCCAGGGAATTTCTCACACATTCTCCCGGGTAGCCAGGTCGAAATCTCACACCGAACCCTTAATCAATCACAAACTTAGGGGAAGTGGTCATAGTTCCTCACCTGAAACTGAGACCGATGTAATACCCTGTACTTTTAAAGGTATTTAAATTACACTGTGGATGTAATTTGGTAATTTGAGGAATTATTATGAATAGTAATTTTGGTATTAATGAGTGAAATTAAATAAATTCAATATTATAAAGTGAATAGTAAATATTAGTTTTTTGAGTGACAGATTAATATTTACGTGGATTATATTTCGAGACTAAGTATATGAGTAGATTATTTTTATTACATGTCGTAGTTGGGTAAAGCGACCAAGGAAAATATTTTAAATTGGAAAACACGTGTATTGAATGTGTTGGGTCAAAATAGTGAATTTTAGTTAAGTGACTCAGATGGAGATTTCAAATGAGCCATTGGGTTCGGAATGGCCTAGATAGTCAAAATAGAGTATCCGGGGGTAGTATTTGGGTTCCGAGCATTTTTGGACTAGTAGGGACTCGTAAATGAGTACACGAGTCATTTAACAATTGGGTATATACCCAATTTCGGATTTAAAGAGGTGGAAGCCCTCATTTCCCCCAAATATCATCCCTAAGAGAGAGAGAGAGAGAGAGAGAGAGAGAAGAGAGAAAGAAGAGAAGAAAGAAAAGAGAAGAAAAGAAGAGATTTCCGGTCAAAATTCGCGGGATTTTACTCGTGGTCGTTGGATTTAATCCACGAGGCAAGTGTTTAACTTGCTTTATGATTTAGTGTGTTTAATTTCTCATATTGTAGTTGGTATAAAACTAAAGATTTTTGGTTTGAAATTTCGTGGATCAAACGGGTTTTCGAAAGATTAAAACGAATATAACTCGATTAATACCCAATTTGGGAAACTTGGAATTTATTGAAATTAATTGTTGAATATGGGTTCTAGGATGATTAAAACGCTTTCTATATGTGTATTTATGGTTGGTTGAGGTTGGTTGATGATGAGAGAGGAGATAAAAAGCTTAGAGGTGTTTTAATGGAGGTTTGGATTTTTGTAAAAGAAGGTGAATAGTGACCAGCGTCACTTCCGGATTGTTTCGGCTAGGAAGACAGCCGATTCAGCTCTCGGTCAAAACACGAAAATTGTAGATATTTTCGATACAGTCGCATGTGCACAAACCTCATATTTTTCTTATTTTTTTTCGATTTGATATAATTTTTCCAAGAAAGTAATTCCGGGGTAAATCATTAACTCAAAAATCAAACCAAAAATTGGAAAAATAAAGGCTAGAATTGTTTGGAGATAAATATTTGGGGTTCCTAAAACTAGTGTGGGGACTTCTAAATATTTTTTTTAGTAGGGCGTGTACTTTGGGTTAGTTGAAAGTAAAATCCAAGATTTACCCAAATAGGGGTGTTCGTGAGGAATAATACTTAAAGGGGCATTTAGGTGTGATTTGAATAATAAATAAAAGAGTACTTATTGGGGATAATATTTTAAGGGTGTGACTGCTTATATTATTATGAATGAAAATATTTGACGTTATTGGCTATCGTTATAAGAGTTTGGAAATTATAGCCATAGTATATTGAGAAGAGATGTATATAATATATATACGATGTCGTTAAAGTATATATATTATGAGACGAACGAATATATCGGGGTTGTTGATATTATCATTGTGCGGTGAGAAAAGCTCGGAAATATAATATTGGGGATTAGTCAAAAATTGATAAATGCGTAGGGTAGTCGAGATATAAATATACTACGTAGGGGATTATTATATGGGTGGTGCGTATGCCCTGATGTTATTATATACATGGGTTAAATAATTACCTATGGGAAATTATGTATAGGTGAGATAAGTACCTATCGTTATAATATGGTTGTGTGAATACCTAATTGATGATATATTTATATAGGTGGAATGTGTACCTATATTATTTTTTATTATGTGTATGACATACCTACCATACTGGAGGTTGGCGTTCGAAAGAGGACAATATTATCCTGTGTTGCCTCCGGGGGGATTTTAGATTTGGTACCTCAAGAACATAGGACTGTTAAGGGTTTATTTGTGAGTCGATAAGTCTGCTGACTATGGGAGCGTAGGTATGTGCGTGACCCATGGATATGTGAACTATCTTCGCCTCCAATATATGTGATTTATATTGTTACATTTCCTGAGTGATGTGGAACATGTGATCCTTTAGTACGAGATGTACTTGGATTGGATAGCAGAGTATGTGTGCACCGCTGTTAAGCCTATGTGTGCCGAATATGGATATATGTATTGTGATTAACATATATGTGTACTTGAGATAATCCACAGATGCTTAGTAAATGAAAATGACTAAGCCACTTTTATTATAGTTCGGTGGATGATTAATATACTTGTTGCGTATAGTATATTGTTTATATATACGAGATGAGATATCATATAACCTAACCTTGTATAAAGTGAAAAGAATGAATAAAATGTGATATTACTTTCGGTAAATGAATTTCCGGATTTATATGAATATGAATCTTTGGTTCTAATAAGAACTATTAATAAATACGGGATGGTATAAATATAGTATGTACTAAAGGCCTAATGGATCCCAATGATCAACATTGTCACGTAGTAGTGTATCGGGGGGTTCCTTGTTTGGATTTCGCTTCGCGAGACACCCCACGCACGAAGGTAACGTAAGGTTGGGAATGGGGAGAAGTTTAGTCCTTAGTACTTGAATTGATGAGGATTATTAGAATGTGGGTAATTACATTAGTTAGGCAGGGTAGCTTAACTAGGTTGTTTAAAAAGGTATGCGACAGTTATGCACTATTAGAAGAGGGGTGAGGTGTATCTCATGTGAGAGCGATACCAGTTTAAATATGAGAAATAACATATTTGTAAAATATAGATTTTAAGCACTTGCTAAAATATTTTCAAAACTCGGGCTCTGACCTGTTTCTCTATTTTTTCCTCTTGCTATACATATATATATATATATATATATATATATTTATATATATAGGTGTCCAAACACAGGGATGCCTGGATGATGATTCTTTCGAGTCAGACGTTTGCTGCAGCAGCCGTAGATGCAAGCAGGTTTATATTAAACGCTTCTATCATTGAGATCTAGATAGGAGGTATTGTATCAACATTCGGACTTATGGCCCAGTTGTACTCATTTATTCTTTTATCGCCTTTTAGTGCAGCATTCGATTTGGTTGTATTATTGTACCGAGTGTTCGGTTATTTTATTTTATTTCATTTCAGTTGCTGCATATAAACTATTGTAATTGTTTTATTTGAATGGTTTGGTTAAAAAGATTAGTTAATTAAAAATTTGATGCCAGCCTAATAGGATATTAGTAATAAAATTGTTTTTCGACAGTGATGCTAAGAATGAACCATATGAGACTCCTGTTTTAATTTGATATAAGAGTGATCGCCTGGTATTTTATTAGGCGGGGTGTCACAACCAAATCATACCCAAGACGTCTCACCCAGATCAAATAATCACAATGTGTAATATCTGGACGACTATGATCTGGGGCTATACTCACCCTGCTCCTCAAGCTAGGGAATTCACCCACATCGTACAACTTTCCATGATAGCACTAAAGGGGTATGTTCCACATAAATATATCAATTACACACATATATATATTATTTCTATACCCGTGTGTGTGTGTGTGTGTGTGTGTGTGTGTGTGTGTATATATATATATATATATATATATATACAGCTATTTCTGCCTATCTCACTTGGCATTCGCCTATAATCCCGAATATACCAATTCGTAATAATTTATAAGTATACCCACAACTTATTCTAATCCCAAGGATTCACTCATTTATGATACAATTCTCACATATCTTATTTCCGAATAGTATCGTTTCACATCTAGCAAGTATTCTTTTATCATCCTACTCGCACCTTAGGATTTACTCATATATATATATATATATATATTTTACCCATATATATTCGGCATATATATATTCTACACACATAAATATATATGTACGAACCCGTCGAATAATTCCTCGAATGTCGTTCGTCCCAAACATTCCTAAATTTAAACCCCGAATCTTTCCCACTAACTCGAGACTTACATATCACCCATTTACTCTTTTAGAGGTCCTAGCACTCTATTTAGGATCCCCTAATATATATGTACAAAAGGAATTTTTTCTCCAATCCTTTTAGTCCAAGAAAAACTTCTCCAGACTTTCTATCAAAATCGGACCGAACCGATTTCTAAGAAAAATGAACCGGTCTGGTGCCCTAATAAACGAACCGATCCAGTAACCTCAGTTAGAAGCGACAGATTTCTTCTTTCGACGAAATTCACTCTTACACTCATCTAATCCAAGATTTAAGGTTTCTAATCTCCCAAACCAACAATGTAAATATCTACACACTTATCTACAACCAACATAACCATTTAATTCAATGGGATTCACCAATTTCTAAGAATTAATCCTTAATTCTTATCTATGCAACTCTTCCAATTTCTCACCATAATTTACCCCATTAACATGGATTTTAGCTTAGATTTCATGTAGAATTATTATCTCAACAAATTCATATGAAATCATTCCCAAAAATCCCATTTTTTATTCAAGAATCCCAACCTAAAATTCATAATTTTTCCACCAATTATGATATGAACAATAAACACACTTAATAGTTAAAGAAAGTTAAACACTTGCCTGGTTGGATAAATCGGATGATCTCGTGACGGAATCTGCCGGAGCTTGGCCCAAGTCTTCCTCTTTCTCCCTTTTCTTCTTCATTTTCCTTCTTCCTTATTTTCTTCTTTCTTTCCTTTCTTTCTTTCTTTCTCTCATGCCCTTATAAGAGAGAAATAAGGGTTATTCCTTATTAAACCCAAAATTGACTCGTATACACAAATGTGAGTCCTTACTGATCCAAAAAGTCCCCGGAACCTAAACACTACCCCCAATTGCTCTATTATGACTATCTCGTCCCTTCTGAGACTAATCGCGCGCTCGAATCTCCATTCGAGTCACTTATCAAAAATTCACATCTTAAACCCAACACATCTCCACACGTGTTTTCCACATAAAATAACATCACATGTCGCCTTTATTCACCTGCGACTTGAAATATAATTAGTCCATCTCACTTACTTTAAATTCTCATATTATTAAATTACACCCACTCGTGTAATTTAAATATCCATAAAAGTGCGGCGTATTACATCCCTCAATTCAATTCAAATGTAAACCAAATTCCACAAAGAATTTCCATTATTTATCAATGCTAAACATTAGTCTACTCAATTTTATATTTAACTCCATTTAAACATCATGCAAATCACGGGATTTAATAACTTAATCAAGAATTTCACCATTTCTTAATTAAATCACAAAATTATACTAATCTTTCATATTTCTCATTAAATATCAAATCATTCTTCTTCGATTAATCCCAGAATTTATATGGAATAATTGTCACTTTAACTTTTAAGAATTCATTCCCAAAATTCCATATTTTCACATGTGAATCCCACCCAAAATAAATATCACCAATTCCAATATGAATTGAATTGTACACATATAATACTAAGCAAGTTAATGCTTTAAACACTGGTAGAGTCTAAATTTGTTCTTGAATGATGCTAATTTAGTCCAAAAATCTCCCAGAATTCTCTCCCAATTCATCTCCTCTTGTGTCCCTTTGATTTCCTCTTAAAATTCCTTGAGTTTTCTTTTCTTTTCTCTCCAACTTCTCTCTATACTATTGGTATAACATCTTAGACTTTCCATATGATAATATGGCTATCCCCATTCTCTAAAACCCTTTTATCTTTTGATAATCCCAAAATTAGGATAATAGTAACATTAAAATTACCAAATACCCCAATAGGGTCCCATTTAGTCCAAAAAGCCCCCATAATCCAATCGCTACCCCTGGGGACTTAATTCTGACTATTCTAACCTATTCTAGATCAGTTGTGCACTCGAAATCATTATCTGAGTCATCCATCACCAATTTACCATCTTATTTCCAAAACGACTCCACATGCGCGTCCCGAGTAAACTATTATAAACCCGTCGATTTCACTCAATTACGGCGTAATATAGAAATAATACAATTCCATTTACTTATCACACAAGTAAATATAATAACACATAAATGTTAATCCATTTCTCGCTAATTGATATTTATTCCATTCACTTTATTTTTCACTTTAATTAAATTACTTTAACACTTGTAATTTAAATATTCCCCAAAATACGAGTTTTTATAGGCAAGACCTATTTCTCTTAGCCGTTTTTTATTATATTTGTACAATGCCAATACGAATGTTTAGAACTGGGAGATAAATATCATAAGGTGGGAACCCAACAATTTTAGCCATCTAATAAGGTGTGTTATTTGGGATGGATACTAATATGCAGTCCCATTAATATTAATTTTGGGATGGGTAACAAAAGAGGTTTTAAACACTAAGACCGTTGATTATACCAGTCCTAAAGGGTGTGTTTTAGGGACTCTAATTTTATCCGTATCAAAATATTCATTCCCAAAACCTACTTTTTTATGATGTGGTGAAGTCGGGAAGCAATTGGGGAAAGAAATTTTCACGCACACCTTCAGGGAAAAAGTGATAAATTCAGATTAACAATTTTGGACTCGGACTCTTCACGAAAGTTATCGGACTCTAATAAAGGAACGTTTGAGTTAAAACGGTGCATCAATCCGAACCAAAATGATGATATTATGACCACGTAAAATTGGACCCAGAATAAAGTCAAAAGTCAAATCCCTGAGTCAAAACTGAAATCAGACCCAATGAGCTGAACATTGTTAAAATATTGTTGGCCATATATGTGGGTCACATTGGTTCCTGTGGTGCACGAATCTGAGGTCGTATGAATAAGTTACAGAGCCCTGGGGTTTAAACTACAAAATTTAAAAACTTGTTTCAATTAAGGGGTCAAATATAATTAGTGTCATATATTTATTGAAGAACCCTTATGGTTCGGTGGTTTGCACGAATGGTTATTTGGGGGAGCCTTAGGTCCGAGTCTAACCGAAACATAAAAAGAGGTGGGTTTTGCTAGTTTTAATCTGGGGGCCAAGCGTATTTACACGATACTCGGTTTTCACCCTATCAAAATGGAGTTGTCGTGAGGGCATGATTTTCTTTAAAGCTTAATTTATTTATTTATTTTATCCTTACAACTAGGGGTGACAATTTTTGACACGACACATCCCAACACGAAATTGGCACGAAATGTAAATGGCTTGTCATGTTCAGGTCATGTTCGGGCCAGAATGTTTGACCCATTAGCGGGTCATGTTCGTGCCAACAAATTGAAACGAAATTAACCCACAATTAACCCATTATAACGCATTGAAACAAGATAAGGAACCCAATTAAAGCCAAAATTAACCCAATAGAACCCAATTGTGATTCAATTAGCACCAATTTAGGGTACCCAGTTTAGTTTAAAATTAACCATCATCCGCAATTACTTTTAAAAAGCATAATAATTTGAATATGGTATGAAAGAAAACATAAAAAACCAAAGCCCTAACATTTTAGCAACAAACACAAACTTCACCTGTCTTTGTCTAGGTGCCTCCCCCTTCTCTGATCTGACATCACCGCCTGAATCCACTTCGGTCGGCTTTATATCTTGCCGAATTCTACTCGGTTGGCCTCCAAAGTTTATTCTCTTGGTTCGAACCGCCATTGATCAAGGAAGAAGATCAAAGTCTTCCAAAAACCCAACATCAAGCGTATCTGGTATGGTTGTAAACAATATGTACAATTTTTTAGAAGTACCACACAATCTACCACCTTAATCGATTGAGGATTGTCAGGTACGATGTTTATTTTTTTGATATTATCATTTTCATTTTGCATCTATTGTTTCTATTATCGGGATTAGGAATATATAAGTTATGATTAAATTTTGTAACTGTAATCATTTTCAGTTAATTTTGTTGCTATTGTATCTATTATTTTTATTTTTTTCTGTTATAGATTGAGGATCGTCCGCTACTATTTTTGTTAGTGTTAGCAAGAAACGGAATTTGGTCTCCTTGTGTATCACCACCTGATTCATAAAATCAAAGAATAAAAAGCTAAGGAATAGTTATGTTTTCTATAACATTGAGGTGGGATTAGAAATAGACAAGTTACAATAATATTTTCAGTCGAAAAATATAAACGTATTTTTCAGTCAAATAATGTGGCTAAGATTAAGGAGTGTTGATCAATTTTTCAGTCAAAAATATAACTGATTTTAATTGCCCAAAGTTTTCTTACTATTTACTGATTTTAAATTATAACTGTTTTTTAGGCATTGCTATATACTCGTAATACATATCTTGCTTAGGCACTGTCAGTTATAAAGTACATATCTTGCTTTGGCACTTTTATAATTTTTTTTATGCACTCGCTTGGGTAACCTTCCATTTGTTTTTGTTTTTTTAACCAAATTGTATTTCAAAGTTCCATACTTAAACTGATATTATCTTTGGATTGTTTAGTATATTATATACTTGTCATGTTTTAATTTTTTTACTAAAGCATGGACAACGGAACAATGGAGATGATAGTTTGTGTGATGATAATAATGTGGTTGATGTAATGGTTAAACTTGTAAGTGTTGAAGAATCAAAGCAATGTTGGGAGCGTTGGTCCGAGGTATGGAATTACTTTGGCCTTCTCCCAATTAATCCTGATGGTAAAGAGAGCAAAATATAAAAAATGTGGAAAAAATCATGCTTGCGAGTCTAAGAATGGAGCAAGTAGTTTAAAACAGCATATGAAGAGATGTCCAAGGACGGATAAAAATGATGTATCTCAACTTATGATAAATCAATTTCATGGGCACTTATCAATGCGTTTGTCAAAATTTAGCCCTAAAAAATTTCAAGAGCTGCTTAGTGAGGCTATTATAATGCATGGCTTGCCTTTGCAATTTATGGAGTATAAGGGTATTCGATCTAGTTTCAGTTGTTTATACGAGGATGTAATTTCCATCACAAGATGCACTGCTAACGCTGATGTTCAAAAATATTACGAAAGGGAGAAGATGAAATTGAAACAAATGCTAGAGTTATTTCCCGGTAGGGATTTTTTGATCTCGGATTTGTGGTCTTCCATTAATACCGATGGGTTTTGTGTGTCACTTCTCATTTGATCGATCAAGAGTGGAAATTGCAAAAGGAGAATTATAATTTTTCAATTTTTGGCATCCCGGCATAATCATGTTTATTTGACTGAAAAAATATCAAATTTGTTGTCCGAGTGGGGTATGGAAAAGAAATTGTTCACTATTACTTTGGATAATGCATCTAGTAATGATACATTTGATGAATTGCTAAAAAGTCAATTAATCAATGAAGGTGCACTTGTATGTAGAGGTGATTATTTTCATGTTCAATGTGTTGTTCGTGTAAATGGAAAAATTTAAGATCACAATAAAATTAGAACGACTTATCTGGATGCTGAGGTATGTGTTAGACACACAGTCCTAAGACAGAAATATCTCCCGCACTTAATCGAGTGGTGCCTTGAGCCTTAGATATCTGTCCCCAGGATTCAACATCGTTGTTCGTCCGATTGAAACACACAATGGAGAATGAATAGAACCACACCAGTATTGTCCAAAAATAGGATTTGAGGAGGAACAAATTTTTTAGAGTTAGAGAGAAGGAAATTCAGAATCATATATCTGTATGATTATTATTGTGCCCTCAGATTGATTTTGCAAGACCATTTAAAGGGATGCAACAATCAACCTATGGCTACCCTATGGCTTAAAATAAGTTGTCATTATTATCCTACAGCCACCCTATGGCTTAAAATAAGTAGCCACTACCACCCCTCAGACCACTTCCAACGACTAGGAATTAAAGTATTATAACATTAATAAAAAATTAATCCGGATTTGAATTTTAAATAAAAACGAAATAAAATTAAAAAATGAAATTACAATTGGGTCTTGACTTAGGATCCAAGACCCAAGTTCCATATCTTGATATATATATATATATATATATATATATATATAGTGTACCTGGAGAGACTTGAACCCAAGACCTCTCACACGAATTGTGAGAACTTACCACTAGGTTATTAGAGGTTATTGTGAGTATTTCATTCACACAAAGAAATATACACAAAAACACAACAATCCCCCACATGAATGAAATACGAGGAGGAGGAACAGAAGGAAAAAAAATTTGGGGGTAGTAAAATGTCATTAGTAGGCAGAGGTGTCTTTTGGACTTGAACCTTGCTTAGTGTTGGTCCATTGGGTTTACTAACTATTCAGTGAATTACATATCTTGAACTGAGCAGTTATGTTTGGTAAACATGTTCAATAGATTACACACATGACACTTTAATATACTTGTGGTTCAAAACAGTTTTGCTCATTAAGGCCATAAGCTACATCCCATTATCATGAGCGCTCTAGGAGATTCAGCCACAATTTCCATAGGGAGCGGCCCCACTGCCACACTCACTTAGGTGAATCTATCAAGAATGTCCTGTCATATTCCACTTGAAAATCCAAGCCATAGATTTCATTAAGAGTTTAACTCATCCTTTTTCATTACGGGTAGCATTACTGTTATTAACATCATAGGGATAAGACAATTTAAAGTATTTGTAATCCTTGCACATAATCACTCACAATTTAGTTTTCCCATGGAACCTATATCCTGTGATCTTCATTCATATAGGTTGGGTACCCATCATGGTGATTCTACTCATTAGGCTTTAAGCCCATCCCCCTCGATGTTTTGTAAATAATATCTCTTGACAACCTTTGGTTAACGGATCCGCGAAATTATCACTTGACCTCACAAAGTCAATGGTTATAATACCATTAGATATGAGTTGTCTCACACTATTATGCCTGCGATGGATATGCCTTAATTTTCCATTGTAGGGCTTGTTGCTTACTTTAGCTATTGTTGCTTTGCAATCATAATGTATAAGTACCGCAGGTACATGTTTAGGCCACATCGGAATGTTGGCCAAGAAGGTCCTCAGCCACTCGGCTTCTTCACTTGCTTTATCTAAATGTATGAATTCAGACTCCATTGTTGATCTCGCAATGCATGTCTGTTTTGAGGATTTTCATGATACGGCAGCCCCACCTAATGTGAATTTATATCCACTTGTTGACTTCGATTCCTCTGAATCAGAGATCCAATTAGCATCATTATAATCTTCAATCACAGCAGGATAAGATACATAATATAAGGCATAATCCAAAGTAAATTTTAGGTATCTCAACACTCTAGTAAGTGCATTCCAGTGATCATTACTACGATTACAAGTATATCTACTCAATCTCCCTTCTGCATATGCAATATCAGGTCTAGTGCAATTCATAATATACATTAGGCTACCAATAATTCTTGAATATTCAAGTTGTGACACACCATCTCCTTTATTTTTCTTTAATTTACTATTTGGATCATAAGGAGTTCTAGCAGGAGTAGATTCATATTAATTGAATTTCTTTAGCACACTTTCTATATAATGTGATTGTGATAATTTGATTCCCTCGGAATCCCGTATTATTTTGATTCCCAAAATAAAATCTGCAACTCCTAAGTCTTTCATATCAAATTGTTATGATAAAATCTTTTTTGTAGTTTGTATAATACTCATATGTGATCCAAATATTAGCATATCATCAACATATACGCATACAATCACACAAGCATCTCTATGGCATTTAAAATACACACATTTATCAGATTCATTTATTTTAAATCCATCATTAATCATTACATGATCAGATTTTTCATGCCACTGTTTAGGTGCTTGTTTTAGTCCGTTTAAGGATTTAACTAGCTTGCAGACTTTATTTTCAAATCCTTTAACGACGAACCTTTTGGTTGATCCATATACATTTCTTCTTTTAATTCTCCATTTAAAAAGGCAGTTCTTACATCCATTTGATGAATTTCCATTTTATAGATGGATGCGAGGGAAATTAAAATTCTAATAGAAGTAATTCGCGTAACAGGAGAATAAGTGTCAAAGAAATCAAGACCCTCCTTTTGTTTATAATCTTTGGCTACTAACCTAGCCTTATATTTTTATATGGATCCATCCGGTTTCATTTTCCTTTTAAAAATCCATTTACACCCTATGGTTTTACATTTAGGTGGCAAACTAACTAAATCCCATGTGTGATTTTGCATAATAGATTCCATTTCACTATTAACAGCCTCTCTCCAAAATGGAGCTTCGAGAGAGATAATAGCATCGTGATAAGATTGAGGATCTTCTTCAGATAAAAATGAAATAGAATCAAGCCCAAAAGATGTTTTTATTCTACGTCTTTTACTTCTTTTAGGTCCTTGTATTTCCATTTCATTATCTCTCCTACTACTAGATGGTAAATTAATGTTTATAGGAGCATTCTCAAATCCAGTACTTGGATTATGTGGATAAATATTTTCAAAGAATTCTGCATCACGAGATTCAATAATAGTATTTGTAGATGCACTATCAACATTTGATTTAAACACAAGAAACCTATAAGCGCTACTGTTTTGAGCATTACTTATAAACACACAATCAATAGTTTTAGGTCCGAGCTTTGTTCGTTTAGGTGGTGGCTAAACTACCTTAGCTAAACACCCCCACACTTTTAAGTATTTGTATGACGACTTTCTTCCTTTCCACAATTCGTAAGGAGATTTATTTGATTTTTTAAGAGGAATTTTATTTAAAATATAACATGCAGAAAGTACCGCTTCACCCCATAAGTTGTGAGGAAGACCCGAACTGTTTAACATAGCATTTACCATATCCTTTAGCATTTGATTTTTACGTTCGACCACACCATTTTATTGTGGACAATATGGTGCAGTAGTTTGATGTATTATGCCATGCAATTTACAGAAGTCATTAAATGGCTCAAAATATTTGTCACAACCCGACTAAAATAACAACGGGTGGCCAGCCCTATACTATAATAAATCAGGAGTTTCAGATGGTCCAGTCTCAACATCAACTACCAGTACTATATAATATAGGACTAACTACCCGAGATCACATAAGCGGGGTATGAACATTTTAAAATAAAAACGCAACAGACAACAAACCAACACTAACACTACAACTAAAGAAAAAGAAAGATGCATGCAAGAACTAGAATAAACGAAATGCTAGAAATAAAATGAACTAAATAAATACAACCGAACGTACTACACAAAGTAGACCCGAATAAGCTGTCGGGTCACAGCCAATACAATTACTGAAATGGAATAAATATAAACATGTATATAAATATCCCTTGGGTACAAACTCGATACACAACTTGAATCCTACCTAGAATTTAAGGAAGTAGGAAGCGGCTACAAGAAACATCCCGCAACAGTTCGCACCTGTCACGGCTCCCAAGACTCTGGATAGAAAGTCATCCGGCATCCATGCGATAGGATACCTGTGGTAATATATATATATACAAGGAGGAGAGAAAAGTAAACGGGTCAGAGCCCCGAATGTGAAAAATATTTAGCAAGTGTGTTAACCGTGCATAATAAATACCGGTGTACATTATTTCATAATTAAAGTGAGACCGCTCTCTCGTGAAACCTCAACTCACCTCTCATCTAAGGGCGCGCACCTATTCGCGTCCTCAAGTTTTAGTTAAATTACCCCGTATTGTTATTAGGACAACCTAAATTATCATAGGCCTAGCCTATACCCACAAGAACTACTTTCCCGACAAAATCTAAGGATCCACCCTTTCTAATCCTACTAGATTATGATTACAACAATTATACCATAATAGGCTTAAGGGATTCCGATTCATACTAATAATATATTATAAGTATTAATACGTTACCCCTATATATATACATACATCTATATATATATATATACATAGGCTACAATATAAGAATTTATATTCTTAATATCATGCATATGGAATATTGGCAAAACCTCTCTCTAATCTCAAACTTGTACTACGTTTCATGCGTGGGGAGTCTCGCAAAGCGAAATCCAAACAAGGAATCGCCCCGTTACACTACTTCTGACAAGGTCAAGATCAGAGATCCGAGATGCCACAAATAGAATTACTTCTCTCAACTCTCGACATAGCACTGCGTTTCGTGCGTGAGGCGTCTCGCAAAGCGAAATCCAAACAAGGAACCCCCTCGTTACACTACTCCTGGGCAATGTCGATCCTAGAGATCCATAATTCTTAACATACTATATAGTACTACCATTACTGCTAAACTAACTATCAAAGAAAGAAAGAAAGAAAGAAAGAAAGAAAGAAAACAAAACAAAAGAAAACGAAAGAAATAAAATAAAAGAATCTCCAATAATATCCTTGGGATGATGTAACCGAATAATACCTTATGTGCGATACATCAACCCCCATCAATCTAGTACACCATAATCATCTAAGATTTACTTTACCAAAACTCTATATCCTTTCCTATATAGGATATATAAATACATATATATAGGTATTTTATGCTCACCATATATATACATATACCAATCATCCATATACCCATGACCAAGTGCACATACCATAAATGATGTACAATGGCCATGCAAATATAATACCCGGCTATATATAGCGCCGATAAAACTGCATCAATGCTATCATCTTCCCAGAGTCCGGCTCACGTAACAACTGGGGACCACTTGGTGGGGATCAACGACACCCACCTCGTGATATACTCACACACACGACGTCCCGGGAAGCGGTCATAGTTCCAGCCGGCAATGATACGAAACATACCCACCACGTCTCATCCCAAAATATATATATATATATCGTATAATAACACAAGGGACGACTATGACCTAGGGAATATCCACACCCTGCACTATATGCCAGGATGCTCACCCTCTGCGCGGAAACTTCCCAATGATAGCATGAGCGGGGTATGCTTAACCAAATAAGTATATATATCGCTCATATACGCAATATACATACATCCATATGATCCCATCATATGATCTAATATAGTAAACCATCATATACGGTTTAATTATCCATACCATGTATGATCACAACAAAGATATATGAACATATATTCACACATCGCTATAACAATATATATACAAACTAATTCCCGTTCATATGTATAAGATATATAAACCCGGCTATAAGTATACATAATCCTCAATATACAAGTCGTCACCACAATAACCATTAAATATACCTCGATATGTGAATACAATCCCTCACTTGAAACATATTCAATCATTTTTCCTATGATGAATAGTCTCCCAAAACCATATGTATATATTTATACATATATATTCAACATTAGGGTTATCACCCAAGAGTATGTGTAGCAATCCATCACTACACGTTTCATCCATAACCAAAATACAATATTTACCTTTATTGCCATTTAACCATAGGTACACACATGACTTAATAGTCTAAAACTTCAAATTATTCCAAGTATTGGAATCTCAGTAATCATATCCCCATAATTTCGAGTAAACTATCCTAACTAGAATCTATGCTACCGCTTATTCTAGTCGATAGTACGATCCCAAAGCGTTCTCAAGGTCACCTATGGTTCGAAATAAATCCCGGTAACCCTTACTCCTATTGAGTTATCGATTGTTTCTTAGTCTAAACATTTCTAAGGATATGAGACCCCTCACTCTCTAAGAGTTCTCAACCTCACATCATATTTATACCTATCTATAATTGGTATTCCCAACCTCAAAGAGGTTTCCCCGATATACATATGTAACTCCAATACTTGCTTGGGTACATTTCTCCCAAATAACCCGAAGGAGTCCCCAAAATCCTAATATATGAAAAACTCCTTCAATGTCTCCAAGAACATGTCTTTTACATCATAAGAGACAGCCCCAAATCAACAAACCCAACCAAAACGGGCTAGAAGTCCACCTAGATAAACCTCCTAAAACAACCATTAAGGAAGCCTCTAAGAATAAACTCCAAAGAAAGAGGGGGAGAACAACTCCAAACTTTGGGCTAAAAATAGGGGACCGGTCGACCGGACCCTGACCCCCGGTCGACCGCGGGTCCAAATTTTGCCTACGAAGAAATGCAGTAGGCTTTTCCTTTAAGGCGCGGTCGACCGGTCCCTAGACCGCGGTCGACCGGCCATACCAGTTAAGCTGGCCGTTTTGCCATTTCAGCAGACCCCACGAATTTAAACCCTAAAATTCTCATTCCAATCCCCAAATCTTTAACCCAATAATGTTATTAACAAGAAAACCCATCCTACATCTCATCCCAACCATTTATATGAGATTAAACCATAGAATAACATTGATTTCAAGATTTAAACCCAAAAATCTAGGTTTTGATGTTAATACCCAAAGATCCATTTCTTTACCCCCACAAATTATGAAATGAAGATACACAATAGCTATTTAGCAAGATTAAACACTTGCCTCAGATTTGTAGAGGTTGGATCGTCCTCGAAATCGCGGTTGGGCCGGAAATCCCAAGCTTTCTTCCTCTCTCTCTCTTCCTTTCTTCTTCTTTCCTTTCTTTTTCTCCCTCTAGGGTTTTTCTCTCTTTCTCTCAAATGAGAATGGCTTAATCCGTAAGCCACTTAAACCTTTAAAACAAAATCCCAGTTTTAAATGTTAATACACACTTTAAATGACTCGTTTACTCCAATTCGAGCCAAAATAACTTAAAAACATTCCGGAGCCGAAATAAGACCCAATGACAGTCATTTTGACTATCTCGACCCTTCCGGAATCGATGGTACCCTCAGAATCATCATCCGGAATACTTTAAAATATTCGCTATTTTTGGGCCTCAATTCCCAAATATTGAAATTCTCCACAATTTAATTAAATTTTATTTTCCCAAAATTTAATTTCTCAGTCTCCAAAAATCGAGGGTTGTTACACACTTCCCCCCTTACAAAAATTTCGTCCGCGAAATTTAAGACATGCCTAAGACCTTAATATACATCTAGTCCTCACATCAATCCTTAGGATCACTATAACGATCCTTCCTGGTTCTCATGGCGAACCATACAGTTATATAGCAACTACAACCCAGGGCGCCCATACACCCCGTATCCAAGTTTCCACTCGTAAAATTATGATCAAGCTCCATTAGCCTCAAATAATAACATAACCCTCGGCAATATATGACCTATTACAACATACTAAATATACAAAAGTTTAAAATTTCCCAATGATAGAACTCTCCTCAATTCCTGACACTAGCCACCTTCGTGCGGGGGAGGTCTCGCAAGCGAAATCCAAACAAGGAACCCTCCCAATACACTACTGTGTAGCTAGGTCGGGGATTGAGATTAGTTGAACCAGGGTTAAGGTTTTATAAAAAGAAAGATTTCCATATTTTAGATATTGCCCGAGGGCCTGTACAACAATACAATATAAATCAATCCCGCATCTTTCGACACGCCAAACAAGCACCTTATGTTTAAAACACAAGGCATCAAAGAATACAATACTCTAGCCAATCCCTAGTTATCAAAACTAGCACAATTATGAGCTAAACTATCCGCTCCACAGAATCTACTAAACTCTGAACCTCTCAGTCATGAAAAGGTGTAACGTCTCCAAAGACGCCATACAAAGGCCACACTTGCTCACTTTCTCCTCTAGGAAAAAAATTTATACACCCTAGCGGTAAAGCGGTTAGCTACTCATCACATCTCACACGCGACATTCCCAATATCGCACAAAGCGTAACTTAAAACTCAAATAAAGGTATTCTACCTTACATTTCCGTAACTCAATGGTTTCCCCTTGTTCTAGAATCTCAACTCAGGGTCCTCAACTTCTTCTAGGACAATCATTAACCCTAAGCCTATTTCTCCACAAGAGAAACATCTTCCTCAAAACCCTTCCTAACCATTTTGAAGGGCAATGCGCGATTGCAACTGCCGAAAACTCCCTCCGTCCTACACAACGAAACTGAGTCTCCAAAGGCATTCCCCTTCAACCTAGAAGGCGATACTCCTAATATTGGGATAACTACACCAACCCCACCTCGGTAAGAGTCACCAACATTAGGTTCCCTAACCGAGGTTAACAGATTATCAATCTAAACCTCTCAAGGACTACCCTACATGCCTCTCCTCGGGTTTACCTTACTAGGACCAAGATTCGCCATTCGAGTAAATTTCCTTTCTTACTCAACTGCCGATAAATCACCTCGAACCACTGCCAGAAACCTCCTCAATAACTCCTCCGGAACCGGGGAAAACAAATACCCCCGATCAAAGCGTACCCAAAACATGCTATTGGTATGGTACTTCTAATCTTATCCTTTCCTAGACGACATAATCTAGACGACGTCTGAAACGAAACAAGAGCAACTGTTATCAGAACGCCAATCAAGTGAATATACTTCACAGAAGAAAACAACGCAGTGAACACAACAGTCCTATTTATAGGGCTTTATGTCAAGAACGTTAACGGAAGAATGCAGAAACTCGCACAGATCCTAAGGACTCTAGAACCTGATGCTCTGATACCATCTATCACAACCCGCCTAAAATAATAACGGGTGGCCAGCCCTATACTATAATAAATCAGGAGTTTCAGATGGTCCAGTCTCAACATCAACTACCAGTACTATATAATATAGGACTAACTACCCGAGATCACATAAGCGGGGTATGAACATTTTAAAATAAAAACGCAACAGACAACAAACCAACACTAACACTACAACTAAAGAAAAAGAAAGATGCATGCAAGAACTAGAATAAACGAAATGCTAGAAATAAAATGAACTAAATAAATACAACCGAACGTACTACACAAAGTAGACCCGAATAAGCTGTCGGGTCACAGCCAATACAATTACTGAAATGGAATAAATATAAACATGTATATAAATATCCCATGGGTACAAACCCGATACACAACTTGAATCCTACCTAGAATTTAAGGAAGTAGGAAGCGGCTACAAGAAACATCCCGCAACAGTCCGCACCTGTCACGGCTCCCAAGACTCTGGATAGAAAGTCATCCGGCATCCATGCGATAGGATACCTGTGGTAATATATATATATACAAGGAGGAGAGAAAAGTAAACGGGTCAGAGCCCCGAATGTGAAAAATATTTAGCAAGTGTGTTAACCGTGCATAATAAATACCGGTGTACATTATTTCATAATTAAAGCGAGACCGCTCTCTCGTGAAACCTCAACTCACCTCTCATCTAAGGGCGCGCACATATTCGCGTCCTCAAGTTTTAGTTAAATTACCCCGTATTGTTATTAGGACAACCTAAATTATCATAGGCCTAGCCTATACCCACAAGAACTACTTTCCCGACAAAATCTAAGGATCCACCCTTTCTAATCCTACTAGATTATGATTACAACAATTATACCATAATAGGCTTAAGGGATTTCGATTCATACTAATAATGAATTATAAGTATTAATACGTTACCCCTATATATATATACATACATCTATATATATATATATATACATAGGCTACAATATAAGAATTTATATTCTTAATATCATGCATATGGAATATTGGCAAAATCTCTCTCTAATCTCAAACTTGTACTACGTTTCATGCGTGGGGAGTCTCGCAAAGCGAAATCCAAACAAGGAACCGCCCCGTTACACTACTTCTGACAAGGTCAAGATTAGAGATCCGAGATGCCACAAATAGAATTACTTCTCTCAACTCTCGACATAGCACTGCGTTTCGTGCGTGAGGCGTCTCGCAAAGCGAAATCCAAACAAGGAACCCCCTCGTTACACTACTCCTGGGCAATGTCGATCCTAGAGATCCATAATTCTTAACATACTATATAGTACTACCATTACTGCTAAACTAACTATCAAAGAAAGAAAGAAAGAAAGAAAGAAAGAAAGAAAACAAAACAAAAGAAAACGAAAGAAATAAAATAAAAGAATCTCCAATAATATCCTTGGGATGATGTAACCGAATAATACCTTATGTGCGATACATCAACCCCCATCAATCTAGTACACCATAATCATCTAAGATGTACTTTACCAAAACTCTATATCCTTTCCTATATAGGATATATAAATACATATATATAGGTATTTTGTGCTCACCATATATATACATATACCAATCATCCATATACCCATGACCAAGTGCACATACCATAAATGATGTACAATGGCCATGCAAATATAATACCCGGCTATATATAGCGCCGATAAAACTGCATCAATGCTATCATCTTCCCAGAGTCCGGCTCACGTAACAACTGGGGACCACCTGGTGGGGATCAACGACACCCACCTCGTGATATACTCACACACACGACGTCACGGGAAGCGGTCATAGTTCCAGCCGGCAATGAGACGAAACATACCCACCACGTCTCATCCCAATATATATATATATATATATATATATATATATATCGTATAATAACACAAGGGACGACTATGACCTGGGGAATATCCACACCCTGCACTATATGCCAGGATGCTCACCCTCTGCGCGGAAACTTCACAATGATAGCATGAGCGGGGTATGCTTAACCAAATAAGTATATATATCGCTCATATACGCAATATACATACATCCATATAATCCCATCATATGATCTAATATAGTAAACCATCATATACGGTTTAATTATCCATACCATGTATGATCACAACAAAGATATATGAACATATATTCACACATCGCTATAACAATATATATACAAACTAATTCCTGTTCATATGTATAAGATATATAAACCCGGCTATAAGTATACATAATCCTCAATATACAAGCCGTCACCACAATAACCATTAAATATACCTCGATATGTGAATACAATCCCTCACTTGAAACATATTCAATCATTTTTCCTATGATGAATAGTCTCCCAAAACCATATGTATATATCTATACATATATATTCAACATTAGGGTTATCACCCAAGAGTATGTGTAGCAATCCATCACTACACGTTTCATCCATAACCAAAATACAATATTTACCTTTATTGCCATTTAACCATAGGTACACACATGACTTAATAGTCTAAAACTTCAAATTATTCCAAGTATTGGAATCTCAGTAATCATATCCCCATAATTTCGAGTAAACTATCCTAACTAGAATCTATGCTACCGCTTATTCTAGTCGATAGTACGATCCCAAAGCGTTCTCAAGGTCACCTATGGTTCGAAATAAATCCCGGTAACCCTTACTCCTATTGAGTTATCGATTGTTTCTTAGTCTAAACATTTCTAAGGATATGAGACCCCTCACTCTCTAAGAGTTCTCAACCTCACATCATATTTATACCTATCTATAATTGGTATTCCCAACCTCAAAGAGGTTTCCCCGATATACATATGTAACTCCAATACTTGCTTGGGTACATTTCTCCCAAATAACCCGAAGGAGTCCCCAAAATCCTAATATATGAAAAACTCCTTCAATGTCTCCAAGAACATGTCTTTTACATCATAAGAGAGAGCCCCAGATCAACAAACCCAACCAAAACGGGCTAGAAGTCCGCCTAGATAAACCTCCTTAAACAACCATTAAGGAAGCCTCTAAGAATAAACTCCAAAGAAAGAGGGGGAGAACAACTCCAAACTTTGGGCTAAAAATAGGGGACCGGTCGACCGGACCCTGACCCCCGGTCGACCGCGGGTCCAAATTTTGCCTACGAAGAAATGCAGTAGGCTTTTCCTTTAAGGCGCGGTCGACCGGTCCCTAGACCGCGGTCGACCGGCCATACCAGTTAAGCTGGCCGTTTTTCCATTTCAGCAGACCCCACGAATTTAAACCCTAAAATTCTCATTCCAATCCCCAAATCTTTAACCCAATAATGTTATTAACAAGAAAACCCATCCTACATCTCATCCCAACCATTTATATGAGATTAAACCATAGAATAACATTGATTTCAAGATTTAAACCCAAAAATCTAGGTTTTGATGTTAATACCCAAAGATCCATTTCTTTACCCCGACAAATTATGAAATGAAGATACACAATAGCTATTTAGCAAGATTAAACACTTGCCTCAGATTTGTAGAGGTTGGATCGTCCTCGAAATCGCGGTTGGGCCGGAAAACCCAAGCTTTCTTCCTCTCTCTCTCTTCCTTTCTTCTTCTTTCCTTTCTTTTTCTCCCTCTAGGGCTTTTCTCTCTTTCTCTCAAATGAGAATGGCTTAATCCGTAAGCCACTTAAACCTTTAAAACAAAATCCCAGTTTTAAATGTTAATACACACTTTAAATGACTCGTTTACTCCAATTCGAGCCAAAATAACTTATAAACATTCCGGAGCCGAAATAAGACCCAATGACAGTCATTTTGACTATCTCGACCCTTCCGGAATCGATGGTACCCTCAGAATCATCATCCGGAATACTTTAAAATATTCACTATTTTTGGGCCTCAATTCCCAAATATTGAAATTCTCCACAATTTAATTAAATTTTATTTTCCCAAAATTTAATTTCTCAGTCTCCAAAAATCGAGGGTTGTTACAATATTCTCCTCCCCTATCCGATCTAACAATTTTTATTTTTTGATTTAGTTTATTTTCAACTTCTGTTTTGTAAAGCTTAAATTTCGCAAGTGCTTCATCCTTCAAACGCAAATGGTACACGTAACAAAATTTCGTGTAATTGTCTATAAAGGTAATAAAGTACTTATTTCCACCCCTTGTTTGAATTCTTTTTAAGTCACACAAATCTATATGAATTAATTCCAACATTTCAGTAGAGCGTTGTACACTTGAAAAAGATTTTCTTTTTAATTTTGATTCTACACATATTTCGCATTTATGTTCGACATTTTTGGGTAATTTCGGGATATCTCCTAAATTCATTAATCTTGTAAGTGAAGCAAGATTAACATGTCCAAGTCTACTATGTCACAAATATAAAGAATCAGAGAGATACGCAGAAGAATTAACTACATTAAAACTTGAGTCAACGGTTATACTTGGTTTGAACAACCCCTCACACATGTAACCCTTTCCCACAAAAATCCCATTTTTAGTTAAAACAAACTGATCTGATTCAAAGACCATTTTAAAACCCTTTTTACTCAACATCGAACCTGAGACCAAATTTTTCCTAATGTCGGGCACATGTAGCACTTCGTTCAACGTTAGGACTTTTCCAGAAGTGAATTTTAAATCCACCTTCCCTTTCCCAGCAACTATCGCCACTGAAGAATTGCTCATATAGAGCTTTTCATCACCTCCTACCACCTCGTAGTAGGAAAATACACTTCTGTCTCCACAGATGTGTCGGGTGGCCCCAGTGTCCACCCACTAGTCCTTAATGTTGCTAACGAGATGTGCTTCTGAAATGACCGCAGAAAAGTTGTCAGTTTCAATAATTGAAGCTTGTGCATTCCCATTAGGTTTTTTTAAGTGGTCATTGTTTTTTCCTTTTGTAGCAGTTTTGGACCCGATGTCCAGGTTTACCACAAACAAAACAGTCTCCTCCAAATTTCTTAATCCCACTTTTAGGCTTTTTAAAATTATTGGTTTCTTTTCCTTTTCCCTTATAATTCTTTTGGTACTTATTTGGTTTAAAATGATTTTTGGTCACCCCACTATTTTCAGCAATGTTTGCTTTGGCTACCATAACCATGGTAAAATCTCTTTTTTCCTTAACACAACTATCCTCTTCAATTCTAAGTCTAACAGTGAGATCTTCCATAGTCATATCCTTACGTTTATGTTTAAGGCCATTTCTAAACTCTTTCCAGGAAGGGGGAAGTTTATCAATAACAAATGCGACTTGAAAACCCTCACTAATAGACATACTCTCAGCATGAATTTCGTGAACTATTACTTGTAACTCTTCTAACTGACTACTGATTTTTCATCAACCATTAAAGTTCAAAAAACGACTGACAAAAAATTTCTTACTTTCAGCATCTTCAGATTTATATTTCTTATCTAACATCAACCATAACTCTCTAGTAGTGGGAACAGAAAAGTAAACATCATATAGAGCATCATCTAAATTGTTCAGAATATGGTTTTTGCACATGAAATCATATTTTTCCCAAAATTGGTTAACAGCAGTCCTAGCAGGTTCGGCCTCTTCTGAATTATCTTCCTTAATTTTTAAGGTGTGATCAAATTCTAACAGGTTCAAATAAAATAACATCTTTTGCTGCCAACGTTTAAAATTCAGTCCGACAAATTTTTCAGGCCTAGCAGATTCAATCGCTGGAGGATCAAATTTTCCCATTGTACGAATATTAAAAAATATTTCTATCTTAGATTGTTGTTCGTGTAAATGGGAAAATTTAAGATCACAATAAAATTAGAACGACTTATCTAGATGCTGAGGTGTATGTTAGATATGCAGTCCTAAGACAGAAATATCGTCCACACTTAATCGAGTGGTGCCTCGAGCCTCAGATATCTGTTCCCAGGATTTAATAGCGTTGTTTGTCCGATTGAAGCACACAATGGAGAACGAATAGAACCACACCAGTATTGTCCAAAAATAGGATTTGAGGAGCAACAAATTTTTTAGAGTTAAAGAGAAGGAAATTCAGAATCATATATCTGTATGATTATTATTTTTTCCTCAGACTGATTCTGCAAGACCATTTAAAGGGATGCTACAATCACCCTATGGCTTAAAATAAGTAGCCATTATTAACCTACAGCCACCCTATGGCTTAAAATAAGTAGCCACTACCACCCCTCAGACTACTTCCAATGGCTAGGAATAAAAGTATTATAATATTAATTAAAAATTAATCCGGATTTGAATTTTAAATAAAAACGAAATAAAATAAAAAATGAAATTACAGTTGGGTCTTGACTTAGGACCCAAGCCCAAGTCCCAAGTCTCTCTCTCTCTCTCTCTCTCTCTCTCTCTCTCTCTCTCTCTCTCTCTCTCTATATATATATATATATATATATATATATATATATATATATAGTGCATCTAGAGGGACTTGAATCCAAGACCTCTCACAAGAATTGTGAAAACTTACCACTAGGCTATTAGAGGTTATTGTGAGTATTTCATTCACACAAAGAAATATACACAAAAACACAACACAATGTCGTGCACATTTTCTCAATTTAATAGTGCAACACGAGATAAAAGAAGAATTATAATTTTATTTTTGTATATCCTTTTTTGTATGTTATAATATTCTTAATTTTGTGCAAATACGTTTTAGGAATTCTCAATATACGAAGTCAAGAACTTTATTCCACACAAAAGTCCTAACTTGATATGTATTTAGATAAACCAAGAAACGATTGAGAAGAAGAATTGGACGTTTTAAGCTTTTGGAGAGCTCATCAATATCTATACCCAGATCTTTGTTGCATGGCATGTGATATATTGAGTGTTCCCATATCTACTGTTGCATCCCAATCCGCCTTTGGTAATGTTGGTCATGTTCTCAATCAATACTGTAGCTCACTCAAATCTGATACAGTTGAGGCTTTATTTTGTACAAGGGATTGATTTTTTGTAATTAAAGGTAAATGTTAGTTTTTTTACTTGACTTGATTCAAAACAATTATGGGTTACTTACAATTTGGTTTCTTGTCATCCTATAGGAGATTTGGAGTTAGGTTTGCATGACCTTACTGAAGATACCATTCAGTTTGATACTAGCATGATATTTTATTTGGTTATTTAAATTTAGATTTACTTTGTATCCTTTAATTATCATCAATATATTTTTGTCCTTGTGTGTAGGGATGATTTCTATGGTGGGATGGAATGCTGATTTTTTATGGTGGTGGGAAAGTTGGGTTGATTTTTGATGAGTAGCAAAGTTCAAGCCTTTGTTGAAATTTAATATTTCCAATTTTCTCTACATTATGGTTTGGTTATGTTGAAAAATATTGTTATTTTGGATTATGATGAATTGACTTTAGTAGATTAGTTATTGTGTGGAAATTTTTGGTTGGGATGCTAATTAGTAATTATTGTGATTTTTGGTAATTAGTAATTAGTAATTAGTGATTTTTGGTTGGGATGTTAATTAGTAATTAGTAATTTTTGGTTGGGATGTTAATTAGTAATTAT
This sequence comes from Sambucus nigra, assembly GCA_949130495.1. Lineage (NCBI taxonomy): Eukaryota > Viridiplantae > Streptophyta > Magnoliopsida > Dipsacales > Adoxaceae > Sambucus > Sambucus nigra. The sequence continues at coordinate 306,586,433 of OX422217.1, read as the reverse complement.
TGTGGATACTATGTTGATTGAAAACTTGATGAATTTACCATATATTTATGGTAAGTTATTCAATTCAAGGCCGTGCATGCATTCCATTTTCATGTATATAGTTTTTTTTTACCTTTTATATTTTTTTTATCATTCTTTAAAGAGTGCATTTTTATTAAAACAAAAAAAAAAGTTGATAGGTTATCGTGTCGGGTCGTGTCAATCGTGCCTAATTGGCACGATTTTTTATCATGTTATTCGAGATGCGGCATGCTAATAAAGAGTCATGTTCTTGTTAAAAAAGCACACGATATCATGTCGTGTCGTATCGTGTTCGTGCTAAACAATATCGAGTCGTGTCATGTCGTGTCGGGTCTGGTCAAAACACGACCCATGAGATCGAGTTGCCACCCATATCGATAACGCACTCAATCAAAATGGCATCGTTATCGAGGAGTAATTTGTTATAAAACTTAATTGATTTATTTCTTTGATCCTGACAACGTATCTTCTCAAGATGGCACTGTTGCCAGGGAATGATTCTTTTAAAACTTAATTAATGTGTTGCTCTGATCCCGACAACGCACTTAATAAAAATGGCGTCGTTTTTGGGGAATGATTTGCTTTAGCACTTAATTGATTTATTTATTTGATCCTAATAACGCACTTTGTCAAAATGGAATTGTTGTCAGGGATTGTTATGTTTTAGAATTTGATTTATTTATTTCGTTATACATATATTTGTATATACGTTTTTTTTTTACTTTGTACCAGTCATACACAATTGAGCTTCAAGCACCGTCAATATCTTGTCCACATATAACTTTGTGGAGAGTTCATCTATGAACCACTTCAAGTAATTGTGTATTATCCTAGTTTCTCGGTGATTCTAATGGTATCATGGGTACGCAATTGTATCATAATAATAATTTTCAAATTTATCCCAAACTTATGACTTTTGGTGAATACTTACAAAACGAAACAAATGAAAGTTGCAAAATGGTCTGGGAAGAGTATTTATATAAGCATGAAAATTGTTTGGGGACATACCAAAATTCTTATAATGATAAAATTCTTCAAAATTATTATTATAATGATATTAACAATTATTGCAATAATAATTCTTCGAACTATAATAACAATAATTCTTATAACTGTTATTCTAATTATTTTAAAAATAGTTACGATAATACTTGTCAAAATTTTCTTTTTGGTGAAGTTTCTTGTCCGCCGAATTCATTTGGTGCGTATTTGCAAAATTTAAAAATGAAGAATTTGATAATTATTATCATGAAGAAAATTATTATTGTGCAAAAGAATTTGATGCGTTATTTGAAATCAATAATAGTTTCTCTGATAAAAACTTAGCGGACGAATAATGTTTTGAACTAAATGAGGAATCCCGGATCTTTAAAAAGATTTCTACTTCAGAACAAAACATTATTCGTCTCACCCAATTGTTAAAGGAGACTGAAAATGCTAAGGATATGGAAATAGTGGAACTTTTCGATGACCAAATTCATAGTTATTCCATCTTCTTTGAAATTCAACCCACGCTTGATAATAAAGAATCGATCAAAGTTGAATTTTTATCCTCACCATTTTTGTCCACTGTTGTTGAACCATTACAAGTACCGCATGAATCAGATGAAAGTCTTAAGGGCTTTGATCCGATTCTTATCAACGAATATTTTTCGAAATGATTTCCATGGCGAAATTTTTACTTGAGCGTTCCCCACTCCCATTCCAGTTGAAAAATCCCTAGGAGAAAATTTTGATTATCATGGAACCGAGTTGTACTTGTCCTCTAGTTTATCAAAACCACCTAACACTGAATATTATATTTATTCAAATATTTGTGTTATTTCAAAATTTTCACACAAAGCATGCCCCCCATTGCATAAACGAAACCCCAATTTACTGGAAGGCATGATATATCGTGGGAGTTCACCTTTAATCCAACAAATTCAATATGTTTTCTGGGTGGACCCCAAAAATTCGTCTTCTAGTTTATGGTGAATTAGAAGATGATATTTTTTTTTATTTTGTACATATTTTATGAAAACATATAAAATATAGATATATATGTTTTGTTTGTTTTTTGTTTCTAACGTATTTTGCATGATTATTAAACGTGATATTTGGGGATCGCTCCATATTGAATAACATTTGTATATCAATTGAATTCAATATTATTCTTAAATAACATGGATAACAATGGTATATTTTAATTAGGGTTGTCATAATGTATTTGCAAACATCATGTTCATTTTTCCTTTATAAGATAAAAAAATAAAAATAGGAAATTAATAAAAATAATAATAATAATAATAATAATAATAATAATAATAATAATAATAATAATAATAATAATAATAATAATAATAATAATAATAATAATAATAATAATAATGATGATGATGATGATGATGATGATGATGATGATGATGATGATAAAATCTGTAAGTGATTATTGGCAAAAGTTTCTCGATAAAATAACTCTAATCATTTATTTAAAAAAATCATAATTTTAAAAAATCAAAAATATTTTCTACTTCTTTTCTAGGTTTTTTGCCTAATTTGTTTTTATCGATTTTACTCTCTATGTTACCTCATTCCTTTATTAAAAAAACATTAAGCATATCCAAGGATTGATGATGATGATGATGATAAAATCTGTAAGTGATTATTGGCAAAAGTTTCTCGATAAAATAACTCTAATCATTTATTTAAAAAAATCATAATTTTAAAAAATCAAAAATATTTTCTACTTCTTTTCTAGGTTTTTTGCCTAATTTGTTTTTATCGATTTTACTCTCTATGTTACCTCATTCCTTTATTAAAAAAACATTAAGCATATCCAAGGATTGATCTGCCTAAATAACTCTTTAATTTGTTTACCATCACTATTATGATTTATTAATCCATATGATTCATGTATTGAAAATATATGCACAACACGAATTATACTCTCATAGTCGTTAAAGGCTAAATGACTCGGTACAGTTAAAGATGCATAGGTATACGTACCATGTGAGCTTTGTGATATATTCCCTATTTCGTGTGATGTATATAATTATTCATTATTCTTTTGAAATTTATTTTAAGTCATTGGTAATATCAATATCCTTATTCTGGCTGTCGACTAAAGAATGACAATATGAACTTTTAAGAAATAAAATTCAAAAATTATGTTTTAACGTAACTGTTGATCAAAGAAAATTCATTTAATCATTTCATTCATTTCACCAACATCTTAAAAGATTAAAAAAGAAATGTAAAGTGAAATGGGGATTGAACAAAAATAAATAAGACAAAAAAAAAGAGAAAAGAAAAGAAAAGACAAATAGAAATACAGGAATTCAAAAGGAGCAAAGAATTCCAAAGAAAAAAGAAAAGAAAAAAGAAGCTACTCTTCAAAGGCCCACCATTTCTTCAAAAATACAAAACTATTTTGAGGTAGTGACAGCTATCATCCGTTCATACATTTTACCTCCTGAAAAGTCCTTATGTATAACAAGGTTGATATGATTTTCTCAGACATTGAAAAGATTACATTTTCACATCTTTTAAAAAACAGAATCCTTTTATGAGATTACATTTTATCATCTCATATAAACATCTTTCATCACTAACATGTGCAAGGCTTTGTTTCTAATTACATTTACTATTTATGAATGCATATCCCAGTTGAATTACACCAATTCAAAGTGTTTTCAAGTTTTGAGTGTAATCCCTAGCGAGAATTGAACTAGTTCACTTCATTATAAGCATCAAGTCATTAAAAGTTATACACAAATTCCCTTGTATATTTTGTGAAGCACACCACATGCTCAGTCAATATATTTAAATCCTATTAATTGATTCAACATAATGGTTATAGTAAATAATTTTTTGAAGAAATAAGCTAGTCATTGGTTTTTACCTTTCAAAATCTAAGATTGTGAATGAGTTATTTGATTATAATATGGTAACTATTTCGAGATAAATTCGATGTTCGTGAATGTCATCCCTGTAAATTCTCACAAGACAAAACTCATTCACTAGGGTAACCTATGGGTTTAACGAATTGATGCATAAGCTTAATAAAACCATGTATCCTGCGAAAGTGGATCTCTGTAATTTATTTAGAGTTTTTGAATAAAATAACAAATCTACAAGAATAAATCTTTTACTATGTCGCTAAATACTAGCAACACATTAGTCAGGGGGTGTGATTACTGTCAAATATTGCATTTTCTTACATCTATATTATGCGATATTGTAGTCCCATGCTTGTTAAATTCACATTTTATACTCATTTATCGTATAACCTTAAATATTCATGGATAATTGCTTTTGTAAGGTTTGTTTGAGTATTTAAAGGATTTACGATGATAATAGTGAAGTTAAAAGTAATTTTTGTAAGAAACATTCATATAATCACCTTTATGGGTAATATTAAAAATGAGGATGAACAATTTCAAACTTGGACTCTTCACGAAAGTTGTCGACCTCAAATCAAGGAAAGTTTGGTTTCAGACAAATTTTCAATCTGATCTCAAACGAAGAAATTATGATTTTGTAATGTTTTACCTGAAAAAAATCAAAAGTCAAAGACCTTTATCAAACTCAAAGTCATATCCTGTGACCCAAACCTTGTTGAAATAGTGTTTCCCCTGAAATATGAGTCACGTCAATTCTTATGGTGCGCGAATCTGAGGTCATGTGAAGAAGTTATAGAGTTTCGGGGTTTAAATTATAAAATTGGAAAACTGCTTCCAATTAAAGGTTCATATATAATTTGTGCCATATATTTATTGAAGAACCATCGTGGTTCAGTGGTTTGCGTGCATGTGTATTTGGGGTGAGACTCAGGATCGATTCTCACCCCTAACAGAAAAGAGGTGGGTTTTGATAGTTTTTCTAGGAGTGCCATGTGGATTGCCAGGATGGCTCCAGGTGGTAGCACCTTGGTTGTCCAATCTCATGCCCCAGAGCTCTCTTGCATGATGTGCACCCCTTCTTCCTATCTCCTTCCACACACCATGCACGCGTGTGGTGCCTGACTTAGAGTTAACCCAATTTATACTCGCACAGACCACATCATGCAAATTGAATCAAATCTGAGGGAGACATAAGTTAACTCGATGATCAGCTGAGTGGTTCTTTTGAGATTTAAAAGTCTTAAAAAAATGTGCCAAGATGTGGCTTGGTGTGAGCCTTCTTTCGACCTTGTGGTTGTTCATAATCTGGTATAACGCAAAAACATTGGTGGATATAAGAGAAACACATCATTAGAGAAACAACATTTTATTGGAGGAAAAACTTATCACTGGAGAAAATCATTTCCTTTATTAATGAAAAATGTGATGGAAAATACTTCATTTTAAGTACTTAATGGAAAAACATAATGACAAAAATGATTGAAATAAATTACAAATACGAAGAAATTCTCCGAGTTTTCAATTAGGAGGTTGTCTCTCCCCAGGATTATCTTTACTGGTAGTAAAGCTTCAGATTTTCAACATTGCATGGACGAAGAAGGGCTCCGCCATCATGATCTATGAGACCATAACTTCCTAGTCATATGATTTGCACCTCTACATATGTCCTTTCCTAATTACCATTTATTTTCCCCTGTTTAGGATCTTTAGTTTATTGCATCAATTTTTGGAGGATGAGGTCACTGACTAGGAATGTTCAATTTTTTACCCTCCTATTGTATTATTTGGGTGCTTTCAATTTGGTTGTGTCCATCTTCAATATTGCTTCGTCTCTCCCTTCGTTTAACAGATCCAAATTTTACCTCAAGCGCTAGTCATTCTCATCTCTCCTAAAATAGTGAACCCTCTGATTAGGTATCTCTAATTCGATCGGTAGCACAACTTTGGTACCATAGGTTAGGGAGAAGGGTGTTGACCCCGCTGGTTTCTTATAGTAGTTATATAGGCCCATATGATAGAGATCAAATTTTTTACCCACAACCCTTTTTATTTTACTAACTCCATCTCTATCTCGTGAAGGAGAGTTCAGTTCATCACATCTACCTGGACATTGCATCTGTGACATCTAGGAGCTAAATTAGTGTTTGATTCAAACTGATCACACAACTCGTTGATACTTAGACTATCAAATAGTCTCTTGTGTATGTAAATGATAGCATGTGGAATACCAAATCGATTGATGATGAATTTTTAGATGAATTGGTGCACCTTCTGATTGGTTACTCGAGAAAAGGGGTCTACCTCAAGCCACTTCGTGAAATAATCAATTTCTACTAGTAAAAACTTACACTTACCTTTCCTAATAAAAACGGACCGAGAATATCCATCCCTTAAAGGAGAAAGTCCATGGTGAGATGATTACTGATAACTTTTCAGATGACTAGAGGTTATCATTTGTAGTCCTTTGACACCAGTCACATATCCTAACATAGTGTTCAACATCCCTGCTCATCATCGATCAATAGTAACCATGCTTTAATGTTATCTATGCAAGTCTCCTTTTTATTGGATAACCCCTTACACTCCCTTATGGAGTATCGTTAAAACCATTGCTACTTTAGCATTATGAATACAACAAGGGATTGGTAAGGCATACCCACTACGGTATAGACCCATTTTGTAAAGTAGGTATTTTTTTCCTTTACTCGTACATTTTTAGCCTCGACTCGATCATTTGGGAGGTTTACTTAACTAATATATTTAATGCACTTGTCCATTCACCTGAGTCCTTAATCTGCAACATTAACCGTCTTCATTTCCTCTATCTGAATACTGGGATGTTTTATAGATTCTATGAGGGGATTTTCCTAATCAGTAAAAACAAGTATAGTGAGGTGATTAGTTTTTACGTTATCTTCTCTTTGTATATGTCTGATTCCGAATGCCCAAAACTATCTGACTACCTCCTAGAATCGCTTCAGGCATGCCATCATATTTTTCCATTTTTCCTTATATTGCCCCATTACCTATTGGACACCTATGTTTGAGTCACTAAAAAACTCCAGTTGGCCTTTTTTGAGGGACAAGTCTAACCATGCTCCTGTAATTAGGCCCTCATACTCGATCGCATTGTTGGATTATTTGAAGTTGAAACGTAGTGTGCATTCCACATTCGACCCTTTAGGCATTTATATGATCAATTTATCTCTGAAACCCTCTTTTTCGAGAATACATCCATGTGAACTACCCACACATGCTTCCCTTCAATGGTTTTATGGAGAGTGTCAGACCCTCTGCACTTATAAACTCAACTATGAAATCAATAACTACTTGTACCTAAACGAATACCCTTGATCTATTGTGTAAGTTGAATTTCCTATACTCAACCGACCACTTCATCAGTCGCTAAAAAACCTCCAATTTTTGTAGGACTTGTGTGAGTGGATAGTCAGTTAGGATGACTATTGTGTGGGATTGAAAGTAAAGGCTTAGTTTCCTAGATGATATGACTAGTGGAAAGGCTAATTTCTCTAAAATTGAGTATTAAGACTTGGCCCCTTACTTACTCTATTGACATAATATATCAGACATTGAACTTCTACATCATCATTGATAAGTTCCATACTCACAGTCATTAATGAAATATAAAGGTTTATAGAGGAATGAGACTTTCCCTCAATAAGTCTTAAAGTCTTAGAATGCCTGTTCGCATTCGTCCTTCAAGACAAATTCGTTTTTCAGAGTTCGAAAGAATGGGATGCATCTGTCTATTGCTTTAATCATGAGTCGATTTAGAGCTGCGACTATCCTTGTCAGAGATTGAACTTCCTTTACATTCTTCGGACTTCTCATGTTGAGTATGGCTTGGATATTTTTTGGGGTGGATTTTTTACTCTTCGTGTTACCATAAAACCCCAAAATATTCATGATGAAACGCCGAAAGGCAAACTTCTGAGGGTTCAACTTCATCTAATAATGATCGAGAATTCTGAAGGTTTCCTCCATATCAATTACATTATCGTCTCCCCTAAATATTTTTACCAACATATCATCGATGTATAATTCCACCATCTTTCTTATCCGGTCCATAAACATTCTCAATATTGATCGACATTACCCGATAACAATATATTACCCAATCTTTCATGCATGAAGTATTTCTTCATTCCCATGATGCATTTTGATCTAGTTATACTCAGAGTAGGCATCCAAAAAGGTTATGATTTTATATCCCATCATAGTAACAACCAACGCATCGACTCTTGGTAGTGGGTACAATTATTTTGAACATGCCTTATTCATGTTTGAATATTTCACATATAGTCTCCACTTCCCATTCGGCTTTCTCACCATGATGACATTAGACACCCATTCGAGATCTTTAACACCCCGAATGAAACTGGCATCAATTGAATTGACCACTTCAATATGGGAATCTTGATTACTCTTAGGGAAGAATACTATTTTCTTTTGCCTTGCTAATCATTCTGCTAGATCCACCTTCACTTGGTGGGTCATTACTAAGGCATCAATGCCCGACATATCCTTATGGGCCTAAGCAAACATTTCTTAGTTCTTTTTCAGAAACAAAACCATCTCATCCCTCTTTTATCGGTAACTGATGATCTCGCATATACCAGCCTCTGCAGGAAGTTTCTATATGGTGGTATTGAGATAAAATCATTCATCGGAGAACCTCCATCCCATCGATGTTGAAATTTTTCTTCTTATTCTTCAGGGACATAAAGTATCAGCTTCTATCACGTGACTAACTTCTTCTCACTATCTCTGTCCCATTCGGTGTAGGAAATCGAAAGGTAAGGGACTTAATTAAAAAGACTTCATCCAGACTACTCAGATTCATTTACCCTATCATTACATTATAGCACGATGGAGACCTTACTGCTAAAAAATATATTTGTAATGTTTTTGTCTTCAAATCCCTCTCGATCGTGAATGGAAGATCGATTGAACCCTCTAGGTATACCTACTCTTCGAAGAAGCCTAAGAGAAGGACCTTGACCGGGTTTAAATGTGCTTCCTCCAACTTTATTTGTTCAAAACATTCAAAGTATATAATATCCGTCGAGCTTCTTGTGTAAATCATAATCCTTTTTTAAAGTCCAGTTTGATATCAAAGATTTAATTAGGCGGGGATCATCATGATGGGTGATCAGGTCGTCGGAGTCTTCATTAGCGAAAATAACATTATCCTATTGTTGAATGGGCTTACATATTTAGACCTCCATCAAATCCCTTTTTTTTCCCTTTCACTCCCTACGGGCTAATGTTTATTCTCATTCGTCTACAAACTCATTGAAGATTTATCGATCCTTCTTCGTTTCTCGATAATAACATTTCCCTTTGGTTCTTCCCGCTTCTAATCCCTTTCTTTTGATCGACTTTATCACCAATCATCCCTTCTTCCATTATCCCTCGCATCCTATCTTCTGTCCCTTATCTTTATAAACTCACATAAGTTCCCCATCTTCACTAAATCTTTAATTTTCCCTTTTCAAGATGATGAAATCGTTGGTGTCATGGATGTAATCTCGATGGAAGTGATAGTAAATATTGGACTTTAGCCCATGTTCCCTATTCTTCAATTTGATGGGCCACCTCAGCATCTTTAAGCTGTGTTCTGGGGCATAAAATTCCCAATCTGGATCTGATTCACCCGCAAATTCCCCCTTAGAGAGAATCTCATTATGTTTTTCTCATCCTTTATTATTCTTTCCCTAAAACCTCACGTGTGATAAATGGCTTGTTGATTACTGGTGGTATCGTCTGCGTGGATGTGCTTCCCCACTTTCTTCATCAACTCCATTATGTTGATGGGTGGGTTATTTGAGAATGAATATATGGTGATGTTGATGTATAACCCATGAAAGAAGGTCGAAATGACAACCATCTTATTCGATCAGTCCATGTGGAGGATCTCATCGTGAAACCTCTTTACGTACTTCATGAGATTTTCATCCTTGGTTTAGACGGTATTAAATAGGTGTTCAGTAGTCTTCCTATGGACTCTACTCCCAATGAAATGTTCTTAAATCTCCCTAAAACATATGACAGAGTTGGACAGAAAATAGTTGAACCATGTCCTTACTGAACCCTTTGGTGTTGTAGTAAATTCTCGAAACCTAATTTGGTCCAAACTGGCGAGGAAATCCTTATGGGACTGATAGTGATCCACGTGGTCCCTAAGGTCTGTTGTCTCGTCGAATGAGTCCATTAATAATAGTTTGAAATTGGATTGCATGGGAAAGTCCATCACTTATCTAAAGAACGAAGATGCTCACCTGTCGTCTTCAGCATTTGTAACGAATGGAAAAGCGTCGCCCTATATGGCCACGGATACCTAGTAAATGGTGGATGAAAGTGCCTATGGAGATGAAGGAGGATGGGGGACCTCTTTTTTAAGATTCTTCTCCACTAGATGGTCATGATCCACTTTTTTTTCCTAATTCTTGAGGCATGTCAAGCTGCAGACAGTTTAAGATTTCGACGATTTATGCTTGGAGGACTTGTTCTTCTTCTATAAGGTCGTTGATGGACTGAGTTACTTGATTCTTATTCATGACTTTGGAAAATGTTGTTCCTACAAATGACGCTAATTATGTTGAGGTATAAATATTACTTTCACATGCATAACACAATGATAATATATTATTGTTCACAATGCTCAGTGAAAAAAGAATTTAATAAAGAGATATACTTGGTACAACCAGTCTAGGCCTATGTCCATAAAGTGAAGGGGTGGGGGAGCTTTGTTATTAAGTTTTGGAGTAATAGCGGGTTACAAATGGTGTAGGAACTAGCTAACGTCCCTTACTATGCATTACACGGGGATTTATATATTCAGCCTTTATGACGTTTTGTCTATTTCATAACATGCATATTGAAGATGTTTGAATATGAGGAAGGCACGTATTCATTCCCAATGGCTTCATATGTTTCCACATTTCCTATTCTTCGATCTTCCCGAATGCATTAATAGGGGACATGTTAGTCGTTCAAAGCAATGGACTGATAACAAATTCATATTAGTTGAAATTATTGAATGATCAATTGTATGATGAGCATAGATTGTTTGACCTATGAAAACAAGGCGTTTGGCCTGGAGGACCGAGTGCTTTGTTATCAACTTGATCGACAATGTACTTATTTTATGAACATGATATTCCCAAATATCCGTTCATCTTATAACACCACCCATTCGACACCGAACCATCTAAAAAGACCCCTTATTAAATCCAATTGACATTGAAAAACTTTTAGTTCAAGTTTATTTTGCTTTGAGATGTTGTGTATATATATTAGTTTTTTTCTTGTGGCAAAGAGAGATAATGTCTTTATTTTTTGTTTAGGTCCAATAAAAATAAATTAATTTTGATGGGAAAATTTGTTTTTAAGAGTACAAAGGCATCAAGCCAAACCCATAAAACTATATGAATTGTTGAATAAATTTTTACGTATATATTAAAGTATATGTTTTGTTAATAGTTTAACATAGTCTTTATAGATATATTTGTTTTCGCCATAGATTTGTCTTTGAGTGTCATGTAATTTACAGAAGATATTATATTCGAAATGCAGTTTCTTCATTTTGTAACATAGCTTTTAGTTGCATGTAAAGTTGGTGAAAATTTCACAAGTTTTGAGTTTATTATATGGAATGCAATAGAAAAAGGGAATACCAATATAACTTCTTTAAGATAAATTATTTAACTCATGATATAGTAGAAAATGTGTAATTTTATAATTCTATTTAGTAATTTTATTTTCAAAATATGTTTTTAAATTAGAATTTATTTGTGTAGTGTACGCCTCCCATGCGTGCATGCAAGTTATACCATTTTAACTTGACAAAATAATTTATTCTAGAACTTTAGAGCAATTATTATCATGTTCTTAAGGCATACGTGAACAACTTCGAGCATAAATAACTCTTTCCTAAAAATCTTTAAAAACAAAGAAGTGCTTGTTGGGATGACGTTATTAATATAAAGTTAATCAACATATTAGTTTATCAAGATTACATGATAAAACTAATGTTGGAACTGTGTACCTGAATTCATAGGGGTTAATAAGACTCAGGGGGTTAGAGGTCTTTCAGAGATTAATCCCTCTCTCACTATGAGTTGTCTTTCAGTGATGGGAAATAAGGAGGGGAGTATGTGAGAGCATTAGCCTTGGGAACCAAATTCCTTCTTTATATATAAGCATATAATTAGAACCCCATAAATTCTACTTAGGTGACTCTTAAGTAACTAATAGGTGACTCTTATATAACCAATATGTGATTGTTGGGTAACCGCACACTACAAAGCCCATAATCATTTTAGATTTCTTATCAGGCTCTACTAATTAGATCACTTAATTATACCAATTAGAATAGAAGTCCAAATATGATCGCTACTTAGTAAGTAAGCCCACATTAGAATATTAAAAACATCCCAACAAACTCCCATTTGGACTACATATTAATTCCGAATGCAATTATATTCAATAACCTTAGGTGTGCACCATATTTGATATGTATTCTTAAAACATTTCCCGAATCAATTTGGTCCATCTCTTATACCAATATGAGACCAAAGCGACCTTTGTTATATTTATTTCATAACTCAGTCCATCAATGATCACCATACCAAATATATTCAATAGCATAGATCAAGTATGGATGTGCGCCTGTAAATTACATGTAATGTGATCTCAGACATGCCTATTTTCAATTAGTCCTTACTTTATTTCGTAATGAGATCGAACCTTAATCTGTTAAACCTCATGCCATACCACAATTAAAAGGCAGCACATTCAGAGAAAATAATTAAATGAAAATACAATTAACTTTATTATGCAGAAAACTGAAACATACGTGATGTAAATTAATAATGTCAAAGAAAAGAACATTATAGCAAGAACAAACTCCCACTAAAAATACATATCATCAAATAAAACAACACCCATATGATCATTGTGCTCATGAAAGACCTCGGGTTGTAAGTCTTTAGTAAATGGACTCACAAGCATGGAGTTTGTTCTTATATATTTAATAGATACTATCTTATTTTGAACTCTTTCCTTAACAACAAGAAACTTAATGTCTATGTTCTTATACTTCGATGAGCTTCTATTGTTTTTCGAATACAAAACTGTTATATTATTGCCACAATATATATTTATCGGTCTTTCAATACTATCCACAATTCGCAGCCTAGTGAAAAAAATTCACGGCCATACCCCATGATTTGTTTCCTCATTACAAGCTATGAACTTCGCTGCCATAATGGAATGTGCAATGAATGACTACTTAGCACTCCTCCAGGAAATATCACCTCTACAGAACATGTAAACATAACCAAAAGTGGATCTCTTAGTATATTGGCAACCTGTAAGATTAGCGTCAGAATACCTAATGATCTCCAAATTATCTGACTTTCGATATATGCGCATGTAATCTTTTGTTCTCTGTAAATACCTCATAATAAGTTTGGATCCTTTCCAATGATCTATCCCAGGGTTACTTAAATATCCACCCAACATACCCACACTATATGCTAAATCTAGATGCGTACATACTTGAGCATACATAAGACGCCCTATAGCTAAAACATAAGGAATCTTTTTTATTTATATATTTTTAGTCTCATTCTTGGGGCATTGACAAAGACTAAACTTTTCTCCCATAGTAATGGGAGTATCTCTTTGTGCACACTCTTTCATACCAAATCTAATGAGTACCTTCTCGATATAGCTCTTTTTCGATACCCCGAGTACACCCCGAGAGAGATGTTGATATATCTTAATTTCAAATACAAAATAAGCCTATCCAAGGTCTGCTTAGTTAAAAATATCTTGGTTTTGTGTAATAAGCCTATGTCACTGCTAGCCAGAAGTATGTCATCGACATAGAGTACAAGAAAGATAAATTTACTCCGACCGAACTTATGTTATACACAGTCATCAACTACATTAACGTCAAAACCATATGAGATAACGACTTGATGAAACATATGATAGTAGGGAGGAAAAGCTTGTTTAAGACCATAGATAGATTTTTTGAGTTCGCAAACCATAGTTATTGGAACACCCGAGACAAAGTTTTCTTATTTCACCGTATATATGATTTTCTCAATGTTACCATTGATAAAAGCCATCTTAACATCCATATGATATAGCTCAAAATCAAAATGAGCTATAAGTGCTATTATTGTCCTGAAAGAGTTTTTCGTCGAAACTGGATAGAGAGTCTCTTTATAGTCCATGTCTTCCTTTTGAGTGAAACACTTTGCGACTAGACACGCCTTATATCTCTCAACATTGCCCTTAAAATCCCATTAGGTTTTAAATATCCATTTACAACCAATGGTCTTCACACCTTTAGAAAACTTGATAAGATCCCAAACATCGTTGTCTCTCATGGATTTCATCTCATTATTCATGGTATCAATCCACTTTTGATAGTTTGCACTTTGTTTGGCTTGTTGGAGGTTAATTGGATCATCTTCCCTTGATCCTCTGTCAAACTCATGCTCTTGAAGAAATGCAATGTGATCACTTGAAATTGCATTTCTTCTTTCTCTAATGGATCTCCTTAGTATCATTTCGGACCAGTCTCAAAAGATAATCTAAAGGTCCAAATTTCTTCAACTAGAACTATTTTGCCATTACCCATATAAATAGAACTTTCAGTATCACGTGGCGGTCAACTCCACTGATAACCCTGCATAAACATAATTACATGAGTAGTAGAACAAGTATCTACCCACCAAGTATAACTAGGTACAAAAGTGATCAACCGGTAAAAGTGTGTTCGTGTGAGGAGATAATCGTTGTGTGTTTCGCCGTCGCGATGCAAAAACCTAAAATACAACTACATTGACAAGTAAGCACAACGGTAAGTCGAGTATCGTAAGAAATTCATAGGGAGTGATTGAATTTTAAATTTTAATTATTTTTCTACTTCAAAAATAAAAGTGTAAAAGGATATTGGGTTGAAATGGTGAAAAGGGAAAAATAAGAAGTTAATGCTAAATTACAACTAATTAAAATGAGAGTCGGGATCGCGTCCCCGCCATTGTCTAAACGCGCAAAATTATAATTTTGGTTCGAAAATATTTAACTGAGAATTTCTAATTAATCATAAACATCACGCATGAAGTAATTTGAACTAAAAAATACGAGATAAAATATTTAATCAAAATATGGACACACGCGGATTAAATTCGAATTATCGCTATAAACGCTAACGTTGCATGACAAAGAAAGTTAAACGCATCATAATCCTAGTTTAATACATGAGGTTTCAATTAAATGAAATATTCCCCAAAAACTAACTTTCGAGACGCCCATTAATGGTGGAGAAATGACCCCAACCCTTAAACTAGGTATTAAACATGGTTAAAACAATAAATACAACTAATTAATTAAAGCAAATAAGAATTAAACTACCAACAACTAATTAACTAAGCAATAAAACTAACTACAAAGCAAGAAATCAAGTAAAGAAGCATTAAACAAAGGAAAATGATAGTGAATAGTAATATACCTACATAAATGGGATGGACCCAAAGAGAAAAGAGGAGAGGGAAGCTAAAAAAAAATCCTCCAAAAATATGATTTCTAACCCTAACTCATGTAAAAATGAAGTCCCACACATAAAACAATATTTTTATACAAATACCCCACCAAAAACCCTTTTAAAAATAGAGATTTGCGGACTTTCACCCGAATCGATTTGCAACTGACAGTGTTGAATTCTCAGTTTTGTCCAACTTTACGAAAAATAGCGTAACTTCTTCATTATAGCTCGGAATTAGGCACGGTCAGAGGCTTAACGAAGATAAATAAGAGGGTTAAAATATCCTGCAAGACATTAGGCCAAAAATCTAAATTATTAAATGACTAAAATGCCCTTGAATGTGATTGTGAGTGTGATTTTGAAGATAAAATTATCCTAAAAATGCCATAACTCCCTCATTATACATCAGAATCATGCACCGTTAGTGTCCACGTGAATACAAATCAAAGGTATTCAACTTTCGTAAAGAGTTGGGGATCAAATCCAAATGCTAGAATTACTAAAATTCCCCCGAAGCTTCAATCTTTAACGAAACATTTTTGAAAAGCGACCAAACATCACGCTAAGCACTTTAATACATACAAAAGCTCAATTATACCTCATATAGAATGTAAACATATAAAACGGAGGTTTTCTGGTTAACGAGCATAAATATGGGAATTAAGATACTCGTGGGGGCTAAATTGCATAAGTATAAGGTGTGAAAAATACAATATTCGTGCCGAATCAAAAATCCAAATTAACTCCATAACAAACCAAAGTGAGAAGTGTAACTTTCTTTACACACCATGCGGCGTACATGGAACTATCCTTCTTCAGATGCCTAGGTTTCTTATAAAAGAAACAGGTAAATTTTGGATCTTGCTTCTTCTGTGGAATTTTGAATTGTGATGTTCTTACTACAAATTTCTTCTTCTTCTTCTTCTTCTTCTTCTTCTTCTTCTTCTTCTTCTTCTTCTTATTATTATTATTATTATTATTATTATTATTATTATTATTATTATTATTATTATTATTATTATTATTATTATTATTATTATTATTATTATTGTTGTTGTTGTTGTTGTTGTTGTTGTTGTTGTTGTTGTTGTTGTTGTTGTTGTTGTTGTTGTTGTTATTGTTATTGTTATTATTATTCATTTTTCGCTTATTATTCTTTGAGGTAGATGCAATATGAGCACTTTCAATAGTATTTTCCCGATTCAATCCACCCTCTTCTTGCACACACTAAGAAATGAGATCATTAAAAGTATAATAGTTAACTATAAACTGATCGTAGTGTAAAGAAAGGAAAATTAGTACCAGATGCACGAGAAAGGCATCAAAAAACTATAACTTTAGTGCCTTAAATTTTGAAGCGATTTAAATATCTACATAATGTATTCCCTTATGTTTCATTTACCTTTATACCTACTTTGGATAAGTTTATCTAGAAGCGTACCCGTCTCAGCCTTTTTGTTCTGTGAAAAATGATTTCTAATAGCTAGAAGGAAACCCTTAGTAGTTAGCTCGTCAGACATACCACCCCTGAATGCTTATAGAGTGTTGTCCATTGACATCATTAGACTTAAGTGATTATAAAAAATCCACTTCTCAAAGTTTACTTTATCCTCAATGGAACTTTTCTCCATAAGAGGAGCGGGTAATTCTTACCTTAGTGCATAGTCTAAATCCATACAGCCGAGAACTATCAGAATATTCTCTTTATAGCTCTTGAAGTTTGTACCATTAAGCTCGATAATTGAGTTCATGTTGGTAGTTATATGACTAC
This sequence comes from Sambucus nigra, assembly GCA_949130495.1. Lineage (NCBI taxonomy): Eukaryota > Viridiplantae > Streptophyta > Magnoliopsida > Dipsacales > Adoxaceae > Sambucus > Sambucus nigra. The sequence goes on along the minus strand of OX422217.1, from coordinate 306,569,170 downwards.
CAGAAGCAGTAACTTAATCTAGAGAACAAATAAATAATATAAGCTCAAATTAAATTCATATCAATATATAATAATGTTTAGTTTTTGGACATAATCATCAACTCATAAGTGGTATGCTTAGAGTAGAAATCAAACGTTGATGCTAAATCCATCAAACAACAACCTTACTTTGGGCCGGTATATTGTCCCCATGGAAACTTCATAATCGTTACACATTTATTACTGCATCTATATTTAATTTTTGGCCAATTAATAACCTTCCTCTGGGTGGGTTACTAATCGCATAAATAATAAGCACACATATCTTAATATCTCAAAATAGATTAATCAATGCAATAGAGGTTACTTAACCGTATATTACTTCAATTAATTAATTTTAAGACATAAGACAAAAGGTTATTAATTCAATACCACAAATTTAAATATAACTTTAGTTCCAAATAAAAAATACCCTGAATCCAAATCATTAAGAAAATATATGTTCCCCTAACGGGCTTCGTTTTCCTCCAATCAACCATATGAACACCTAATCATACATCTAATATTCAAAACTTTATATTGAACCTTTTGTTAATACCAATAATACATAGCATGAATATTAGAACATACATTTTATGATAAAAAAATATATATGTAGTGATTTATAACATAAAAATTGTGAAAATCCCCAAAATAAAAAAATTTGAGTTATCACTACAGTAACATAAACAATCTCTCCAGGATCACTCTCCAATTCGCAAAATCATAAAATCAATTTTTAAGCGAGAGTTATTAGCATTGATATTATTACAAAAAAGACAAAATTATATTTTTAGAAGTCTAAATGACATCAAATCGCTAAGATAGGGTGGTGCCTACTGTATTCAATGGATTATGTTTATTTCGAAGTTTCTAGGTGACCATTAAATTTTCGTAAAATTTCGAGCAAGAAAGTGAGATATGTCGCTCAAAACGTCCCACACAATAATTTTTATGTCTGGATTCACCCGAAATCATATCAATTCATGGGATTTACAATAGTTCATCAAGAATTATCCACTTCCTTAATTCTAAATCAAGATCCCATTGATTCTCACATTAATCAAGATCACAACATTTTTAATTAAAATAACCCCTTAATGAATTTTAGGATTATGATTATGAAAATATCAGAAATCATACATACAATTCTATATAGAATCCTAAAAGCCATATGAATTTTTACAAGATTGTATATATGAGAAACAAAATAAAAATTATTCATAAATCGTAATCACAATATCAATCCCAATAATCTAATATAAAGAGGCTCTAATACCACTTGCTGGGATTGAAGTTCTTAATATATACTTAATCAACATATTAGATTATCAAGATTACGTAATAAAACTAATGTTTGAACTATGTATGTGAATCCATAGTGGTAAATAAGACTTGGGGGTTAGAGATTTTACACAAACTAATTCCACTATCTCTATGTGTTCTCTCTCAGCGATGGAACTGAAGAGGAGAGTATGTGACTGCATTAGTTTTGGGGATCAGAACCCTTATTTTTAAATACACATTTAATTTAAACCCATTACAAGAAAAATACCTTTTTATGACGCTCGAAAAAAGAATATAAAGACATTGATTACAAAAATGTCATTTAAAGGTTAAAGCTATTATTCATGTGACATTTTTAATATAAAACGTCATTTAATACATATTAGTATTATTTTTCATGACACTCTAAATATATAAATCATATTTGATTATAGATATTATGACCTTTTTAAAGAATTTTTAACCTATCTGTACATATTATGACCTTTTTCTTCATCCCCAAAATTTAGAAGCGGGTTTTTTCCCCCTAATTTTTTTTGTTTCATTCTTTTGTCCCATGCAATCAACCCTCTCTCTCACTCAGTGTCTCATTCTCTCTCTATCACGCTTTGTAATTTTCTCTCTCTCACGCGGATCTCCCTCTCTCACACGACTCTCCCTCAAGTTCTCTCTCTCTCTCTCTCTCTCTCTCTCTCTCTCTCTCATCTTTTAATCTCATCTCTCACTTTCCTACCTTCCAAGCTGGCTAGATATTAGAGGTAACATTAAAACCAGAGTTATATATATACACTGTTGACATTTCTCTTATTTTTATATATATTTCTCTTGTTGTAAATATTTAATTACTCATTTTTTCCCACCCATGGAACTACTCGGTTCTTGATTTTGATTACCCCTAACCTTTATATTTCAACAATGTGAAATTTCTAGGGTTTAGATTGATCAACAGTGTTAATTTTATCAGATTTATTTGTTTTGTTTTTTAACGAACATATACTAACAGTTATATATATGTTGATGTTAAATCTTACAGTTATATGTACTGTGTCAATCAGGTACATAACCAAGATTTCAAATTAGAGGGGGCCAAGCAGCTCAGTGGTTGGATTAAGAGCAGAAAAGTCAGAGATAACTAATAATTGTTAGTTTTTGTTCAATTTAATTTTATATGTGTGTTTGTATATTGGATTGAAGACAAACACAAGAGTTTGATTGAAGACTTTTATCACCAGAAAAATAAAATAAAAAATAGAGTCATTTGAAAAACAACATAGATCAATATTTTGAATTAATGGATAATAGAATCCAAATAATAAAGAGGAATGATTCAAGGACCAACTAAAAAGACTCAAGTGAAAATTTTGCATTATTTTGTACTTCAAATAGCCCCCCACGCCTATCAAGACAGGCTTTTCACATTATATAAGTTTGTCATTTTAGGCGGTCCTCTAGAACTTCTCTATCATAAAGGTTGAATTTCAATATATGTATGTATAGTAAAGGCACGTGTTGTCATTATAGTCGTCGTAGTCTTCTCGAATGCATGCTTTTTTTATTTTTATTTTTATTTTGGGCTTTTTTGAGTTGATCCTTACTCTTTAATATGTGTCATTTGACTTAACCCTCTTTACTAATACCTTTAATTTAACCTCCAATTTTTTAACATCATTAGGCATTTTCTTGGAAAGATCAAGTTGTGCGTGGTAATAACCTTTGAGATATTTGAGAATGTAAATGAGAGGGTACTTTTGTCGTAAAAGTTTGAGGAGCTGTGTCTAATAACGCATTAATGATTTGTTTAACGAATTTAGGTTGCCATCAGAAAAAAGGGGTATTAAGTTAAAGGGATTAATAAAGTGAGGGTTAAGTGCAATACTCCGTATTCTTGAAGACTTAAATAATTACATGATTTATTATTATTATGGGATTAATTAAATTAAAATGTGAGAATTAATTATTAATCCGGATTTAATTTGAATATTTACTAGCATGATGAGAAGTTAGTAATTATTTATATTACTATGAGAATAAGTAATATGGAATGACGATTTTATATAACTTGTCGTGAGAGAGAGAAATACGACAATTTGATATATTAGGTCGGGGATGCGTGTGTGAGTCGTGTCAGAACTAATTAAGTGGAATATAAAGGTAAATTATTTTTAAGTAACTCGTATATCCTTTTCGAGTGCGCCATTGAGTCCGTAAGGGTTGAGATAGTCAGAAAACTCTACCCGAGTATTTTATTTGGACTTCGGAACATTTTTAGGCCAAGTCGGCACCCGATAGGGGTACTTTTGTAATTTGGATTTTTGGAATAATTAGATGGAGGAAAATTAGAGGAATATTATATCAGCTAATTGGAGATAATTAGGGTTAGGTTAAACCAAAATCAAGAGAGAGCCACAGTGGGCGAGGGAGAGCAAATTCAAAAGGAGGAGAAGCCATTTTCACCACCTTGCACAACCACCACCACCATCGTGTAGATCGAAACATGAGGAACGCATCCATACCAACAACATCAACGGATCGGAACTTTAAAATCAAGGCAAGTGTGTATTTCTTGTTTTCTTTAGCGATAATTATGTTCATGTTAGTCTAGGTTAATAAACCTATGTTATGAAAGTTAATTCGGGTGAAAAGTGGAGAATTAATTTATGATTATGGGCTGATTGGTTTAGTAGTTTAATTCCTTCACGTGTGTTGAAGTTTTATCATGAAATTGGAAATAAAATTGATGAACGAATTAGGTTTGGTCAGGTTCTTTCATTGAAGATTTGGAAACTAGGGTTCTTATGAATTAATTTGGGGGTTTGATGTAATCTTAATGATTTATGACTAATTAACGATCCTAGGATGTTGTGAATGATACTTAATCTTGTTATTATTGATTGGTATGGATGATGAGAATATGGGGATTACACTATAGAGGTTTTTAGGCTTAAAAATGGAGGAATTCACAGAAATCTGGTGAAGGAGACGACACAGTGCAGGTTGCGCAATGTCGCGCGTAGTGGTTCGAACGAGATTGGTATCTCGCGTGAAGTGGTTCGAATGGTAAAGGAATGTCGTGCAAAGTCTAGTTCAAGTGAGATTGGCATCTCGCGTGATGTGGTTCAAGCGACAACCTGATCTCATTTGAACGAGATCAGGTCTGGTTCGAGCGACAATTTACATTTTTTGGGAAATTGCATAATGATCCAAATTATTATGGCATAGTAATCTGAATGAGAAAATGATATTTTGGGGATATGAATATAGTACAGGATTGTTAAGGAGGATATGAGGGTAAATAGTGTAAAGATTTGGGATGGTGAGTTTACTTTATAGATTACGAGAGAGAAATAATCGTAATTGTAAATGTGTCGAATGTATTACGTGATAAATACTTAGGATATTAGTTCTAACGATATGGAGCTAAAGAATAAAATTATGGTTAATTGTGGGACTTATTATGATTATGTATTAAGGATTTTCGGGTGACATATTATCCTTAGAAATATATTACGAGAGAGGGAATATCGTAACATAAAATACGTTAATAGTAGTTAGTGATAATAATACTACATATGGAAAATGACACTTGGTTGTGTATACCATTTAATTGGATGGGTTGTGTGAATACCTATTACTTGCTAGTATTATGTGTATTACATACCGAGATGCTTGCTATCACGGGAGGTGGTGTAGATACACTCTTATAGTGAGGGGATTTTTGACTTGTATCTAAGAATATAGGACTGTGAAGACTTACTTGTGAGTTTGTAAGTCGCTGACTATGGGAGCGTAGGTATGTGCGTAACCCATAGGTATGTGAACTATGTTCCCCTCCATTATGTGTGTTTTGTTTATATGGTTCGTGGGATATTTCCAAACCAATAGTCCTTATTTAAGTACGAGATGTACCGGGACATGATAGCAGAGTATGCAAAGCACTACAGGTATAGCCTTGGGGTGTAGTGTTACTATATACATTATAGTGGTGAATATTTATATATACTTGTGTTATACTTACAATGTGATAATTTTAGGCTATTAAGATTGGGTTAATACATATATATATATAATAGTGAAAGATATATATGCATGCTTTTGGTATATCTAATATGAGACAATATCAGATCATTAAGATAGTGAAATCTTGAGTAACGTAAATAGTGAATACTTGACTTTAGTGTGTTTGCACATATTTAAAATGACATTGAGATCATATATGGAACACTACTACGAGGGGTAATTAAATGGATAAGACTATCACCTAGTGAGAAGTGTCAGATGGCTAGTTTGGAGTAGATGTACTTTAGGCGTGCACACTAGTAGAGAGGTGAGAATATCATATGAGAGTTTAAACTAACATGCATATAATACTTGCTTTAATGCAGTTTTAAATATTTGCTAAAACAAATATTTTTACACAACTGACTCTGACCCGTTTATTGCATCTCTTTATTCTTTTGCTATATATATATATATATATATATATATTACTACAGGTGCCCAGTCACAAGGACACCGGTTCTAGATACTTGGATGGTTTATCGAGCTGCAGTTGTTGTGGAAGTTGCGGGTTATTTGAGATTAGACGCTTCTATCATTTCATTCAGTTCCTAGTTCAGATATGTCAGTTAGGGCATGTGTCGCCCATTCTCATTAGAAGAGTTATACTCAGTTTCCATTACGGTTCTTCTCAATTTGTTTGAGTATTTATTATGGGTTGGTTTGTAACTGTGAACTGGAAGATTTTATCCAGTCTTATCTATTCATTATTTGATTCAGTCAGCATTTAAATTCTTGTGTATGGTTTATATTTACATGTTCAAAATTTATTAAATTAATTGGTTTCAAGTTTAATTGGAAAATATTTTGACACTAGCTTAATTAAATGTTAGGCAATTAATTGGATTTATGTTTTCGACAGTGATGCTAAGAATGAACCAACCGAACATTCTGTTATAAATTTTATAAAGGACAAATCACCCAATATTTAATTGGGAGGGGTGTCACAGGTGGTATCAGAGCATCAGATTCTAGTGTCATTTAGGATCTTTACGACTTATTACGTTTTAGCTTAGCGTTCTTTGATGTAGAGCCTTATTCTAGGATTATTGTATTCTACTGTGTATGCGATTTGCGCTCTCCTACGATTTAGTTTAGTGAAGTCAATTAAAATGCGAGAGTGATTGGACTTCTTACTCTGAGCAATATAGGACAACCAGCGAAGGCCGTTAGCGGGGGTGCAGGAGGAGGAAAACATTTGAGAGTTGTGAAGCATTCGGGGAACGGTGATCGCGGTAGAAGTCACCAACAGTAATATCTTAGTATGATGGGTCAATGGTGGGATCTAATCCAAAGGCAATAATGTAAAGTAGAGTGTAGTGACACTCAGAATTTTAAATTTATAAGAAATTTCTATCTTAGAGAAACAACAAGGAGTAAAAATAGTCAATCAAACCGAGATATTGGGTTCGGGTTAACCATTTAAAATTTTCCATCTTCTGGTCAGTCAGAGATATGGAAAAGATGTTGAAATTATCACCAGTAGGTCGAGTAGAGACCGATCGTAAAGGATGAGTTAACTTGGTAAGAGAACTTCGTAACCGAAGTAGGAGCCAGTGAAGAAAAAGGGTCCGTAAGTTGAAAATGGACTCGTGGGTGAAATGCCCTAGCGTGAATGGGAGGTACAACTAATGTGACTAGTGTCAATGTCATCAAAGTATATGTTTATTAGAATATGTCAACGCCCCAGAAGAAAGGGAGCCAGTCAAGTTGTGATACCTAGTCGAAGGGCAAGGTTGAATCCAATAGTGTTAGTAGAACATCACCAGAAAGTATACCCAGTGAGGGGAAAACCTATTAAATGATATGATTAAATCTTAGCATAATGGTGATGGATTCAGTCAAGGCCAGCGGGTCGATCATGTGTTCCATATGCCCTGTAGGGCACAAGGAACAACGAAAATAACAAGTAGGAGTTAAGACTATCACATCTGAGAGAAGGACATCTCAACAAGTCCAGGAGGACCAGTGAAAAGGAAATTACCCTGTATGTGAAGATAAGGGTTACCAGCATGGAATGTGTTCACGTGAGTAGTGAAATTGATAAGTATCGGGAATAATAAATCGTGCCTGTAAGGCATACCAATTGGAAAAGTAAAATATCCAGTGTGAGGATCAGGTCAAGAGAATTGGACCCAGGAATTAATAACCCAAGAGTAGTAGGTCTATACAAGACAAACGTAGTCCTCAATAACTGTAGCATACCCTATTTCAGGGTTGACAAGGCCAGGGAAATCAACAGAAGGTCAGTGAGGCCATATTTGAGGCCTAGAAATATGGGGCCAATGTATCAATGACGGGAGGGTGAACCACAAAACAGAATAATTTAGCCACCAAAGAGGAAAGGAAAATATAATGAATGGAATTCGAAAGGTATAACGATTGTAGGTAATTATGGATCGCAAAAAAGTGCATGCGAGGACCCTACGGTCAGGCTAGACTGATGAAGCTTTGTTTCGTCCTTGTAAAATGGGGGTGAGTTCCAGTGACGTGGGTGTGTCACAACATATGTGAATAGTTAGCACTAAGAATTTGAGTGTGCATTCGGTTTAGTGGGTACGCTGGCGACGACAGCCTTATTATGCAAATGACTACCATTTGGTAGCGAGATTGTTTTGTGCCACCTCCGGGAAGGAGCAAGTGTGGGCACTAAGAGAAATTTGTATATGGTATTATGTAACGATTCGTGATCCTTTGAGCATTATGATGGTAGACAATATTATGATTATATTGTACGGTTACTGGTTACCGAGGGTTTGAACAGTAGTAAATTGTGTAATAAGACTATTATACTAAAATTTTCAAATTTTAAATATATGGTTTTAGCGAGGCGTCACCTGAAAGACGGTTGAGCCTGCACATGTGTTGTATTGTATTGTAGACTTCAGTGAGTATGTTGTCTTATTATGTTGATCCCGGTGAGCAGGGATGTTTTACTGATGTGATTCAGGGTATATTGAATTATTGTAGAGCAGAAAAATATAGCTCGTAAATTATATAGCGCTAATAACTCGTGATAGTGAGAGCCTTATGTTGTGTACTATCTTGAGTAACGTGAGAGTGGATGAGTAGACTTCTTATGTCGCAAACGGGAATTCAGGGATGCATTTTATAGACTAAGGACTTAGAAAATCTCGACAACAAGCAGTGTTAGGTAGTAGTGTATTGAGGGGTTCCTTATTTGGATTTCGCTTTGCGAGACATCCCACGCATGAAACTTAGCAAACGTTGGAAGTTGGGAGAAGTTTGTCTTTAGTACATGGATTTAGTATCGTAATGATTACCCATATACGTAGTTATAACCGTGAGATAAGGGTTATGTTACAAATTAAGGCTGATGGTGTCGTATAGAATAATATGTAATAATGTTACAAATCGTTGACACCATGAGCAGATCGGTGGGACAACCTAAGATATGATTAGGTGGAAAAGGTAGGGTAACAGAGTAGGACCTTACCATATAGTCATGCCAAGTATGTGGGCCAATTTGTTACTTATATTTATAACACATCTAGTATGGTGGTGCTGCAATGCACCAAGCATAGGGTGTATGAGCGCCCTAGATATTTGGGTAATAAATTTTTCTTCCTTAAGTGAAAGATTGTGAGACAACGCGTATTGTGAGAGTTACTGAATGTAGAAGATTATGACTTCAGGTTTTAGCTATTTGATGGGTTAGGGCAGTCAGGACCGTTAATCCCCAGATTTGCCACGACGATGGTATAGGAAGAATTCGATAAAGTTTAACTTGGGGAAGTTGAAACTTACTTGATAGGACATGGAGAGAATATGTTTCACAAGAATCTGAAGTTTAAAGGGAGAGAGAAGGACTGGCGACATGCAGTGATGACACTACCGCCTGAGCCATAGATATGGATGTGGTTATAAGAAAGGTAAAATGCATATCGATATAAAGCCGTAGTAGTGATGGGTTAAGCAAAGCAAGACATTTCTGAGCTCCAATTGGAAGTGGACCATCAGGAAATAGTAGAGTTCCTTTAGCATTAGGAATTCCTTGGTAGTAATGGGAGAGTAAATCCATGCACAATTACAGAGTTAATTACTTCGCAACGGAATCTCGTTCCTATGTGGGTGAAAGTGGGACGGGTAATTAAAGTAGCTCACGTTATGCAAAGTTAGGACAAATCATAAGGTGTAACAGTAAACCTTAACCATTATTCCTGGGATAGTAAGGTTATATGGGGTACAAATAGAGTTTTGTCCGAAAGAGTCAAGAGAGTTATAACTCGATTATTGGGAAGAGTTCTGGGAGACCGTTAATATCGAGATGCGAATATATTTGGCCTAACACACTCGCAGACGGACGGTAAGTCTGAGAGTTTTAGTTGCAGATTGCGAGGTATGTTGTATGTCCAATTCTGGAAAGTTTGGTGTAATACCTTCCACTGGTGGAGTTAGTGTAAGACGAATCCTCTCAACTTATTATTCATAGAATTCCATTCGACGCGTTATATATATAAATCCTTGTTATCCTGGTGCTTATTGGGTAGAAGGGAGGATAATAATCTACTAGGTCCAGAGGAATTTTAGGGCCAGTCAACCAGGGTGGATATGGTTGGAAGTTGCATTATTGCATGTTGGAATGAGGAAATTGGTACCGAGTGATGTGGGATCTTTTTCTATTATTATTAAGTCTGAGTCGGTAGCATACAGGCTTAGGTTTCGTAGTCCTTTGCGGAGACAGTATGGCGAACATGTGTTAACATATATAATATAGATTGTGTGTAAGATAAATTATTATATATCTAAAAATCAATTGACCTACTAGTGTGAGTAGTAGAAGGCTATAAAGTGACTATATATAAGTTAAGTGGTGAAACTTAAATGGTAAGGCTTGGAGAGTAATTAATCAATGAGGTGTTCATTATTAAGGGTATTCGGTAATGTACTGTGTGGGCAGTACTGCGTAGATTACATGCGATGTGAGGTTAATACTGATAGTTTTCTTTACGAGAAATGCCTTGTTTCTGAATTTCGAGACGAAATTCCATTATTAAGGGGGAAGTATGTAATACCCCGTATTTTTGAAGACTTAAATAATTATGTGATTTATTATTATTGTGGGATTAATTAAATTAAAATGTGAGAATTAATTATTAATTCGGATTTAATTTGAATATTTACTAGCATGACGAGAAGTTAGTGATTATTGATATTACTGTGAGAATAAGTAATATGGAATGACGATTTTATATAACTTGTCGTGAGAGAGAGAAATACGATAATTTGATATATTACGTCGGGGACGCGCATGTCAGTCGTGTCAGGACTAATTAAGTGGAATATAAAGGTAAACTATTTTTAAGTAAATCGTATGTCCTGTTTGAGTGCGCTATTGAGTTTGGAAGGGTCGAGATAGTCAGAAAACTCTACCCGGGTATTTTATTAGGAATCCGGAACATTTTTAGGCCATGCCGGCACCCGGTAGGGGTAATTTTATAATATATATTTTTGGAGGAATTAAATGGAGTAAAATTAGAGAAATATTATATCAGCTAATTGGAGACAATTAGGGTTAGGTTAAACCAAAATCAAGAGAGAGCCACAGTGGGTGAGGGAGAGAAAATTCCAAAGGAGGAGAAGTCATTTTCACCACCTTGCACAACCACCACCACCATCGTGTAGATCGAAACGCGAGGAACGCATCCATACCAACAACATCAACGGATCAGACCTTCAAAATCGAGGCAATTGTTTATTACTTGTTTTCTTTAGCGATGATTATGTTCATGTTAGTCTAGGTTAATAAACCTATGTTATGAAAGTTAATTCGGGTGAATATTGGAGAATTAATTTATGATTATGGGCTGATTGGTTTAGTAGTTTAATTCCTTCATGTGTGTTGAGGTTTTATCACGAAATTGGAAATAAAATTGATGAAAAAATTAGGGTTGGTCAGCTTCTTTAATTGAAGATTTGGAAACTAGGGTTCTTATGAATTAATTTGGGGGTTTAATATAATCTTAATGATTTATGACAAATTAGTGATCCTATGATGTTGTGAATGATATATAATCTTGTTATTATTGATTGGGATGGATGATGAGAAGATGGGGATTACACTATAGAGGTTTTTAGGCTTAAAAATGGAGGAATTCACAGAAATCTAGTGAAGGAGACGACACAGTGTAGGTCGCGCGATGTCGCGCGTAGTGGTTCGAACGAGATTGGTATCTCGCGAGAAGTGGTTCGAACTGCAATGGAATGTCGGACAAAGTCTGGTTCGAGCGAGATTGGAATCTCATGTGATGTGGTTCAAGTGACAACCTGATCTCGTTTGAACGAGATCAGGTCTGGTTCGAGCGACAATTTACAATTTTTGGGAAATTACAAAATGGTCCAAATTAGTGTGGAACAGTAATCTGAATGAGAAAATGATATTTTTGGAATATCAATATAGTACAAGATTTTTAAGGAGGATATAAGGGTAAATAGTGTAAAGATTTGGGACAGTGAGTTTACTTTAAAGATTACGAGAGAGAAGTAATCGTAATTGTAAATGTGTCGAAAGTATTACGTGATAAATACTTAGGATATTAGTTCTAACGATATGGAACTAAAGAATAAAATTATGGTTAATTGTGGGACTTATTATGATTATGTATTAAGGTTTTTCGTGTGACATGTTATCCTTAGAAATATATTACGAGAGAGGGAATATCGTAACATAAAATACGTTGATAGTATTTAGTGATAATAATACTACATATGGAAAATGACACTTGGTTGTGTATACCATTTAATTGGATGGGTTGTGTGAATACATATTACTTGCTAGTATTATGTGTATGACATACCGAGATGCTTGCTATCACGGGAGGTGGTGTAGAGACACTCTTATCCTGAGGGGATTTTTGACTTGTATCTAAGAACATAGGACTGTGAAGACTTACTTGTGAGTTGGTAAGTCGCTGACTATGGGAGCGTAGGTATGTGCGTAACCTATAGGTACGTGAACTATGTTCCCCTCCATTATGTGTGTTTTATTTATATGGTTCGTGGTATATTTCAAACCAATAGTCCTTGTTTGAGTACGAGATGTACCGGGACATGATAGTAGAGTATGCAATGCACTACAAGTATAGCCTTGGGGTGTAGTGTTAGTATATATATTATAATGGTGGATATTTATATATACTTGTGTTATACTTACAATGTGATAATTGTAGGCTATTAAGATTGGGTTAATACATATATATAATAGTGGAAGATATATATGTATGCTTTTGGTATATCTAATATGAGACAATATCAGATCATTAAGATAGTGAAATCTTCAGTAACGTAAATAGTGAATACTTGACTTTAGTGTGTTAGCACTTATTTAAAATGATAAACGTTGAGATCATATACGAAACACTACTACGAGGGGTAATTAAATGGATAAGCTTATCACCTAGTTAGAAGTGTCAGATGGCTAGTTTGGAGTAGATGTATGTTAGGCATGTACACTAGTCGAGAGGTGAAAATCTCATGTGAGAGTTCGAACTAACATGCATATAATACTTGCTTTAATGCAGTTTTAAATACTTGCTAAAACAAATATTTTTACACATCGGGCTCTGACCCATTTCTTGCATCTCTTTCCTCTTTTGTTATATATATATATATATATATATTAGTACAGGTGCCCAACCACAAGGACACTAGTTCTAGATACTTGGATGGTTTGCCGAGTTTCAGCTGTTGTGGAAGTTGCGGGTTATTTGAGATTAGACGCTTCTCTCATTTCATTCAGTTCCTAGTTCAGATATCTCAGCTAGGGCGTATGTCGCCCATTCTCATTAGCAGAGTTATACTCAGTTTCCATTGCAGTTCTTCTCAATTGGTTTGAGTATTTATTATGGTTTAGTTTGTAACTGTAAACTGGAAGATTTTATCCAGTCTTATCTATTCAGTATTTGATTCAATCAGCATTTAAATTCTTGTGTATGGTTTATATTTACATGTTCAGAATTTATTAAATTAATAAAATTTCAAGTTTAATTGGAAAATGTTTTGACACTAGCTTAATTAAATGTTAGGAAATTAATTGGATTTAAGTTTTCGATAGTGATGCTAAGAATGAACCAACCAAACATTCGGTTATAAATTTTATAAAGGACTAATTACCCGATATTTAATTGGGCGGTGTGTCACATTAAGTTAAATAATGAAGTGAAAAAATAATTTTTTTAAAAGAAATGATTGCTTTTACAATTTTTAGAGTGATATTTGCTATTAAATTTTTAGAGCGATATCTGTAATTAAATAGATTTAGAATCACAAAAAAGTGCACAAAAATTCATATTTACTTTGTAAGAAAATGAGTCTGATTATAAGTACTTTTTATGGACTTTCTTTATCATTAATTATTTTGAGTCATCCTTGATTAAAAAGAATATAGTATAAACTTTAAAATGAAAGAAGCATGGGTCCTTAATCAATGATTCATCGATACAGTGTTAACCATTTGAAATTCTTGGGGGTGGCCACGGCCCCCCTGGTCATGCCTTAGTTTCATGCAAATGACATTAGTTGGTACATAATTTGTTTGTCATACTCTTACTCAATTGACTTTGAAAGCGTACGGCAGAAGTTTATTGTTCATGACACTTCCTTGCAGTGAATGGCAATAATACCATATCCTGTCCTGGAACTTCCTATATTGAAATGCCTATTTACTTCAAACCTCAGTGGGTGTTAATGTTCTTACACAACTTAATATGATTATGAGAACAAGGGACAAGAAGATATCAACGCTGACCTTGATGGGGGTTTGAAATCAATTTCTGATCAACTCAGCAAAGTTACATATCGAGAGAGCTTATGGGAGATTTCCACATTGCTCTCAACTTTACCAGAGAGGATTGAAGGCTTTATAGCTGATTTAAAAAATGATATATACAATAGTTTCACAAAAGAAATGCAGGCATGTAAAGTTTTGAAATGGATAATTATGCATCACTCAAAAATTTAATGTTTTTGAAAGTGATATTGGAGACAAGTTCCCTCAAACATCTTATGCAATCTCTCACTTATTCATAATTTGGTTACTTGTATACAACGACATCTAACCTAAGAATTCAGCACCAAAAGCATCTAACTCCTTTCGTTCTCCCTCCAAAGGTACAATTTTCCCCCGTCAATAAAATGCTTTAGCTTTTCTAGAGACCCATATAAAGAAATTTTCTCCACTAATCTGTTATGTCTGCTATAATGTAGGCTTGTACGATTCCCAAGAGATTCTAGTGCCAACACGCAATAAGTATGTTTTTTGGATTTCGTTATGTTATATATTCCTCGGTTTTCCTCTGTATGACTATTGTACCTACTCACTAACCTGTAATTGAAGTAGTATCTCAAAAAAATCTATTGAAAGAAACAATTCACTAATCGTTACCGATAATAATTCTTTAGAAAAGGCAAATATTGTAATCTCGGATGGCTAATTTCTAGAAAACAGCATATGTGATGGCATAGATTTGAACATTGATTGTTACACCATTACAGATAAAAAATGATTACGCCTACAACCTCTTATATACATAAACTTTTTTGAGTTTGAAGCATGTTTGAGGTTTATTGTGCATTAATGGAACCAGACTCGATCAAACAAAGAATATAACAAAGATGGAAAGGTAAATAAGCGATAAATAAAGATAATACATGGTTTGGCAAAATTACTTTTGACCACCCAAAAGAGAACACTTCCAATATATAAGAATGTCGGTCACAATGGTAGGAATACACAAGAACTATGCACACTATCACCTGATCCCTAACTACATCAAATCTCTCCTTAGATATAAAGTTTGAAATCCTGAAACTATTCTCTCTCAATACCTCTTTACACATGAAGTTGATCAGTCAATGACAATACATCGTATACTAAAAATGACCTAAAATCTTGTTCGTAAACATAAAATTGCACCAACATCCAAAAAGTCCCATTCTGCAAAAAATGTTCCAACAACTCGATATAACATGAATTCAATCCATTTGATCATTACTCATAAATCTTCACCTTGTGGAGAAATCCCATAACTTCAATACCGAGACCCCCCCCCCCCCCCCCCCCCCCCGGGTAAATCCTCACACATGGTTTCCTTGTACTATCTAAACACCCCTCAAATCAAGCCTTATCTTCACACCAATTAATTCAATACATTATACGTTCAATGTGTATTCACAACAAACCAGGGTCAAGCTCATTAGCTGGCTCTGGAGGGACCCCAAGATACCTCTTCACTAGTAGGCCTTTTCTCTAACCATCATATGTTGTAAAACGTACAACCAATGGCTAATGGAGATCAAATTCTTTCCCAACTTTGGGACACCGCTCAAAGTTTTGAACTTCACCGTTCCCAAATTCTCAACAACACATTTAATCATGTTAGACAAAGAAAAGGAACCTTGCATGTTAGAGTTGAAAATTATGAGTCATCTACATATATCATGATTGACTATCAGAGTCATGTCCCTCCTTGAAGAACAATCTCTCTCTATATGTTTCCCAACTTCCTACACTTTATGGTTATAATATTACTAGCCTTCTCATTCCTTGAGTACCATAGTTACTTAAGGCATATCTAGGCGCTAATGTCTATGGAACCTAGGCGCAAGGTGAGGAGCGCGTCTGATTGAAGTGAGGCGCACACTATACAAAATATGCAAAAAATGTAAATCTTTAATAATAAGATTATTTATGATCTAAAATTTGAAATATATAGCATAAATTACTATTATATAAGGTTATGAAGAGACATATAAGATGATATCTATCTTTATCAACTGCATTGTATTGGTCTGTTTTGTATTTTTACCTTTTCTCTTATAAATAAATGTAATGAATATTCATATCATTTATTGGGTTGCATGTCCCAATATTTGAAGATAAAGTTAACATCTAGCATATTTTGCCTGGCATGTCAATGTCATCATATGATATCCTTTGGATGATTTTAAAACTGATGTTGGCAGTTCATTTTTTTATTAACATCTCTGTTTAAGAAGAATTTTGGGGTAAACAAATCACATGTTGAGATTACATTGGTAGATTGTGGTATATTAATTTGTTTAAAATAACTCCATGCACTGGTTTGTTTCCTAGAATTGATACAAAACATGTTTGGTAATGAATGTATATTTGTTATGAATGAATAATGATGGATTTGAGTATTGAACATCTTACTTATACTTCTCTCACTCTGTTCCGCTAATTTCTCTATTACCACTACTGGATAACGCTGCCAATTTTCATCTCATACTCTCACAAGCTACCAGGCATCTTTCATGTACTCTATTTTGGTTAAATATGATTGTGATATGAGATCTAGTATTATGGTTTATAAATTTATTATTTTGCTTTTCTTTTGATAGATGATATAGAGATCAGAAGTTATGAGAAAGTAATGAATGATTTTCGTACTCATTATCCACTCAACATGTTTGATGATTTTAAACTATAAGAACTAACCTATAAAACACTGTATGAATCGATGTCTGGGTCTATATATATCAAATATTTGTTTTACTTTAATTATATTTTTTTGGCACAACGTTTGTTGGTTTCATTCAAATATCGCAGGAATCAATTGAAAGGTACATTGTTTTTTCCCTCATTCCATGTATTCTGTATATGTTTATTATTAGATCTCATATTGATTATGTTTGTTTCAAATGTGATTTCATACTAATCATATTATACATACATTTGATTTAGTTTTCGGAATTTTGACATTACATCTTTCTTAAAATGGTAAAGCAAATAAGTATTGACTGTTATTGGATAGTAATAATATTTTAAATAGATTTTATAATTTTTTCAGTTTGCACATTAGGTGTTTGTTAAAATGTTAAAGAAAATAATTATTGATTGTTATTTGCAATTTACTTGATAGTTGTTCTCCAATTGAATACATTTGTTTGAAATGTGATTGCATAATACTCATATTTTACATACATTTTTTCTTTATCTTTCATATAGAAACGCTAAAAAATGCTTTTTTGGGATGGTGCTCTGGCCGTCTCAAAAATCCTCTGGCCGTCTCAAAAAGTCCTCTGGCCTTTTGTGCTCTTCAGGTTCTTTAGTGCTATACATCCTTTTACGTAAACTATTTACATAAAGAGAACTAGTATAGAGGGGTTAATAATATAAAATACTAGTACTTGTATAAGTTTCTTCCTTCTGTCTTTGGAGTTTCAATGATAAAATCTCTTTACAAGTTGAAAGCCTTGGATTTAGTTCTTTTTAATCCAGACACTGTCCCAGTTGAACCTTGTAATATTTTCTTTTTCGTACATCACAATTCCTTAACACATACAAATAACCTTACAAACTGAACTCAATCTTGTGAAACTAGTGACTAGACAAGCTCATAAGTCATCCTCAGTAAAAGAAAAATCTCCATAAAAAAGGTCTGAATGTAACCCAGTCAATCTAAAATGACTCTATATTTGACTTGGGTTCTGCATATTTGCAGCTGTACATACAATAGGAATTGGAATTATTATACATATTCCTCAGTGGTTAATAAGGAATGACCTCAGAATATACTGAAAGGAATAAAATTGAGACCGTCTTTGTGAAGTTGGGAATGAACTAAGGTTATGTTTGGGATCATGGGATTCATGCTTTGGAGTTGGAATTTGAGCCAAGTAGTTATATTTTTGAACAAATATGACCCCAATTCCAATGCATGACTTTCATTCTCCTAAACATAGCCTAAATATAGTTTACAAGATCTATAAAAGTACATGTGAGATTCCCAACTCACTCTCTCCATACACATTAACTCAAAGATAACTGTATCCAAAGGGCATAACCTCCCAGAATTTTCCCAACTAGTTAGTGCACATCGGCTCTTCCCAGCAATAAGTATATATCCAGATCAAATAATGACGAGAAATATAACAGATACATTACAGAACCTGAAGAGCACAACAAAACATGATATAACCTTTTATACCTTTATGATAGAATCACTCGTTAAAAGTTCTTCAGCAACAAGCTCAAGTAGACTAATTTGGCCTATGACCTCTCCAAACAAAGAATTTTATAAGAATATATGTAAAAGTGATCTCACAAGAAGACTAAATAGATAACAAATCGACATATATTATTTCATCACAAAGACTAAGATACATAAAGGTTTGTCATCTCTCCAGGTGCAACCTCTAATAAGTAAAAAACACAATAACCAACAACTATACGTTTTTTCGTGTGACTAATAAAGGGCGAGATAATGAGTCCTTTAAAAAAGGAAATACCAAATCATTGATATTTAGCGTTCTAAAATTAGGATTCATGAAAAGAGTAAATTAAACTACACAATTTCATAGAAAAGATCATCCAAATAAACACAAATTTTTACAATGTAAAGTTTACTGATTAGTCTTAGGTTAAACCAAAATAACATAGTGCAAAAGTTCAAAATTGTGTTAATGTTTTAGTACCACATGCATGTATACCTCTGTCAATGATATTCTCTGAATTTGTATATGACAGAGCATATCATTTATTAGTTGGATACTTGAAAAGGGCCTATAATATTTTCCATTTCTTTTAGGGAAATATGATCATTTCGATACATGTATACCTCTGTCAATGATCTGCTCTGTGAAGTATGAATCAAGGATATGCTATGTCAAAAAATGATGTAAAATATGGTTTGTCAATGATATGCTCTGTTATAATCTTGGTCAACATGTTTCGAATGTGTTTTTTAAATTGTAAGTCGAAGTCCTACTTGTTTTATACTTAAAATGTTTCACCCAAAAATGATCTGAAATATGTTACGTGAATGATATGCTCTGTTATACTTCACTCGACTGATTTATGTATACCAAAATTCCTTTGGAGTCATGTTTTAATATTTTCCAATAAGTTCCCCATGAATTCTTTAGATTCGAGTATTCCTCATAACCGTTGGACCCATAAACAAGTATTAAAATTGCATGGTCTATGCCAGGTTTGCTAAAATCTAGGACCAATCAGGTTACTATGAATTTGGGTAGGGTGAGAATTGTATTTGATTGAAAGTTGAGGGATACCCTATATGTGGATCAAATTATTGTTTCATATCATAAAGAAACTCAAGTCTAATTAGCAGTACAATAATTCAGTGGGATGGATTGTCAAATTAGTATTGGGATTTCTTCCCTTAAAACCCCACACTACTAGTGTCTAGGCAGATTATTTGGGAATTAGGTTGGATTCTGAGCCTTACATATGGATACTTAGAATTAAATTTGGTCCAGTACGTAAATGTTAGTGCTAGGATATTGATCTTGATATGTAGAAAAACACAGGAGAATCTAGACATGAAAGTAGTAAAAATATGGCTGACCTTTTTGCAGTTGTTAAGCTTTGTGCACAATGATTTCTCTAGCAGTACATGCTGTGGTTTTGGGTCATTAATGATATCCATTAGGATTTCGTAATGAGTTATGTTTGGAGTTAAAATAACAATATAAATGATAAATATTGCAACATAATGGAGTTAACACGGGCTTTTCCAAGTCCATTGAGAACCTTTCTAAAACCTTTTTCATGTAGTTAGCTTGAGAGATGAACATCTTGCTCTTTGTTCAGTCTATCAAAATATTTATTGCAAGTATCTTTCTTGCAGCCCCTAGATCTTTCATTTCCAACTCATTACTCAGTTGAATTTTTAACTTATGAAGTTCAAAGGTTTAGAATTATCTATATCTTTAGCTACTGTAAGGGCATAAGAGGTAATTTCAGCAAATCCATACCATTCCAAAAAACACCCGAACAAACAACCTTGAAATCAAAAGGGAATTTCTGCATATCCATCAACTTATTTGATAAATAATCTAAATTTCAACATGATCTAATTGCTTATCCCATGATCGAGTCTTCTTGAAACATTATCATGGAAATCAATCCTTCTTGAAATATTAAAACATATTAAAGAAAATACTAGTGTGTGCGTAATCATATGTCGTGTATACATTATAAAATTCCATTAAATTAGATTAGAGAGGCATTAAATTTATTACCTTGTCTATCCATAGGATTGTCACAATTGGTTGCTTGAGACGAATGTTCGGAATCTCCAGATTGTCTAGGATTTATACCTTATAGTTTTTACATTGCATAAGCTTAAAGTGATACTATCAATAGGTGTGTAGGCACCCCATTCTGTTACCCCCTAACTCTCCTTAGGTCCCTAGTACCTCCCTCCATCACTACAAACCTGGGTTATGTCCCGAGTACTGGCCTAGAAACCATCGGGCACTCCCCGGCTCAGTTTGATCCAAAATTCAAACTCTTCATATTGACCGAAACTGAATGAATCTTCAAAGGGCAGTGAATACCCTTTCCAACGGACCACCCCGTGCACGATTCTGACTTACCATGCGGACGAACGATCCATTTGCGTCTGAAACTTGACCTAGAGGCCACCGGGCACTCTTGGGCTCTGTTTGACCTATGTCAACTCTTCATCTCGACCTAGGCTAAATGAATCTTTAAAGGGAACCGAATAACCTTTCCAACGGACTGCCCCATGCGCGATTCTGACTTACCATGCGTACGAACGATCCGTTTGCATCCGAAACTTGACCCAGAGGCCACCGGGTGCTCCTGGGATCTGTTTGACCTATGTCAGCTCTTCAGCTCGACCGAAGCTGAATGAATATTCAAAGGGCATCGAATACCCTTTCCAATGGTCTGTCCCGTGCGTGATTCTGACTTACCATGCAGACGAACGATCCGTTCGACTCCGAGAGTTCACCGAATGCTTCTCGGGCCCGGTTGATCATAGTCAACTCCCCAAATTGGGTAAAAATCTTTGGAATGTCGAAGTACATCTCCTAACCTTTTCAACGGTCTACCCCGTGTAAGATTCGGACTTACCATGTCGATGAATGATCCGTTTGCGTCCGAACAATCCCCCGTCCAATGGACCGACAAATGATTCCGAGCCATATTTGACCCAAAGTCAACTCCCAAACCCGAGAGCGGTCCAAGGAATTTCAAAGGTCTCTGAATTACCTTTCCAACGGTATTCCCCGTGCACGATTCTGACCAACGGTTTGCCCTCGGCGGCTGATTTTTCAAAAAATCTTGAAGCGCACTACCAAATGGAAGGTTCCAGACCCTGCCTATCGGCAGGTGCCGATAGGCAGGAACGGGTCTATGACGATCGTAACTTACCCGGGCCTATAAAAATAGGTCTTCACCTCATTTGCAAGGAGATCCCAGATCTTATAGAAATCTCTCTCAACGCATCCCAGAAACCTCTCCCGAAGGCAGCGTGATTTCAACTTCCAAATCCCCTTTTTTCTTCCACTTTTCATCACCCTTTTCATCAAACTTGGTGAATTAGCCACTCTCCATCATCATCCAAGTGCAAGGGCTGCTCTCCAATATTCAAGATCAAGCTCAAGATCTTTAAGAAGGTCCAACTTTCTCAAACTCTCTCGTAAATTCTCTTAAATTCTCAATAACTTGTTTTCTTACTTAGCACTTTTATTATCTCATCTCACACATCCTAATATACTTTTTTATTTATTATTATTTCACATCTCCTATTTTCATATAAATAAAACCCCAAAAAAATATGAAAAAGAGGGTTTGCTCATAAATTCCAAATAGGGATTCTCATACTTTTCGCACACTTTCCTCACAACTAAAACACTTTTTCTACACACACACACACTCACAAATAAGAGATCCCTCATTTGAATTTATGGGATAAACCCTACCCCTCGTTTTGTATGCGAACTACGTGGACTTTGATGCCTTTGTAGGCTATGTAGGTGTCTCGGGGTAAAACCCGAGACTCGAGTCCTTTTTCCCACTTTTTCTCTCATCTTCCTATTTGTTCTAAATCTAATCTTCCTATATTCTATATACTTGACCTTAGTAACGTATTGATCCATATGCGTTATCGTTCCATTATAACGGTCAATGTAGGGGTAATCGCGTAAATCTTATTTTTCTAATATTATTCTTACATCTTCCTACGGACGACTCGCTTTATCTTTTCTATGATACAAGTCGAGGATTCCTACCTCCATTCTATATATATACACATGCACACATATCACGGGGGAAACAAAAGGAAAATAGAAAATATTCATGAGAGACCTAAAGGGCGGAATGAGTTCCTAACACCTTCCCATTTCATAACTAAGCCTCCGAACCCTTCTCGAATCATCTTCGTTTCGCACGCACCAGTATGTCTTTGGATGCCATCCTTCGGGGTGACTTCCCCTTTTTCTTTTGTCTATTTTGAGTAAAATAGACTAGTGACTCTGAATCTCTCTACATTTTTGCACCACATCTCAAACAACGCCGGCTGAAGCGTTCCCTAGAGGGACGCGGGTGACCCGAAGGATCCTTTCCTCCACGCGCCTGCCCGCAAGGCGAGGATCGGGGATGGCCACAGGCGACTCTGCTAGGGATATGTGTGATTTGTTTTGAGGGCTTGACTCTATTTACATGGATGTTATATTTTCTTATGTTTCCCCCCATATTTGCATGTTCCCCTTTCTCATATGTACCCCATGCTTATGCCTATGTTCACACACTTGTAGAAATTTCTCCATGTACACTTCACACCACGTGCACCTAGGATCGCATGTATATCCCCATGTTGCATGCATCACCCATCCATACTTGGTGTACCTTTTGGGGTACTTATACTTTGCTCCCTGTTTGGCATAATCAATAAAGGCATTCTCATCATAAGATATTAATAAGAGAATCATGCATGATTCACACGACATCACCAAAGAGCATTGATATTGACCAAATTTTACCCAGTAACTGGAGGGTCACTTCGTGATGGGCGCTGGTTCAGCAGGTCGCAGTTAGCCTAAGCGATATGACTCTCACCTTCCATTGGCCAAGTACCTTCGACGTATATCGAACGGTTCCCCTGCATCGTACCGCTTGACCGAAGTCATGACGGGAGGTATATCGCATGGAATTCATTCACGTACGTCGAATATATCGAATTCGCTCTCACACGTACCGTCCCTACTAGGTATATGGTGAGGCAATTCACGTACACTCAGGTATATCAAATGGCTTGTCCACACGTACCGATTGCCTGCAAGAGCAAGATGTATATCATGGAAGTCACTACAAAGGGGGGAACCCATGCCGATTCATCCAACCAACTGCATACCCGCATATAGGTGTCAAACCTAGGACACGCACTTTAGATTGCCGGTTTCAACCCGAAACTCTGCTAAAATTTCGGGTCAGCCTGCCGCCTAATTTTCGTGCATTTTTTAAATTGGACTCTGTCCGTGAGCCTGGTCACAAGTCCAAATCATAGCTTTGCATATATTGAAAACCCCACTTTTCCAGGCTCGGGTCCTGTCCGGTATTGCATTTAGGAGAATTAAATACAAGTGAAAACAAAATAATTGTAATAACCATGCTGAGTTCCGTCTCCAAAAACATTTATCCCTTCTTTATCAAAAATCCAAAAACATTTCTCCCTTCTTTATCAAAAATCCAAAAACATTTTTCCCTTCTTTTTTCAAAAATCCAAAAATAGTTCTTCTTTTTTTCTCAAAAATAAATCTCATCCTACGCCTTCTCAGGTCGATCGTAAACCCTTGGCCTGGATCCCTATTGGCTTCAGTCTTCAGTCTTCAGTCAAATCACCCCGGAGTTTCATCCGTTCCTTTACTACTTCTTCCGAGTTCGGAATCCAACCATCTTCCATGGAGAATACAGATCAAGCACCAGTCATACAGCCGGATCTGATGACAGTCCTAGCTCAGCTTGTGTCCAAGATTGACAACCTTCAAACTGAGGTCCGAGAGATGTAACAAAACCTGATTCCTATTCCTTAAGAGCTCGTTCCCTCGTGCTATGGGTCCACCCGAGCCTATTTGGGTTCCGAAAGAATATCAGCACGCTCTACATGCCCCTTCTGCTAATGGGCCGCTGCCTGCCTAGATTCGAATGACAAACATTGCCCAGCCTATGGCTAACCTACCTGTGGTAGTTGATCCAAAGGAGGAGGAGTTGAATAAAGTCAAAGAGGATCTCAAGATTCTCACCAAGAAGTTTGACCAGGTCAGGATCTCTGGGAATTACATGGACTACACCCACATGTCTCCTTATCCTAAAGAAAAGTTACCCGAGAAGTTCAAGATGCCAAATATCGAGAATTTTGGAGGGAGTGGACCCCCAATTGTTCATCTTCGCAGTTATCATCATTCCATGATTCTATTAGGGGCTTCTGAAGAGGTGATGGGCCAATTGTTTCAGTAAACTTTGAAGGATAGTGCCCTCTGATGGTTTTTATCTCTTGAGGAATCCAGAATCTGTAGTTGGATAAGATACTAATAAGAGAATCATGCATGATTCACACGACATCACCAAAGAGCATTTATATTGACCAAATTTTACCCAGTAACTGGAGGGTTACTTTGTGATGGGAGCTGGTCCGACAGGTCGCAGTTAGCCTAAGAGATATGACTCTCACCTTCTATTGGCCAAGTACCTTCGACGTATATCGAACGATTCCCCCGCATCGTACCACTTGATCGAAGTCATGATGGGAGGTATATCGCAGGGAATTCGTTCATGTACGTTGAGTATATCGAATTCTCTCTCACACGTACTATCCCCACGAGGTATATGGTGAGGCAATTCACGTACACTCAGGTATATCAAATGGCTTGTCCACATGTACCGATTTCCCGTAAGAGCAAGACGTATATCATGGAAGTCACGCCAAAGGGGAGAACCCATGCCGATTCACCCAACCAACTATATACCCGCATATAGGTGTCAAACTTAGGACACGCACTTTATATTGCCAGTTTTAACCTGAAACTTTGCTGAAATTCCGGGTCGGCCTGCCGCCCAATTTTCTCACATTTTTAAAATGGGACCCTTTCCGTGAGCCTGGTTACAAGCCCAAATCGTAGCTTTGCATATATTGAAAACCCCATTTTTCGAGGCTCGGGTCCTATCCGACATTGCATTTAGGAGAATTAAATACAAGTGGAAACATAATAATTGTAATAGCCATGTTGAGTTCCGTCTCCAAAAACATTTATCCCTTCTTTATCAAAAATTAAAAAACATTTTTCCCTCCTTTTTTCGAAAATCCAAAAATAGTTCTTCCTTTTTTCTCAAAAATAAATCTCATCCTACGCCTTCTCAGGTCAATCGTAAGCCCTTGGCCTGAATCCCTATTAGCTTCGGTCTTCAGTCAAATCACCCCCGAGTTTCATTCGTTCCTTTACTACTTCTTTCGAGTCCGGAATCCATCCATCTTCTATGGAGAATATCGATCGAGCAATAGTCATACAGCCGGATCTGATGACAGTCCTAGCTCAGCTTGTGTCCAAGATTGACAACCTCCAAACTGAGGTCTGAGAGATGCAACGAAACCAGATTCTTATTCCTCAAGAGCCCGAGTCCCTATTCCCTCGTGCTGTGGGTCCACCCCAGCCTATCTGGGTTTTGGAAGAATATCAGCACGCTCCACATGCCCCTCCTTCCAATGGTCCGCCGCCTGCCCAACTTCCAATGGGCCGCCGCCTGCTTGTGGTAGTTGATCCAACGGAGGAGGAGTTGAATAAAGTCAAAGAGGATCTCAAGATGCTCACTAAGAAGTTTGACAAGGTCAGGATCTCTGGGAATTACATGGACTACACCCACATGTTTCCTTATCCTAAAGCAAGGTTACCCGAGAAGTTCAAGATGTCAAATATCGAGAAGTTCAGAGAGAGTGGACCCTCAATTGTTCATCTTCGCAGTTATCATTGTTCCATGACTCTATTAGGGGCTTCTGAAGAGGTGATGGCTCAATTATTTCAGTAAACTTTGAAGGATAATTCCCTCCGATGGTTTTTATCTCTTGAGGAATCCGACCCGAGAATTCATGTCACAGTACAAATACAAAGAAGATCTTGAGGTCACCCATCGTGATTTAGATTTTCTAAAACATAATCCAGGATAATCAGTCAGTAACTTCATAACCCGGTGGGGGGAGCGAGCAGCTACCATGACCAATCGGCCATCTGAAAAAGAACAGGTCAACATAGTGAAGAAAAACTTCTTGCCCCATATCCGAGCGACGATGGGAGGACAATACTATCCCCACTTTTGAGCTCTCAGAGATATTGGAGTGGAAATCGAGGAAAGCCTCATTAAAATAGAGGTTGAACCAAAGAAGGTGTCCAGACAATTCACCCCTAGAAAGTTTGACAAGCCTGCTAGTGCTACCGTTTCGACCATCAACAACATCTCTCAACCAACCACATCATGGGCACCAGAAATCCGCCCTGCCCCCATCAGAAGGGAATACACTGAGCTCCATGATCCCCTCTCCAAAGTTTACCAAGCCCTATTAAGTAAAAACCTCATCAAACCTTTGGATCCACGTCCATTGCCAAATCCACTCCCAAGAAACTTCAAGGCCGATGCTCATTGCGCCTTTCACCAAACTGCCGGCCATACCACCGACCAATGCTTTCACCTCCGGAACGTAATCCAATATCTCATTGACCGGGGTACCATCGCCCCACCAGCCAATCCTAAGACAAACACTACTCATAATCCACTTCCGAATCACACCAATACCATCTTCTTAGAAGAAAACCCAGATTTTGATCCCTCAACTCAATTCACACCCATATACTCTCCTAAACCTCTTTAAATTTACCCATATTTCCTCCTATACCCTACTAGCCTCGCTGATCAGGCACTGTCACTCCTTACCAGAGCATGCATCACTGTCCGTACCCGTTCTGAAAATGGAAGTATGGAATTGTCAGAGGTGTTAAACCAACTCCTAGAGTTCAAGCTGAAATTGTCCTCACGGATGGTCATCGCTAGAGATTCAGTACACTATTCTTAGAAGCACGGAAATGGACCCGAGATTCAGATAAATGGGTGGTACCAACCGACAAAGTCAGCCTAGATGACGTTGTCCAAACTATGGCAGAATTATTCGGGGAAACCAACAGCATTTGCAGTATCATCGGGTAACTTGACACTTTGAAACTACAAGGGCATTTGGTCCCTTAAATCACACATATCCCCACAGAATGGGAGGACCTGTATGAAGAAGACGTTGAAGTTGTGGAATGCATCGACTTCAGAGGGAATGACAGAATTGTTGCCACCGGATGAGGGGAAGAATTTGAAGATTCGAGTGAAGAACAACCTTCAGGAAGAGCTGGCCCAGTAGCCGACATATGTGGGATGATATCATTTGAAGAACTCCTCAGAGAAATAAATAGGGTGGCAACACAACCTGAGATTGACGAGGAAATGGGATTCATGTTCTTTCCTTCTTCAGTAAATCAAATAACCAGATCGGGGAGACATTACCTGGTTCCAAGCTCACTACTAGAAAATGACAAAGGGAAGGGCGTTGAAAACCTTCTTATGCCAGAGGTGACCATCGAGGAGAGCAAGATCCCCGATTAACTAAAGAAAACCCAAGCTAACATCACTCTATGGGGGCTTTTCATGTCGTCCCAGCTGGACAAAAATGCTTTAATCAAATTACTCACTGGACCCATAGTTCCTCCCTCTACCACATCAGAAGAAGCGGTAAATCTGGTCGGATCCTTGACCTCTACCCGAATGATATTATTTTCTGGAGAAGAAATCCCCATAATTGGGCCGAATCACAATCATGCACTCAATATCTCCGTCGAACTTATGGGAAAGGTCGTGCCACTCTCCCTTGTCGATAACGGATCCGCCTTGAACGTTTGCCCTCTGAGAACTTTCAAGTGTTTAGGCCTGAAAGAAAGAGACCTCACTCCAACTTTCGCCATTGTCCGTGCCTACAATAATACCCGTCGTAAGGTGATGGGATCCATAAAACTTGCAATAGGGGTTGGCCCTGTAAACCCCGTCATTGAATTCCAAGTCATAGACATCCCAGATTATTTCAACCTCTTGCTCGGATGACCCTGGCACCATAATATCAAGGGTGTGTCTTCCTCACTTAATTAGAAATTGAAGTTCTTCGCCGACGGGCGAGTCATCACCATTTTGGGTGACAACAAAAATGTCGAGGGGCAAACACCAGTAGTCCAATTCTGAAGATATAGCACGGGTCAAATGATATGCTCCTTTCAGCATTCCGAGTTGAACCACTCCTACTCCCGGCAGGGGACGGTTTCAAAGAAAGGGTTTGTCCAAAATATGACCATCATGGAAATGTCAATGTGATTCAAATGTTCAGAAACATGCACTTCATGCCCGGATTAGGGCTAGGGCAAAAGCAGCAAGGGATATTTGGGCCCATCAAACTGAAGAAAGCTTTCCCTCCTTGTGGCTTGGGGTATCAACCATCAGAACAAGAGCTCAGAATGATCCACCAATCTCGACCAAAGAGAAGATTAGACTGCATCCAAACTATCTCAAGATACTACTTAAAAGGACGATTCATCAAAGAAGGCGAGGGCTTCCCCTTTTGAGATTTTTCAGAACCATGGTATGACCACACAGACAAGAAGATGAGGCCGAGAATGGAGATCTTTTTCCAAGATAGCTACCCATGGGTTGAAAGTTTCCCACACCAAGTACAATCGCTCATAAAAGATACCGAAGAGACTGAGGAAAGCTATTCCGAAGATTCCTTCAACTTACAGATACTGGGGCTGGCACTCTGCATGATTCATTCAGGCACTACATCAATGGACCCATCCCGTCTGATTAAAGCTGCTGATACACCTCTCCTCAACTGGCATGCTGCGCCAGTTCTACCTCTTGAAATCTCCCCTAACCCCAATGTTTACCCTATTTCTTCTTATGTTGTCTATTATTGCTCAAATGTAATCGAGACCACTTTTGATGAGGTTCTCAATGTTGATTTTCCTATCAATGAAATAAACGAAGATTTTGAGTATCTTGGTGTGCCTTACATTAACTGCTTGAATTCTAATCAAACTTTTGATGATGGTGATTTTGCAAATGAAGAATTCTTAATTGATCTAAATAAGGTTAATAATAAATAACATAACCGTATTCAAGTTAATAAAGAAGAGACTGTTGTTATTAATCTCAGTTCTAGTACCCATCTGCACGAGATTAGGATAAGGGCCACCCTTGATGAGCATGAGCATGCACAACTTGAAGAATTAATGAAGGAGTTCGAAGATGTCTTTGCATGGTGCTATGATGATATGCCCGACATTGATCTTGAAATATCTCAGCACGAGATCCCCACTCTCCCATATTACAAACCGGTTAAACAAAAATTGAGAAAACTTTGCACCGAATGGTTGCTCAAGGTCAAAGAAGAGGTGGTCAAACAGTTAAATGTGGGTTTCATTCGGGTGATCGAATATCCCACATGGCTAGCCAACGTTGTACCTGTACTGAAATCAGGAGGGAAGGTTCGAATGTGTGTAGATTATCGAGATTTAAACAAAGCTTCTCCATAGGATGATTATCCGTTACCCAATATCGACATGATTGTGGACAACACAACTAGTCATGGTCTCAAGTCATTTATCGACGGGTTTGCCGGATACAACCAAATCAAGATGCACCCAGACCACCAAGAAAAAACTGCATTCATCACCCCATGGGGAACCTTTTGCTACACCGTCATGCCATTTGGTCTCAAGAACGTTGGGGCTACCTACCGAAAGGCTGCCACAACCATCATACACGATCTGATTCACAAAGAGGTCGAGGTTTATGTCGATGATACGATTATCAAGTCCAAAACTAGAGAAGGTCATGTTCCCGCCCTCCGGAAGTTCTTCAAATGACTGTGACGGTATCAGATGCGACTTAATCCACAGAAGTGTGTCTTCGATGCTACAAAGGGAAAACTCTTGGGATTCATTGTCAGCGAAAGGGGGATAGAAGCAGATCCTGCAAAGTTGAAGGCCATACTTGAGATGACACCGCCCCAAACAGAGATTAAAGTTCGAGGTTTTTTTAGGAAATTGTAATATATCAGCCAGTTCATCATCCAGATAACCTCCATCTGTGAACCGATCTTCAAGCTCCTCCGAAAAGATTCAACCAAGATTTGGAATGAGGCCTGCCAAGAAACATTTGACTGAATCAAACAATACCTAACCCAACCTCCAGTGCTCATGCCACCACAGTCTGGTCTCCCTTTGCTCCTATACCTAACCATAACCGACACAGCAGTTGGGGCTTGCTATCCCAATACCTTAAAGACTCCCGTAAAGAAAGAGCCATTTATTATGCCAGTCGAAAATTGGTCGGGTACAAGGTCAACTACACTGCTTTAAAAAAGGCATGTGTCGCACTTGTCTGGGTCACCCAAAAGTTGCGACACTACATGCTCGCCTTCCCCATCAAACTTGTATCCCGAATGGATCCCATCAAATACCTACTTGAGAAACCCGCCTTAACCAGTCAAAGGGCCCGATGGTTGATGCTCCTAACCGAGTTTGATATCGTGTATGTCACACAGAAAGCTATTAAAGGAAGAGCCATCTCTAACTACCTCGCCGATTACCCCATAGAAGAAGCGGAGGTTCGAATTTCCGAATTCCCAAATGAAAATATACTCTACACCACTCAAGACCGCCTTTGATGGAAAATGTTCTTTGACGGCGCTGCCAACAAAAAGGGATATGGCATTGGGATATTCCTGATCGTCCCAGATGACTCCCACACTCTTATCGCCATAAAATTGGATTTCCCTTGCACCAACAACATGACGGAATATGAGGCATGCACAGTGGGCCTCCAAGTTGGTCTCAAGAAAGGTATTCAATAACTTGGTGTCTACGGGGATTCTGCCCTCATCATCGGTCAAGTGCTCAGAAAGTGGAAAGTCAAGGACGAAAATATCCAACCCTTTCATTCCCAATTAGAAGAGTTAGCCTCCCAATTTCGAGATATCACCTTCCATTACCTACCCCGAACAAAGAATAACCTAGCTGATGCTCTCTCCGCCTTGGCCTCCATGGTCGACATGCCCGAAGGAATAACAATGGCCCCCTTCCTAGTTCAAAAGCAAGACAAATCGACCCATTGCTACTATATTGAGCTTGTCTCCACCAAAGATCTCGAACTAGCCGATTGTTGGTACAATGATATCTGGTGCCTCCTCAGACATGGTAGGTATCCCGAGGGTTCCAATAAGAAAGATCGAATGACCCTCCGAAGATTGGTCGCCCAGTACATCATCTGTCATAAAGCTCTACTCAAGAGGAATTTTGATGGAACTCATCTACACTGCATCGCAGGGCTGAGATTGAGAAAATAATGCAGAAAATCCACAGCGGGGAATGCGAGCCCCACATGAATGGTCACATGCTCGCCAAGAAAATCATCCGACAGGGCTACTACTGGACCACCATGATCCAGGATTGCACCGCCAATGTTCGGAGGTGCCTCAAATGCCAACAATTCTCCAACCTTCAACATTTGCCTCCACGAGAATTATACAACATGACCTCTCCCTGATCGTTCTCCACCTGGGGTATCGACATCATAGGGAAGGTTACACCAAAGGCTTTAAATGGGCATGAGTTTATCCTGGTTACCATGGATTACTTCACCAAATGGGTCGAGGCTGAGTCATACGCAGTATTAAATGCCAAGAAAGTGGCCAAATTCCTCAAGAAAAATATCATCTGCCGATATGGGGTCCCGTACGAGCTGATATCAGATAACGGGCCGCATTTCGAAGCAGAAGTCACAGAAGTAGTCAACGAGTACGGGATTCAAAGACACAAATCTTCTCCCTACCGACCTCAGACCAATGGTACAGTTGAATTCGCCAACAAAAACCTCAACGCCATCATCAGCAAGATGACCGAAAGTTGTAGGGATTAGGCCGACCGGATCCCATACGTCCTCTGGGGCTATCGAACCTCAATCCGAACCTCTACTGGGGCTACCCCTTACCCCCTGGTCTACGACATGGAAGTAGTCCTACCTGTGGACCTGGAAATACCCTCACTACGTGTCATGCTTGGAAGCAAGGTTAGTGAAGAAGAATAGTGCCAAAGCCATCTTGATGAGCTAGCCCTCCTAGATGAAAAAAGATTAAAAGCACTTTAACACATACAGGGGTACTATCACCGAATAGCGTGATCATTCAATAAGAGAGTCAAGGACTGCGGTGTCCGGGAGGGGGATTTAGCCCTCAAGGAGATAGTAGAACCCATCTGGGACCCCAGAGGGAAATTCAAGCCCAATTGGAGCGGACCCTACATTGTGAAGAAAATATTATCCGGCGGTGCCGCCATGCTCACTGACCTAGATGGGGAGGGGATGGCTCATTCAGTCAACCTGGACCATCTCAAGAAATTCTACCCCTAGTCCGAAATCTCGACGCGCTACGACTCTTCTCATCCCCCTTCTATTCTAAAAAAAAACTCTTCATTTCCCTCTACCCAGAACTACGTGGGCCTGATCCTCTGCAAAAAAAAACTATTTTGCAAACAGATAAAAACATTTTCAAAAAACCCCAGAGGTACGTAGGCAGCTCATGCACCTCACATGAGTGTGGCCCTTTCTTTTTCATAAAATACTATTATTTTCTTACCTCCGAGAACGGCGGTTCATTATAAAAATATTTGAACAAAAGGATTATGTATGCCTTAATGATCAGTATAGATAATTCAAAATATAAAAAATCATCGAAAGGCACAGCTGGATGATCAAAAACTTGTTTATTTCACTAATAAGAAATTACAGTACGGATTATATAAGAAAAATGGAACGGATAACTCCCTTCCCCACTACCATAAAAAGCCAAATAAAATCCCCACATCTGTTACGCAAATAAAATCCCAGGAGTCCTACCCACAACTACCAGAGGAGCTTACACCTTCATCATCTACATCCTGAGGACCCCAAGTTTCCCTTGCCTGAATAGAGTGTCGTAAACACTCCATGGACCGATGAGCCTTAACCATCTTCGAAAAGACCACAACACCCCCTTCCATAGTGTTGGATAAAATAAACCATCTTTGTCCAGTCTCCACTGCCAACATCTTGTGACTACTTTCCTCCATAACCACTTCATATAGTGTTTGGGGACATGCCAAACTTTCCCGACAGACTGGGAGGGGCGGGTCGACGGATGTCGATTTTCCCACAGAGATCCAAGCAACAGACGCAGGCGCTCAGTCAAATCTTATACCGGAAAGAAATTTAGTGTCTGAGGTGGCACAACTTGTGCCCAGCCAAATTGGCGCAGAGGCCGCCAAGGGAAATAAAAAAAAGTCTTCCTGAGACCAACCATCCGCACATATGAATACTCTCCTAGATCCAGAATAGGCTGCAACTGTACCCACCAAGGCACTGACCAATATATCCCACGAGCCCCATATTCCACAATCCAATGCTCCTAGTTCTCAACATGCAAACCAACACGGATGAAGTAGCGCGAAAAGAAGTTGGGTACGGCCGACAAGGGATATTCTGGAGGAGTCGACAAGCAGAATCTTTCAGAAAACCACATGAACAGCATCACAAGGCTACCCCTCAAAAAGTCAAAACGACTTTCTCTCCAGGCATCCAGGTCATTTAGAGTCTCCGCCAATATCACCGCCGCAGGATTGCGACGGTATGACATCCATGAAGTAATGGCTGCAAGTTGGGGGTCCACTTGCACCTCCCCAGTTACCAACATTATTTTTGAAACTAGTCCCAGAGCAACGACTCCAGCATAGCCAGCATCAACTACTTCCCGCAAATGCATGAACTTCAGCACCGCCGGGAGAGATATCATTCCTCCAGCAACCAATGATCTGGCCGCCGAAGGCGAAGTATGAAGAAGTCTGGCCAATAATTCCCTAGGAGAATGGGAAAATTCGGGAAAAGCCGCAACAATGCTGGGATTTACACCCAGTACGGCGGAAAATTCCTCATAGGTAGGACAAACTTCATCCAACCCAAAGCGGAATACATGGTCTTCGGGGTACCAGAATTATACCCCCGCCATCAGCATATTCCACTCAATAGGCCGATTGCGCCACAAAGAGACCCGACGCATGTTGAAAGCATCGTAGTCGACATTATAGGAGCACATTTCTTCCAAGGCTTCGAGGTAGCTGACAACCTCAATGCCACCAGGGAGAGCTATCTTGCAAGGCTAAGAGATGGTGGGCAAGTAGGTAAGAATGCAAAGGTGTGATGAAAACACTCCACCCTTACCCCTTTTTATACTTGAAAACCCTCACAAGGGACATAATCCCTGCAAAAATCGGAGGGAATCCTACCCCACAAGGTACCAAAGGCTGAAGAGGGTACCATTCAAAGCTTTGAATTGATGGGACTGGACTGAACTGCCGATAGGCAGGTCAGGGTGCTTGCCGATCGGCAACCCTCCCATTTTTAGAAATTCCCCTTTTTTTCTCTTTCGTCAAATCAGAAAACTCAATAAAAATAAATTAATATTCTCAACAGAATTTCAAAATCCCTTTAATTTCCCTTTTTAATCAAAAACCTTCCTTAAAAAAATCCAAAAATATTCCTTTTTACGGTCTAAGCAGCAAAGTAAAAAGCGCATGTGCATGCATTCATTCACCATTAAATAAAAGATAATAAAAAAACTCCACTGCATTGCATATATCTATTTTCTGTGTTACATCATTTTGCAGGAAATGGAAAGAAAAAGCAAAAACAACGGGGCTCAGCATGAACCTACTCTCTCTCTCTCTCTCTCTCTCTCTCTCTCTCTCAGGAGCTTCCACCCCAGCGGCGTGCTCTCTTCCCCGTACGGCGAGACGACGCACCGCCACTACCCGAGCCAGAGTCCTCTCCGAACGAAGCAGATGGAACCAAGAAAGAAGGAACGGGAACCGCATCCCGAATATGGGCAGTCGCCAAAGATATCCAGTCTTTAATGTCCCTGAGCCAAGTGGTCGACACCCGGACTTGCTAATAGAAAAGGTGAAATCAGTATCAAAGAAGAAATAACCAAAATAGAAAAGAAAGAAAGAGAAGAATAGAAAGGTATACCGCAGGTCGAAGGACCTCCTCTGTCAAACCCAACTCCTCCGAATCCATCGTATGAGCACGGTGCAGCATAGGCACCATCCCTCCATCAGCCCGTCGAATGTTGTATGAAGGGGTATGCAGCCGTACAAAAGGGACCTCCGAGGTCACCGCCGTCGCAGATGCCGACGGACCACCACCGCTGTGGGAAGATCCCACCACCCAACTCGAACCCACCGGAGGGAAGGGCAGTGCATCATATATGCTGGGCGCCATCAACCAGCTCGTCACAAAATCCATATAGTCATACGGTGCAACCGTATCGGTGTATAGCAAGTAGGACTCACCGATCATCGTTGCGATCCTCTCATCCTCCAACATCAGTCGCTCCACCTCATAGACGTAGGAGGCTGCGCGGGTGACACCACCACCTCCTCCTCAGCAATCTATCGAACCACCCTCTCCCCGAGGTACCAGGAATGGCCGAACTCATGAGCCATCAAACTCCTCATCCGTGCGTTCACCCCGTTCTCCCCTGCATCCTGAATGGATGTTCCCCTACGGGTAAAAGGTCACCTGAAAATCTCCGAGCGAGAATAAATCAATACAAGATCAGAAGGAGCAAAAACCAAGATTAAAATGGAAAGAGTCTTACCCTAACACTGGTCAGGTCATTCAAGACATGGCGCACCGCCTCCAGGGAAAGATATCCCTTCAACTGTCGATTGGCCTTACGCCATCGATATAATCGATAGAATTCCCCAATAGTGTCATCTTTCAAAGCAATCAGCGGGGTATTGCACCCAATCACCTCATAGAACCACGTCTGAATTCGCAAGCAAAAAGAGACGCATAAGGAAAATGCGAATGCATGAAAGGAAAATGCGAGTGCATGAAAGGAAAATGCGAATGCATGAAAAAAATGCACAAACTGAAGAATACCTTAAGAAGGTACGTGGCCTCAGTAAAGGTCTGTCGGCAGCACCAGCTGAATACATCCAGAGAAAAGTAAAGGGTCGTCAAGGTCAGACTCCCCCAATCATAGAAAGGGATGTTCGAAAACATCCTCAAGTACGACAGAAACCATAAATGAACGATGTCGCCGCTCGACGCCACCATAAAACCTCCCAATACAAGTAAAATGAATAATCGGTCCGTCTTCCTCACTTGCAGCCCGTCCTCCACATCAATCACCCTGCTCAGCAGAACATCCTTCAACAGGGACATCCGGATTGAATCCCCAGAAAATATCCTCCCTACATCACCAAGTGACGCACGCACTGCCTCCGATCTTACCCGCAAAGAGCGATCCACCTCTATCTTCTCGCCATCAGAATCCAGCCCCAGCAGTTGCTGCACATCTATGGGAGTCATCGTCATCTCCCTGAATCCAAAATGAAAGGTGTGGGTAGTGTCCCACCACCTCTCTCCCAAAGCGCACAGGATCGCTGTCGAACGAGGCATCTTATCCAGCGCAGATGCCAATCGCCCAAAACCCGTTGATGATACCATCCAACACACCACAGGTGGGAGATGCTCCCAGACATCCTTGAGCCCCGTTGTCCCACGGGGATGCATGTTCTTCAAAAAAATATCAGACTGGCAAAAAGAAAAGTCTCATCAAAAGGTCAAGAAAGAAAGAAAAATCACCAAAAAGAGAAGAATGCCAAAGGCCGGGTTACTTACATAACCACTGGGACTCACTCTCGAAGAGCGATGACGCAATGGATCCCGCAGCAAGGTCCGCTCATCCGCAACAGGCTTAAACGCATCAAAGGAGTTCTCACTCCCCAAAGCAAGAAGCGCCCTAGCCCTCCACTCCACATTCTCCTAATCATCAACAGTCAACCACTCTCGGTGGATTGTAGTGCTCACAAAAGTGGCCATTTCTTGAAGATCGGAATGATAGAATGATTTGCAGAAGAAACGCAAAGAGAGAGAGAAAACAAAAGAAGCTGTGAAAAAATGAGGGGATTCTCCCCCTTTATATAGGATGCCAAGTGTCATGCCGATCGGCTCCTCCCCCTACCATACCGATCATCACTGACCCCTTGCCTTCTCGAGGTAGCCCAAAAGTATGTGCCACTGCCGAATGGCACCCTTCATACTATGCTGAACGACACCCCCCTTAAATTTCGTACAGAAATTATTAGAAAATACCAGAAAGCCTCGAAAACCCCCCAAAAAATTCCTAAAAATCCGAGGAGGGATTTAAAGCCTTTTCACCAAGAAAACTTCTGTTCCCTCGAGCGGAACCCCTCTTTCCCAGCAAAATCCTTAAAAAAACCAAGTGAAAACTCCTCCCAGCAAAGCTCCGGAGGATCTCTAAGGGTCACCTGATCACTTCCCTAGCGGAATTCTCTTATAGCACCCAAAATAGGTTATTCCCCCCTGCGAGGTCTCCAAAAAGCTTCCCCAGCTATCAGCTCCCCAGCTCAGATCAAAATCACAAAACTCTTTCTCCAGCAGAATCAAAATTAAATCTTTATCCACTCTTGGGTCATAATTGGCTCCAGTCTTGGATCATCACCTGAGTTAGGTCAAAATTGACCTCGATCCTCGGTTGTCACCACTCTTGGGTCAGAATTGGCCCCAATCTTGGATCGTCACCTAAGTTAGGTTAGAATTGACCTCGGTCCTCGGTCGTCACCACTCTTGGGTCAGAATTGGCCATGGTCTTGGATCGTCACCTGAGTTAGGTCAGAATTGACCTCTGTCCTCGATCGTCACCACTCTTGGGTCAGAATTGACCCCGGTCTTGGATCGTCACCTGAGTTAGGTCAGAATTGACCTCGATCCTAGGTCATTACCACTCTTGGGTCAGAATTGTCCTCGGTATTGGATCGTCACCTAATTTAGGTTAGAATTGACCTCGATCGTCACCACTGTTGGGTCAAAATTGGCCCCGGTCTTGGATCATCACCTGAGTTAGGTCAGAATTGACCTCGGTCCTCACTCTTGGGTCAGAATTGTCCCCGGTCTTGGATCGTCACCTTAGTTAGGTCAGAATTGACCTCGGTCCTCGGCCGTCACCACTCTTGGGTCAGAATTGGCCCCGGTCTTGGATCGTCACCTGAGTTAGGTCAGAATTGACCTCGATCCTTGGTCGTCACCACTCTTGGGTTAGAATTGGTCCCGACCTTGGATCATCACCTGAGTTAGGTCAGAATTTACCTCGGTTATTAAATCTTCACCCTAAGCCCACAGAATTGGCTTTGACTCGCATAATCGGTCACCCTCATCACTTAAGGCCGCAGATTTGGCTTTGACCCGCAGAATTGGTCACCCCCCCCCCCCCCAACACCACTTCAGGTCCTCAGAATCGACCTAAACCTCCGATCGTCATTCATCCCCAGCACACTCCTTAGGTCCGCAGAATAAGCCTCGACTCTCGGAATCGATCATACTCCCTCAAAGGCATCATGTGGTGTTTATTCGACAGTCGTCATTTGTTCCAAACTCACCCGTCGAGTGGCTCTGTAACCACCCCATTCTGTTACCCCCTAACTCTCCTTAGGTTCCTAGTACCTCCCTCCATCACTACAAACCTAAGTCATGTCCCGAGTACCGACCTAGAAAGCATCGGGCACTCCCCGGCTCAATTTGACCCAAAAGTCAAAGTCTTCATCTTGATCGAGACTGAATAAATCTTCAAAGGGCACTGAATACCCTTTCCTACAAACGACCCCCTGCGCGATTCTGACTTACCATGCAGACGAACGATCCGTTTGCGTCCGAAACTTGACCTAGAGGCCACTAGGTGCTCTTGGGTCTGTTTGACCTATGTCAACTCTTCAGCTCGACCGAGGCTGAACGAACCTTCAAAGGGCATCGAATACCCTTTCCAACGGACTACCCCGTGCGTGATTCTAACTTACCATGCGAATGAACAATCCGTTTGCGTCCAAAACTTTACCCAGAGCCCACCGGGCGCTCCCGGACTCTGTTTGACCTATGTCAACTCTTCATCTCGATTTAGTCTGAATGAATCTTCAAAGGGCACCGAATAACCTTTCCAATGGTCCATCCCATGCGCGATTCTGACTTACCACGCGGACGAACGATCCGTTTGCGTCCGAACGATCCCCCGTCCAATGGACCGATAAATGCTTCCGAGCCATATTAGACGCAAAGTCATCTCCTGAACCCGGGAGTAGTCGAAAGTACTTTCAAAGTTCTCTTAATTACCTTTATAACGGTATGCCCCGTTCACGATTCTGACCAACGGTTTGCCCTTGGCGGCCGATTTTCCGAAAAAACCTGAAGCGCACTGCCAAATGGAAGGTTCCAGACCCTGCCTATCGGCAGGTGCCGATAGGCAGGAACGGGTCTATGCCGATCGGCACTTACCTGGGCCTAAAAAAAGAGGCCTTCACCTCATTTTCAAGGAGAGCCCAGATCTGATAGAAATCTCTCTCAACGCATCCCAAAAACCTCTCCCGAAGGCAACGTGATTTCAACTTCCAAATCCCCTTTTTTCTTCCGCTTTTCATCACCCTTTTCATCAAAATTGGTGAATTAGCCACTCTCCATCATCATCCAAGTGAAAGGGCTTCTCTCCAACATTCAAGATCAAGCTCAAGATTTTCAAGAAGGTCTAACTTTCTCAAACTCTCTCGTAAATTTTCTTAAATTCCCACTAACTTGTTTTCTTACTTAGCACTTTTATTATCTCTTCTCACACATCCTAATATACTTTTTAGTTATTATTATTCCTATTTTCATATAAATAAAACCCAAAAAAAAGAAAGAAAAAGAGGGTTTGCTCATAAATTCCAAATAGGGATTCTCATCCTTTTCGCACACTTTCTTCACAACTAAAACACTTCTTCTACACACACACACACACACTTACAAATAAGATATCCCTCATTTGGATTTATGGGATAAACCCCACCCCCCATTTTGTATGCGAACTACGTGAACTTTGATGCCTTTATAGGCTACGTAGGCGTCTCGGGGTAAAACCCGAGACTCGAGTCCTTTTTACCCACTTTTTCTCTCATCTTCCTATTTGTTCTAAATCTAATCTTCCTATATTCTATATACTTTCCCTTAGTAATGTATTGCTCCATATGCGTTATCATTCCATTATAACGGTCAACATAGGGGTAATCGCGTAAATCTTATTTTTCTAATATTATTCTTATATCTTCCTATGGATGACTCGCTTTATCTTTTCCATGATACAAGTCGAGGATTCCTACCTCCATTCTATATATACACACATGCACACATATCACAGGGGAAACAAAAGGAAAATAACAAATATTCATGAGAGACCGAAAGGGCGGAATGGGTGCCTAACACCTTCCCATTTCGTAACTAAGCCTTCGAACCCTTCTCGAATCATCTTGGTTTCGCACGCATCAGTATGTCTTTGGATGCCATCCTTCAAGGTGGCTTCCCCTTTTTCTTTTGTCTGTTTTGAGTAAAATAGACTGGCGACTCTGAATCTCTCTACATTTTTACACCACATCTCAAACGACGTCGGTCGAAGCGCTTTCGAGAGGGACGCGCGGGACCCGAAGGATCCTATTCTCCACGCGCCCGCGCCGCAAGGCGAGAATCGGGGATGGCCACAAGGTGAAATGGCCCAAGGGTAAGAAAATTGAGGGCAAATTTGTGGAGATGATAAAGACATATGGATACAAAGGTTCATATTTGTCGAAGGAATGGTTGAAAAAGACTGCATTTATTCAGTCATTTTCCCCAACGTCACTTATTTACATATCAAACCAGAAGAAAATGCCTAAAATATTCCAAATCGATGATGTGACCGCACCACCAATTGCGGATCACTGTTATTATTATTTTATTTGATCTATCTTTATGCATGTATTTTCAGATTAGGATTCTTTTATTTATATTTAGGTCTTTTATACTTTCACATGTCTAATATGTAGGTTTTTAGACTTTAGTGCTTGTCACCTATTTTTATTGACTTGAGTACCTCATTCATTATTGGTTAATTAGACTTAACAGTCATGTGCAATGCATGTGGCCTTTTTATTGACTTTACTACCTCTCATGCCCATTTGTTCATGAAGGTATGAACTGGACCAGGGTGCAAAAGATCAGTGAGCACTTCATAAAGTCCTACACCAACGAGCAAGGTGAGAACTAGTTCACAAGTAAATTGTAATCGGAATATATATTGCATATATTATAAAGGCACAATTTCCCCCCCAAAAAGTTTTTATAAGGTTTTCATTTATAGAGTCTTTTCATTTTTACCATGCTTAAACAAACGGTGAAACTAAGCCTCTAAGTCAAATTTACCTTTCATCCTTATCTATTATCTAAATTATAAGATAATTACTAAAACTCCTCATCACAACTCTCAAACAGTCTCGCTATCAAAACCACGATCACATAGCCCAACACCGACCTATCTACCACAAGTTTACATCACGTGATTAACATAGAACTGAAATCGATCGCACATTAAGAGAGTCTATAAATACATGTATATGTACATACAAGCATATCACAACATTAACACAACATTAAGATTCCTGATTTACAGACATTTATATCTTAACTTTGCATCGACGCCTAACCTCATATATTAAGACAAAGTAGATATTTTAAACTCATTAGTCATAACAAAATACCAAATCAATGACAAATAATATATATTTGAATACAAAAATGCCTCTACTACTAGTTTACATCAAATGGTTTAACAAAGATTAAACGGTCGCACATTCCAAAAACCCTACAGGTACAATGTGTATGCACGTATTAACATTAAGAAATATCACAACATTAAGATTTCTCATTTACATAGTAAAATGTTGAACAACTAGCATCGGCTCTCAAGCTCATCTTAAGCTAATGAATATAACTTAAACTCATCAATCACAACATTGAGTCAATGACAAACAGACCAAAAAGTAAATTGACAAAAAATAACTCAAACCTCTACCGTTAGTTTATATCATATAACTTAACAAATAACATAAATATGATCATTTATTCCAACATCAAGTAAGAAGATAAACTAATTTATAAAATAAAGTGAACAAATTTGTGGGTGATACCTATAAACTAATTTATAAAATGGAGGTGGTGACACTAATGTTTGAGCCTTTGGTTTTGAGAAGTATCATTCAAGACCCAATTAGAAAATCGTCGAGTGCAGTAGTATTCATATATGGGTCTTATAGTGTGGTAATCACACTTAGATCCGTGCTCGTGGTTAAAGTAAAAACAATATTAGAGCATGAAAACCTAAGATAAAAGTAAAACATTGTGAAAAGAGGCATAAACACCTCACATAGTTGCAAAGAAAGTTGTGGACACAACCTGAGTAGTCATGTGACTCACGGGTTTGAGATTTGATCAAAATTTGGAAATTTTAAGTGTTAAAACTTGAAAATTGGACTTTGTGGACAAAAATGCAAAATAACAATCAAACATTACGGAAAGAGGCAAACACACCTCATACATCACTAGAGTACCTTGTACAAACAACTCGTGTAGTTATGAGACTCATAGATTCATATGTAGTTCTAAATTTTAAACTTCTAAGTATAAAACTTTAGAGTTGGGGTTGGAGCGTGGAAACGCAAGATAAAAACATAATGACCCGAAAAGATGGACGCACACCTCGCAAGGTACTAATGTAAGATTATTGTTTGGTTATGCGGGACGTGTGAGATTTTTACTATATTTTTTTATAAACTCGAACATGAGTCTGTTGAACCTTTATGTTGATGGACTTAATTCTTTTATCTTATTTATGTTGAATCGGTGGAAGGGATTTATTGTTGATTTAGCTGTGGCTTTTGTTGTTGTTGAGTTTATTTTAATGTTAAAACATGTTGGATTTCAAGAATAAACAAAGAAAACTCTGTCAACATTTTTTGAAATTAATCTGTGTTAAAATTGATTAAGTCGAATGGACACGCATTTGAAAATTGGGTATTGGTGGACGAAAAAGTAAAACAACTAATAAACATACCAGAAGGAAAATACACATGCATTTTCTGCCCAATTTTTTTGAAAATTATTTGCAATTATATGTGTTATATAAACAATCTTTTTGACTTAAATTATACACTATTTAATACTTTGGAAAAATAGGAATTTATATGTTGTGTTTTACATTGCAATAGAGATTTATATATGATGTTTTAAACTTATGTAGGGGGAACTACTTAAAGGCAATGCCTAAAATTATGTAGGGGCAACTACTTTAAGGCATGTGAAAGGTGTATCGCATCAGACATGATGATAGTGAACGTAAGCGTGAAGAGGACTTCGACGCATTGTTGCCTAAAATTATGAAGCTATTATTACTACGGAGGAACGTTTAATTTTGATAGACAAATTTAATTTGGTTGATGTGTTAGCTCGATTTGATTTCATGTAGTTTTGTTTTATGTGTGACAAAAATGTTGGTGAAAGTCTTGTTGTATTTCTTGGCTAACTGTTATAATCTATAATGTATCAATTGTAACATTGAATGTGGAATAAATGATTACATGAATTTTGATTTGTGTTTAGATTTACTTGTCAACTATGAAATTAATAGTGGCTATTAATTTTTTTATTATATGTTTAATTTATGATCGTTTATATTAAACCCTCACGTGATAATTTTTTTTACATGACCTATTTAAAATTTTGAAAACTGTTTATCATGACGCTTTTTAAATAAAAAATGACATTTTATAAAGTATATTATGACAATTTTTGTTACAGATGTGACAATTTTGAAAAAAAAAATTCAGATATCACCATTACTTAATATGACACTTTTTATAGGTATCAATTATGACACTTAAACTTATGACGCTTTTCATTGAAAAATAAAGTGTCATAATATGCATTTTATGACACTTAAAAAACGCCATAAAAAGGATTTTTTTTCTTGTAGTGACCCCATAAATTCTAATTAGGTGACTCTTGAGTAATTATAGGTGACTCTTGGGTAATCACAGATTATAAGGCCCATACTTATTTTAAATG
Source organism: Sambucus nigra (assembly GCA_949130495.1). Lineage (NCBI taxonomy): Eukaryota > Viridiplantae > Streptophyta > Magnoliopsida > Dipsacales > Adoxaceae > Sambucus > Sambucus nigra. The sequence goes on along the minus strand of OX422217.1, from coordinate 306,524,910 downwards.
TTTTATCGCACTCTACTAATTAGATCACTTAATTAATTCAATCAAAATAAAAACATAAATACAATTACAACTTAATATATAGATTCACACTAAAATATTAAAAATATTCAAACTATGGTTAATAATCGTGAAACTAGCTCCTTTAGTTATTCTTCAACAATTTCTAAAGTATATCGTCCACTCATATCATGGAATGAATATTTGTCAACGTTAATTATTGAGTTAACATACAATCAGATGTTACTAACATTCATCAATAGATTTAATTTTGATATTTGATATCATCCCAAAGTACGAATGCCAGCAGGAGATCAACCTAAAAACAACCCTTGTGGGTGGTGTAAAAACCCACATATGCTGTGTCTGCGTATATTATGGATAGTCTAAAAGTTTATATTTAAACATTGCTAGGTTAAAAAATAACAAATATATAATTGGACTAGTTGGTTTTTTGTGGAACGCGCTGTTAAAACGGAACATGTTATTCTGCGTAAGAGAAAAAATATATATAAAGTCTAATGCGGAACATCTTGTTCTGCCTACGCTTTATAACATATTTTTCTATTTCTATTTTGACCCCCAGAATATTTGCAACGATTATATAATTATAACAAATATATTTGATTTATCCAACGGCCCTTTATTTATTTATTCTTTATAAATAGCAGGTTCAATCTAAGACAAATCATACCCTTAATATTTTTATTCAAAACACTCTCTCATATCTTTGTTTTAATTATTACCAAATATTTTTTTTTAGCTGGAACATATATTACATAATAACTTAAGACTTTGGAGAGGAAAAATAAATTTCGGACAACCCCTTAAGCGGAACATGATGTTCCGCCCAAAGATGCCATTCACCAAGCAAATCGACGTTGTTTTGAGGCATGTATGGTATATATACGATTTAACTCATAGCAATTTTGTCACTTTGACAAAACTATATTATATAGTGTACATAAGGGTTGCTCCAACTACTCCCCCGAAATTGAGGCTTGAAAATTGAATAGAGGAACCATTTGACTTGTATTATTATCGTTCAATTCAATGTATCATAAGTCCCGCATTACGGCGATAAAAGAGATTATAGCAGAGGCAGTTTATCTTAATGATATTCAAAGTCATCAACGAAACAATAGTAAATCAAAGTCAACAAAAGAGGGAGGTTGCATATGCTTCCTACCGTTAAAACACCTGCCGTCTTGTCAATGCTAGTGAACGGTGACCACGACTACGAGCTGATCTTTATTTTAGTTAATTAATACTGTGACAATGAAGGTACAACAGTTACAGAAAATGAAATCTTAGGCACGGTCCCGATCGAATTCGTTAATGAATATTTTGGTCAATGAAGGTACAGCAGTTCAGTCTACTTTCTTTATATATATATATATATATATATATATATATATATATAAAAGAGTGTTGGACTTGATCACATTAATTCATATATATATAAAAGAGTGTTGGACTTGATCACATTAATTTATATATATATATATATATAAAATAAAGGAGGAGGGGTTTTTTGTCTCCCCCAACTAACGGTTGAGATTAAATTTGATGAGTTTAGTGTTTATCAACTCACGGTTGAGATCGAATGATGAGGGTTTGATGGGCTTGAATCTGATGGTTGTACATTCAAGTTGAGGAGCACCACCGGAGCACAACAGTTATTCACGAAAATTAGCACAAGGCTCGAGATGACCTATCTCTGTCACTTTATCTTTGTCCAATACCACAATGCTTAATCAAATCGAGAGAATCCCACTTTTAAACCATTATGTCACTTTGATAACATATCTCTCTCATCTTATCAATGGCGTCTATCCGGAATCAACTCCATGTATTTCTTATATTCATTTTTGTTTTTTGGGCTTTGATATTTATTATTTATAATTAGCGTTTGATCTTCTTGCTAGTAGGCACGACGAGCACGACAGGTGTTGTGGCTGGAGGGGACGGTATGGTCATCCACGTCGGTATTTCTCCCGGTAACTTTTATGGAGGAGAAGGGGTTGACAGGGGGGATATGAGGGCAGTTAGGGAGGCGGAGGTTAGTTTGGAGGATCTAGGCAGCGTTGGGGCAGATCGGGGGAACTCCATTTAGTTTGGAGGAACATCAGATCCATCCCACAATTTGTCCGCGATCTCTTCACGTGATTTATGTAAAGGATCCTAGGTCTCAAGTTCCATCTTTTTTGTTATATTCATCTACGTTTTACTTACCGACGAGGAGTAGCTAGACCGGGTACGAGACGTATGGGTTTGTTTATGCACCAGGTACCAGATTTGAGATCCTCACACTTGCTATAAAGATTTGAGATTTAAATTTTTTTTGTTTCTGTATTTCATTTTTTTGCTTGGTTTCTTGCTGGGTATTTCATCGATCCTCACACTTACTGTAAAGAGCTCGAGGCACCCTTTTGGGGTCGTGACTGATTTGGTAAGGCACTGATCTCTTAGATAATTTTATTCCCAAATTTTTTTTCTTTTTCTTTTTGCCTCCGTGTTTTCTCAACAAACGATCTACACTTTTTTCCAATATGTTATTTGGTTCATAAGGATGGTTGTAATTACTGAATCGGAAGCTCCTTTACTACTCTTATTGAGCCGAAGATTGTAGTCGTGTTTGAAGATTCTTGGAAGGTTTGGAAAATTTTGCCTTCTTGCCTGAAAAAGAGAGCGAATGAGGATAATAAACTGTATGTATGAATTTTATTTATGTCAGGGGGCTATTGGATGATTCTTTGCCTCTAGAGAGTTTTTAATCTTAACTTTATTAATTTTTTATGAATGTCCGTTAACGTAATAGATTCGTTTATTTTGATTTGAATCACTTTGTTGGTTTTTTTGCAAATATGAATTGAGTTGTTGGTTTTGGCAATATGGGTTAGCAGGTGCTGGAGATATGGGTTAGTTTTTTATTACTTGCTTTGTTTCAAGCTTTGTTCTGGTACCACTGATAACTGGATTAACATTTCTCAAAGAAGGTATTGTGTAGGTATGATATTTCATTGATAACTGGAACAACATTTTCTAGCAAACTTTGGTTCAAAGTTTTGTTTACCTCTCTTTAATTTCACACACTTCACCCCTCATTTTAATATGCATTCCTCAATAAATGAGATTCTTTATTTTTTTTGAATGGAAAGTTTGTTAACAACGTAATTATAGTTGGTAGCTTTAATTTTTTTTCTCCAGTGGTTTCGTTCAAGAATAAAGGAATAAAAAGGAGTCTAGGTTCACGATGGTAGTCAAAAATAAAGGAAGGATTTCGCTACCGGACCACCCACTGGTGGTCAATGGCTGCAGTCACCATGGTTTGAAATTTTTCTTTGGAGTTTGATTTTTCTTTTTTTGTTTTACTTCAGATTCAGACCTCAATGTGTTATAAATAATATATTGTTCTACTTAAACCCTCGATTTATGTTTCTTCTACATTTTTTTGTATATCTAGAATGGATTTGACAATTTTATCCGGTATGAACAGGACGCGATAATTTTATTAGGCACGAACACGACGCGACACGACACAACATCCTATTATTGTTTGCAAACACGAATATGACCCTTTAGTTTTTTTTTGCAAATAACAACATTTTACTCTATTTTTAGTTTTCACTTATTTGGTTAATTTACTTATTTTTTACTTTAAAATATTTGCATTGCGAGGTCTTTCCACTTTAACCATTTTCCTTCCGGCTTTAGTTCTTTAAAAAAAATGGTGCGAACTTTGAATTCGACAAAGGCTCTATCAATTAAGAACTAAATTTATAGCTGTAGTGTTTCGACAAGTCACCTCCTAAATGGGACCTAAGAAACCACATCTAAGGGTTTAATGGTTCTACACCCTAGGTACATTGGTAAATAATTTTTTAAATTAATAACTTTATAAAAGGTCTTGATGAAAAAGCTCTAGATGAAAGGTTACTAACAGGTCATCTATTAAAGAACTAAAGGTATAAAATCTCTAAAATCAATAAAAGTACTAAAAGCTAAAGCTCCTAATAAATCCTATGCTAGACATGAATCCTAGAAGATCTTATAATAGGTACCTTATAATATAAAAAACACAGTTGGCTTAATAATGTACCATCTCTAAACGAAATTTGATGGCTGGACCTATAGCTAATGGGATATCTAATGGTTAAAGAAAAGAAACAGTAGATGTTCAACAATAGATGTTCCTTATCCACATAAAATGTTTCGTGTGAAGCCTTTATGAAGGGGTTGGTAGTACTACCCATCACTGTTCGTAGTCTGATATATGTAAACTTATATAAAAAGAACAAGGCACAAAGCTAAAATTATTGTTGGGTACAAGTTTCAGTGCTAAAAACCAACATGCTATTGGAATGACAAATCTCTTGAAGCATGTAAGATTTTTTTTAAATTGGCAATTTGATTTACAATTGGGAAAATAGTTTACAAATAGTTTACTTAATAAAATTTGTAAGTCAATTTTGAGTTGAAACTGTTGTTAACAATTTATAGCATAGATTGACTATTATGCGAATTATGGGGTCAAGATCTTTTATGTCAATTTTTTGTCACTTTTGGTCAATTTTGAGTATTATATAAAAGTTATAAGTAAATTTCATAAATATTAAGCAATAAAATAAAAAAAATATTAAAATCTTTTTTAGTACTTACAAATAATTTGAATGTGTCATGGTTTACCATGTTAGTCTATATCAAAAGCTGAAACAATGACAACTCTATTTGCGTGAGTAAAAGTTTTGACATTGAATTGATACATTTATGGGATAAAATTATCAATTACTCTTTAACAATTAAAACTTTTGGATTCATTTGGTGACTTTTGTGTCGTGTTATCATGTTATGTCTAAAATTAATATTTTGTTTTCTTCCTCGATTGTAATACTTTTGTAGTTTGGGTAACTAATTAACTTAAGGTGTGAAATTTTAAGTCTTTCTTAAAGTGACATTAATGTTCATATGTAGTATTACAAAGGTGTGAGATGAATAATACCATACGCGGCATTACAAAGTTTTTTAACAGAAAAAATATCAGGGGAGCAAATTTATCACCGTGCCATCGGCATGGGTACACCCTAGTATATATATATATAGAGAGAGAGACAGAGAGAGAATACTGTTCTTGTGCAAATCGGACATGTAACATCTGATGGTGAGGCAGAAAAAAAAAAGAGTGTGTCTATAATCTAGCCGATAATTTCTAGGGTCGCCGCCAGGTGACACATGTCTGGTCCGCACTCTTAAAATGCGGACCGATCCACACAAGAGCAGGACCCTTCAGTCGTGAAAATGTGCGGAGCGGATATGTGTCTATAATCTAGCCCTTAAGGGACATGTTATCAGGACCCTTCCTTAATTAGCTGTCCAAAATAAAATTGAACATGTGCTTTACTCGTGAAAATGTAATTTTTAATAGAATGAAAAAGATGTTCGGTCTTGCATTTTTTTCAAATCCCGAATAGTTTTAGTAAGGTTCCACTCTGCTCAGGGCAGACCAACCGTGAAGTGAGTCATGAAGCATGGAACTCTGCATATGCCATAAAGTTGATTCACTATTTGAGATGAAAGTCATGTATGCCTATGTTCTATAAATTGAGTTTTCCGATTGATTTATGCCAATTAGTTTTCAATTGATGAGCCTGGGACTATTTGGTAGTTATGGTCCTAACCTAAATTTAAATGTCTAAATTATTAAAATTAGGTTTCTTGATTTGAAAATTGAGAAAAAATTGGAGGTGGGAAAATAGAATATTTAGTTCTAAACACGTCAGGGGTCAAATCAAAATAAATATTAATGGGGATTTTAACTGTGATAAATGTCCATTGGTGTTTAGGGATTATATCTTATATTTATTCATGAAAGGGTTTACTTTAATTATGGAATTAGTACAAAAATTTAAATTTTAAAATCACATATGAATATTAAGAGATGCACGTAGGCCAAATATAACAGACAAAATAGTTATGATAATATTGGGTACGTGGGTACGTGTGTGTGTCTGTTTGTGTGAAATAATATGAATTGCACCTCCCTAAACAACAAAATTATTGTGTATTTCATATTAGCAGACTTGAAAGAGAAATTAGGGTTGTCTACTTGTTCCTCCAAAGGCCTAATAGTTATTTTACCAGTTTTGTCAACAAAGCGTCAGGGAGGAGGTATAACGTACTATATACTATTAGGCCCAATTTGATTGCGCAAATTGTTTGATTATGTAAATTAGTTCATTGTGAATTAGGAAATTGTAAATGAGTGAATTTGAAATGAGTTAAATCCAGTTTTACACAATGTTTAGTAATTTGAAATTGATGTTAAGGTTCTACGAAAAAAAGATAAAAAAAAATTGAGAGAGCGGGGGGAGAGAAAGAGAGAGGGAGAGGGGGAGGGGAGGGGGAGAGGGAGATGGGACATGCACTTTATGTTACTCCTATTTCAAATGGATTTATTTCACGTTTTTTTGAGAAATGATCAAATTTTTAATTTTGCACATGAGCTGAAATGGGGTAATTAATAAATCCTTTCATTAATGAAACCAAACACAATTAATGGGTCAATTTGTAAATGGATAATGATCCAATTTAAAATTTCGGGACAACCAAATGGGCGCTTAAGGAATCTCTATGGTAATTGTAATTGAGATCCACAAAATTTACGCTAACTGGTCCCGTGTTGAAGTCTCGCACAGAGAATTGAGGGAATAGAAACCCGGATAACAATGGAATAGAAGCTGTCCTTTTGGGAAAATCTAAAATGTTACCTATGAGGGGAGTCTATATTGAATATAATTTGAGCTATTTGTATGGGAAACAGTTATAAAATAAATAAATAAAGAAATAAAATAGTTGAAACAAAGATTATTTTACAAGCTCATAATTTATTAACAAATGTCATTATAAGATTGCTTTGTCATTTTGCCTTGATAGGAAGAAAATATAAGGTGAATTCATAGACTTAATTACCAAGACCAATGTGAATGACCTTAATGCACAACTGATTTTATAGTTAAAACAAGTCTAAATTCATTTCATAGAGAGGTGAGCTTCATTAGATAGTCTTGCGAGTTTTAAGAGAGAGATTTCCTTAAGCTCCTCTGACAAAGTTATATTGATTTTCATAACAACTAACAACCTATATCCCTGTTATATAAAGAACAGAGAGAAGGATGGATGGTAAATATTAAAGTGATAAGAATGATGATGTGATGTTGTTGCCTAGTTTTTGACTTCATCTGAAAGATGAGGAGGCTTTCCCAATTCATTCATGAATAAGAATTCAAGGGCGCGAAGTGAGCGTTTCTAGCAGTTTCGCCTGCTTCTTATTATGGCGGTTGTATTGGCATGGCGAAAATGAACGAAAAGTGATACGAACGTGCTATTTTCCCTTCCTACTGGCGCGGACTAATTACTACAAGTAACTAGTTGAAAATCCACGCAATTCGCGAGTTATAAGTTAGCATCGAAAAAACAGTCGGGAATTGAAAAATGTAAAATATGCTAAACGAAAATAGGAAATCGATTAAGACCCTCATTTATCATCTAAAATTCAATAGTTATTAAAAAGCTTTAAAATTACAAGTAAATCATATAGTGACATTTGGTAGAAATATATGATGAACATGTCTTCAGTAAGAAACTAAAAAATATTGAAAAGGGTATAGGGTTGTAAGTACAAATAAATAGATCATCAATTTACAAAAGGGGCTTATACCAAAAAGTTCTTCAAACATTTTTTTAATACACATTTAGTCCAAACCTTTTACTTTGTTCCAAAAAGCCGCTTACCACATAAAAAACATTAAAAAAAGAGGTGCTCTAGCAGTGGGGGGTGGGGTGGGGTGGGGGTGAGTGCTGCTAGGGCGGGCCTTTGAAAATAAAAAAATATTAGTTAAATGCGTGTTTGAGAGAATTTTCCGAACAAAATAAAAAGGTTGGACGAAATATGTATTAACAAATATTTAAGGGATTTTTTGATATTTGATCTTTTACTCAATTATAATAAGGAATCTAACCTGACCATTCATGTTTACAATTAAAAAACAATAATTTACATCCACAATAACAAAAATTTAATAAAAAAATCGGTATAACAATATTAATAATACAAAGCAAGAACCTATGTCTTAGTGTGTATCCTCAAACCCACTTCCAAATCACAAAACCCCAATAAAATACACTTATATGGTATCACCAACCTCACCCACCAATTAAATTTCGCAAATAGTCTATCTCACCTTTCCAAAACCCATTCAAAAATCCAATCTCACTCAAACCCCAGCAAAAACCCAAGAACTATAATTTAAGAAAAACTAACCAAATACAAATAGATTAGCTCACAAAAGTTAATTTTTTCCTTACAAATCTTGGAGCTTTATTGTTTGTAAATTTTGATAATTAAAGCGAAAAACCCTCAAGTTTTACACACCAAAATTGATCTATAATACTAATAGAGGAACAAAGAGAAACAACATAGTTATAAACAAAATCTATTTAGAAAAATCTTTCTTTTAATTTATTTTTATTTTTTTGATAGAATAGACTTTTATTGCATTTTATGTTTTAGTATTATTGACAAAAAATACAAAACTATTACGCTAATAGCAGGTATAGAGGTGATGTCAAGTTCATTGGCAGATAGAGGTTTCCATATCGAGGCACGATGTTCGGTAGAAAAACCTCAAGCCATTGTTGTGAGGGCGTTTAGCGTTGGGAAAGACGATAATGGGCATGACGTGGCGGAGGTTGAAAAACTTGTGCATGAATTTCTGGTCAGTAAAGCGCGCACAACAATAGGTGTTATTGTGAAAATGAGTGGGTTATGGACAAAACGAAGCCACATAGGTGGGTGTGGAAGTGGCTTCAGGATCAGTGAATATGTTTGAGGAAGGGTATGAGGCGATGGCTACGGTTACTTCGAAAGCCACTAGATACGCTTGCTCCAACCTTGCTTTCACCATAGAAGAAAGAAACCAACTCCGCAAAGTCTCGATTCCCTATCTAATATTTGCACCATTGACCTCGCATATAAATAGAGGAGGTAGAGGAAAGAACGTGAAAATTAAAGGGTAAATGAAGGGCCAGTTGTACAATTCAAGAATACAGATTGTTTTTCTTAAAGAAGAAGAGAAATAGACTAAATAAAATGATATAAAAGCATTTTAGAGTAATAAAGAGATAGTAATATGAAGTGTTGTAGGGAATTTTAAAGTATTACTGGGTGTAAACCCGCGCGATGCGTGGGCTAACATATTGAAAATGAATCGGAGACATTACAAAATAACTTGAACAACATAGAATACATTCCTATACATAATTCAAACATTTCTCTAAAATTATGGATGCTAGGCACTGGAAATTGTTTTGGTTTGTACGATGTCGCATTTGGCCTATTATTTCATCCAAAAATATAGGGTAATCCATACAACTTACTTTTTGCATGGCCAATTTTTGTATACGTTACATAAGTTAAATGATAACACTAATTAAAATCACATTAATGACATATAAAGTAAAACAACAAAAATACTTTAACTCCTATGATTGAAGCATATTCAACAAAACAATAATAGATGTAAAATGTTAAATCAGAACAAAACCCTTTTCTCATACCTTCTTTGATAAAGGTTTATATTTTAATGTTCGTCCCAAAAATAAACAATCGAAATCTCAGGTATTTTTTTTAAAATAAAATTCAAATAGAACAATATTTTATAAAAAAGAACATAAAAATAATGGATGATTGTGCTGACTACCAAGACTAAGAATAGAGAAAATACAAAGAAAATTTAAAATTTATAATGATGAATGCGCAACTTAATCAAAAATTAAAATAATCTGAGAACATGTTCATGAACCTGATAACAATTTAAAATTAATAATCTTATAGTGCTGAAAGTATATAAGACCATTTCAAATATAATTTTCATTATAAGAAATAAAACTGGCAAATCCTAGGAATAGTGAAAGAAAGACAAGGGGAAGAAGCAAGTAGAGGAATTGGTCGACTCATCAAGCCCATGACCTAAAGACTTCAGGTTCTAATCCTGTCCCTGCCTAATCGCTTGAGATGTATTTCGTAAAAAGGAAAAACATTCGAAAGTTAGCCAGGACAAATGCAAAAGAAGCATTCAGAAGCAAGTCTTCAATTCGCAAGAGGTAGGAGGTGGAAGGCAAGGGATTCGACTAAACCTCCATAATCTGAGTAATGGCAATAAGAAATACTCCCTCCATACCAAATTAAGAGTCTATGTTATCTTTTTGTATAAATTAAGGATACCTCCCATCAATGGCGAAGATCAACATATGTCCCCTATAGAAAAAATCGTTAATTATGTCCAAAAATGAAAAATGGACACTTAATTTGCGACGGCCCAAAAAGGAATAATAGACTCTTAATTTGGGATAGAGGGAGTAGCATTTTTGTTAGATTATATTCTAGAAGCTGTCAACTGTGCATAGGTGTTATAGGAGTGAGTCGAAGCAGGTCCAGGTTACATCATATGTTATTCCAGAATATGTGCAATAATTACACATTTCCTATCACATTCTTTCGTCGTGTTTCTCTTTATATTATCTTTCACTACACCAAAACTGCCACATTGTCACGGTCATTGATAGTGACAAGTCCAACTTATCAAGGTCAATAACCATGACAAGTCTCGGGGTGATAACTTTTGTTGTCACGGACTTTTCACGGTCATTGACCGTGATAAGTTCATTAGACTTATCACGGTCTTGTCACGGTCTTTGACCATGACAAGGTTGGTAAAAGTTAAAGCCCGTGACAAGCCCGTGACAAACTTTAAAAAATTATCACGGTCAATGACCGTGACAAGTCTGTGACAAGTTTCCTTTGTCCACTGTCACTACCCAACAGTATATTTGTACCCGTTATAGCAAAATTGCACCTGTTCAAATAGCATATATCCAAGTAAAATAAAAATAATTCACCAAATCATTCCCTATATAATTCAGTATCCAAATAAAATAATAATAATAATACAATCCATATCCAAACGAAAATATAACAACTCAAAACTATTCAAATATAATGCAAGTGTCCAAATAAAAATAAATGCAAATAATGTCATGCCATAGTGTTTGGGGTAGGTTCGAGGTGAAAGGAAGGCCACACGATATACGAATTGAGACACCCTTCAATATGCATGACATCGCAGTTTTCGCACAACCATAATGTGGAGTTCTCCTTCGTGGTTATCACATGCGTGATGAGCACCTTGGTCTCGATGTTTTGAAGGATATGTCCATGAATCGGTATACCTGGGATGGTATTCGGGTCCCTCAATCCCCTTGCTATCCACTGGCCATCATATATGTCGAGTAAAAATAGGCTCGGCCAACCGATTGTTGACATAGGTTGCTGGATGGGAGCCAAGTAGGGGACTGAATCACCAAGCGATGAGTTTGCGCATATCGACGATGAAGAAGCGATGCCCACGTCCTCGTCCTCCTCCACCACCTTCCCCTTGTCCTTTTGGTCCAACTGATGATCATGAATCCGTACATATCTAGTACATCCGCCTCCAACCTTGATGGCTTCGTGTCATGCGTGTCCACCTGACGAGCCAGCCCAATATTGCTCATCTCCATTCTGGTGATCGTAGATTTTCCCACCCACGAGCTCACCCCTTGGTCCTCCCCTTGCTATCAGCACCAAGACTTGGGTGAGTGCGTGGATGGATAAAGATGCATAGTCAACATGAGACTGTGACTCATACACTTCCTTAAGCTTTGCCTGAAACAACAAAAAGCACACGATTAGTTAAATAAGAAATAAAAAATTATAACGTAATTCACAAAAATCAAACTGTCGGATTACTTACAATTGTGGCCGAAACGCTCGGGGACACCTCCTTATCCTTGCCATTCTTCGTCCGAATTGTCACATAGGCATCGAGTCTATGTGGCCTACTCCCAGGGCCCCTTCCCGTCCCCTGAAATAAAATAATGCAAAATTAGTAAGTAACGCAAAGTAAAATAATGCAGAATAACATATTTCTATAATTATAGAAAAATAAAAACTTACCATATAGTGCTTCATCTTGGCGTAAGATGTTCGTTCAGAGTAGTGTACGTCCGTCTTTTTCGCCCAGTTTTCCCTCCCCGATTTGTGGTGGAATTTCTTGTCATTATGTCAATGCGATTGGCTCTTTCGGTGGGACAGACTCAAGCATTCTGATAATGGAGTCCCAGGTCTTCCCAAAGTACCAGGACCGCAAATTCTTCTTACATGTCTTGTGTTCCTCCCTTAACCGCTTCAACACAGAATCGCGGAGTTTTTTTTTTTTTGGGGGGGGGGGGAGGGGGCAAGTTGAATTGTTCCTGTCAAACAAATAAAAAATAAAAAATAAAAAATAATGTAAGTGTTAGTTGCAAATAAATATAAATATATTTATAAATTGAAATTGAAATTGAAATATAAATATATTGCCTGTAGTGCTGGCCAAATAGCTAACTTGAGCTCATTTGGCACCTCCCTCCCTCCAACTTTCAATTCCCCGTGAAAACTCCAAAATCGATAATTATCTTACATACCCCATCTTAACAAATACAGTTCAACTGTTTTTCACTCAAACACCTTACCATTCTCACACCTAGCACACGGACATGAAAACTCTTCATCATTATGATATCTCTTTGCGTATTTCACAAATTCATTAGAACTTTTGCGAAACACATCCCCAATCTATTTTTCTCAGCCACCCACTCTTTATATTTAGGATATCCCATCACAGCTACTACAAACTGTCACCTATTAAAGGTAAGAAGCGTATATTCATGGATTAATATGAATAAAACTTAGATTTATAGTATGTTTCATTTTATTATGTCTTATTTATATTCTATTTTTAAATTTCAAACTCAAATTCAATTTATAATATTAATTCCTATTTCCTCCATCTCCTCTAATGGGTGAGTGGCCCTATTCCATTCAAGACCGCATATTTCTGTAACATGCACATTATTATGATTTGATAAAAATTCGACAGCATATCCCCATAGTTCTCCAAGTACACGACGTAAATTCACAAGTGTGAATGTTTTTTTTTAATTTATTAATTGCAATAACACTCACACTTGCCAATCTAGTATGTATCCAGAGAACATTAGGATACGACCACAGAACTTCCTCCAAAAGTAACAACTTTAAGCCACTAAGAATATCATTGTACAGAAATTATGCAGTCCCAAACTATCCAAACGGGACAATTTGAGAGATCTCATTACATAGGTAATGACTCTATAACGGGTCTAAGGGATATTGAATGCATACACATAAGAATAAGAGGGCCAGTATCTATCCGCACTATATGTAATTTCAAGTATGTTTCATTTAATTATCATAAATGAAACATACTATATATATGAATTAATAATATATTTTTCGTGACAAAAGTAATTTTAGAAAAAAGTAAAAAACTCCCCCCCCCCCCCCCCATTTGGACAATAATCTAGTGGTCACGCCACTTCCAAAATTAACCAACCCAACATCAGTCCACTATAATCTAACAGCAACAGCAACAACAAACCAACAAATGTGTATCCTGTACTCCTTCTAATTCATCTGCTCAATTAATTCATTTCATCACGTCTTAATAATATATAATCATTAAAGCTATACAATTATAGTTACAATTAAAGCTATATGTACAATTACTAAACATCCTAAACATCAATTCAAACTAACTACTTATTAATTTAAAATTAACATTTAACAAGGGGAATCTAAAGGCTTCTAACTCATTTATATCCAATTAAAGTCATAATTAAATTAACAGTAATAATTATAAGTCCAAATTTCAATTCCTATTATGACAATTCCATGAGAAAAATCTCAAATTCATCTTTAAGCCTCTTATCATTATGTATTATCCAACAATACTTGGGTATATATACTTAGGGTACAACATATATTTGGGTATTTACACATTTATGAATGAAACCCTAATTGTTCCATTACCCACACACATGCACACACACATGCACAGACACGCACACTACACACACACACTAAACACACATACGCCTTACCCCCACCCTTACTTCCCTCCACCCCCACACCAACACATGCACACACACCTTCACACACCCACACCTACACACGCACATGCAACACACACATGCATCACACCACACACACACACACACACATTCACACATATTCATACACACACAAAGGAGATAGAGAGAGAGAGCTGCACTGTAGAGAGAGAGAGAGAGAAGGGGGAACAAAATGGTGGGAAAAAGAAGGAAGGGTTTATTTTACTGATAAAGTTGTTGCTGACCTGTCTGTAATACCCCGTATTTTTGGCAATATTTATTTTTGGGATTAATTAATTAAATGAGAATTAATTGGGAATTAATCCGGATAAAATACTAGCGAGATGTGAGTTGGTATTTGACTATATTGAGTATATATATGATGACTTATGAATATTGAATTATCAAATTGTCGTGAGATTGATATACGATAATTTGGACATTTTATTGGGACGCGGGTGATAGTTGCGTTAGCATATAATTATTTTATTTATAAAAAGTGAATTTAAAATCTATTAACCATATGGTCGTTTTGAGTGCGCCAACGCGTCCGGAAGGGTCGAGATAGTCAAAAAACACTAGCCGGGGGTTTAGTTTGGGTCCCGGGTCAATTTTTAGGCCATACCGGCATCTTATAGGGGTACTTTGGTAATTTTGTATTTTTGGAAATTAAAAGTGACGAAAATTAGTAAATTATATCTGATGTGGATTTGACCCACTAAGCCACTAACCAACCCATGTTAACCCAATAGGTTACGTAGGTTATTAGAATTAGGTTTCTTATTACTTTCCAAAAAGAAAACCCTAGCCACCATTAGAGAAGGCTTGTAGAGAGAGAGAGAGAAAGAATTCTGCAGAAAAGCTTCATCAAATCAACATCAAATTCAGAGACACTCGAGGCAAGTGGTTTAATTTACATTTTTATGCAGTAAAATGTTTCTTCCATGTTAGAAATCTTGATAATCATTCTTAATTGAGAGATAAAGGAAAACCCATGAAATTGGAGTTGTTAGTTTAATGGTGGATGTAGATTTGCATTTAGAAACGTTATTGGAAGATTGAGTTAAGAGAATTATAAATTTATGTGTTATAAAAACGGATTAAATTCTGGGAATTGATGATGATAAATTCTAGGGTTTATGTTCTTGAAAAAAAAATTGGGGAAAAGGAGTAGAGATTTGTGATTTGATGATGTTTAGGATGTGTTAATTCCTTAAAAGATGTTAGTATATGACCTTAGTATGTTTTAGGATGATTGGAGACCTTAAAACTTTAATTGGACGAATTTTGGTAGAGATTTGAGGGTAGAAATTGGTGAAAAAACGAGATAGAAATTTCTGGGCTTGAAACTGGCCACTCGTTAGAAGACCTACCCAGGTCGTTCGAACGAGCTCGTTCGAACGAGATTCTAACGAGTTGACAGTCTGGGTTCTAACGAGAGTGATGTTCGTTCGAAGTTTTCGTTCGAACGAGATCTCGTTAGAAGACCCAGTTCGTCGGAACGAACTCTGGTTCGAACAGCCTCGTTCGAACGAGACTTCGAACGAGTTGACAGTTTAGGCTTTTTAGCCTCTTTTGATCCTGAGTGCCCCGTAACCTTGTGTATAGGTAGTGATAGCCTTCCCTTGATGAGTAATTGGTATATTTGGGATGTTTGGGATATAATGAGGAGTCAAACCTAGAAGTGTAGTTTGAACCTAAAGGAAAATATGAGCTGAGACGTGAGTGCCTACTACGACGTAAGAATAAATTATGGCGCGTATAAATGTGGACCGGGATTATATAAGTTGTATATATATTAAATTGGTACGAGAATGCGATAAGTACTACAATTAAATTACGGTGATTACTAAGATGCGTGTTTACTTAGTCTTGGTGTATGATTTGTGTGTATGACATACCTACCATACTTGCTATCACGGGAGGTTTGCGTTCGCTTAGGGCCCTCTAATCCTTGTGTTGCCCAGATTTAGACTGGTTACCTTGATGAACATAGGTCATAGAAAGACTTATTGGGATGTTGATAAGTCCGTTGATCGTGGGAGCGTAGGTATGTGCGTGACCCATGTGATGTGACTGTGTTCGCCTCCATTATTTGTGATGTTGTTATCTGTGAACTATTCCTGAGAGATTCGGAATATGTGATCCTTATGTACGTGATGTACTGGGATGGATAGCAGAGTATGTGTGCACCGCAGCTTAGTTCTCGGGGTGCTTGTATTGTATATTTATGATGTGAATAATATACACTTAATTAATGGGAACCTTCATGTTAATGTTGTGAATATAATTACGGTATTGTTTCGAGAAAAACATAACGGGTTAACTGATAGTGAAATATATTGCATATTGAGCATCTGAGTTTACGTTAAACCCTATTCAATTGAGATCGTTTTTATGTTAATGGGAACCGAGTAATAAGGGTAGAACCTATATCAGTTTAGTTAGATATGATATCACTTAGCTAGTGGGTTGTGTCCTTTTAGATGGGTGCTTACGTTAGGAGTGCACAGTTAGACGAGAGGTGAGAATTTCATGTGAGTGCACGTCCTAACATGTACTTTACATTTAATGTTTTAAATGTTTTTAAAGCACTTGCAGGTTTTTAAAATATCTCCACATTCGGGCTCTAACCCGTTTGCTTTCAAATCTATTTTTCTTGTAAAACCATTTTTAGGTGCCCAGCCACAAGGACACCATGCATAGGATACTCATTCAGATGACGTGCTGTAGCTGTTTGTGGAAGCTACAGGGATTTGCTTTTAGACGCTTCTATCATTTGGATTCTAGATTCAGTATCTATCGGTTGTAGGGCATGTTGCCCATTTCTATTAGAGACACCTTTCCATTTACAGTTTTTCAGACTTTGGCATGTATTGATTCAGTATTCAGTTTAGTTTTTTCAGTTTGTGGTATTGTAGTGAGGAGTTTTCCTCCAGACTTTATTTACATTACGTGATGGTTATTCTATTTACTTCGTTACGGTGAATGGTGTTATTATTCTTGCATTAAATCTTTTACTGCATGCTAATCAGACTTAATTAAAATTTGGCAACTTACTTTTTAAATACTAGGTGGTTAGTAATAATAAAATGTTTTCGACAGTGATGCTAGTAACTGAGCCAACTTGGCATTTTGGTTTAATTTAATAAAGGAGTAGCTACCTGGTATTTAATTAGTCGGGGTGTCACACTGTCAAGGTCTGTAACCGTGATAACTTTCTAACCTTGTCACGGTCAATGATCGTGACAAGGGTGACCGACTGAAGGGTGATAATTTGACCTTTTTGATGTAGTGTTTTATGCACAACACATAATAATCAACTAATTGATTGTGAAACAATGCAGGTTCTACAAGGGAATAGACCAAATTAATTTCCATGGGGCATCTTTGTTATGAAGTTCACTTTTGGCATCAACTCCAACCCTGGAAGTATCCTCTTTTGCCAAAAGACAAGAATTTAGTGATTGAATATGTAAATAAGTCTATTTTTAATAGCTCATTCAATTAACATGAATAATCTATATGATAGAGAAGAAATCACTTCATCAACATAATATCACAACGAACACATGTGTGTGTGTGTTGGTTGGGGGTTGGGGGTGATGCATGCAACAATGTCCAATCAAAAGATTAAATTCAATCTTGATCATTTCAGTACATAGTGAATGGTTCTTAATTCATCAAGTCATTATAGATAGCCACTGCCTCGTCATTTTCACCCAAGAAAAAAAATGGGGGTACCAGGTATACATTGTGATATTAATGCTATAGCCCAACTAAAGATACGCATCCAGTGAATGTTGTAAAGATCTAAAGTAGACATCAGTCACTACATGATCATGTGTCAACTAAGAAGCACCATTTAGCTAATAATTATGATACATGATCCCAATGATGTTTACCAAATTTGGAAACAAGGCTATATGACCCCCCCCCCCAAAAAAAAAATGGATCTATACATTTTGACTTGCCCTTAGCAATATATCATACACAATGTTAGATTCTTCGGTTCAGCGAGTCAACAATCTTGTCACTCCAAACCATAGGAAGACTACTTGATCCAAACGACAGTTTTTTTTTGCAATATGACCTTTTTCCATCTCAGGAACCAAGGGAGAGACCAACTGCACTTTCAGAAGAGAAGTTGTTATTCAATGGAAAACTATCATCAATGTCAATAACCTCACCTACAAAATTTTCCTGCAGGCATCCAGAATTATTCATACTCCGCCCAGCCAAATTGATCACATCTTTGACACAACACGAAACATGTGAACGTGTAAATCTGAATCCACCTTTTGATCATGTCTAACTAATGAAACATAATTCATTAATGAAGCCACTGGTAAGAAATTCCACCGCCATAGAAACACCATGTTAACCCATATGCATTGGAAAATAATCCAACGAAAAAGATTTGATGTACATAAATCATTGAATAAAAACCATCTGGATCTAAGCATGGTTGATCCAATACAAAATCACTGACTATATCCAAAAAAATATGGAAGGTTAAAATCTAGATATAAGATTGGGAAAAGAAAGTGGAAGCCAATTTATGACTTCAATAAATAATTCATGAAGAGAATGTTCCCCATTTCCATTATTAAACAATGCATATTGTTCTCTTTATTTTCCAAGTTGCTTGTTTAATATTTGTGGTCTTCTTATTCATGTGAGCAATTGGATCAAAACAATTATATATTGTAAGCAACTGAGTACCCATGTTCACAATCAATCTAAGAAAATCTATTATCTATTCATACACAAAATTAAACACAACGGCAAACATCGTACATATGAATTTTGACTCTATGTTTATCACCATGGTACAAAACGGTCCATGATCTTACATATTGCCGCTTCCAACATCATATCCTCTTTCTTAATCCCCATCGACGCCTTTAAGAGTTTTTTTTCTCTTCTATGGGCTTTAAGCAGGAAAGGCCTGCTAGCCCGGACCTTCTTTCTTAGCTTTAAAAGCTCCCCCATCCACACATCAATAGCTGCTGACATTTTCACGATCTCTATATAAAATTGACCCATATTGTTACATCTTTATTTAATTTATTTTATCTTTCTATATGAAGATTAACTAAACAATTTTCATAACCACTGTTGGGATGCTGAAATCACCATGTATATGCGGTCACGTATAAAAAAATAGAAATAACTCTTCGACGAACTTAGTTAGTTCTTATCCTGGAAATATTATGCTGTCTAAAATCCACCCAATTTTCTATAACTTGAACATTGGGTAGGTGAATCGGATCATAAGAAAATAGAGAAGCTTCAATCAATCAATTAAAAAGAAATTAAAAAGGTGAGTTGAGGAAGCGAACAAATAAAATTAGGAAAGGAATGGGGAAATAGAAGAATTGGTTCTTACCCTTCTTATGTAGAATAGAGAAGATGATCGGATGGAGATAAAATGATTCTTTCAATAAATAAGCATAAAATGAAGGATAAATATTTTCTAAGGGTTTTGGAATAAGAAAGCGAAGAAAACCCTTGAGATTCTCAAAAGTAAAATTGGGAATTGAAAGGAAGAACAATAAAGAAAGAGGAGAGAGAAAATAACTTCAATGATAAATCCTATGTGTGTAATCTTGATGGAGAGAAGCCTCAAATGATTTGTATAGCTTTTTAGAGTATTATAGAGATTAAAGGTTATTTTTTATTGGGTCAATTATTAAATAGCCCCTATTATAAATATTTATTTTTTTAAGAGGACACATATTTTTAGTTTAATCCATTTAGTCCCTCAAGCACTCAATATTCTCTTATTTTTAAAAGTTCGCGCCAATGACACTCCCTCTCCAAATTATCTGGCAAATGACTTTTTGAAGCACAATAAAAAAGCTTGGACTAAATGGGTATTAAAAAATATTCGAGGGACTATTTGGTATATATCCCTTTTTATTGTCTTATTAGGTTCATTAATTAATTCGTTATTTTGGTTCACTTAGGAACATCTCTCTCTCATATATATGAGAGAGAGAGAGGGAGTCACGAGTGCTGGCCTAAAAAAGAGTCGGCTCTGTGTGAACGAATTTTTAAAATATACCCAAATATTTTTTTGGGATTGATTTTTTTGTGGGGTTCTTAAATATTTCACGATATCTATAAAAAAACAACTATAAATTATTTATTTTTTATTTTAAAAAAAATGAGTTAATGTTTGACATTTTTTGTAATTGTTTAAAAAACTGTCAAACATTGACAAATTTATTTTAAGTAGCAAAAAAATTCATTTTGAGTTGATATTTTTATAGGTCCCGAGAAATGTTTAAAATCCACACAACAAAAATTAACCCTAGTTTTTTCATTTTGTATTTTTTTAAAAATATTCCATACGCTGTGGGCTATTTTTTCAGCGTACCAGAGAAGGCCTCTGTGTGTGTGTGTGTGTGTGTGTGTGATAAAGGAGGATGGTTTTTGAATTGTATAAGCACAATAAGGTTCCAGATTGGGCCACATATTCCCTTGCTAAATCAAGGGCTTTGATCACTGCCCAAATTCAATATCCCGCCCAAACGATTTCCACAGCCTACCCAAAGAGATCTAAACCATTTCACTTTATTTCAAAATCCATATACAAACACCTACTATCTTCTCATGTCCATCATGCTAGATTCTCGAATCATCTCACATACGCACGTGTAAGATCCATGCTAGATTCTCGAATGGGTTGGTACATTCCTATGCTTTGTTTTTCGTATGTGATTCAACTTTTAGGGTTTTGTGGGTTTCGATTCTTTTTTAGAAATAAGATTTATGGCTCATTTTGGTTGTATTCTTTAGTTTCGTATGTGATTCAACATTAGGGTTTTGTGGGTTTGGATTCTTTGGTACAAATAAGATTTATGGCTTATTTTGGTTGTATTCTTTAGTTTTGGATGTGATTCAACTTTAGGGTTTTGATTCTTTGGTACAAATAAGATTTATGGCTCATGTTGGTTGTATTCTTTGGTTTTGTATGTGATTCAACTTTAGGGTTAGTGGGTTTGGATTCTTTGGCACAAATAAGATTTATCCCTCATTTTGGTTGTATTCTTTGGTTTTATATGTGATTCAACTATAGAGTTTGTGGGTTTGGATTCTTTGGTACAAATCAGATTTATGGCTTATTGTTGTTGTATCTCTACTTCTTTCTCTTGTGTTTATTTTGGTTTTGTAGGTACGGATATGGCTATACTTTGTGTATATTTGGATCTGTAAAATTAGGTATGCATATTTTTGACAGATTTATAGGGTTCTATATTTTTATATTTTAATAATTTTATTAATTGGGGCATACTCTACTAATTCGTGTATGAAAGTGATTAATAAGGTTCTAATACTAAATCGGTTTTTGCATTTAAATATGCTTGAGTGTCAAGTTCTTACCACTATGCCCTGTTTTCTTACTTTCTAAATCTTATGTAATTAATGAATATTTTACAAATTTAGTGTATCTTTTGCTTTACTGTTATCATTATGCTCTATTTTAACTGTTTTGGCCTTATGTTTTGTGCATCTCAGGTGCTCTGTTCTAAATCTTACGCAATTGTGTTTTATATGTTCTCAAGTAGTAATAGATACGCATCTCAGGATCTGATTTGATATGATATCCTGGAGCATTCCAAAGGGCAAGGTAAATGTTGTGTCAATCTAAAAATTCAATATTGTATGAATGCACTTTTTTGTTTAGAGGATAATATATCAATATTCAGTTTTAATGTCACTTATATTAACACGATGAGTACATTCATGGATCATACCTATGTTAATAAATGAATGTACTTTTTTGTTTAGAGTTGTATGAATGCTTGAAATACTACGTGATTATGGTGCTGATTTTGGAGTTTGTTGGGTTATTATGACTTCTTATTACTGAACATTTTCTACTTTAGTTTATCTTTCTTAAGTTATGTGATTTTCTATTATGCCCTACTGAATTTATTTACATTCAAAATATGTTGATATTGTATTTACATTCAAAATATGTACTCACAGGTTTATACTAACAAATCATTTTTTTCTAGGCAATACTATGTTATTGTTTTATTTTAAGTTCATTTGCAACCAGATGTTTGATATGATATGTACTTCTTAGATTGTTTGATAGTACCTTTGATTAGTTAGTTCACTTTGATTATAATTCCATTTGTATTAAGTTGCAATTTTATTAACTTTATCTTTGACTAAACATGTATATGCCCATATCATTGTACAATTAGTGAAATGCGTGTTCTCTTCTTTATGAGTGTTCTGCTTTTCTCATTCCCCAACTTGATTAAAGGTTACAACACTCAGTTGAAATTTTTTTGCTAGATGTTTCAACCAGTGAACTTGATAATGTATATTTTGTTTCAAATATTTCTCTAAATAAGCAATCCATACTATTTAAGAGGGTTTGCTATGTTTTTTGCATCCATCCATATGTGCAGTTAAAGGTGCCACCTTTGGTGTTTTTTTTAATATTTATAGATTGATATGCTCTCTCTCACGCAAACATTTACCCACCAATGGTTAAATGTGGTTGAACTTTCGACATTTATACTCTGGTAGAATAATGTCAGTTGAACCCTCTCCTAGAGACTGTTTAGTATGATTAATTTTTATTTATTATGATTAATTCTTGGTGTAGTCGTTTATACAGAGATAAGAAATATGGTCTTCTCTCAAAAAGGCAACTTGTTACCTGCCATTCTTCTCTAAATATTTCTCTGCGATACGACTTGATCTTTGGCTTCTCAATTTATGCTAGCTTTCTAACTGGTTTCAAGTTGTTATGGTAGTGATGGCATTATGTGGATGTTGTGATGTTTAAATTTCTTTTGCTTAAATGTGTTTTATTTTTTGAGTAGGGTATATGAGTATAAGAAGATAGTAAATTCTTAGGTAGTGTTATAGGCATAAATAATTTGGTTAATAGGCGGTCGGTTCGGGTTTACCATCCGTGTCACAAGCACGCAGTAAGAATGTGTTAAAACTTTTTAAAAATTGTCAACGCGCCTTTTGTTCATATACCGCTTATTACACCAATCATTAGATTTATTTGTGAAGTAATGGTAAAATGGAAATTGCTTATAAAAGCCTCGGGAACAGGTAAAATGCAGATGAGAGTATATGTGGCTAAATAAAGGGTCACTGTGCAAAATCCAATAGCAGCTTACTCTGGCTTTCATTGGTGTGAGGAAGACTCATACGTAAGAGCTCAACCAGTATCTCCCTACTAATAGCTCTTGCTGCACCTGAACCAATATCAGCCATGTCTAGTGGGCCTCGAGATATCAACGATTTCATAGTGATATAGTATTTATTGAAGCAATAGTCCGTGAGTAGTCCCAAGAATGCATCAAAAGGGGCTTGCCAAAAGTTGTGATTGGGAATGTTACAATTGCTCGTAGCATGAGGGTCCGTTAAGAGATAAGTTGCCCTCTTAAGGACCCGTTTCAGGAGAACAGAATCTCCATTTCCAGCAGAGCTTCCAATGGGTCGAAGGGGAGGATGCTCTGCAGAACAAACCACCAATACAAGACAGGAACTGAGCGATATAAGATCCATGCCGCCAATACAAGGCATTCTTTTTGACGAGCGATTTAAGATCGATTTCATCATCATCAGCAGCAGCGATTCGCAGCAGCATCATTCCTTAGTAAACTTCTCTCCCTCTATAAACATTCGAAGTAGCAAGCCAGCAGTGCCCTTCATCTCTCTCGGGTATTATCAAGGTATTATGCTTGACGAGGTTATTCTTGAAAGTACATTTTATAGGGTATTGTGTTAATACATATTGAAATTTGATCTATTTAGAATCTCAACAAATGAAATCCCCATTTTTGAAATGCCGTAAGCATTTTTATATTCTGTTTTATGAATATTTGACTCATTATAGTCGAATTGGAAGGAGAAAATGACCTATGAGCTGACCGGGTTCTACATTTTGGTAGATTTTTAACTCAAATTTGTTGTATTTATTATTGGAGAATCCAAACAAATATATATTATGTCATTATTTGTGACTCAATTTTGAAAATGACATATGATCTGTGAACACTAATATGTCATTCTTTATGACTCGATTCTTATGTTCCCATGATCAGGTACCAAAGAAGACTGCTGCTGCTAGACGCACTGTTCCATCTGTTATACATAGTAGGTCCATCTGAAGACTTTTGCTGCTGCTGCTGCTGCTGCACCAAATTACCTGTGCAGATGCAACTGCTGTTGCCCGAAATTGCCATTCCTGCTACCATAAAACAAACCAGTAGCCTCAACCAGCATCATGGTTGATAAAAAAATAGTATCACTCCTCGCGGCAGGGTTGATCATAATCAGTGGCATCAAATACTATGCGACAGGGCTGATGTCTATCGCTTTGCTATTGTTGAGGTTCAAGGGGTTCATGTCGGCTAGAACAGTCACCTCTTTTCCCTTCTCTTTTTATCTCAAGTGGAATTATTTTAATCTGTAATGAATAACATTTTGTCATATGTTCTGTTATTTCAAGTTCATTTTGTGTACTTAATGTCATATCTTATTTCTTACCCCCTGTATTGAATTGTTGGTAGTTTTAAGTGATCATGTTTAGGCCTAAACATTTAGCATTGAGTAATGATTAATAATACGTTTCAAGTTAAAATAGTATGTTTTGGGGGAAATTCCATAACTTTTTAACCATAAATTGGAATGAGGCGATTCTAGAGCCACTGGATTCGTATCGCTCGTGCCTTGTTAACGATGTTTCGGGTAATTTTTGGCGCTGTGTTTCGGGTACATATATATATATATATATATGTATGCTTCCAAATAATTTTAAAACACTGGACATGAATGTTTGCTTGGTTGCATTATTATATTTTTAATGGTAGATTATGTGACACCCCATATATTTTATTAATAAGGTTGATCAAGACCATTTATTAAATCTTTACATGTTAAAACAATTATATATCATCATTAGCATGAAATAAGAAGAGTTGAATATTGATTATTAAAATAGAGTACAACATGAGAAATCCTCAAATAGTCATATATAAATGATAAGAGTCAATCACCACCATGAAATAGAAATAAAAACAAAATTGTCTTGCAAAATATCCCATCCTGAATACATGTTAATATCTAAAAAAAAACTGAGAATAATGTTAAAGGATAACGTAAACATTGCATCTCTCGACCATAAAGTAAATGGAACTACCAGTAGGCTCAGCACCTACATCTCCAAAATTTGTGGTGACTAGACCGGAAGACTTGATGCTCGAGTGAGAAAACTGAGGCAGATGAACTGGCATACGTGGAAAAACACGGCAAGTCAGGCATACCACAAGATAATAGCTACGCACTCAAGTACTAAAACTTTCAATTGTTTGTATAAATAAAAAATCTATAGTTATTATTAACAATTGTACCTCACCCTTACCGGTGTTATTTTTTTCGACCGTGTGTAAAATAAACATATATAATATACCACTAGTTCTCATAAATGAATAGATAACTAGTATATACGATGTTCAAAAATATAATAATCAGAATTTATTCTAAATAATTATTGAATATAATTATAATAATATATAACCAGTACTAGCCCCAATTTATTACGAGGCTAATAATACATCAAATAACTCGTGACTAGCTCCCATTTCTTAACGGGGCACTAGAGCGCAAATTCGTCAATTTTTTAGCTGGTGCAGAAAAGTAAATTAGCATACTCCTCTGCCTTCACTCTGAGAAACGTGTGTGCTCGCGTTCAAATGATCAAACCATATATAAAACCCTTTTAACACAAACAAACCCTAAACATGCAGCAGTATGTGATTGAATAAATAGATAATCTACGCAAGAACATTCAAACACATGCAATTAAGGAAAATCCCCCTCAGGGGCAAAACCATTTATTTTCACTATAATTTGTAAGAAAACGGCTTACAATCGGCTTACAATGAAAATACAAGTTGACTAAGAATTACCCTCGGGTATCGGATTCTGTAGTCGCGGCTGGAATTATCCCTTTCCAGTAGGGCTGCAATGAAGAAGAAGAACGGTCTCCTCCACAAGGGTTGAACAAACCAAAGTTGTGTTCTTGGGTTGCAAAAGGATTCATAAAGGTTTGGCAATGATGTGTGAATCAAAACATGAGTCTTGAGACTCAAAAATATGAAGACTAGATGTATTTGGACTCTCAAATTCGTCTCCTAAAGTCTTGCAAAACAACTCCCCCGAAGTTGGTATTTATAGGAAAAAATATGAAGAGTCCCACGTTCTTAAAACTCTAAAATTCTATCCAGCGTAAAAAAAAAACAGCATTCTTTAAGGAGTTTTCTCTATCTTCAAAAGGTCATAACTCCTTCACCCTAGCTCGGATTGAGGTGCCGTTTTTTCCAGTATCTTCGTTGCGGCGATCTCTTCAACTTTCTAGTTGACCAGACCTCCTAAATATGGATGTGAAATTACGAAAATGCCCTTGAACTCTCCTATTGTGCCTTTTTTTTACTGTTTTGACTTCCCTTGCGTACCACTTGCATTAAGTCCCTAAAATCTTGGAACGTGAAGTCATTGAGGCAGATGTGGGACATATTAGTGGAGATAATGCATGCTTGATTCCCGAAATTCGGATAGAGGCCGTCATGTGAGATCGTGAGGAGACGTGCCAAATGTAGCGGCGTACGATATAAATAAATGAAACATTTCGGACATGTGAAAAATGTCCTTACAAATCTCCCCCTATGTCTATGCCGGTACATACATAAAAAATCCGAATTATCAAATATGAAATTGCCTATACAAATCTACCCTCCCATGAACCCAAAACTGGAAAAGGTACAAATGAATAGTCTTCATCGTTTGTTCTTTAATTCTTCAGGAATCTCAAAACTTTTCTCATCAGGGTGTGCAACATATAGATCTGCAATCTTCATACCTACACACATGAGACAAAACAAATACCACGTGACATATCGAGTTTGAAATGAGATAACATGGATATCAATATATGATAAAAATATAAGCAACATCTCAAAAACTCCCCCAGAATTCAAACTCCCCCATAATATGATAATTCTTTCTCCCCCTTTTTATGATGTCCCCAAATGGACAAATTAGAGAAATAAATCAAATAAGCAAGTGCGGGGTGTCACTAGGATAAAAACACACCATGAATAAACAGAAAGCAACCAAGTCAATGATAGCGTAAATGAAGTGGTGTGATCAAATTCGATAGGAAAATCAATGCATACAAACATGACATATGTGCACGATGAATATTGGATATTCCTAGCGAATGAACTCAAATGCTTCCTTTGGTGTAAAAGAGTGACAATGTAAGATATTGACTCAATCAAATCAACAAATTGAAGCTCAAAATGATTTTCACACCAATAACTTCCAAAATGATTTTATGCTTTTTCAGGACTTTCAAGGAAGTGCAAACCCGTTTATATTCTCCAACCAAACTCCCTCAGATATTATATTGAATAGAGGCATTCTAAATTCTCAAACTTTGGAGAATTGATGATGAAACCTAAGTGGCCCATATTTGGCATGAATTGCTTTTTATTGCCTGTAAATTTTTTTTTGGGCTCTTTTAACCTCTTTGGACCTCGGATATTAAAATTCCCCATTTTTTAGGTCCTTTTTAACGGTGGCTTTTGCGCAAAGGATAGATGATTACCTTTCGCAGCCCCTCCCCGTTATACAAAAACACACAGTCTCACCAAAACGGTTTTTACATGCATTCCAAGCTTGTCAAGTTTTATTGCATATTGTACATTGTATAGACAGGATTGAGATGAAAACACGCAAGCCAACATGAGATAGACAAGTGCAATAATCAAATATAGCCGTGCATGTGTGCAATAAAGGATATAGGAGTCAAACATGTAGGAAGATATCACTAATTACATCTCAAAGACTCCAATCAATGTAAAGCACATGGATGAAATGGTGTAGCCTCTCAAATCTCTATCAAACAGTCACATGGATAAATGGAATGAAGTTGTGACTTGGCTATCTTACATGCTCATCCATGAAAGAAGCAAAATACAAAAATCTTTTTGTATTTTTTTTCAAAAATTTGGAAAAAAAAAAAAATCTTTTTGTGCTTTTCTCAAAAATTTTCTTAAAGGAAAATCTTTTTGTATTTTTTTTTCAAAAGAAATATAAAAAGCAAAAGGAATAAAACAAAGCTGTACAACAAAGTAATGGTACATATAAAACAGACTAGCAATAGGAAGCATATGATATGAACATGAAGAAGCATCCTATTCTAGACATAGACCAACCCCTCAGTCAACTATGCAAATCCCTAAAGATTTCCTAAGACTCTCAAATCTAAGGTCATCTAAAGGTTTCGTGAAAATATCGGCTAACTGACGGTCGGTAGGAACAAAACTCAGGGATACGACTTTCTCTTCAACTAACTGACGAATAAAGTGCTCACGTATCCTGATGTGTTTTGTGCGCGAATGCTGAACTGGATTGCGGGATCTGTGTATCGCGCTCGTGTTATCACAGGAAATGGTCATGGTGTCCTGTGATATCCCATAATCCTCCAGCATTTGCTTCATCCACAAGAGTTGTGTGCAACAACTCCCGGCGGCTATGTACTCAGCCTCCGCAGTGGACAAAGAGATGGAATTTTGCTTCTTGCTCAGCCAGGAGACAAGAGCAGAACCAAAATAGAAATACCCACCAGAAGTGCTCCTACATCCATCTACATTCCCAGCCCAATCGGCATCCGAGTAGGCGGACAGACGGTCATCGGTATCAAAGGAATACCAAATCCCGTATGAGAGAGTCCCACTTACGTATTTAATAATACGTTTTAGAGCAAGTAAATGTGACTCTTTTGGGGATGCCTGATAACGCGCACAGACTCCAACACTAAAGGCGATGTCGGGACGACTGGCAGTCAAGTAGAGGAGACTACCTATCATACTCCGATATAAGGTTTGCTCTACGTCCTTGCCTGAAGTGTCCTTACTAAGCTTGATAGTGGTACTCATAGGTGTACGTGCATGCTTAGCGGAGTCTAAACCAAATTTCTTCACTAGGTCTCTAGCATACTTGGATTGGGAGATGAACATCCCATCCTCTAGCTGACAAACCTGGAGACCAAGGAAGAATGTAAGCTCACCAACCATGCTCATCTCAAACTCACTTTTCATCTCCTCCTCAAAGTGGTGAGCATGATGGGAGCATGTGGATCCAAAGACTATATCGTCCACATAGACCTGGGCAACCAAAATAGCACCGTCATCTCTCCTGACAAACAACGTCATATCTACTCCCCCTCTCTTAAAGCCACGAGCTAAGAGATAGGAAGTAAGCCTCTCGTACCAAGCACGGGGTGCTTGCTTCAAACCATACAAGGCTTTCCTCAGATAGTAGACGTGCTCAGGGTGCTGAGGGTCTTCAAACCCTTTTGGTTGTTCCACATAAACCTCCTCTTGTAGAATGCCATTCAAAAAGGCACTCTTGACATCCATCTGATACACCTTGAAGCGCAGATGATATGCGATGGCGAGCAGAAGACGGACGGACTCAAGCCTCGCAACAGGAGTAAATGCCTCCCCAAAGTCTACACCCTCTATCTGTGTGTAGCTTTGAGCGACCAACCTAGCCTTATTTCGGATTATGGTACCATTTTCATCCAGTTTGTTCTTAAAAATCCACCGGGTACCTATCACATTAATCTCACTAGGTCGGGGGACAAGTTCCCAGACATCATTCTTTTTAAACTGAAGCAACTCATCATGCATAGCAGATATCCAGTGTTCATCCTTGAGTGCTTCTTTATGGTTCTTGGGCTCGACTTTGGACGTGTAGCAAAGATGGCTAACAACGTTCTCTAGCTGAGCACGAGTCTTGACCCCTAGAGTGGGATCACCAACAATGGCAGAAGGGTCATGACTCTTGCGAACCCAAGCAGGTGTGTCCCCTAACACAGGAGTAGGGTCCACAGAGTGTGAGAGAGGAACAGGTAAATCACTGTCAGAACAATCCTCATCCTCACACTGAAGGTTAGGATCAATAACCGTCGGAGGTTCGTCATCTTGCACGGTGACGTTTATTGATTCCATAATCTTAGAGCTCTTCAGGTTAAAAACCCGGTACGCTCTGCTATTCGATGAATATCCTAAAAATATTCCCTCGTCGCTTCGGGAGTCAAACTTTCCTAATTGCTCTTTATCTCGTAGGATGTAGCATTTACTCCTAAAGACACGGAAATATGCCAGGTTGGGCTTCTTGCCAGTCCACAACTCATAAGGAGTGTGAAGTGTGTGTGGACGCAGATACACCCTATTCACCGTGTGGCATGCAGTAGACACTGCCTCTGCCCAAAATCTTCTAGAAACTTTACGACCTAGAAGCATAGATCTAGCCATCTCTTGGATCGTTCTATTCTTTCTCTCAACAATCACATTTTGCTGAGGAGTTCTCACAGCAGAAAACTCATGTTTGATCCCAAGGCTATCACAGTACAAATCAACCTTTGCTTCCTTGAATTCAGTGCCGTTATCACTACGTATTCTGTTAATAGTGACACCGTGTTGATTTTGCAGGACACGGCACTTGGTCGTTAAGAAATCTACAGCATCGGATTTCTCTCTCAGAAAACCTACAATGGAGTATCTGGAGAAATCATCTACCATCACGAGGATGTACCTCTTACCACCTAGACTCTCAGTACGAGTGGGACCCATAAGATCCATGTGAATCAACTCCAGAACACGAGAGGTGGTAATGGAATGTAACTTCCTATGAGGACTACGAATTTGTTTTCCCAACTGACAGGGTCCACAAACGGTCGAAGTTGACTTTCCAAGAGATGGTAAGCCACGTACTAGGTCCTTTTTAGATAAACGATTGAGATCTCTAACGTTCACGTGACCTAGACGTTGATGCCACAGATCCATAGGAGTGATCGTGGCGCTGTTGCAGACAAGAGAGGATGTGGGCTCAGTCCCATAGCAATTATCCTCGGTCCTCACCCCTTGCATCAAAAGTTTACCGGCTTGATTGTAGAATTTACACGCGTCCCGGTCAAACTTTACTGCAAAGTTAGTGTCGCACAGCTGGCTAATGCTGAGAAGGTTTGCTTTCAAACCTTTGACGTACAAAACATTTTCTAGCTTAGGAAAACCAGGTAACTCGATAGTACCTCGTCCTATAATGCTAGACTTACTCCCATCTCCAAAGGTGACTCTGCCATCTTGATAATCCTCAAGAGTAGTAAAAAATGAGGCATCACCTGTCATGTGTCTGGAGCACCCACTATCAAAATACCATTGAGAGGTATTATGTGCTTTGAGAGCAACATGAACAACAAAAGCCTTTTTATCTTTCTTAGGTACCCAAGTCGAGGTGACCTTTTGTTTGCCTTTGTTGTTGTTGATTTTAGCTGGAATGTGAGAAGCATTCACTAACGGCAAAGACATCCGTCGGAATTCTTCCATTAAACTCTGAGTCGTGGCAGCTAAGAACTCAACTCGCTCTCTCAGACTAGAAAACTCATCAGTATGACGTGGTGGAGCAGTAGTACGTCGTGTCCAACCCATGATATAGCAAGTTTCCCTAAGGTGGCCTTTTCTTTCGCAATAAGTACAAAAGAGCACTGTCAAAGGAGGACCTCGGTTTGCTTTTCTAGGTCGAACTCTCCTTCGAGGTTTTTTACGGTGACCATAAGGAGTTGTAGTAAACTCAGGAACTGGTCCAGGTGCAATTTGGGACGTGGAGGCACCATCATATCCAATTCCTTGACGATCACCAAAACCTAAAGCGGGGCCGAGGAGCATCTTTCCCATCTTCCCAGATCTGTCCTCGATTTGTACCTTGACTTCCCGTGCTTTCTCAAGATCATGAGTCAGCTGGGCAACAAGGGCTTCAAGTTTCTTCCGAGTCTCCACGGAGGAATGGAGCTGACTCGTAAGACTAGCCACTTTCTTGATCAAGTCCCCTCTCTCTTTCTCTAGAGTACTCTCTCTCTCTCTAAACAAATTCTCATTCTCGACACATGTAGACTCTCTCTCTCTCAGGGCGGTGCAGGTGGAGAACTCTCTTTCTCTCGCTTTCTTTAAATCTTCCTCTAGGCAAGTGATCTTAAGAACTAACGCTTTGTTACGCTTTTTAGTTTTAAAAGACTCAGAATATAACTCAGCGTAGGCGCGTTGTATATCACTCTCGCTCTCACTTGTGTCATCCTCCCCCTCACTCACATCGCTCTCACTGTCGAGGTGTCCCTGTGAAGCATCATCCTCAACGTCGTGAGGAGAACTAGGAGTGCTCACTTGGCTGGCCATGAATGCGGTGAAGTTACACTCATGCGGTGACTCATCTCCAGAATCCACCGTCTCGACCTCACTGTCGTCACTAAGGGTAGCATTAAGAACAGCTTTCCCTTTCTCTCTATTCAGACGATTGGCACACTCAAAAGCTCTATGACCCCTACCATCACACTCAAAACATCTCTCACTTTCTTTCAGAGGAGGATTTTTGGAATCTTTTTCATTTTTCTTTTCGAACTTATTTTTCTCAAATTTCTTTTTATCTTTAAAATTGCCATTTTTCTTAAATTTGAGAATCCTCTTGAAATTTTTTGCGAAAAGAGCCAAATCATCTAAGTCAAAATCGCACTCAGAATCTGACGTGTCAGTCTCTCTCTTTCTAGATGACTCTACCCTCTTTCTAGCTGACCCCTCACTCCTTCTCTCTTGGGCTTTAAGAGCAATTCCCTTATCTTTAGATTTAGAATTTTTAGGGAACATATCAATTTCATAAGTTTGCAAATCTCCTACAAGTTCTTCCAATTTTAGCGTATTTAAATTACCCATAGAATTTAGCACAGTGACTTTAGGGATAAAACGCTTAGGCAAAGAACGAAGAATATTTTTAACAACTCTAGCATTCGGAATATGTTCACCAAGATTAAAACTAGTATTCACAATGTCAGAAAGTCTAGCATAAAATTCATCAAAGCATTCAGAATCATGCATGGTGATTATTTCAAATTGAGTTGTCAAGTTTTGCAACTTAGACTCTTTTACAGCATTAGTTCCTTCATGGGTGAGTTGTAAAACATCCCATGCCTCTTTTGAGGTGGTACACGTCATTATGCGTTTGAACTCATCAGGTGTGATAGACTCATAAATAGCACTTAGACCCTTAGAATTAAAAGATGACCATTTAATTTCTTCATCAGACCAAGAAATGTTAGGTTTCAAGTTGGTCACATTATCAACAATCACGGTGGGAGGAGTCCACCCTCGTTCAACCAAAATCCAGACACGTTCATCAATGGCTTTTAAAGCCGACCTCATACGGGCTTTCCAATAAGCATAATTTGTCCCGTCAAAAATAGGCATTTTATAATATGACTTCTCCATTTGAACACGCACTTTTTCAAAAATCAATTTTTTCAGAAAATTGACATCTTAGAAAAATTTTGCGGAAAAAAAAAAGGAATACGCGATAGATTAGCGTAACCTGCTCTGATACCAATTTGAGAAACGTGTGTGCTCGCGTTCAAATGATCAAACCATATATAAAACCGTTTTAACACAAACAAACCCTAAACATGCAGCAGTATGTGATTGAATAAATAGATAATCTACGCAAGAACATTCAAACACATGCAATTAAGGAAAAATCCCCCTCAGGGGCAAAACCATTTATTTTCACTATAATTTGTAAGAAAACGGCTTACAATCGGATTACAATGAAAATACAAGTTGACTAAGAATTACCCTCGGGTATCGGAATCTGTAGTCGCGGCTGGAATTATCCCTTTCCAGTAGGGCTGCAATGAAGAAGAAGAACGGTCTCCTCCACAAGGGTTGAACAAACCAAAGTTGTGTTCTTGGGTTGCAAAAGGATTCACAAAGGTTTGGCAATGATGTGTGAATCAAAACACGAGTCTTGGGACCCAAAAATATGAAGACTAGATGTATTTGGACTCTCAAATTCGTCTCCTAAAGTCTTGCAAAACAACTCCCCCGAAGTTGGTATTTATAGGAAAAAATATGAAGAGCCCCACGTTCTTAAAACTCTAAAATTCTATCCACCGTACAAAAAAATAGCATTCTTTAAGGAATTTTCTCTATCTTCAAAAGGTCATAACTCCTTCACCGTAGCTCGGATTGAGGTGACGTTTTTTCCAGTATCTTCGTTGCGGCGAGCTATTCAACTTTCTAGTTGACCAGACCTCCTAACTATGGATGTGAAATTACGAAAATGCCCTTGAACTCTCCTATTGTGCCTTTTTTTCACTGGTTTGACTTCCCTTACGTACCACTTGCATTAAGTCCCTAAAATCTTGGAACGTGAAGTCATTGAGGCAGATGTGGGACATATTAGTGGAGATAATGCATGCTTGATTCCCGAAATTCGGATAGAGGCCGTCATGTGAGATCGTGAGGAGACGTGCCAAATGTAGCGGCGTACGACATAAATAAATGAAACATTTCGGACATGTGAAAAATGTCCTTACACACTCCATAAACCGACACACATCTCTTCCTGCTTCCATTAAAATAAGCAAAATAGCTAGACCATTACTCTAACCCGAGCCATGCAAAAATAATAAAGTATCCATACACGACCCATTATATTAGCCTAAAGGATACAAAAGAAAATCCGTTCTTAATTAGGCATTAGATTTCATCTTTTAATCATTTTATCTTTCCACTGTGACTAAGGGCCATACATGTGTAATATAATCGGGGGGGGGGGGGGGGGGGTAAGTTCAACAACTAACTGTGCATTTTAACATTTTAAATGTTATTTTCCAGGTGGTGAATGTCAATCATATAAATTGTACTACTAATATCCAATGTCCAACAAAGTTAACAAATACCCATTAACTTAATACCCTTAATCTTTTGAAAGATCTACTATTATAATTACCTATATTTCATGAGAGTATTCCATCCTTTAAAATTATAATTATGGAGAAGGGGTGAATTTGGGTCTAACATCATAATTCTAACTTGGAAAAGGATGCATATAAATGGTTTTTACAAGTTAACGACTATTATTTAAATAAAAATTTCAAAACTTATGTGGAGAAAGAAGCAACATGTATCAAGTCCCATTATCAAAAGTAAAATTAAGAACGAAAATTTTAAGTTCATATCAAGAAGGTGACTGATTTATGTAAACTCCATTAAAGGGATGAAATTGTACTTTTCATTTAAATTGTAT
The DNA here is from genome assembly GCA_949130495.1 of Sambucus nigra. Taxonomy (NCBI): domain Eukaryota; kingdom Viridiplantae; phylum Streptophyta; class Magnoliopsida; order Dipsacales; family Adoxaceae; genus Sambucus; species Sambucus nigra. The sequence goes on along the minus strand of OX422217.1, from coordinate 306,489,657 downwards.
TAAGAACATATTAACATCAAAGTACAATTTAATTATTTTGAATTAAATTTAGTTAATCTTGCATATGAATTCGTGAATTGAATTATTTTAATTTTTTTAATAAAAACATTAATCTTAAAAGAATGATAAACATGCGAATTAAAACTAATTGTCAGATCTCTACACAAATCTTATAATTTACAAATCATCTTTAGATATAAAATATTACTTATAGCATAAGAGGATAGAGTAATTTTATCTTGTCCCAATTGGTGAAAATAAACCCCCAAAAGTGTTGGAAAAATTATTGAAGAAGTCCTCCTTGAAAATAGTTGAATTGCCTCTCCAATTTCTCCTTAGAGTTGCACAATTTTGGCCTAAAACAAATTCCCAGAAAATATAATTGTGTCATAGAATTGTTGATTAGTAACACCCGATTTTGTTAAAAATATTAAAGTCGTGCTATTTCTGAGTACGTGTAATTCATATATCATATGGCTTTGGATTTATGAAGGAATTAGTGGGATTGATTTTAAAAGGTTGTATTTGATTAAATAAAGTTAGAAGGGTAAAAGGGCAAAAGATGAAATTAAAAAAAAAAGTGGGAATTAAAAACTCGAATTCCGAATTGATTCGGATGACTTAAGAATAATATATTTATTTAATGTTTAGTTGTCTAGATGTGTAAGTTTAGGGTGTTAATAGTGATGACTCCCCACTAGTTGGAGCACATTCTCATTAGCCTTTGACGACCCTAGGCATAGAGGGACTCCCCTAAAGTGTATAGAACATTTAAGATGAGTTTTAGAGTCCTTAAGATGGAAGTCAAGAGGGTTATCTAACGCGTAACCCCCATTTCTATAGAGCTAAATTTTTTCTCTAAAATCAATTTGGTTCTACACTTCACTCCATCATTTCCACTCAGCAAAAGCTTTGTTGTCCTCTGTGTATTTTACACAAACTATAATACGTTCCCATTTTCACTTTCAAGTGTTTCCAAGTGTTGTAGAAGGGTATTTTGGGTGTAGAAGTGGGTGTTTTGGAAGAACGTAAATTTTAAAAAGCTTGGAAGAGCTTATTCAACATCTTTTCAAAGTTATTTTTCTTCATAAGAGGTAGGGGTTCTACACTATTATCAAGTTGTAATCAAAGCATGATAGATATATGTATATGTATGTATGATTTACATGATTATTTTTTCTTATTATCACTACATATGAATATATGTTGAAAAATATATGATAAAAATGGATAAAAGTTAAAGCTTGAAGGAAGGATTGATTTTAAAATGTTTAAGATACCTATTTCTTATGCAAATCATGTTAAACTTGTTGAATTAATGATAAATGTTACATTGAACTTATTGAAGAAATAGTAGGATGCATACGTGGGTTTTATTGGCATAGAACCCCACTTCCATGAACCAAAACTTTTTAAGTTGTGATAAATGGGTTAAATATATTGAATGTGTACTAAAATGGATTTTTGAAAATGAAATGATTAACTTGATAATTTCATAATGTTAATCACATAAAATACTACAATTTATGTGAAGAAACTCCTTAAGAAATAGGAAATGATGGACTAAAAGTGTAACTAGTGAAGTTTTTAGAGGAAAAAGTATAAATTAGTGCAATGTGAACACTTAAAATGATAAGAAAATAAGGCTAAAAGTATTAAGTTAACATGTTGAAAATATAAGTCTTAAAATGGCAAAAGTAACGCTTTAGTATAAATGGGTCATTTAATGTAAAAGTTGGACTTATAAATAAATTCTTCAAAATAAAAGGACCATTGTTAAAGAGTTCGAGCACGAGACTTAATAATGTAAAGGCAAGTTAGTGTGACAACATAAAAAATGTGGAAGTACATTAATGGTTCAATTAACGGGATACATGTAGTATTAAAATAAAGATTATGTGTGAGTGGGCTCATCACGTAGGTGACATAGTCATAATATAAATTGCATGGTTACCATACAACCTTCATGAGAACACTCAATTAATTTAAGAATGATTTCATAATTGCAAAAATACATTATATATTTATTGATATATCTTTGTATGATACATATTCTTCTAGTATTTCTCTTACTGGGCGCGCTCTCATACACCACCATTGTCCACCCTCGGGTATTTTAGGTGGAGGAAACGATAAGGATGATGGGAAATGAAAAGGGAGTTATCCATGACAATAGAGCTCTGTCACTATTTATTTCATTTATGTAATTTATTTTAATCTATGGTTTTATCATTTGAACTTTAATGCAAGTACTTCAATTTGGATTTTAATAATAGAGGACGGTACGTATATTACTTTAGACAATATTAATCCAAAAAAATTGCAAAAATCTTTTGGTACAAATATTTGTATGAACTTTCTTGAACTTAATAACTTGACATCATTTAAATAATCAAATTAAATATATTTTGCGACACAAATCAATAAAGCAAGTGCTTATTAAAAAAGAGGATTTTCTTAAATGAAATGAAGTATAAAATTGTTTTTCGCATTGACATCCGAAGTCGGGGCATCACAACTTGGTATCAGAGCATAGATTATGCAAGTGTCAGAGTGTGAACTTACGTTTCTCTTAAAGGTAAAATGTTATATTATGTCTATGCTAAGGTATTAGTCCTTTTTGGATGCACAAAGATTAAGTTTGACAGTTGGTCATTACAACGGGATTTTAATTCTCTTCTATTTGGGTTCAAGTTTAAAAGATCATTCCATAATGTAAGTTCGGGATTTTAAAACTATTTATGTACACGAGTGTTGCATCTATATAATGGAGTTAAAGTTATAGAATATCATGCTGTCAGTTTTTATGCATGATATTAGTAATGGTATTGAAAGTTATTAGTTTTAAGGACCCATGACACAATAAAATGATTCATGTGGGCCCTTGATGATAAAAGTATTAATATAGGAACCTAACATGAAAAATATTTTATTCTAAACATAATTTTTAATAGTTAAGTAAGTATACGATACTCTACACTTTTTCCATACTCATAGTATGCTTAGGTATACGACATAAGGACAAGAATGGAAGTTTTCTTTAGTCATTACTACTCTAGAGGTGTGATAGTATGTGATGACATTCCCATAAATCATGGAAAGTATGAGGAAAATATTGGACTTGTGCCTTAGGTGGGATGATTAAGGTTCCATAAAAAAATATGATAAGTAACTTAATGATGTCTAATGACAAAAATAAATTAGAGTTTAAAAGTGGATTTTCAGAGTTTTGTCCCATTAAAAACAAATAATTCGTTCTTAATAAAAAGGTGCAATGAAGAGTTTAGTCTAGTATCAAGTATACCTCATTTTAAAGACTTTGTTATAAAAAGGAAATTATGCATTATCATATGGAGAATATTTGTGCGCATTTTTGGGATTACACAAATGATTTGTAGTGATGACTAGGTAAGGGCCGTGTCAAGTCTTAAGTAAAAGCTTTCGAGCAATTATGGTCATTAAGGGGTAGTTTCATTGATTCGTTAGTGGTGGAGTTCCAAATTTTTAATTAACTTAAGGAACAAGTGACTTTGATGCGTTTGGTAACGATCTTGGAGTAAAGGCTTGTGTTTGGTATATAATAGTAAGGTTTTCACTTTTGAGTTTCCCTTATGTTAACGAGTAGAGTTGTGAACACCACATAATGTAACAAGTTAATAAGATCTCTTACACATACATTAGAATCTAATACTCAGTTATGGTAATATAATAGAACAACTAAGGCCCAAGTTTGGGGTCAAAGTACACGTTAAGTAAGTGTGGCCTTGGGTATATATTCACTACCTTGGTTAGACTTCAAGATAGGTTGGGTTGATTAATCCATCGATTGAGGATAATAGTAACATTTGGATAAAAAAGTGTTATGGTTACTTTTATTGATTCCCCAAGGTATTAAAGGTTCGTTATTATAAGTTGGCACATATCCCTGATAAGGTATCAATGATAGTATCCTTATGGAAATCATATCCTAATATGTACATGAGTATCCCGATATGTTAAGAGTAAAAAATGATGCCCGTGGACAAGTATTATAGAATATATGTATATATATATAGTGATTGAAAGTTCAAATATGAACCATCTGGATTAGAGAGTTTGGACATTCCATACTAATATGGGCTAGTGTAGAATTTTTAGTGTTCATTTCAGTTTGTACCGTACCTTGTTCGTTAAAGATAAATTAGTGGGTATAGCCTTTAAGGATGGAAGAATCATGTGGTTTGACAACAATATCCTTTTTTTTTAAATTAAAGAGTGTCATGTCGTTGTTCGACTTTGGACGATTGGTTAGGGTTAAGTATTTCGATCCGATTAGGAAAATACCTCAGTCATAGGTAAATGGTTTTAGTATTAATTTTTTTGACAACATATTTATGTGGTCCCATGTGGATAAGGCTAGGGTTCGTAGTCTACATGCCATTGGTTCAAATTTTTGTACACTAGGACTCTATCATGATTGTAATAAATAATTATTATTTTATTGTCTATAGAGGTCAAGACAATGTTGGACCAGTGTGAATTATGAATAATAAGTGTGTAGATACTCATTCAAGTCTTGTTGATAGTTCGAGATGTTAAGTCGTACAAGTACTAAAGTTCTTAAGATGTCTGAAGGATAGTTAGTTTTCATTGCATATGATTTATAGGTTGACTTGGGTTTAATAGCCTATGATGTTTAGGTGAGGAAGAATACTCTTAAGGTGTAGAATATCTTGTATGATGAAGTAGTAGTTTCATCTGTTGCAAGTTGTCATTTTATTTAGGCAAGTGGATAATTGTAAGTCAAGCGTGACTATAGAGTTGAAATAACTTGCCATTAGTGGTATTATCACATAATAATTACAAGGTTGTGTGATGTTGTGATATAGATAATAATTAGACTAAGTTTACATTCAAGAAAACTTGAAGATTTATTTGACTTAACCAAATAACACTTTGGTGATAAGAGTCAACCGAGAGTCTATAATATTTATTTGGTTGTGAATACATTAAGTAAAGGGATTTTGAGAAATTAGAGATGCCAAGAATTTCTTAGGTCAATGTGTAGGTTCGTGATTCCTAAGAGGAAGTCAGAAAATACCTATGTAGCAGTAACACAATTAAATTATAGGCATTGAACTAAGAATGTATATTGTGGTCATAGATTTCACTACATTTCTGAGCATATGATAAAAGTTATCATCATGACCCAAAAGGATAATCTTTATGATAGGTAGGAGGTCACATAAATATTTATGAATCTACCATTTTATTATAAGGCCAATGGACAAAGAGGTTGTATGTTTTGGAAGAAACTACAACAAAAGTTAGTAACAAATATGAATCTCAATATAGCTTATCATCCGCAGATGGATGGATAGTACGAGAAAAACTATTTCGATACTTGAAGATATGTTGAAGGCTTGCACTATATATTTTAAAGGCAATTGGGCTATTCACCGAACGTTGGCAGAGTGTGCTTATAATAACAATGTAAAACCTCGCGTAATTTTTTGGGTATTTTCAAAAATCGAGGAAAAATAAATTTTGAGATAAAATTAGTTTTCTTGCTCAATTACGTTGAGTATTATTTTAAAGGCGAGAATTTCAAACGGTTTCGAAATGGGAGTTAAAATGGATTTTTAAGTATTTTATATATTTATCCCCTTATAAAATTTTAGGTCGAACTGCCAAAATACCTGGGCGATCGATCGATCGATGCCGGGGTCGATTGATCGATCCCCTCAGGTTTCGTGCGCAGTAGGTTTTTGTTAGGATTTTTGGTTTATTTCAAACTCTTATAGTTTTGTCTTATAAAATAAGTTCGTGGGTGACCCTTTTGGTACAACTTTTTGACATCAAACATAATTGCTTTTCCTCTCTTTTTATATACACTTAGCCCCTTTAATTTATGCATTCAACCCAAGTTTTTGGAGGTGTTCTTGGGGCTATTTTTGTGTTAACTCTTGGAGATGATTTGATGATTCTTGGGAGATGTTTTTGATGGATTAATCTGACTTTTCTGGACAGATTTATCGTTGGTTTCTCACCGTGGTTTGAGGTACGGGGTTTTACAAAATATGCTCCTAAATCTCACGAGTGTTATTTCCTTTGATTTCATGTGGTTATTGACTCATATTTGAATTGATAAATTCTTTTGGAAATCTGGAAAATCGTTGTTGGAATCTAATTTGGATTCACGTGGTATTATTATTATTGGGCATGTTGTCATGAGATTTTAATATGGCACTAATATTGGGCACCCGCCAAGATTCCTATTCCAACTACTTGATAAAGTATGGCACGACACGATGAGGCCTGGTGACTCTAATTAATGTGTTGTTGAGAAATTATATTGATAAAAATGCTATTGAGATTCACATTTAATTTGAATATTCAAACTCGCATTGTTACGTTTTATTCACAGCTAATATTTGTTGAGAATATTTTCTTTCGTATTATGTACTTCCCCATATTTTCTTTTAGTCGAAGGTTAGCGCGGATTTGAGCGCTTTGGATTTATTGGGATTATTTTAGCGTGTATTATTTTGGGAAGAATTATTAAAAAATACAAGATGAGAAGATTTGTATTTATTTTGATGTATAGAGCATTGCAGATTTATTTTGAGACAGATAGTTGTTTTATTTCAAGAGAGTATTTGTTGTATTTAATTTGAAGAGATTTGAGATTAGTGGGTTCTCTTATATTATTTTTGTGGGGTTTTTGTTTAGATGATCTATACATTTTGAATTGTGGAATTGATAGTTAGTTTTATCGCAAGTAGTATCTCTGCTCGCTCTCCCCGGGCGGGCGGGGTGCTACAAACAATTTTTAGTCTAGTATTGGGATGGCACCGTTTAGACCTTTATATAGGAAACCTTGTCATTCATTCACCAGCTTATTGGGAAAAATTTTGCGAGAATAACATATCAGGTTACGAGATGATTGAGGAGGCCACTGAGAAAATTCATGTCGTTAGGTATAGACTTGAATAAACTCAAATTCATTAGAAAAACTACACAAATAAACGTCATTTCAATTTAGAGTTCAGCATGGGTGATCATGTATTTTTAAATATCAAGGCTACATTAGGGTTTGTGCGGTTAGCAAGAAGGGAAAGTTAACGCCGAGGTACACAATACCATTTGAGATTTCTAATAGGATTGGTCCAGTGTCGTACTATTTGGCTTAACCACCTCAGTTGCCCAATGTGCATTACATTTTTCATTTATTGATCTTACATAAGTACATTTTGGATCAATCTCATGTAATCAATTGGGCTCAGCTACACCTCGATGTTTCTTATGAGACTAGACCATTAATGATATTAGACCACAAGCAGAAGACACTTCGTAAGAAGATAATTCCCCTCGTCAAGGTTGTTTCAGATAAAAATGTTGTTAAGGGAGTGACTTGGTAATTAGAATCTATGACGAGAAGCCTACATCCTGAATTGTTTACCAATTTTGCTTAGTGTTTTGATTTTGGGGACAAAAGTTCCCAAGGTGGGAAGGTTGTAACATATGGGTTTGTTAAAATAATAAAGTCGCGCTATTTTTAAACAACCATGATTCGAAAATTATATGAAATTAGATTTATAAAGAAATTAATGGGATTAATTTGGTTGTATCTAATTAAATAAGTTTATAAGGGCAAAGGGGAAAAAGTGGAAATTTAAATAAAAATAAGAATTAAAAATTCATATTTCGAATCGATCTGAAATGATTTCAGATCGATGTGAATGGCCTGACAGTAGCAAATTTATTTAATGTGTAGATGTCGAGGTGTGTAAGTTTAGGGTGTTGATTATGATGACACCTCACCTTTTGTAACACATTCTCATAAGACTTTAACCACCTAGGCATGAGGGGACACTCATTAATGGCAGAGATCATTTAAGATAGGTTTTAGAGTCTAGAGAGAAGTAAAAAGGGCTACTTACCCTATCTCCCCCATTTCTGTAGAGCCAAAAGTCTTCGCTAAAATTAATATGAGTCTACATTTCTCTCCACCATTTCCACTCAGTAAAAGCTATGTTATCCTCTCTATATTTCACAAAAACTAGAATACATTCCCATCTTCCAATTTCAAGTATTTCCAAGTGTTGTAGAAAGGTGTTTTGGGTGTAGAAGTGGGTGTTTTGGAAGATAACAGATTTCAAAAAGTTTGGAATATGTTGGTAGCTTATTCAATGTTTTCTTCAAAGTTAGTTATCTTCATACGAGGTAGAGGTTCTATAACATTTTCAAGTTTTAATAAAAGCATGCTAGATATATGTATATATGTGTAGAATTTATTTGATTATTTTTGCTTATTATCACTACATATGGATATATGTTAAAGAGTAGGTGTTAAAAAAGGATAAAATTTAAATCTTGAAGGAAGGATAAATTTAAGCTAACCATTTCTTATAAAAATTATGCCAAACTTGTTGAAATCATGAAATTTTTGCCATTGAACTTATTAAAGAAATAATAGGACACAAATGTGGGTTTTATTGGCATAAAACCCAACTTTCATGAACATAAACTTATGTAGTTGGGAAAATGGGTTAAATCTGTTGAAAGTGTGTTAAAATGAGGTTTTGAAAACTTGATAGTTGCAGAATAATAATCACATGAAATGATACAATTTATATGAAGAAAGTCCTTAAGAAACATGAAATAATGGACTAAAAGTGAAACGAGTAAAATGCTAGGGGTAAAAGTATAAAATAGTGTAATGTGAACACTTAAAATGATAAGAAAACAAGGCTAAAAGTGCAAATTTAACAGTTGAATATATAACTCTTGAAATGGAAAAAGTAATGTTTTAGCATAAATGGGTAATTTTATGTAAAAGTTGGACTTATGAATAAATTCTCCAAACTAAAAGGATTTTTATTAAAGAGTTAGTTTTTATATAATAAAAAAATGTATATTTTTGTGACGTACAAATGAAAAGAAGCATTTTTGGAAAAGTATAGAAAATGCAAGTTTAAAAGTGTTTATGAATAATGAAAAGAACATAAAAGTGTTTATGAAATGGGAAGGATCATAATTCACTTCCCATTTCATAATTCACTGCATATCAAATCGGTAGTCCTTCATGAATTCTAGCCACCGCCTCTTCCTCATGTTCAGATCCTTCTATGTGAAGAGATACTGTAGTGAATTATGAAAGTACAAATAATGTGAATTATCAGTTCACATTATTTAGGGATCATAATTCACTTCAGTATCTCTTCACATAGAAGGATCTGAACATGAGGAAGAGGCGGTGGCTAGAATTCACGAAGGACTACCGATTTGATATGCAGTATCAACCTGGTAAGGATAACGTAGTGGCATATGCATTAATATAGCGACCTGCGTGGGACTTAGCAGAGGTCTGGAAAGCGAAGTGGAATAAGCTTCATTATGACGAAGAGGTTACTAGGGCATGTATGGCAGTTCTAGCTGTCACCCCCGAGATTATCATACTGGTAGCTAGAGCATATATGGAGGATCACTTTTGTCAAGACATGATACATTAACTATTGGCCTAGGGAGTAGACTCCTATTCGGTTAGTTCAGAGGGAGGCCTATGCTTTAATAGGAGACTAGTTATGCCAGAGGATTAGGATTTAAGGCATGCTGTTATGACTCCATGGTTTGATATTCACGGTACATCCCGATGGGGATAATACGTACCAGGAAATAATGAGGTAGTACTGGTGGTCAGGGATGAAGCGAGGACATAGTAGAGTTCATCTCAAAGTGTTCTACTTTTCAGCTTATGAAAGTGGACTATAAGAGACCTTCAGGGATGCTGCAGCAGCTTGAGATTCTGGTGTGGAAGTGGGAGAGGATTTCTATGGACTTCATTATAGGGTTGCCGAGATCACAGTAGGCTCACAATTCCATTTGGGTGATAGTGGATCGGCTGACCAAGGTAGCCCATTTCTTACCAATTCAAACCGACTTTGAGACGATGCTGTACGCGCAACTATTCATACACGAGATAGTTCAGCTGCATGGGGTGCCGTTAACATTGTGTTTTATAGAGACAAGATCTTCGTGTTTCACTTTCGGTAGAGATTTTAAGAGGCTATGGGCATATACTTGTGGTTGAGTACTGCCTATCATCCACAGATAGACGGGTAGACTGTGAGGGTAAATTAGATGCTGGAGGATATGATGAGGATGTGCATTTTGTATTTTTGGGGAGGGTGGGAGCGATATGTTCCATTGGTAGAGTTTTAGTATAACTCTTACCTATTTACCATCGACATGGCACCGTTTGAGGCACTTTATGGGAGGCCTTGTCGTTCACACTCTTATTGGTTAGAGGTGTGGGATAATAAGTTATTGGGTTCATAGATGGTTTAGGAGACGACTGCCAAGATAGAGTTGATTCGGGGACATATTCGGATAGCTCAAGATGGGCAGAAGAGTTATGCCGATGCTAATCGGAGACATGTGGAGTTAGAGGTCGACGATCAGGTGTCTCCCATGAAAGAGGTGATGAGGTTCGGCAAGAAGGGGAAACTAGCTCCGAGGTATGTGGGACCTTTCCCTATCATTGAGTGAGTACGATCGGTAGCTTATAGACTGAGTTTTCCAGAGCATCTTCAGAGGATACACGACGTGTTTTACATGGAATCGCTGAAGAAATACCGGAGGAACGCGAGGGATTTTTGGCATGTGCCACTCGAGGATATGGACTTACAGCCAGACGTCAGACCCTTAGCAATTCTAGATCGTTGTGAGCGCAGGCTACGGCCTAAGGTGGTAAGACTAGCTAAAGTCCAGTGAGGACATCACAGTGTCGACGAGTCTACTTATGACTGAGATGATGACATGCATGAGCAGTATCCAGAGTTATTCGCCGCCGGAATGACCTAATGTTGGGGATGCAATTACCTTGTAAGGGGGAAATATTTAACACCTTGTATTTTTGGGTATTTATTATTTAATTAATTTGGCTAATTTTAAATTACTTATGTGTCTTAATTTTGGTTTAATTAATTATTATTAATGGTGAGTAAATGGTTAATATTTATGGAATTTAAATTAGTAAGTGAATAGTAATAATTTGTTCACGCCATAACGAGTGATTGTGATGTGGAATTAATTTATCTCAACCGGGAGTCGGGTATAGACTATATTGGGGCCGAGATAAGAACTTTTAGTAAAATAATTTGAATGACAATTTGAGTGTAAGCTTGATTTCGTATAGGTCAAAATAGTAAAAAAATATTACCTGGTGGTAGTAAATGGGTCTTGGGGCATTTTTAGGCATAACCATGCTCACAAGGGAGTGTTTGAGCCATTTTAATAAAGCGCACAAGCCTAAATACGAGATTGGCTTAATAAAACCTAAAAGTGAAAGGGTGTGGCAGCCACAACTCATTTAAGAAAACCTAAGTAAGTAGAGGAGAAAAGAGGGAGAAATTGGATAAACATTGGGAGATAAAACCAATAACAAGTGTGTGTGTTTTTCATCAAATCATCATTTAGACCAAAGGAATTTAGCCCTTGCGAACCCTATAAGGCAAGTGGTTAAACTTGCTTTCAAATTAATTGCAGTTTTCAATTCATATCATAATGGGTGTGATGAAAATAAGTGATTTTAGACTGGGTTGACATCTAAAGTGGGTTTTCAATTTATGGAGGTATGCGGATGTATTATGTAATACGAATGGTTAATGTTTCATAATTATTGTTGAGGAATTTAGACTTATGAATTTACAATCAGTGGTGAGATTATTACACTACGAATCAGGAGATAAATTGGGGATGAGATGTTAAAAATCTTGTGTGGACTGACCTATAAATTAGGAATGATTTATATGAATTGCAAAGGTTTTGGGAACATGATAATTATACTTCGAATCCGTGTAGATGTTTATATTAAGGCTGGGGGACTTAAGATTTTTTAGGTTTGATATAAATTCTTAAGGGTCGCAGATGAAGAAATCTGGTTAAGGAGGTTTTGTAAATGGCGGACTGAACTAAAAGAAGAAGGAGAGAGAGAAAACCCAGGGGTTGTTCGAACGAACTGGGTTTTGTTCGTACAACATCCATTGTCATTCGAATGACAGGCTGAGCCATTCGAGAGACAGAAGAATTCCGACAAAATTCCCCTTCCCTTCTACTGTTTGTCCTGGGTTTTTGTTTGAGAAGGGATACAACATGTGGTTCATTACTTTGGCTTGGCAGTTGTGTGAAAAATTTTCGTGGGACAAAACAGTAAAATAGTAAATAGGGGTAATAAGGTTGGAAGATGAGTATTAAGGAATATTAAGTTAATAAGTGTGTCAAACTTATTAAGGGGAATTTTGGATAACAAATTCTGAATATTAAATTACGGGATAAGTGAGTGAGTCTGGGTAATTTGGTTGGGTCACATCAAGGTAATAAATTAATTAAAGAGTAATTAATTAAATTTTGAGTCGGAATATAGACTCGGTCATATTTTAGGATAGTGCTACGGGTGCTGTGCACGGTATATAATAAATTAATTAAAGAGTAATTAATTAAATTTTGAGTCGAAATATAGACTCGGTCATATTTTAGGATAGTGCTACGGGTGCTGTGCACGGTATAGCTGGGATTAAATTTACATTATATATGTATATATGGCAGTGTGATAGTATATATATATATTCTGTGTGCGCTATTAAAATATCCGTGACTAGGTATTTTATTATTATTTACCCTCTAATGCTATCACAGGAGCTTGCGCGACGTGGGTGAATCCCCCTAGCTTGAGGAGCAGGGATAGTATAATTCCAAGGTGATACAGTCCAATAGAGGTGAGACATGTGAGACAATTGTCTTCAATCTCGGGGAAGTATGATCGCCTTCACTATGCTTATATTTTACGTTCCAACTCGGCGGTATTTAGCTATCTTGGGAATCTAGGTGCGACTGAGTAGTCATGGGATGATAGCACTTTAGAGAATCATCCCGCGAGTTATTACTCGGGAGGGTGGATTTATATATATACTAGGGTATGCCCATGCCTTAAGGCACAATGATAATTTTCCAAAGTAAGTAATCGCAAAACGACACAAAATTTCAAAATACGTAATTGCAAAACGAAAAAAATTTCATTACCCAACAATGCAAAGTGCAATTTTTTTAAAAATTAGTCATAATTTCAAAAGTCGTGTGTGTTATGACTCTAACTGGCATGCCTAAAACACTTCTTGATGGCATGAATGTAAGTTCCACATGATACATTGCCTAATATTATAGAATTCGTACTAAAACAATTCACAGTATACACAAAATTTGAGTACACCCAAAACCATTATTGGCCACTAAAGCAAAAAAGCACCCACCAAATGTGCAAACCCCATCAATAATAATCACATGCAGAACAAAATGTAATAAAAACATAAATTGGAATTAGGAGTTATACAATCCACCCCAATGAGATAACACAAAATAATGTAAATTTTTTTTTTTGTGTAGAATTTTCTTTGTTTATAGAACAATTATCCCTGATTTAAGTGTAAACAATACTTATTTAGTTTCATTATAATAATGGAAAATTATTATATAAATCAAATTATAAAATTTGGGCAAAATACCCTTTATTTGTAGGACGATTCAAGGCATTTAACGAAAAAAAATAATCAACGAAAACAATACTAATAGTGTCATGGATCTCACACAAATGGAATCATACCATCAAATACTTTTAAGTCGGGAATTATTTTTTTATAACACAAATGTGTAAACATTGGAAAAAAATGAAAAAAATTTCTCTTATTTATAGAACTATCCTCCACCCTATTTAAGAAAAAAAAATAGTACAATAATATACATAGTCTACAACACTAATACACATCCAGACAATGTGCCAATAAAAATTAACGGCGACATTATTAAGCTATCTTTTTTGATTCAAGTCAATTCATGAGAATAACACCAATACTTAAGTCAAAAATATTTATTATATAACATAAATAATTTTCTAAAAATTGGACAAAATCTCCTCTATTTATAGGACTAACCACCCCGTTTATGAAATAAAAAACAACCCAACAACAATACTCAAAGGGACACATTTTATCAATTAAAACCAAAACTACTTAAATTTACAAATAGTCCATCCGGAACATTATATAAACCAAATCATCGATTTATGTCTATACAATCTTTTTAAGTTCATTAAAAATTTGGCACACGCAGTAATCCTTAAACATGTATGAGTACTGGAAAATGAAAAGGAAAAGGCGATGGATGGAGGAAAATGTATAGTTTTGATTCATTATGAATCACAAAACCAACGTTTCTTCTTACTATGCGTTGAATCTGTGATGACAAATTACCCAAAAAATGTTAATATTCACATCAATGATGTACATAGGTAGATAGGTTAACAAAAACTTCATAAAGTTATGTTGAGATTTTTTCAGCAACCAAGAAATAATCATAGAATTCAATGAAATATATTGAAACCATATATTTCTTCCTACTACTGTGGGTAAGATGAACCAAATAATTCTTCCTAGTTATGGGTTAAGAATACAAAACTTGTTTACCTGAATACTGAATTTATTGAAAAGAATACAAAACTTGTTTACCTGAATACGGAATGCAGGGCATTCACTATAAAGTTTATCTCGTGTAATGGCAAGGAATTTGACATTTTTGTTGAAATTGATGTGCTTTTGAACCCCTGACCAATTATAGATCGAAAACGAACGATGTTCAGTGAGATAATTATCGTATATAAAATATGAGTTTTTTTTCTTTCTTTTTAAAATATAATGAAATGCCTTTACCTTAATTCTAGTTCCTTGAGAGGAAAAACTAGCAACATTGTTGTTAGATGTTAACTTGTGCACTGCCTCTTTTACATCATGAACCTGAATGAAAAGAATTACCTCATGTTTGATTGCCCATATCTAATGTAGAAAGAATAAAAATATATTTTTGAAACTTGCTTTGACTATAATCAGGAAAGCTTTATTAAACAAATAGGGATCATAATAAATTAGATTTTTGAAACATGAACTTTTTTGTCAAATGCTCTAAAGTCATATACTTATGGAATTGGTATTTCTCCACCTTTAAAATTTAGATTTCCCAAACTAAAATTTCTGTGACAAACCAATTTAGTAACAAAAAAGTCATATAACAGCTAAGATAACAGTTATATAGCAACTATGTAGTTATACAACAACTATATAGCAACTATATAGCAGTTATGTAGCTGCATAGAAGCTATGTAGCCATTAAATAGCAACTGCATAGCTACATAGCAGCTATGTAGCATCTATATAACATTTATGTAGCTATATACCAACTACTAACTTCATTGTTTCAAGCATCATCTCCAACATAGGGGTATAACTATATTTTTTCTACTAATTTCTTTGTGCCATGTACCAAATATTCATCGAATTTCCTTACAAATAACTAATCAGTCTCATATAGCACTACAAATCACAACTCACTAGTCGTACATAATGCCTTGTATGAACTATCTTTCTTAGGTGGCTATATAAAGATGAAAATCTAGTTTTTTCACTTCAAACCAAATCACTATAGATCTAAAATGAGTTTATAAAGAATAATATGAGAAGCCAGCTGATGAAATGCCAAAAATCAAGAGATTTTGTTCTTGAGACAAATTCATTGATATGCCACAACGCAGTCCAAAAACTGAATACCACGTACATTGAATACATGAAATCCCCATACATTACATAGTTGCTGCCAATGTTGAAGCTTCGACTTATATTTCACCTTAGACTTGTCTGCAAGTAGTGAATATGAGAGTTTAGAACATTTAAGGTCTAAACACGTAATGGATTGAGTATGATTTGATAAACACGTAGTGCTAGAAATTTTGACTTTTCTTTAAAAAAAATACATCTATTGGGAGATGTTTACCATTTGAGGGAGATGGCTTATGTTTTTTCCTAGCTTTGGGGCTTGCAATATACAATTATGAGAAGTCACAACTCGAGTTTGAACCTCAAAAGATGATAATTAAATTTTCCCTTGGTCTCAAATGATAAGTACCAAAATGATTTGGAAAAGATAACATAATTCTGAAGAAAAACATAACTCTAAATCCTTATATTGAAATCACAAAATCCATTAATCTCATAAATAAACCTAGCAATGCATACAAAGAACCTTCTTAATAGTGTTAATTGGTAGTGTTGAAAAATAAAACTTTAATTAGGTATATCTGCTAAGCAGGTATATTTTTCAAAAATAGAATTTTAATTAGAATTTTTCTAAACAGGTATATTTTTCTAAGCTGGATTATTTTCTAATCTGTGTAATGAATTATGTATATCTTCTATAAGTGACTTAGAAAAGTAGTATTGTAGGATCCCCAAATGACTCACAAAATGCAAATTACAATCTCTAGTTGTGGATGCTTTATATAATTCAGTAAATCTTAAACAGGAGAAAAACCTACTTATTTTGGAGCAGAACTGAGAGCCATGTTTTTACCTATACATTATTTTATTTGCCTATGGGTCAAAGGAAGGGAGAAAAATTACCATCGAGAGTCTTTTTGTTATGCCATACACTGAAACTATTTTTGGTCATGACACAACATTGTACCAATAGTTGTCACAATAACTGCATAGAAAGTAGAAAACACAAATATCTTGCACTGCTATTATATACTAATTAAAAACAGACCTTGTAAACCAACAAAAAATCAATATTCGTATAAAAAACCATATCCACTAAGCTTCCCCAGAAGTTTGCACCGTTTTTTAATCCAAAACATAATTTGTGCCGTAACCAACTTAATTTCTCAATTTCTTAACTCCTATTAAAGTAGCATAGTATTGAAAATTAAAGCCGTATATATAGCCAAGATCATTAACTTATCAATATTTTTTTCAACCAAATGTTCGAAAATTATATAATTTTCCTAAGACTTGAAAGTGATTCGAAAGTAAGCCTTCATAAATCAAAACTAAAATGAAATTCAACTTTGATCCCCAAAAAACATATAAATGTGGTGGTTCACAAAACATACAATACATGTAAGTGCCCAAATCGATACCTATGCTTAACCTCGGTGTTATGCCACAACAAAGCTCAACCAACTAAAGTGTGGTGGTTCACACTTCTTGAAAAAATGATAAGTGCCCACAAAACAAACACGATTAAAACCCAAGTCAAAACCTTTCTATTAGTCTAGTAATGGCACTACTTTGGTTAAAAACAGAACGTATATGATATAGTCGAACTTGTAAATTTACATAACATAAACTGCTATTAAAATATAGAGTTATTAAAAATACCTTTGATTAAAGTCGCAAACAAATACATATAAATCCAAAATTTAGTATAACTATTTCTAAGTAAAGTTATTCATTTTAAAAAAATACCTTTTACAAATCTGGTATAGGAGTTGTCTTGTTAACTCATGCGTATGTTAACACCGTAGAAGACACCACCAATAAAGGCCGTCAATAGGATGCTATTGCCACATGTTGTAGCACATATCAACACTAATTGCGGGCATGTTTCTATAGTATTAGGAAACTAATAAATGGTCTTGTGGTCGTTCCTATTAATGATGTCAAATTGCTGCCAGAACAGGTCAATCCCTAAATAAAAAAAGAAAAATTCTTTTGAAAATATGATGAATAAAATGAAATTAGACACCCCCCCTCAAGGGACACAGTAAATAATAGGATGGGTATAAGCAGAAAGCACTGTCTGAATGCTGTTGCAGATACAAAAATTTATTCCATGGGGCTGGATTTGAAGTCCAAGAGACTGCAGTACAACAATTACGTGAAGACCAAGTATAGAAGAGTAAGAAAAGTGCTTGTTATATATGCGCCTTCATCTATGCATACATGAAAGAAATAAAAAAGAACATAATTATTTTTTAGGTAAGAACCTTGGGAATGCTTTAGCTTTATTGAGATCACAAATAACTCTCTTCGCATCAACATTCCATGCTTTAATGCCTCCATCAGCATTGCCTATGAGAAGCCTTTTACAAAATAAACAACAAAACATGATATGGTCTTCAATAATTGGAGTATTAACCATAATGGAAAAAGAAAATAACTAAATACAGTTGCATATGTATGTATAAGCGCACTTAAAAATACCAATCAACATACCATGCGGTCAGATTTAAAACCCCACTCCAACGACATGATCTCTGCCCCACAATATATAGTCTCATTTCTTGATGCTGAAGTTGATGAGCGATATGTCCATATCCTTCAGTAAAACATATGAAAATTAGAATTAGATATAAGGAGTTGTGGACTGTTCTCACTCTCAGATGTGATTTTTTCTTAAACTCCCCCTACCATGCTACAGTTTAATATATGAGTAATTATCAAAATTATGTCATCGAAATATGAGTTTCATCTTAAACATGCTTTTAGACCACATACTTAAATGTATCAAAACTAAATAATAAATTACAATACATGAAAAATCATACAAAACAAAAAACATGTAAACATTCAAGAGATTCATCCTAAACATGCTTTACTTGGAATGTTAATTGGTAGGCATCAACAAATACTCATTTTAATCAAAAAATTTTCTTTAGACCTCCAAGATGAAATGATAAAAAAATAATCAAGCCTCCAACATGAAATGAAACAGTTGGAAAATAGGTGATTGCATTCCAAGAAGAAAAAGAAATGGCGCCAAAAGGGGGGATTTAGTGACCGGACATCAAATCCAATAAAAGCTAGTTTTAAGTTTTTAAGTATTTTTTCTAAGATGTGTCATTTTCTACCTTTTGAGTGTCTTCCACACCCTAAAATTTATGAAAAGCCTTCCATGAATACCTCAAATGTCAGCACATTATAGTCTAGATATAAAAACTATCATAGCATACAAATATCTTAGATATAAAAACTATAAAACACCCATCATAGTATAGTAAAAGCTTCGAAAACTTATGTTGAAAAGAAAAAATACATTTCAATCTCAAATAGAACATAATCAGAGAAAAGCTCCTATACCAAAAATTTGGAGACTACTCCAGAATTATTTCCTGTGTGTGATCAAACTACAAAGAGATATAATCTCATATGAGGGGGATCACAACTTACTTTGAGGATGTCTTCAAATTCTCCCCATTGCCGTCTATAAGAAGAAGAAACAAAAAAATTTTCAAAATTTTGACATACCAATAAATACCTAGATAATTATTTATGCATAAAGTTTTTAAAATTACAAAACCCATTAAGTTTCTATAGAAAACAAATAGAATTAGAGAAAGAGATATGAGAGATCAAAACAATAAAGTAAAACACTAAAAGTAAACCCTCGCCTCAATAGGAGCAATCTATCACCTTACAAATGACTTAAAATAATTAACCGTAAGACTACTAAAACCAATAGATAGAATAAAGTAAGACACTAAAACCAATAGATATAATAAAGAAAAGTGAATACAAACATAAATGAATACACATACCTATAAACATAAGTGAATACAAATACCTAAAAATAAACATAGATAGACTAAAGAACTAACCCACAGATGTACAATAGAGAACATACCCAATAACCAAACTTATTGTGTTTTGTGTAGTCTGATAATTCAATAAAAGATAAAAACCATACAAATTAAAACCCACACCCATACCATACCTAGCTTTATAATTAACACCCATACATACAACACATATTAACACCCATACCTACAACACATGTCAATAATAAAAATAGAGATATAAAACAAAACTTATAAAATAGAATAAAATAGAAATTCCATTCGAATGAAGAAGCCATACCTTACACATCTAGATGGTTCTCGCATCCGGATCAAAATAATAAACCCTAGATTTTCAAAACAAAATCATGGAGATGTTGATCAAATCCAAAACAACCACAATGATAAACCCTAGAGGTTGAATTTGAAATTTATAAAACATGTGAAAAGAGAGTACCTTCTTGGATGATACAAAGATGCAGGAGATGGAGAGGATGCCGGTCGAGTGAGAGAAAATGAGCGCGATGGGGGTTTGTGGGAGATAGCGAGAAAGAGAGAAGGAAGTGTGTGGGTAAAAGTTAGGAGTATGTGACCATAATACTCTAATTTTTGAATGAAATTTTAAGTTGGATGAGTAAAAAAGAGGGGGAAATCAAAGAATTGATGGGTAGAATTGTAAAAAAGAAAGAAGTGTGATCTCAACTATTTATTTTGGCAAAATATGTAAGGAGGTGGCATCGATCTACACCGTTAGGAATGTGTATATTTTCAAAAACCAAGCTATCATATATATATATATATATATATGTATATATATATATATATATTGTGTGTGTGTGTGTGTGTGTGTGTGTGAATGTCGTAATATAGTTCTACGTATATAATGGAGTAAATAATTATATGCGGGTAAAAATACATGAAGTGAACCGTATTAATTATATATAACTCGTGAAAATGTTATATGGTCTTAAATGAAAATTAATTAGTTAAGTTAATGTGTTAAATAACTTACAAATCATAAATTAAACATACTCGGGTTAGAGTAGTGTGACAAGAAGGAGTTATAACAAGACCTAATTACGGGGTAAATGACTTGATGGGTTATAAAGAAAACGCTAGGTGTTCAAAATAGTTAAGGGGTGAGCGGGTCCTAAAGGGAGTGCGACACTAAGTTAAATATGAAGAGCACTCATGCATTTTAATTACTGCAATTTAATCACTTGCTAAATTTTTTCAAAATATTTTGGTATCTAACCCTTGCTGTTAAATATTTTAAAAACCTTTTAGTGTATAGCAAGAGGGACGACATACATGATTCTATTCTAGGGTTACACAACTGTGACATAAGTGGATGTTGTAGGAGTTGGATTAGTCGCCTCTTTTATTTATTCCTTGTTTTTGAATTCTATCTCAGTCTTATTTTGAGCATGTTTCTCACAGTATTTATTCAGATTATTTCAGTTTAAAGTGTATGGAATTTATTTACTATCTGTCAGATTTATTTGCTTCGGATTTTTGCCGATGGTTAATTCGGCAAGACTTTGTTTCAGTTATTTGATGGGATGTTGAGACTTTATTATTATGTGATGGTTATATTTTGTTTTCTGTTGTACTTAATGGCTGGGTTATTTAAAGATAAAATTTTGGCACCGGCTTGATTAACTAATATGTGGTTAGTAATTTATAAGGATTTAGACAATGATGCTAATAATGAACCAGATTGAAATCTTATTTTAATTTGATAAAGGCCCGATCACCAGGTATTTAATTAGGCAGGGTGTCACAGATGTTATCAGAGCATCAGGTTCTAGTGTCCATAGGATTTGTATGACTTATTAAGATTTCAACGTAGCATTATTTTGATATAGAGCCATATTATTAGGACTATTGATTTATCTTCATGCTTATGAGATAACATACTTTTGCTATTAGGATTTGTATTAACATTGAACTAATGCAACTCATTTTAAATTTCAGATGTTGCATAGGAGAGGTAAACCTACCAAGGAAGCAACCAGGGGCGAGGTGAGAGAGGCTTAGCAAGAGCGAGAGGTTCTGCATCCACAGGCCCCACCAGGGTTAGTGACTACAACTCAGGTGGAAGATATTATGACCCAGGCGGTCAATGCAACGATGACAGCCATGGAAGTTCATTTCCTTAGTCTCAGCCACATCAGCCAGTGGCCCTAGTTGTTTACGCCCACCCGGGGACGTCAGAGTGGTAGAGAGTTCGGGAGGCCTTTCAGAAGGACCACCCACCAGATTTTTAAGGGAGTTCTATCACTATTTGTTTTAACTATGTAATTTGTTTTAGAGTATGGTTTTATCATTTGAACTTTAATTTAAGCACTTTAATTATTAATTATAATAATACAGGACAATGCAAAATTGACTTTAACTGCAATTTATCCAATAAATTGTAAAACTCTTTTAGTACAAGTATTCATATGAACTTTCTTGAACATAATAAGTTGAAATCATTTTAATAATTAAATTAAACATATTTTTTGACACAACTAAATAAATAAAGAATTTATTACAAGAGAGGATTTTCTTAAATGAAGGTAAAGTAAAAAATTGTTTTCGACATTGACACCTGGAATCGGGGCCTCACAACTTGCTATCAGATCATAGGTTACATGAATGTCGGAGTGTGAACTTATAGTTCACTTACATTTAAAGGTAAAGTGTTATATTATATCTACACTAAGGTATTAGTCCATTATTGGCTACATAGATAGTAAGAGTAATAGTTTGTCATTAGAAGGATATTTAATCCTCCAATATTCGGGTTCGATTTTAAACGATAATTCTGTAATGTGACTTTAGGGGTTTTTAAACTTTTTATGTACACGAGTGAGGCATCAAGATGATGGAGTTTCTCATCTTAATAATATAAAGTTAAGGTCATTGAATGTCGTGCGATTAGTTGTTATGCATGTGATCAGTAATGGTATTGAGAGTTATTAGTTTTAAAGACTGTGACGCAATATAATGTTTCAAGTGGATCCTTGGTGATAAAAGTGTTAATATAGGTAAGTAACACAACAATTGTGTTAGTCTAAACATAAGTTTGATTAGTTAAGTATGTTGTAGTGTAAAAATATTCAATGATCATAATGGGCATAGCTATACGGCATAAGAACAAGAATAGAATTTGTCTCTAGTCATTATAAATCTCGAGGTGTGTCAGGATATGAAGACACTCCCTTATATCATGAAAACTATCGAGAAAATATAGGTCTTGTGCCTTAGGTGTGATATTTTGTCTCATAGGATACGTGTAATAAGTCATTTATTGTTGTCTAATGACAAAAATAATTTGGAGTTTAAAAGTGGATTTTTAGTGTTTTCCCCTTTCAGACTAAGGAGTTTCTTCTTAATAAAAAGATATAATGAAGAGTTCAGTTTAATATCAAGTATACCTCATTGTAAAGAATTTGGTATATAATAGAAAATTATGCATTACCATGTCAAGAGCATCTGTGAGTATTTTTAGGATGAAACAAATGATTTTTATTAATGACTAGGTAAGGGTTATGCAAGACTTAAGGATAGCATTTTAAGAAATTGTGGTAATTAAAGGGTAGTGTCATTGATTTGTTGGTGGTGAAGTTCCCAATTTTTAATGAACTTAAGAAATGGATGACCTCAATGTGTTTGGTATCATCTTGGAGTAAAAACTTGTGTTTGGTAAAAAATAGTAAGGTTTTCACATTCGAGTTTCCCTTATATTAATGGGTAGATATGTGAACATCGCTTAATGGTTTGACATTTCTACTAGTGCCTTAGATTAATAGGGAACAACTAAATAAGATATGTTACACATGCGTTATAATATACTAATCATACGCTAGTGTAGGTTATGGAAATATAACAACATGAGTAAGACCCAAATATGGGTTCAACGTACATGTTAAGTAAGTAAGTCCTCACATATAGATTCACCCACTTGATTAGACTTCGATATGGGGTGGGCTGATTAATATATTGATTGATGACAATCATAACATTTGGATTGAAAAGTGTTATGGTTACGTATATTGACTCCGCAAGGTATTAAAGGTTGGTAAGTTCAAGTTGCCATGTAACCTTAAGATGAGAGAAATGATAGTAACCTTATGGAGATAGGATCCTAAAAAGCATAGGCATATCCAAACCTCCTTCATCAAAGGTAAAAAAAATCATGAATATTGTTGTGGTCTCTGAAAGCTACAAAATGTTTGACTACAAAACATATGGAGAAAATATTAGTATTAAGCTAGATATCATTAAGGACTTTGACACCCTTAGCTGGAACTTCATCCTCAATGTTTTGAAGTAATTTGATTTCTTTGCCCAGTTTGTGGACTACATTCAATCTATCCGAAATTCATCTATCCACTTCATTCTAATTAATGGCACTTCATATGGATACTTAAATTTCTCTATAGGTGTGAGACAAGTAGACCGCCCATATCCTCTCATATTTGTTCTAACTAAAAAAGTCCTCGGCAAGGGATTTTTGCTTAGGTCCAACAAGGTAAAATTAAATCAATGACCTCTCTAATAAGGACTCTAACTCATTGTCATCTCTTCTGGGATGATGTCCTATTAGTTTTCTAGAATGCCACCAATTCCACCCTTACCAAACTTAGGTCGCTCATCAAGGAATATGAAACCTGCTATAGGCAAGTAATTAACAAATCCAAATTCATATTCTTCTCAGGAAAAGAGGCAATTCATAGAAAAACTAGCATTATAAGTACCTTGGGTATCACTAAAGGTGGAAACTCCTTCATCTATCTTATATTTAAAGGAAATCCTAAGGCCACCTACTTCTAATCACGCCTGGACAAAGATAAATCCGAACTTAAAGGATGGCAGGGCAAGATCCTTTTCCTCTATTGGTCAAATGCAGCTTGTCAAAGCTATTATCCCCCACATTCTCTCGTATAAATTATTAATCTACAAATGGCCTTCCTATTTGACTAAATTCTCTAGACCTATACTAGAAACATTATTTGGACTGCCGCACTGTAAATAGATTTGTGGTATTTATTTCGTAGTTAAATACCTGACAAAGTGTCTTTTGAATTGTGAATTTAAGCACTTTCAACCAAACGACCCTGTTGAAGAATCTATGGGACTTGATTCAATCACCTTTTATATGTTGCACTTTTATTTCAACTTGATTCAACATACATACTACAAAATGTCCATCTCATATAATTTCCTCAACCTAGACTGGTCTTAAGAATGCTATGCCCCACATTAAATTTGATGCCATATAGATAGTTGGTAATGGTCAAAACATTCTGTTTTGGCATGACAATTAGTTGGGTAGCCTTCTTACACAACAGTTTGACTTGGACAAAAAAACCCGAGGGCTTTTAACAAAATAAAGTTGGCTCACTACATCCCCAATCATTCTTGGAACCTTTCCTCGGCCTTTAAGTCCCACTTTCTAGATATAGCCTCCCAAATCACGATTACTTACCTCCCTATTCTCACCATCGACCCTTTAATTTGGCCTTTAATTCCTAAGAGAAACATGTACCTTAAAGATACCATTGCATGCTACTAACCTACTAAGATTTCTTTGGCTTGGTGTAAGCTTCACTAGAAAAGGTTTATTCCTCCTACATCCTCTTTGGTTTTATAAAGATATCTTGACAATAGGATTCCAACTATAGACAACCTTTAAAAAGGAGGAATTCCATTATTTCCTAGATGTGTTCTCTACTCAAATAACTATGAAATTTCTAATCATATATTTGTTAAACGTGAATTCTCTTTGGAGGTCTTAAATTGTCTATTCAGCGCCTTCAAGAAACAAGTTCCTCATGTTGACTCCTTATTCAAACTTTGGGTTAATATGCCCAGAATGCAATGGATTTCCTAACTTAAAGACCTATGGATTGTTGGCTTCATCAAAAGCATTGATCGTATGTGGTGGATCAGAAATAAGGTAACTTTTAACAATGTTAACCCTTTACCAGGGGTGATTATGACTCACCTCAAACCATATATTAACCTAATCAAGCCATGGAAATCATCCATTATGTGGGAGTTTATGGAAGGGTGTTTCCTACTCCATCCTTCACCCTAACTCACTGGACCCCTCCTCACCAGGACTAGGTGAGGCTTGACATCGATGGTCATGATAAAGGCACCTCAAGTATTTCGACTGTTGCTGATATTTCTAAAAATACATAAATTTTTTCCAAAGGGATTATGGTCTCAATATTAGCATTCACATATATTTCCTTGTTAAGATCCTGTTAGTTATTATGGGTGTCGACCTTGCATAGGAGAAAGGTTGGACAAACTTCTCGATTGAAGTTTATTATATGCCTATTATTTGTTGCCTCCAAAGATCCACTTATCACCCCCCTTGGGAGTTATCCACATAATGGCTAACTTTCAAATTCAAGATCTCAAACAGGATAACCTACTTTTCCCACATATATATAGAAGGTAATTTGATTGCTAATAAGCTATCCCGCTTGGCATTGAAAAACCACCATCTAAAGCGATGGGATTCCATGTCATAGGATATCACCTCTCTCATCACGAATGACATTAGTGGTATCATTAGATATAGAATGATCTCTTGATATGAAGCGCAATGCAAATGATAGTAAAGTATTTGGTAATCAACCTCATTAGGGCCCTACCTTGTTTTAGTGATGCTTTTACCCCCTTCAGGTCCATTCCTTATATCTTTTCTTCATGAATATATTTATTTCTCTATCTTTAGGCCGTTGCTTGTAACCTATCCTTTTTTATTTATATATTTTTTTCCCGATTTGGGTATTAAAAAAATAATTATGCTCATCGACAAGTATTAGAAATGTCATAGGATAACTATGACAAGTTCAAGTATGAACCATCGGGATTAGAGAGTTAGGACAAGCAATACTTATAAGTTCTAGTAGAAAATTGTTAGTCTTCATTTTAGTTTTAAGCGTACCTTTTTCATTAAAGAAATATTAGTAGGTATAGACTTTAAGGAGGGAATCATAGTGTTGCTTGCCAATAACATCATTTTTTATATTAAAGAGTGTCATGTCGTTATTCGACTTAGGAAGATTGGTCCAGGTTTAAGGATTTCAGTCCGATTAAGAAAATACATCGGTCATTGGTAAAAGGGTTTCAATATCAAATTATGTGACAATATACTTACATGGTCCCGTAGTGGATAAGACTAGGGTACGTAGTCTATACATCATCGATTCAAATGTTTAGTACACTAGGACTGTATTTCAATTGTAATTAACAATTAGTATTTTGTTATCTATAGCGGTAAAGACAATGTTAGACCAGTGTGAATTATGAATAGTTCGTGTGTAGTTATACATTGAAGTCTAGTTGATAGTTAGGATGTTAAGTAGTAGAAGTATTAAAGTGCTTAAAATGTGTGAAAGATAGTAAGTTTTCATTGCACATGATTTATTAGTTGACTTTATCTTAATGGCCTATGATGTTTTGGTTGGTTGGACTATGATTAGTTACTCTTAAGGTTTAGAATATCTAGTATGATAAAGTAGTAGTTGCATCAGTTTCAAGTTATCATTTTATTTCGGTAAGTTGATGATTATAAGTCAAGCATGACTATCGAGTTGACATAAGTTTCCACGAATGATATCGATGTGTAATAATTACACGCTTGTGTGATATCGCGATGTAAACAATAATTTGTCTAGGTTTAAATTCGAGAAAAGTCAAGGACTTAAGATATTTAAGTAAATAAAACTTTTGTGATACGAGTTTATCTAGATCCTATTATATTTGTCGGTGTAAATACATTAAACAAAAGGAATTTTAAGAATTTTGAGGTCACATATTATTGGTCAAATTGTAGGTTCGTGAATCCTAAGGGGAAGTTAGAAAATACTTGTTTAGGAGTAATAAATTATATGCATTTAACTAAGAATGAATCTTACGGTCATACAGATTGATTTCATTTCTAGGCATAGGATTGATAAGGGTTGTCGTCATGACCTGAAAGGATAAGCATTATCATAGGTAGGACTTCACAGAAATAGTTATAAACTGTGAATTTAATTATAAGACCTATAAAGGAAGAAGTTTTATGTTTTGGAAGAAATTGAGGTAGAAGATGGGAACAAATCTGAATCTTAATACAACCCATAGTCCACAAATGGATGGACTGTTCGAGAGAGCTATTTTTATCCTTGATGATATTTTGCAGGCTAGGGCTATAGATTTTCAGGGTAGTTGAGCTGATCATCTACTATTAGCAGATTTTGACAACAATAATAGTTTTCAGGATAACATTGGGATAACACCATTTTAAGCTTTATAAAGAAGACCTTATCATTACCCAACTTTTTAGACGGAGGTCAGTGAGATGCACATCTCGATTTTAGAGATGATTGAGGAGGCCATTGAGAAAATTCATGTCATTCGGGCAAGACTTGAAATAACTCAAAGTCATTGGAAAAACTACACATATTGTTAAGATAAATTTCTAATTGAGTCAATTTGTGTATAATTCGCATAATTCCGAACAAAATGTTTGATTCATAGGATAGACTTTGAGTTGATGATAACATGAGACTATGACTTTGTTTGATGAAGATGTAATGACAAAGCTTTGAAGAGTGCATATGTTAAGCCATTTTTATCATGCCACATTTGTGTTCACATATGTCGAGGATCTCACAATGAATTGATAGCGCGCTAGGAGTGTGCGCGTGTAAGTGCACAATCATTGTTTTCTATCTCGCCGCGACTATAAAAAGCAACCTAAATTACGACTACACTTTCAGGGAAAGTCTAGCGGTAAGTCGGGTATCGAAAATCCACAGGGACGAGATGCTAGAATTTATATGATTTAGTGTTCCGAAATAAAAGTGTAAAAGGTGAATTACAAACTAAAAGAAAAGATGCATGAAAGGGAAATGATAAACTAGGCAAGGGAAAATGAATCTAGTTTAACAAAGAGAGTAAAACTATAGGTTGCGTCGAATATCCCTCACCCGAGTTAATTTGTATAAAATGGTTACACGGGTCAACGAGTTATTACAAATGTGTCTCATTTCGACAGTTAATTAAATCAAGGGTTGTCACGCCCCTAAATCCTCATAAAAGCCTAATAAGATTTTGGCATCAACAAATATCCCATAAATTACGCGCGAAAGGTCGTAAGAACAGGACATACATGATATGCCCCGTCAAATCTCGTAGGCATAATAACTAGGACAACGCACCCGAAATAGACCCATAATCACTCTCACCAAGCAAAGCAATGCGTTAACTTGAGTGAGTTCCATTCAAACACAACGCAATTTAAATTACCTAGAAAGCATGTTAAAAATGCGATAAATAAAGCGGTAAATAAAATCGGTAAATGTACACTAGAAAGCAGGGAAATAAAGCATGTAAACTAATTAACAAAGCGTGTAAATCTAATTAGATAGCAAGAAATGATGAAATACAAACTGTATTAAGTGGTAGAGAGGATGAAAGTATCAATTACAAACCCTAATGGGTGTCAAACGAAGAGAGGAAGAATAGGAGCTCTCAAACCCCAAACCCTAACCTAATACTACCCTAAAATATGATATATATGAAATAGAAACAAAAATTGGTTTATATAGTAAGTTACAAAAGAAATAAAGGAAAACGAAAAGAAAAGAAAAGAGGCAACAAATATCTGGCATCACCGGTCGATCGGTCGCAGGGGCGCGGTCGACCGGTCCTTCTTATATAAGTGCACTATCTCCTTCCCATGGCAAAATATCAAACCGCGGTCGTTCGGTCCCAGGGACGCGGTCGACCGGTACTCTGTTTCCTAGAATCCTTTGGTCCATGATGAGGGAGAAAAGTTCAATAACAAATACGGGTATATCATCTTCGTCCAAACTCCAAACGACGCACCGTTTACGGCCACCCGATGCTAACTCAATGAACTACTCATTCGTGGAATTTCAATGAGTTGGATAAGAAATGTGGATTGACTAAATTCCCTTGTAGTAGCGTCCGGTGATAGAACATCTCTGAAATGCAATGGATCCTCACTTTTAGCATTCCAATACCTACAAAAGCATAATTAACCCCTACAGAACATGTAAATATCCAAATCCAAGGTTGTTTGGTTAATGAGAATAAATATAAGAATTAAGGACCTTAAAAGAGCTAGAATGAATAAAGATATAGGGGAGAAATATGCAATATTTGATACGAATCACACCCCCATAACTTAAATATTGCTAGTCCCTTGTAATGAGACAAACAAAACGAGACCACAGAGGGCGGTACAAGACGTATATATGCATCAAAATATAAATGACACTTTCATAGGGAGTACGATTGCATTTAGCATATGCAATAAGCCATTAAACCCCTAGGTCACCCTAGCGGATGAGTGTCATCTCGTGAGGGTTTTCAGAGATGGTACCCACAAACATCACATGGTTTCCTCAAAATATGCCCAACCCAACATGCAACACACCCAATAATAATGAAAAGGATTTCATACAAATTATTAGCACATTGAATGAATTCAAACAAAAGTCCGAATCATTAACATTATAGAATGCACCTCATAGAATTGAAACCTTAAAATGTGGAAGGGGAGCGAGCACATGCAAAGTGTGATTTGGCAAAAACTTAAATAAACCGGATACTAAATTAAAGCAAGCATATATTCAATCCTCACGGGCATTAAACTCATCAAGAGAATTCACTCAAAACAGGGAGTTAACACACGAAACATGTGGGCATAAAGAGTAAATGTAAGTGGAAACTAGGCCGCACACATGTCACAAATGAAGACCGCTATATATAAAATGAAAAATTGTAATCTGAATGAAAGATTCCGCACATTAAAGGAGGCCAAATGCATTTTCACAGATTGTCAAAACTATTTAAACTTTTAAATTACATCAACCTAAGATCACATAGGACTTTAATAGGGTTGTAATGTAGGCTAGGCTAGGGTACGAAATGAAGGATATGTATGTACGGATTCAAAGTGTTCGGGGATGAAAACTCGGGATAATGGGAAAATGCGGGCAATAGCAAAAATGGAAAACAAGCTCCAAAAGGCATTAGATATATCATCGGGGAGAGTAATCAAAGATTATTGAACTATATACACAACATATACAACTTTCACCTTTTTTTTTTCTTTTTTTTTCTCATTTTTCTTTTGCTTTTTGCTTTCTCTTTTTCTTCACTTTTCTTCACTTTTTTCTTTACTTATCAAACTCTCATATGCCTAAATTGCAACTGACATCACAATAACATCATTCAATCTCAAGTAACAATCCAAACAAAGGTATGGAAAGTGTATGTATGGTATAAAACTCCAATGCGGAGTTGGTTATGGGAATTTGGGTTATGAAATGAAAGGCTATATTTAGGCTCAAATAGTTAACGAGGGTAAACATATAAGGATGAGGTCAAGGCTTATATGGGTGACATAACAAAGATGGCCTATGAACTCAATATTTGAAAATCATGCTCAAGTAACACATTTCAAGTATGAACTCAATTAATGAACGATCAAATGAAAGAATAGTGAGATTACCAATGAATTCAACATTTTCAAAAAGAAAAGAATAGTGTATACACTCACAAACGATGAAAGGTACAAAGCTTACTCGGTGTAAGTATATACAATGCAACAAAAGATTACCGAGTTATAAAAATCTTAAACCAAATCAATATAGCAATAAAAGTGCATGTGCTCAAGGGATTAAAGTTTATTCATGAAGTTATTCATAATATCACTAATTGAGACTAAAGTCTAATAACTTCTAAAATCGAGAACATGCATCATGGAGTTGTCAATTGGATCGGGCAATTATTGAAATTTATCATCGGAAACAAAGTCAAAAAGCCCAAAAAAGGAGAAAAAAGAAAGAAAATATTTTTGAAAATTTTCAATTTTTTCACAAAAAGGCATACTTAGTAACTAAATGTGAGCAAATCCATGGACTACACATGAAATGGATAGAATATCCCACACCCCTAACTTAAAACCTGACATTGTCCTCAATGTACATTAAAAACCAAGCCAAAGAGAGGAAAATAGCGTTATTACCCAAAATTGGAGCGATCCCCATAAGAAAAAGTCAAAAGAATCTACAAAACAAGTTAGTACCGAGTATACCAAAAACAAATAACGAAAAGTTAACTAGTTACACTCGACTAAAAATAAAAAGAAAAGGAAAAAATAAAAAGAAAGAATAAAAAGCTAACTATATACAACCTACTATTTAGGCTTCACACTAACTATACACTAGAAGTCTAAATAACTGCGGGTCCACCGTAAAAATAATTTGACTTTGGAGGATAACCGGTGTACCCTCATATACAAGCATGCCTTTCGAAAAATATGAATTCCGTTTTAACAATGGAAGGCATGTGTAAGGCGGAAGAAAGGAACCATCATCAATTAAAATTTTTGGAGGGACGATTGGGGGTTTGGATTGGACGGGTGACAAAAACATGTGCGGCCGAGAAAAGACGAATATCCTCACAATGATTTTGAAATTGGAATGGGAGGCAGTGCACACGAAGGCAAATATGCGATCGTGGAAGGCGACTCGAGCAAGCACTCCTCATCGGCGAAAAGGTTTAAAACATTAAAGTTTGGAATCGAATCATCGGGTACTTGAGACGGTGTGATAATAGAGAATGAAAATAGGGATGAAAGAAATTCAAACTCAAGAGATGAATCATCATCCCATGAAGATTGAGTTTGGAATGAAATAATATCATTTTCAATGAAATGTTCTTCTTTGGGGACCAAAGAAGAAATCATTTCATTGCAAATAAATATTATGTCATTATCATCCTCACTTTCAATATCTATTACGTAGTGGGCAAAGTCTAGAATGGCTTGTTCCAAAGTAGGAACAAGTACCTCATTTGGTTCAAAACATTCTTCGACTTTGAAAGTCTCGGAAGCAAAATCGTCGTCGGACTCAAATAATCAATCCAATTCATGTTCCAACGAACGATTTTCTTCTCGATAATGATTTTCAATTTTCTCATTCTCATATATACGCAAGCCCTCACCGAATGTCATGGGTCGAGGTGCGGATGCATGAACATGGGAACTTTGAAAATTACCATCGGACTTAAACGAAAACTCATTATTATAGGAATTTTGAAAACTATTACAATTCGTTTCAAAATTCCTATTATAAGGAGGTAAAGGCCCAAAATCATTGTCATCATCATCAAAAGTCCAATAACCCAAATTTTGACTTTCGTTATACTCGCCCAAAGTCATATTTGAATTTGTTATACTTTGGGAATCTAAGTATTCATTGAAAGTCATAGGCTTGCTAGAATTTCGAGAATTATGATGAGGATTACCGAAAGAATTGGAATAAGACATACTTACCCCAAAAATGGCTCGAAGTGGCGGATTCCACAAAGTAAGTGCGCGTGGGAAAAATTAGAGCGTTTTTAAGTGCTCAAACACTACACCAAATCCTGTGAATGGTCACGCCCAGTTGGTCACGACCCAAGTCCGCGACCAGCTGGTCGCGGACTTGGGCCGTGACCAACTCAATTTTTGGTGTGACCATTTCCATTTTTACACTGAGTCATGGATGATTTGATAAAAAATAGACTTAAGCATAAAAACATGCCATCAAAGGGTGAAAACATAAAACAACCTTTAAATGGTCCCGTAAGAGTCACGAACCCCTCGCACGGGACCAATGTGACTAGTAGGAACCGACTGCATAGTCACGGGGCTCCCGGTTTGAGTGTATGACGTAAATTTGTAAAAAATTAGACTTAAGCATAAAAACATGCCATCGAAGGGTGAAAATGTAAAATAGCCTTAAAACGGTCCCGTAAGAGTCACGAACACCTCGCACGGGACAAATGTAACTCATAGGACCGACTGCGTAGTCACGGGGCTCCCGGCTGGAGTGTACGACGTAAATTTGCAAAAAGTTAGACTTAAGCATAAAAACATGCCATCAAAGGGTGAAAACATAAAACAACCATAAAACGGTCTGATAAGAGTCACGAACACCTCGCACGGGACTAATGTAACTCATAGGAACTGACCGAGTAGTCACGAGGCTCCTGGTTAGAGTGTACAACATAAATTTGCCAAAAAATTAAACTTGAGCATAAAAACATGCCATCGAAGGGTGAAAACGTACAACAAGCACAAAACGGTCCCGTAAGAGTCATGGACACCTCGCACGGGACCAATGTGACTCATAGGAATCGACCGCATAGTATTGGGGCTTCCGAGTTGAGTGTACGATGCAAATTTGCGAAAAAATAGACTTGAGCATAAAAACATGCCATCAAAGGGTGAAAATCTAAAATAGACACTAAACGGTTCGGTAAGAGTCACGAACACCTCGTACGGGACCAATGTGACTTGTAGGAACCGACGACGTAGTCACGGGGATTCCGGTTTGAGTGTACGACGTAAATTTATAAAAAGTTAGACTTACATGCCATCGAAGGGTAAAAACATAAAACAACCTTAAAACGGTCCTGTAAGTGTCATGAACACCTCGCATGGGACTAATGTAACTCGTAGGAACCGACCGCGTAGTCACGACGCTCCCGATTGGAGTGTAAGACGTAAATTTGTAAAAAAATAGACTTAAGCATAAAAACATGCCATCGAAGGGTGAAAACGTAAAACAGCCACAAAACGGTCCAGTAAGAGTCACGAACACCTCGCACGGGACCAATGTGAATCGTAGGAACTGATCGTGTAGTCACGGCGCTCCCGATTTGAGTGTGCGGCATAAATTTGTAAAAAAATATACTTAAGCATAAAAACATGCCATCGAATGGTGAAAATGTAAAACAGCCATAAAATGGTCCCATAAGAGTCACGAACACCTCGCACGGGATTAATGTAAATCGTAGGAACAGACCGTGTAGTCACGGGGCTCCCGATTTGAGTGTACGACCTAAATTTGCAAAAAGTTAGACTTAAGCATAAAAACATGCCATCGAAGGGTGAAAACGTTAAACAAACACAAAACGGTCCCGTAAGAGTCACGAACACCTCGCACGGGACCAATGCGACTCGTAGGAACCGACCGTGTAGTCACGGGGCTCCCGGTTTAAGTGTACAACGTAAATTTGCAAACAAGTTAGACTGAAGCATAAAAACATGCCATCGAAGGGTGAAAATGCAAATTGAACACAAAACCGTCCCGTAAGACATAGGAACGAGCCGCGTACATATATACATATATATATATATACTACAGTGTATATATATGCTGTATATATTATATAGTATATATAGTATGTATATATATACATATATGCAGATTATATACTGTAGTGTATATATATGCAGTATATATATACTCTGCAGTACACTGCATATGTATATATATATATATACTGCATATATATACATTGTACATATATATATATATATATATATATATGTACAATGTATATATATGCAGTATATATATATATATACATATGCAGTGTACTGCAGAGTATATATATACCGCATATATATACTATATATACAGTCTATATAATGGTATATATATGCATATATATAAAGTATATATACTGCTTATATATACTAGTATATATACTGCTCTACATATATATGCATATATATATACTGGTATATATATGCAGTATTATATGGTATATAAATGCATATATATACTGGTATATATATGGCATATAAATGCATATATATACTGGTATATGCATATATATGAAGTATTATATGGTATATATATGCATATATATGGTATATATAGGCATATATATACTGGTATTATATGGTATATATATACTGGTATTATATGGTATATATATGCATATATATGAAGTATATATACTGCATATATATGCAGAGCAGTATATATACAATATATATACTGGTATATATATGCATATATATACAGTTATAAACATGCATATACAGTTATATATATACATATATATACATGCATATTAGTCCAGCTTTTAATGTTGAGATTGCTAACCACACTAAGAGTCTCCTCTTCATCTATGCTAGTAATGAACATATTACTTTTAGAACGATTAGGCCTAAGCCCTGATAAACTACTAAATATATCCAAAGCTTCCTTGGTAACAAAACTTTAGTTCACATCCCCAACACAAAGCATAATTGAATACTTTTTCTTGGTAACCAATGTGATAAGACTAGAAGAGTTGAATGAAGAGAAAAATGTTTGCTCATGATGATGGATACTTTTTCTTCAAATATCACAACCCCACTTACAGAGATGAGGTCGTGGAAAATGGCCCTTGTAACTTCGTGGGGAACCCCAACATTTTGAATAAATGGAAACATGGCTTCAAGTTCTTTAAAGAGGATACTATTAGAGTTCCAGTTTGGGTGCTCTTTCGCAACATCCCTATGAAATATTGGATTGTTAAAGGCCTTAATCACATTGCTAGTGCCATAGGAATCCCCATTTATGCTGATTCAGTCACTAGAAATATGAATAGAATTAGCTTTACTAGGATTTGCATTGAAATGGTGCCAAAAGTTAGCTACCCAAACTCCATTAACTTCATTTTGGAGGATGGTTCTTCTACTTGTGTTAAGGTTAAATATCAAGCTATGACCAACTCATGTTCCCACTATGTTGCCTTTGGCCATAATATATCCAAATGCCCCCAAATTAAAAGAGTGTGGATGATAAATCCTGACACTAAAGCTACCACCACTAATGTAAATGGAGAAGAAGAATGGACACAAGCGAATAGAAAAGGCCCCAAAGCTCCTTATATTGAGAAATCGACTTTACAACATGATAAGACTCTTCCCACCAGTCCCAGTTCTACCTTCAATCTTATCTGTTGGAGAATAAAGAAATATTATTGATATGACTCTCACTAGCTCTATTCGTGTAATTACTTTGCCAATACCCTCAATTATGGAAATTTACAACCCCTAGTTAGAGTTAGGCTTAAAAACACGGCGTTAGAGGTTGAAAAACCCAAAATATCACTGAACCTGCAGCCGCGGGTCTCCCGGTATGAGAATACGATGATAATTTGAATATTTCTAGGCTTAGGGTTAAAAACATGGCGTTAGAGGGTGAAATCTCGAAACATCTCCCGAACGGCCCCGTGGGTGGCACTAACACCTCCCACGGGACTAATGTGACTCGTAGGAACTAACCCCGCAGCCGTGAGACTCCCGGTTTGAGAATACGACGATGATTTGCATATTTTTAGACTTAGGCTTAAAAACATGGCGTTACAGGGTGAAAACTCGAAACAACTCCCGAACGGCCCCGTGAGTGGCACCAACACCTCCCACGGGACCAATGTGACTCGTAGGAACTGGCCGCGCAGTCGCGGAACACTCAGTTTGAGAATACGACAGTAATTTGCATATTTCTAAACTTAGGCTTAAAAATATGGGTTAGAGGGTGAAAACCCAAAACAGCCCCCGAATGGCCCTATGGCTGGCACCAACACCTCCCACGGGATCAATGTAACTCGTAGGAACTGACCGCGAAGCCGCGAGAGCCCCGGTTTGCAAAGATGATGATAATTTGCATATTTCTAGACTTAAGCTTAAAAATATGGTGTTAGAGGGTGAAAACCCAAAACAGCCCCCGAACGGCCCTGTGGGTGGCACCAACACCTCCCACGGGATTAATGTAACTCGTAGGAACTGATCATGCAGTCGCGGGACTCCTGGTTTATGAAGACAACGATAATTTGCATATTTCTAGACTTAAGTAAAACATGGCGTCAAAGAGTGAAAACACGAAATAACTCCCGAACGATCTCATGGGTGCCACCAACACCTCCCATGGGACCAATGTAACTCGTAAGAACTGACCCCATAGTCGTGGGTCTCTCTTTATGAGAATATGATGATAATTTGCATATTTATTGACTTAGGATTAAAAACATGGCTTTAGAGGGTGAAAACGAGAAACATCCCTCGAACGGCCCTGTGAGTGGCACTGACACCTCTCACGGGACAAATGTGACTCGTAGGGACTGGTCGCGCAGTCGCGGGATTCCCAGTTTGAGAATACGATGATAATTTGCATATTTCTAGACTTGGACTTAAAAATATGTTGTTAGAGGGTGAAAACCCAAAATAGCCCCCGAACGACCCTGTGGCTGGCACCAACACCTCCCACGGGACTAATGTAACTCGTAGGAAATGACCGCGCAGCCGCGGGACTCCCGGTTTGCGAAGACAATGATAATTTGCATATTTCTAGACTTAAGCAAAACATGACGTTAAAGGGTGAAAACTAGAAACAACTCTCGAACGGCTCCGTGGGTGGCACCAACACCTCCCACAGGATCAATATAACTCGTATAAACTGACCCCACAGCCGCGGGTCTCCCGGTATGAGAATACGATAATAATTTGCATATTTCTAGACTTAGGCTTAAAAACATGGCGTTAGAGGGTGAAAACTCGAAACAGCCCCGAATGGCCCCGTGGGTGGCACCAACACCTCCCACGGGACCAATGTGACTCCTAGGAACTGACTACACAGCCGCGGGACTCCCAGTTTGAGAATACGACGGTAATTTGTATATTTATAGACTTAGGCTTAAAAACATGGCGTTAGAGGGTGAAAACCCAAAACAGCCCCCGAACGTCCCCGTGGGTGGTGCCAACACCTCCCTCGGGACCAACGTAACTCGTAGGAAATAACTGCGCAGCCCCAAGACACTCGGTTTGAGATGACGATGATAATTTCATATTTCTAGTCTTAAGCAAAACATGGCGTTAGAGGGTGAAAACTCGAAACAACTCCCAAACGGCCCCGTGGGTGGGACCAACACCTCCCACAGGACCAATGTGACTCGTAGGAACTGGCCACGCAGCTGCTAGACTCCCAGTTTGAGAATACAACGATAATTTGCATATTTCTAGACTTAGGCTTAAGAATATAGTGTTAGAGGGTGAAAACACAAAATAGCCCCCAAACGGCCCTGTGGGTGGCACCCACACCTCCCACGGGATCAATGTAACTTGTAGGAACTGACCGCGCAGTCGTGGGACTTTCGATTTGTAAAGATGATGATAATTTGCATATTTCTAGACTTAAGCAAAACATGGCGTTAGAGGGTGAAACTCGAAACAACTCCCGAACGGCCCCGTGGGTGGAACCAACACCTCCCACGGGACCAATGTGACTTGTAGTAACTGGCCGTGCAGCCGCGGGACTCCCAGTTTGAGAATACGACAGTAATTTGCATATTTCTAGACTTAGGTTTAAAAACATGGCGTTAGAGGGTGAAAACCCAAAACAGCCCCCGAACGGCCCTGTGGGTGGCACCAACACCTCCCATGGGACCAATGTGACTCGTAGGAACTGGTCGCGCAGCCGTCGGACTCCCAGTTTGAAAATATAATGGTAATTTGCATATTTCTAGACTTAGGGTTAAAAACATGGCGTTAGAGGGTGAAAATCCAAAATAGCCCCCAAACCGCCCCGTGAGTGGCGCCAACACCTCCCACGGGACCAATGTAACTCGTAGGAACTAACCGCGCCGCTACGAGACTCCCGATTTGAGATAACGACGATAATTTGGATATTTCTAGACTTAAGAAAAACATGGCGTTAGAGGGTGAAAACTCGAAATAACCCCCGAATGGCCCCGTATGTGGCACCAACACGTCCCACGGGACCAATGTAACTCGTAGGAACTGAACCCACAGCCGCGAGACTCCCGGCTTGAGAATACGATGATAATTTGCATATTTCTAGACTTAGGCTTAAAAACATGGCGTTAGAGGGTGAAAACTCAAAACAGCCCCCGAACGGCCCCGTGGGTGGCACCAACACCTCCAACGGGACCAATGTGACTCGTAGGAACTGGCCGCACAACTGCGGGACTCCCAGTTTGATAATACAATGGTAATTTGCATATTTCTAGACTTAGGCTTAAGAATATAGTGTTAGAGGGTGAAAACCCAAAACATCCCCCGAACGGCCTTGTGGGTGGCACCAACACCTCCCACGGGATCAATGTAACTTGTAGGAACTGATCGTGCAGCCGCGGGACTCTCGGTTTGTTAAGACGACGATAATTTGCATAATTCTAGACTTAAGCAAAACATAGCGTTAGAGGGTGAAACTCGAAACAACTCCTGAACGGCCCCGTGGGTGGCACCAACCCGTCCCACGGAACCAATGTGACTTGTAGGAACTAGCCGCGCAGCCATGGGACTCCCAGTTTGTGAATACGACGGTAATTTGCATATTTATAGACTTAGGCTTAAAAACATGGCGTTAGAGGGTGAAAATCCAAAACAGCCCCCGAACCACCCCATGGGTGGCGCCAACACCTCCCAAGGAACCAATGTAACTTGTAGGAACTGACCGCGCAGCCGCGAGACTCTCGACTTGAGATGACGACGATAATTTGCATATTTCTAGACTTAAGCAAAACATGGCGTTAGAGGGTGAAAACTCGAAATAATCCCCGAACGACCCCGTGTGTGGCTCCAACACCTCCCACGGGACTAATGTAACTCGTAGGAACAGACCCCGTAGCCGTGGGTCTCCCGGTTTGAGAATACGAAGATAATTTGCATATTTCTAGACTTAGGCTTAAAAACTTGGCAATAGTGGGTGAAAACTCGAAACAACCCCCGAACGGCCCCGTGGGTGGCACCAAAACCTCCCACGGGACCAATGTAACTCGTAGGAACTGACCCCGTAGTCGAGAGACTGTTGGTTTGAGAATACGACGATAATTTTCATATTTCTAGACTTAGGCTTAAAAACATGGCGTTAGAGGGTGAAAACTCGAAACGGCACCCAAACGGCCCCGTGGGTGGCACCAACACCTCCCACGGGACCAATGTGACTCGTAGGAACTGGCTGCACAGCCGCGGGACTCCCAGTTTGAGAATATAATGGTAATTTTCATATTTCTAGACTTAGGCTTAACAAAATGGCGTTAGAGGGTGAAAACCCAAAACGGCCCCCGAACGGCCCTGTGAGTGGCACCAACACCTCCCATGGGACCAATGTAACTCGTAGAAAATGACCGCGTAGCCGCGGGACTCACGGTTTGAAAAGACGACGATAATTTGCAAATTTCTAGACTTAAGCAAAACATGACGTTAGAGGGTGAAAACACGAAACAACTCCCGAACGGCCCCGTGGGTGGCACCGACACCTCCCACGGGACAAATGTAACTCGTAGGAACTGACCTTGTAGCCACGGGTCTCCCAGTATGAGAATACAATGATAATTTGCATATTTCTAGACTTTGGCTTAAAAACATAGCGTTAGAGGTTGAAAACTCGAAACAACCCCGAACGTCCCCGTGGGTGGCACCAACACCTCCCACGGGACCAGTGTGACTCGTAGGAACTGACCACGCAACCGCGGGACTCCCAGTTCGAGAATACTACAGTAATTTTCATATTTCTAGACTTAGGCTTAAAAACATGGCGTTAGAGGGTGAAAACCCAAAACAGCCCCCGAACGTCCCCGTGGGTGGTGCCAACACCTCCCACGGGACCAATGTAACTCGTAGGAACTGACCGTGCAGCTGCGAGACTCCCGATTTGAGATGACGATGATAATTTCCATATTTCTAGACTTAAGCAAAACATGGCGTTAGAGGGTGAAAACTCGAAACAACTCCTGAACGGCCCCGTGGGTGACACCAACACCTCCCACAGAACCATTGTAACTCGTAGGAACTGACCCCGCAGCCACGGGTCTCCCGGTATGAGAATACAATGATAATTTGCATATTTTTAGACTTAGGCTTAAAAACATAGGGTTAGAGGGTGAAAACTCGAAACAGCCCCGAACGGCCCCGTGGGTGGCTCCAACACCTCCCACGGGACCAATGTGACTCGTAGGAACTGACCTCGCAGCCGCGGGACTCCCAGTTTGAGAATAATTCGGTAATTTGCATATTTCTACACTTAAGCAAAAGATGGCGTTAGAGGGTGAAACTCGAAACAACTCCCGAACAGCCCCGTGGGTGTCACCAACGCCTCCCACGGGACCAATGTGACTTGTTGGAACTGGCCGCACAGTCGCGGGAGTTCCAGTTTTAGAATACGACTGTAATTTGCATATTTCTAGACTTAGGCTTAAAAACATGGCGTTAGAGGGTGAAAACCCAAAACAGCCCCCGAACCGCCCCGTGGGTGGCGCCAACACCTCCCACGGGACCAATGTAACTCGTAGGAACTGATTGCACAACCGCGACACTCCCGATTAGAGATGAGGATGATAATTTTCATATTTTTAGACTTAAGCAAAACTTGGCGATAGAGGGTGAAAACTCGAAATAACCTCCGAACAGCCCCGTGTGTGGCACCAACAACTCCCACGGAACCAATGTAACTCGTAGGAACTGACCCCGCAGTCGCGGGTCTCCCGGTTTGAGAATACGATGATAATTTTCATATTTCTAGACTTAAGCTTAAAAACTTGGCGTTAGAGGGTGAAAACTCGAAACAACCCCCGAACGGCCCTGTGGGTGGCACCAACACCTTCCACGGGACCAATGTGCCTCGTAGGAACTGACCCTGTAGCCGCGAGACTCTCGATTTGAGAATACGATGATAATTTGCATATTTCTAGACTTGGGCTTAAAAACATGGCGTTAGAGGGTGAAAACTCAAAACAGCCCCCAAACGGCCTAGTGGGTGGCACTAACACCTCCCACGGGACCAATGTGACTCGTAGGAACTGGCTGCGCAGCCGCGGGACTCCCAGTTTGAGAATACGACGATAATTTGCATATTTCTAGACTTAAGCTTAAAAATATGGTGTTAGAGGGTGAAAATCGAAAACGGCCCCCGAACGGCCCTATGTGTGGCACCAACACCTCCCACGGGATTAATGTAACTCGTAGGAACTGATCGCACAGTCGTGGGACTCCCGATTTGTGAAGACAACGATAATTTGCATATTTCTAGAATTAAGCAAAACATGACGTTAGAGGGTGAAAACTAGAAACAACTCCCGAACGGCCCCGTGGGTGGCACCAACACCTCCCACGGGACCAATGTAACTCGTAGGAACTGACCCCGCAGCCGCGGGTCTCCCGGTATGAGAATACGATGCTAATTTGCATATTTCTAGACTTAGGCTTAAAAACATGGCGTTAGAGGGTGAAAAATCAAAACAGCCCCGAACGGCCCGTGGGTGGCACCAACACCTCTCACGGGACCAATGTGACTCGTAGAAACTGGCCGCGCAGCCGCAAGACTCCCAGTTTGAGAATACGACGGTAATTTGCATATTTATAGACTTTGGTTTAAAAACATGGCGTTAGAGGGTGAAAACCTAAAAAAGCCCTCGAACGGCCCCGTGGGTGGCGCCAAACCTCCCATGGGACCAATGTAACTCGTAAGAACTGACCGCACAGCCGTGAGACTCCCGATTTGATATGACGACGATAATTTTCATATTTCTAGACTTAAGCAAAACATGGAGTTAGAGGGTGAAAACTCGAAACAACCCCCGAACGGCCCCATGGGTGGCACCAACACCTCCCACGGGACCAATGTAACTCGTAGGAACTGATTACGCTGCCGCGGGAGTTTCGGTTTGAGAATACGACGGTAATTTTCATATTTTTAGACTTAGGCATAAAAATATTTGTATGTTGATAATTTTAACTCATATATGCAATTTTTCAGCTTGATTAAATTTTTGGTAAAACTACTCGGTTACTGATATTTTTTTTTTGTATCCTATCATTTGTAGGATTTTCGCACGCGGAACAAATGGAGGAGGCAATGGTTTACAACGTGAAGATTCAGGATTTTGTTTTTTATGTGTTACAGTCGTGCGGGCTTTTATTGTTTGGTTTTATGGCCATGCGGGCTTTTATAATTTTATTGTTGAATTTTATAGCTGTGAGGGCTTTATAATAAGAAGGTTTTACATTTATAGGGTTTGGAATGTCAAGAAAATAGAGGAAACTCTGCCCAATTTTTTTTTGGTCTGTGAATTATTAATACGTGTAATATTTTTAAGTTTGTATATATATTTGTTTATTAACAACGTTCTCGATTCGCAATTTGTGATTTTTTTTTATTGTTTTGCCAATAATAAATATTTGTAACACCTCGTACTCATCCAACGTTACACGTAGCAACCAACGGTGCACTCACAGGAACCCCAATTTTAGTATTGGACCCAAAAAATACATTTTTTTAAAATTATAGTTAAATATGGGCATGGACTTTGCCATGACCATTTTTATTTTTTTCGTCGCGCATAAAAATGGTCGCGGCCAAAGTCCGCGACCATCTTTTTTCTTTTTTTCGTCACGGTTTTGGGTCACGAACTTGGGTCGCGACCATTTTTTTATTCTTTTTTCACGGTTGTGGGTCGCGGACTTTTGTCGCGACCAATTTGTGACTGTTGTGGGTCACGGATAAGGGCCGCGACCAATTTTTTTTTATTTTTTTCACAGTCGTGGGTCGCGGATTTTGACCGCGACCAATTTGTCACGGTTGTGGGTCACGGATGAGGGCCGCGGCCAATTTTATTTTTATTTTTTTGTCACGGACGTGGGTCGCGGACTTTGGCCGCGACCAATTTGTCACGGTTGTGGGTCACGGATGAGGGTCGTGACCCGTCACGGCATGGGTCACGGCCTAAGTCCACGACAATCTGCCATGACCCCCTC
Source organism: Sambucus nigra (assembly GCA_949130495.1). Classification (NCBI taxonomy): domain Eukaryota; kingdom Viridiplantae; phylum Streptophyta; class Magnoliopsida; order Dipsacales; family Adoxaceae; genus Sambucus; species Sambucus nigra. The sequence continues at coordinate 306,445,609 of OX422217.1, read as the reverse complement.
TCGGTCGTGACCATTTTTTGGTCAAGAACTTGGGCCGCGACCCACGAAAATGGTCACGCCTGAAATGGTCACGGCCCTTGTCCGTGATCCACAATTTTGGTCAGGGATTTTGGCCGTGACCAATCGCCAGTTTTGGTGTAGTGAAATGTGGAAGTCCTGCAAAATATTAGCACATAATACAAATAGAAAGAAAAGACTATGAAATACTAAATCAAATAAAGTCTAGAACAAATAAGTCCCCGACAACGGCTCCATTTGATAGCGCGCGAAGAGTGTGCGCATGTAAGTGCACAGTCGTTGTTTTCTGTCTCGCCACGACTATACAAACAAACCTAAATTACGACTACACTTGCGGGGCAAGTCTAGCGGTAAGTCGAGTATCGAAAATTCACAGGGATGAGATGATAGAATTTATATGATTTAGTGCTCCGAAATAAAAGTGTAAAAGGTGAATTACAGACTAAAAGAAAAGATGCATGAAAGGGGAATGATTCACTAGGCAAGGGAAGATGAATCAAGTTTAACAAAGCGAGTAAAACTATAGGTTGCGTCGAATATCCCTCACCCGAGTTAATTTATATAAAATGGTTATATGGGTCGATGAGTTATTACAAATGCGTCTTGTTTCGATAGTTAATTAAATCAAGGGTTTCCACGCCTCTAAATCCTCATAAAAGCCTAATTAAGATTTTGGCGTCAACAAATATACCAAAAATTACGCGCGAAAGGTTGTAAGCACGGGACATATATGATATGCCCCGTCAAATCTCCTATGCATAATAACAAGGTCAACGCACCCGAAATAGACTCGTAAACACAACCTAATTTAAATTACCTAGAAAGCATGTTAAAAATGCGATAAATAAACGCGGTAAATCTACACTAGAAGGCACGAAAATAAAGCATGTGAACTAATTAGCAACGCATGTAAATTTAATTAGAAAGCAAGAAAGAATGAAATACAAACTATATTAAATGGTAGGGAAGATGAAAGTACATATTACAAATCCTAATGGGTGTCAAACCGAGAGAGGAAGAAGAGAAGCTCTCAAACCCAAAACCCTAACCTAATACTACCCTCAAATCTGATATATATGAAATAGAAACAAAAATTTCTTTATATAGTAAGTTATAAAAGAAATAAAGGAAAAAGAAAAGAAAAGAAAAGAGGTAACAAATATCTGGCATCACCGGTCGACCGATCACAGGGGCGCGCTCGATCGGTCCTTCTTGTATAAGTGAACTATCTCCTTCCCGTGAAAAAATATAAAACCATGGTCGACCGGTCGCAGGGACCCGATCAACCGGTACTCTGTTTCCAGGAATCCGTTGGTCCATGATGAGGGAGAAAAGTTCAATAACGGAAATGGGCATATCTTCTTCGTCCGAACTCCAAACGACGCACTATTTATGGCCACGCGATGCTAACTCAATGAACTATGTATTCATGGAATTTCTATGAGTTGGGTAAGAAATATGGATTGACTAAAATTTCCTTGAAGTAGCGTCCGACAACGAAACTTCTCCGAAATGCAACGGATCCTCACTTTTAGCGTTCCAATACCTACAGAAGCACAATTAACCCCTACAAAACATGTATATATCCAAATCCAAGGTTGTCTGTTAATGAACATAAATATAGGCATTAAGGACCATAAAAGCGCTAGAATGCATAAAGATATAGGGGAGAAATATGCAATATTTGATACGAATCATGAACGTATATTGTTTTATGAGTCCTTGGAATTTTTAATATGGGTGATCTATTTTCAAAATCATTTGGAACTTAATTTTTTTGAAAATTTATTTTCTGAGTTTACTAAAGGCGCAATTTTAAAATTCATTAAGATCATTCAAACAGCATCTCAATGTTGTTCGAATGAAATTTTTAGGTCGTTCGATGTATGCTTTGAAATGTGAATCAAATGCAGCGTAGTGCTTTGATTTTTATAAGGTCGTTTAAAGAGAGATGAAATATCGTTCAGACGAGATCTCTATCTCATTCAAATGCCAATCTTATATCGTTCGAAAGCAGCGCCTCCTTAATTTCTATATAAAATGATTTATAGACTCAATTTTTCTTTTGAGAAAGCGGACATGTTCTCAAAAGTTCCAACTCCAAAGTTTCACCTTTTTTTTACAAGATCTAAGAATCATAAATCATAAACTTTGAGATCTTGTTTGGGCACCTTGTTTATTTATTTCATCTTGAGAGAAACTTTTTTCATGTGGTGGACTCTGCACGTGACGATTACGATGAAGAAGCGGTGGACTTTGTAATCCAAATTGTAGATGGTTACAGAGTTGTATCAGTGGATATCGAGGTACGCGTGGACTCATGTGCTGAAAACCTTGGATGGGTGGACTCCTACGTTGCACTATGGAGGACATATTGAAGAGAGGAATAGGCATCAAGGCTAGCAGGGGATCGAGTAGTTGAGTAAGACCATATTCTTCCTTTGTAATTTTCGTATCATAGTGATTGTCTAGCCGAGCCATTTGAGGTTTTTTCCTTTAGTGGTTTCCTCATACATAGGCATCTTATGGTTTGATTTATTTAATTTATCTTCTATCACATAGACTCATATTTTGGGTAAAAGATAAAATTTGGTAAATCAGTTTTCACAAGAAAGGTTTAATTGTTGCTAAGTTTAATTGGGTGTATTTAGTTCAATCATTAAAATTGAAAAAAGATAAAGATATTGAACTTGTGTTTATTCTAAGCACCCATAGCATTCTCAAATTGGTATAAGATATTTTAGTTGTTTTCACCTTTTACAAACTGGTATCAGAGCGGGATGCACATAGATATTGTGTAGATCCTTATTTGCAGCTTTTTGGGTGGTTATTTTATTTTTCCTCTTCAATTATTGTGTCGATGGATAGACTTATTAATAATCGAGATTAGTTTGATAAGATTGATGATAGTACTGAAAAGTTAAATATTTTGAATTTGAAGTTTGCAATAATAATTGAAGTTCTTCAAGAAGAAAATTATCGTTTTAAAAATGTTATTAAATATTTACAAAAGTTTCAAACTCGAAGAGATATTATTTGAGAGAGGTTTGTTGCATTGTATGGTGACTTTAAATCTTTAAAATTGTACAAAGAAGAGAGCGAGAATAGAGTCCTTATTTTAGAGAAAGAATTAAAGGACGTTAAAAACCCTAGTGTTTGTGTTTGTGCCAATGAGGATAAAAATGATTTAATTGATGGTTATAAGGAACGTGAGAATACTCTTAGGGATAAATATGAATTCATTGCGGGGGGCGAGATAATCTTCTAGGGGTAATTAAAAATTTAAAAAAGGAGTCCCTAAAATTAGAAAAGTCTAATTCTTTGCTTGAATCTAAAATTTTGAAGTTAAAAGAAGATTTAAAAGACTCGAGTAGTTTCCTTAGTGATGGTAATGGCTCATATGTTTCTAATGGTTTGAGTTTCAAAACCATAACCATTATTTTTTTAGACGATCAACCAAATACAAGGATGTTAGAAAAGGTCAATCCATAGGTTACATTCCTCCTATTTACACATGTCCACATTCTAGTAGAATAGGCCACCTTAGGCATTTTTGTTTTGATCTTGGAAGAGGTCTTAGGAAATTTAAGTGTAATGTCCCGTTAGTAACCATAACCCCTCGAGTTAGTCACACACCTATTTGGGTTAAAAAATCAGTTTTGAAGACGCTAAATGATAGACTTGTTGATTCTCACATGCTATATCTTATGGATGATTGCTTGCATGATTTTGTACGACATACTCTAGTTGTGCTTCATGATATATATTTTCTAGTGTTATGACATATATATCTTTTGTATTATATTTTTATTTTATTGAGTCATATTTGAAAAATACAAAAAGATTTTATTTTGATAAAATTTTTGAAAAAGACAAAAAGATTTTCAATTTTTGTGTATTTTAGTTTTACACATTTGGTATTTCATATTGGTGTGTTTGAATCCAATTCATTATGCAGTTTCCATGTGTCTAGGATATTTGATTATGACTTTAAATTCTTAGATTGGTCCTAACCATGTTTGTGTAATTGATTCGAACTTGACTTGCTTTATAGATTCGACTTTGTATATGCCCCCACAAACACATGCACGAGCTTATTAGATTTTGACTTCAGGATGTATATTTGAGATTGGTGTGATATTCTCCTATCAATTTTGTTATCTAGATGTCTATTTAACTATGAAGTATTAGTTCATGTAAGAACCGTTGCCTTTGACAGTTTGTTTAATATTGAAAAAATATATAAGGGTGGACGGGAAAGGGCTGTGAGAGGCAAGTGAGTTCGTCGTGAAAGACACAGTTTGAAATGAGTCAAAGAAAAAATTAAGGCAATAAGAAGAGAAAATATTCCAAAAAGGGGACACATAGTTTAGTTTGATTGATCTTGCAAAAGAAATCACTTTAAGAGAAAAGAAAAGGAAAAAATAGAAAATATGATCATGCTTATCTTTTGAGGGTGTTTAGTTGAAGGTAAATGGGTTTGCACAATGATACCTAGTTATTCCTTATAATGTCATGACATTATTGATTTGTAGAATCATCAATATTCTAGGTTTGTGTGCATCGTGCTTAATTTTTTTTCACTAAGTTCAACTTTATTTGTCACTTGAGGCTAAAGCTTAGTTTAATAAAGTTTTGCTATCAATTAGAAATTTCTGAACATATTTGAGTGTTTGGGTTATTACTCATTTGTGTCTAGTTCACACCCATTTATTCCATACCATACGTTTACACACATTGATACTATGCTAGTATGTAAAGCTTATGTATTTTGTGTCATGTTTTGTGGTCGTTTATACCTATATATGTGTGCCGAATTTTATTTTATATATTTTGCATATATTATATATGTTATCGTGTTTTGAGTCTTTATGGTTTACATTTACTCCACATTTATCACTTGCTAGATCTTTTGGATTATTTGTGCTTAAGTTGCCATGTTGCGTGCTTTCTACACTTTACACAGTTGCATGAATTATTCCCATATCCCTTTGATTAGTATTGGTATCTTATGATCACACATTTAGGCGGAGATTCAATTTTGGGGAGTATTTATTTATGCAATCTTGCTTTGTCTATTCCTGAATAAAAAGGGGCAAAAATGGTATATTTTCTTTGCATGATTAGGATATATTTATCTTAGGGGAAGACGTCTTACCTGGGTTGAGATTATTTAGAAATTGTTATATGTTTCTTCATTTGTGAATTTATATATGTTATATTCTCTTTGCATTTGAAGGTGTGTTTAAGTGTAAAGGATTAGATGTTGAGTTTAATGCATGAAAAAGCTACTCATGTTTATTTGTATATCGAGCGTCTGTACTTTTTCCTTTTTGGAGTTGGGGAATGAGACTTTTTAGAGAGCTTTACATCCCATAGGATTTTTGTTTTGTCTTTCTCCCAGAATAGCCAAAGGTGGCAATTTTTAAGGAAAATTTTCCAATCGAGTCAATTTGTTTGTAGTTAGCATATTTCTTGACAAAACGTTTGAGTCTTAGGATAGACTTTGAGTTATTTATCCCATGAGACTATGAAATTATTTGATTAAGACGTAGCAGTAAAGCTTCGAAGACTGCATATTCTAAGCCATTTTTATCGTGGCACGTTTGTCTTCATATTTGCTGAGGATTTCGCAGGTATGAATGTATATGATTTTATGAGTCCTTAGAATTTTTAATAAAGGTGTTTTGTTTTCAAAATCATTTAGAACTTAATTTTTTCCAAAATATGTTTTCTGATTTTAATTTAGGCGAAGTTTTAAAATTTGATGAGATAATTCAAACAACATCTCAATGTCATTCGAACGATATTGTTAGATCATTCGATATATGCTTTCGAACGTGCATCAAACGAAGCGTACTGCTTTAATTTTCAGAAGGTCATTAGTAGATAGATTAAATCTCATTCAATTGAGATATCTATCTCGTTCGAAGGACATCCTTATATTGTTTAACGACGCGCCTCCTTAATTTTTCTATAAAATATTTAGACTACGTTTTTCTTTTGAGAAATGAACTTTTGATGAAAAATAAAGCATACTTATTCTAAAATGTTCAAACTCCAAAGTTTTACCCTTTCTGATTACAAGGTCCAGGAATCGTAAATCATAAACCTTGAGAGCTTGTTTGGGTAACTTGTTTATTTCTTTCATCTTTTGAGAAATTATTATCGTGTAGTGGACTTTGCACGTGCCGATTGCGATGAAGAAGTGGTGGACTTCGTGTTATGAATCGTAGATGGTTATCGAGATTTATTAGTGGATACCAAGGTACGCGTGGACTCGTGTGCCATGGACCTTGTATGGGTGGACTCCTACATTGCACTGTGGAGGAGCGGTTGAAAAGAAGAAAATTCATCAATGCTTTTGGGGGATCGAGTAATTGAGTAAGACTATATCCTTCCATTGTAATTTTCGTATCATAATGATTGTATCAATGGGACATCCAAGGTTTTTTCCCTTAGTGGTTTCCTCATACATTAGCGTCTGGTGGTTTGACTTAATTAATAAGTGGGTGTTTTGGAAGAACAAAAATTTCTAAAAGATGTGAACTTATTGGGATCTTATTCAACATCTTCTTCAAAATTAGTTATCTTTATAAGAGGTATGGGTTCGACACTATTATCAAGATTGAATTAAATTATGCTAGATATATGTCTATGTATGTATAATCTACATGATTATTTATTCTTATTATCACTACATATGAATATATGTTAAAAATAGGTGATAAAAATGGATAAAAGTTAAAGCTTGAAGGAAGGATAAATTTTAGAATATTGAAGCTAATTATTTTATATTCAAATCATGTTAAACTTTTTTAATTCATGATAAATCTTACATTGAAATTGTTGAAGAAATAGTAGGATGCATGTGCGGGTGTTATTAGCATAGAACCCCACTTTCATGAACATAAAATTATGTAGTCAGGATAATGGGTTAAATATGTTGGAAGTGTGTTCATATGAGGTTTTGAAACTGAAATGATAAACTTGATAGATTCAAAATGTTAATCACATGAAATGATACAACTTATGTGAAGAAAGTCCTAAAGAAGCACGAAATAATTGACTAAAAGTGAAACTAATAAAGTGCTTGGGGAAAAAGTATAAAATAGTGTAATGCAAACACTTAAAATGATAAGAAAATAAGGTTGAAAGTGAAAAGTTAAGAAGTAAAAAATATAAGTCTTGATGGAAAAAGTAGTGTTGTAGTATAAATGTGTCAGCTTATGTAAAAGTTGGACTTATGAATGAATTCTCCAGCTTAAAAGGACTCTTGTTAAAGAATTAGTTTTTATGTAATAAAAAATCATATTTTTGTAAAGTAAAGATGAAAAGAAGAATTTTTGGTAGATTATATAAAATGAAAGTTTATAAGGGTGCATGAATAGTGAAACGAACATAAAAGTGTATGAAATGGGTATTTGAACTCAAACAGTTAAATTTCACAAAAAATGGTAAAAACAGTTGTTTTCAAAAAATGAAATATCGATTTTGGGGTAAATGAAAATAGACTTTTGATAAAGTGTAAAACTTGGAAATATAGCGTGTTAGGACTTGCCTTGTCCATGGTATTTGGCCTCATCGGCCAGTAGAAATAAATAAAGGAAAATGCCTAAAAGCATATAAGAATGAACAAAAAAAGAAAATGTTGTAATGACGTTACAAGTAAAAGACACTCGGAGGTAACTAGATAATTTAAGGAGTGAATAGAGATATAGGGTGAGGATTAATGCTTAAACCCAAGACCACTTATCAGGAACATGTTATGTCTTTATAGAAGTCAGGGAAAAGCCTTAAACATACATGGGATTGGTACCTCGATTAAGCAAGTGAAAAGATGACTTTGAGCACGACGCTCATTAATGTAAATGCAAGTTAATGTGATAACATGGAAAATATGAAAGTATAGTAATGGTTCAATTAAAGGGATACGAGTAGTATTAAAAGAAAGATTAAGTGTGAGTGGGCTCATCGCCCGAGGGACATAGTCATAATGTCAATTGCAATGTTACAATACAACTTCAATGAGAACACTTAATCAAATTAAGGATGACATCTTGATTGATAAAATACATTGTATATGAATACATATCTCTTTGTACAAGATGATACAAATTTTACTTTAACTATTATTCACCCAATGAAATTGCAAAACTATTTTATTATGAGCATTCATATAAACTTTACTGAACTTAATAAGTGGACATCTTCAATAACTAAATTAAATATATTTTGCAGCAGAAATTGATAAAGCAAGTGTTTATTACAAAAGAGGAATTTTAAAAACGAAATCAAAGTATAAAAAGGATTTCCAAAATAAAACCTGAAATTGGGCCATGACATGATTAAAATTATAAGGCTTTAATTTTTTTAACTGGAATGAAATTTAGGTGGAAGGTTAAAGGATTAACGGTGTTTGTGCATGTGGCAATATGGTTTTAGTAGAATTTCATTTGTTGATCTAGATAAAAAGAAATGAAGAGAAAAAGGGTTTGATAATTCACTATGAAAGAAAAAAATGATCCCCGCTTTTTATATTTTTTCTTGACTCGCTATAGCGAAAACCAAGCTCCACTATATCGGCCTTCAACCTACCATAACGACCAACTTAACCAGCTATAGAGGCCTCCCCCAGGACACATGTCCGCTATATTTAAACCTTATCTTATTTTCTTTATTCATTTTCCTTTTATACCCATAACCTTAAACCTCTCTCCAAGTAATAACTTAAATTCAGTTTACCCTTAATCGTTTACACTAATTCGTCCTTTGTTAAATTATTCCTTTAATTTCTATAATTATAAAATAAAATCCCTAATTTTCATAAATTACAATTAAGAACAAAGAATTTATTCTTTTACCAAATAAACTCCCTAATTTCTATTAATTTCATTTCACTTTTAACCTTTCTTAAAAAACTTTTTTTGATAATTAAATAATTATAAAGTACAAGTTTCCACTTAAATTATTATTTAAGATTGTCAAAATTTTAACATTCAATTAATTTTTTCATTTCATTTTGTCCTTAAAAAATAAAAATATTAAGGATCGAGCCTTTCAATAATTTCCTTCTAGATTTTGAAATGAATCGAAAATCTTGTAATGTGTGAATAGATTCAATAATAGAATTGTTTAAGACTAGATCTAAAAATTGACTGAAAATATAAAAAAATGTATTTTATAATAAAAATTATAGAACAAATATAATTATTACAGATTTAGAGATTTGAAATAAGACGATATAATTGGACAATATATCGTTAAGTCTGTTGTGTTCTCTCTCTGGTACTTCTGATTTGTTGAAGAAATGCCTCAAATGAAACAACATTCTTAATATTTTTAGATTGTTTTTCATATTAATGTAGTGAGAAGAATAATTATTTATAGGAGAATTGTATCTTTTGTTAATAGATTCAAGTCCGTTCAAAAAGGCCACAAGACAAAAGACACGACTCAACAAGAAGAAAAAAGGGCGATATGACACATTATTACGTAGGCACCAATTCAGAAAAATAATTAGTAAAAACAGTTGACTTCTTTTTGTCTGAAATCGGGAAAAACAATATTGTTAAATGGGTTAGAAATTTATTGCCAAAAGATTCCAAAAAATCATAGACACATATAGTTGAAAATTTATGAAGGAAATTAGTAAAATTTGTCTTAAAAAAACTATAATAAGGCCCAAACCCACATGACCCACGAAATTGGATATGGGCATGGACAAAAGGGACGCGTTGCGCATGTCGGCTTTTAGGCCAAAGTCGAAATCATCAATAGTGTCAGTCCTTTCCTTTTCAAAGATTTATAACATTCCAAGGGCATTCAGTCCTTTGAGAAATGTAATGGGTATTTATGCTAATCACCTTCGTTCTAAGTTTGTTATGTGGGATGCACTCATTTTACCCAAGTACACACTAGTTTACCCATTTCAAAAGGGGTACATTGAGGATAATTTTTCATTCACCTCTGAATGTTTCGTAACATATGAGTATATCACTTTGATCATCATGTCGAGATGGTATGTGAACTCATGCCAAAAGGTGTGTGGTTTCACTTTTATTTATACCTAAAGTTGATCAAATTTCAATGTTGAAAACCATTTTGTTCCAAGAATCCCTCATACGAATGAAATGTAAAGACAATGTAAAAAAATACATACAACCCCACTAAAGAAAGTTCAATAAGGAAATCAATGCATCAGGATAGGTAACTTGATACTTTTAACCTACTTATAGTCTATCGAATTTACTAGCTACGATGTGAACATATCATCTTGAACTAACCTCCGTATGTCTAAGTTAAGACTGTGCATAATACAAATCATTTCCACACAGAGTTGGTGTGACACCTCGTAAAATTCAAAAATACATTGACCAGTTCTAATATAAAAATTGTAGAAGTTGAACAATTAATAATGCTAAATAATAAAATACCAAAATTAAAACAACTCTGATACCATCAAAATAACAATAAAACAAAACTCCAACTTTGAATACAATGGATCTAAATATTATATATTCAACTCTGAATAATTACACCAATATAAATAAATGTAACTTTTAAAATCTACGACTTGAGAAAAAATACAATCGTCTGAAAACTGAAAAATAAAATAGTGCATGAATATAAATGATGTACATGCTAGACAATAATATCCTAGGAAATTATAAATAAAACTAATGTGGGAGAAATTCCTCCCAACAAAAAGCTCAAATTTGTGGCGAGGACTGCGAGCTAATACCTTCTTAATACCTTTAAAAATAGTCCAATGGAGAGAATTAAAACTAGCAAGTTTACTGTGCATAAGAATATAACTACATTTGGTCTATACTAATAACAAATTTTCCTCCAATATTTAAGTCGATTTTAAGTTATCCAAATCCGAAAAACTAAAATAAGCACGCGGTACTAATCCTAGTCTCGAGAGGTATTCATTTTCTCTTAATTCATATTTAATCAAGTATACTTTACTTTAGCATTTTTAAGGTCATATTTTAATTAGTTATCTCTTACTTAAGTAATCTCTTAATTTAGCAGTAATTTCTTACTTTATTAGTATTAAGTTATGTTTCGAGTTACTCATCTCAAGTGTATCGAACATTAATATTCCCTAGTCATAGTTTGTCTCTATTATATTTTATATCAAGATTCCTGAGTCATAATATCATCTATATACATCTCTACTATAGTCATCTAAAATATAATATTATCAAGGTACATCTACATGGAAAATCACACAATGTAAAATACTTGTGATTATGCTCATCTCAAATTAAAATCATATATGGAAATTTATAACTCGAAATACAAGGTGCAAAAGTGAAATACATGCTCTTGATATTTTATTCTTTCCCTATGTAATTTGTAATCACATTAAATTCTTGGGATTTAGATTATTAATATATGGGCTTTTATTTCTATTGTTAATTACTCTTTTGGCCTTGATGTTAATTGTTGGAGGTTATTAGGTGAAACTAAAAATTTGAGAAATTTTGTTGATTAAATGACTTTAAATACCGTTTTAACGAAGTCCCCATTTCGTTCAAACAAGAATACCGTTGGTTCAACCGAAAATCCCATCTCATTCGAAGTGAACATCTAACGACGATACAACGACCCATTACTGCTTCAAGATCCCAACCTTGTTAGAAGGTCGTTCGAAGGCTGATCAAATAAGATCTTAAACCCCTTCGAATAAAGTCAGATTCTTGTTCGAACGAGTTACCCAAAAATCAATATATTCTACTTAGCTTGGTGTGCTGTCACATCTTTAACCATTAGATGGATAATGTGTCAATGTATGGTATCTTGGAAGAGAAAAAATGTTTTTGGTGTGTTTGGATGAGTTTTTAAATAGTTTTTGTTGGGGTTATTTGGGTTATAAGAGGAGAGAAGGGGTGAGTCTTCTCCCCCCACTATTTCCAACACTCTCTCTCTCTGTCTCTAAAGTTCCATAAATCCATCTTTATTTCCATGAATTTTATCAATAGCCAAACCTTTCCAGCACCTCCAAAGCATATTATACACTACTTCCAAGACCTTTTCCACCATCTTCCATATTTTGTCAAGGAAGAAAGTGGTGGAGCAAAGCTTCAAGAGAAGCTTTTTGGAGCCATTGAAGGAGCTTTTGGAGTCTTGGACTTTAGGAATTTTTAGGAGTTTCTAGTCATTCCTTTTGTGTTTCTTTTCTTCTAATACAAGGTAGGGTTTTCCTCTTCCAAGGTTTTCAAGGTTTCTAGCAATGAAAAACATGTAGGATGAAAGCTAGATGATTTTTAGTGACCAATATGAAGTTATTTGATAACATATTATGTGTAGAAAAAATGGATTTTTTAACAAGATAAAATCCTAGAAGGGTGTTTTTACAAATATTTGGCATTACCTTGAAAATGGATAAATCATGTGAAATATATATAAACATGTGATTTTATTTGTCTAAGTGCATTTTGAGGTATTTCTAGGCTTTAAGTCCTCTTTCAAATAAGTATAATCATTTAGTAAGGTAGATGGTAATATCTTAGACTTGTAAAATCATGTTGCAATGGGCTTTATGAAGAAATGGATAAATGTAGAAAAAAACCTAAGAGTTGTTAAATATTATTAGAACAAGTAAAACTAATATTTGGGGTCACATGTGATAATTGGGCTAAGTTATGAACATTTGGTTAGAAATGGTCTTGAGTGAGTAAACGTATTATATGTGGCAAAACATAAAATGATAATATGATTTTTGACATTAAATCATGGAAAGGATGTTTAGAAAGAAAAGAATTAAGTTCTGGCGCCAAAATGAAATCAAATATGTTTTCACAAAAAAAAAAATGAAGAAAGGGAAAAATGGTGATTTTGGCAAAAATGAGGTTCCTAGTGGTTGAACTTCCTCTTAGACCTTATCGATCGGTTTTCGATGAAAATGGATGAAATGAATAAATGGCATGTTGACGAAATGAATGAAGAACTTAAACTCTAGAGTGAGAAAAATGGTAAAAAGGTGGAATAATGTGGACATTAGATAAATTTAAGAGACGTTAAATTGGACTCGGATGACACGGGATATTGAAGGAGAGCTCAGAGGCAAAAAACATAAAATCATTGACCAGAGCATATGGTAGCACAATCGACGATGTAAATCCAGTTAAAGTTGTGGATATTGAAAGATTATGAGAAAAGATAATGTAAAAAGGATTTGATAATGGTTATGCTTGGAAATTTATAAATAAGACAACCTAATGAAATATGATAAATGTGATTAAAGGATAAAATATGATTAATTAGTCTCTAGACCCGGCAAAGGGTGATTACAATGGTTATGTGTGAGGATGATATCATCGCTCGGATGCATTGCATAGTAGTTGCATTAATACTGGCTAAAATGAAAAACGTTTTCGAAATCTATTAAAATAGATGTTATATGTATAGTACTTTTATGGAAAACGTATAGCCTTGTATTACCCACCTTGATGAGCATTCGATCACACCTTCCTTTTATGTTAAAACCCCCGGCCCACACCCACCTAATGTATATCGAATAGGGACGTCAGAAAGGATGCATGTAAGGCCCCATAGGGCAACTGAAGACTTTAGAAGCTCTGTAATTTACACAAAATTAAAGTTGAAACATTGGTAATTCGGAAATATGAAACACTTTTATTCTGGTCTTTGGCCATGTTTTGTAATAATACAGAGACGAGTGTTTTTTAATTCCTATTAAATTAATATTGTGGACTAAATTCGGTTTTCATTAATAAATCTTGTAAATTGACTAATTACTTAGAGTGGGCATCCTTTTTCTAATTAAAAACGGTAAATAAATCTTTCATAAATGGTTCAATTAATTTTTTTCTTAAGTAATCAAATTGATCTTCCCGCCCTTTAAATCCTTAACTCGGTATGGGTTTACCCAATGGTGATCCAAACCCCGGTCGAGCCATTAAAAATGGTATCAGAGTAATAGGATCCTTAGATGTGATGGAGTGTTTCCGCTTTCTTAGTGCCCTTTACTTTTAAATTTCTGCATAGTTAATGATTTAGTTATTGTTTAATAGTTTCCACTATCATTTTCCGTACGTATCATTGTGTCTTGAACTCTCCATTTTTGTGTAGATACCTCCATGTCGTGATATAGCTAGTGGGTGTGTGACTACTGAGATTTGTCTATGAATCAATCCATGCACCAGCTAGACGACTCTCTCACACAGCTAGAGCGGGCCAACCACACTAGGATATTCGAGAGTGCTACCTCCACCTCCATCCTTAAGGAGTTTAGGAGGCTTCAACCACCCACCTTTAATGGGGAAGATGGTACCAATGCTATAGAGGAGTGGCTTGATGAAGTCACTAGGATAATGGAGGTTCTTGATGTACAAACTAGGCATAAAGACAATATTACTACGTTTTGGCTCACGAAGCAAGCTCAGCACTGCTGGGGTACCCATTCCCCTGGCGCCACAAAGGCATAGACTGGGATGACTTCATAACATCTTTTCTTGATCAATACTTTCCCCCGATATTTAGGTATGCCAAAAAGAATGAGATCGATATTTTGATTCAAGGGAAGATCTGTGTGAATGAGTATCTAGTGAAGTTTGAAATCTTGTGTAAATATGTTGATACTATTGAGAAAGATGTGACTGAGAAGACGAGGTTGTTTGGTAAGGCCTTAACCTGGGTAATCAAAAAATTCTTTAAGGTTTGGATTTTCCCAACTTTAGTTTTATAGAGAACAAGTCTATTCGATCAGAATTTGATGCTTAGGATAACAAGGCCAATCGAGAGAAGAAGAGGGAGCCAAAGGATCCTAGGGAAGAGATCTCAAGAAGTCCTAAGGCAGGGCTCGACGCTTCTTTACGAAGCTAAAAGTTGCCATTGGGGTTGGTTCTTCATCAACCCAGTGCACCAATGATCAGATTCTTATATTCCCTATAGAGAGGAATTATTTTTCTTATGGTCTCTTAGGTCATTTTAAGAGGGATTTCCCTTAGCGAGCTTCACGGAGTGAGCAAATGATGAATTTTGTATCAGGATGGAGTTCTAGTTATATAGGATCTACTTTGCAACAATAGTCCTCTTCGAGTTATTATCAGCCCATGAGGTATAGCGTGTACGGTTCACATCTAAGCCAGGGTCAGGGTGGCTATGGGTAGGGCTAGGGTCAGGGTGGATGTGGGTAGGGATAGGTGACCAACGATCTGACTAGTAGGTTTAACCTCAGTGGAGCTTATGCCATGTAGCAATAGGTTTCACCTTCCAATGATCCTTTGGTTATGGAAGGTATGATTATTTTGTACAGTACATGGGTAAAGACATTATTTGATTCTAGAGCATAACGTTCTTTCATATTGACTTCCTTGGCTTTTAGTTTAGGACTAGAGGTACACTAGTTTCATCCTCCAATCTTCATTAGGCTTTCGGTGGGTGGTTGTATAGTTCTTGATATGACCTACCATTGGGGTTGATCATGGCTGGAGATTTCATCCTTGAGTATGACTTGATCCTTATGGACATGGATGGGTTCAAGGTGATCCTTGGTATGGATTGGCTGTCATGTTTTGAAGCCTCCATCGAATGCCATTTACATAATTTCCTAGTATCACTTCTGGATGCATCTCACCATCACTTTAGCAGTGTGAAGGGCATTGATTATCCTTATAAGTTTTCTATAGTTTGCAAAAAGAAATGATATTTTGGTTGGTTAAGCATCTTGGTGGCTCAGAATAAACCAACTAATATGGTCCTAGATTACCCCATAGTACAGGAGTTTCTTTATGTATTCTCGGATGACCTCCCTAGGTTGCCACCACGATAGGAGATGTATTTCTCTATAGAGGTACATCAGGATGCCTCATCCATATCTATTCCACCTCACAGGATGGCTCTAACATAATTGAAGGAGCTAAGGGTTCAGTTGGAGGAGCTAACTAGTAAGGTCTTCATTCTCCCCAGTGTATCCCAATAGGGATCCCCTATCGTCTTTGCAAAGAAAAAGGGAAATTCTCTTTGGATTTGCATAGATTATAAGTAGCAAAATAGGGTGACATTGAAGAACAAGTACCCCATGCCCTTTATTGTGAACTTGTTTAACAAGTTGCATGGGGAATGCATGTTTTCAAAAATTAACCTTTGATTTGTGTACCATTATTTGCGTGTCAAGAAGGAAGATATTCCTAAGACATTATTTTGGACAGGATATGGGCGCTATGAGTTTCTGGTGATGCCCTTCCATTTAACCAATGCCCCCAACAACATTCATGGACTTGATGAACTATATTTATTGTCCCTATCTAGACAAGTTTGTGATGGTCTTTGCAGACGGCATACTAGTCTATTGGGCCTCCTACATAGACCATGAGGAGTACCTCCACATGAATTTGAAGTTTCTCAGGGAGAATCAATTATACACTAAATTCAGTAAGTTCTAGTTCTAGATTGAAGAGGTCGAGTTCCTTGACCATGTATTTTTTGAATGGGTCATTTCTGTGGATACTTCCAAAGTGGAGGCTATCTTGGGATGGGACAGTCCAAGGACGGTCGAAAGTACATAGCTTCTTGGGTTTTTCTAATTACTCATGCAAATTCGTACAAGATATCTAGAGGGTCTCTTTTCCCATCACGATGTTGATTTGGTATGTGCACTTCAAATGTTCACACGACTGTGAGTCAGCCTTTCGGGAGCTAAAAATGAGGTTGAACCTATTCTCATCCACTCAGAGTGTGGCAGGGGTTACATTACATACTATGATGTTTAGAGTTCATGGTTCAGAGTAGTACTGATGCAGAATGGGGAGGTAGTCGCTTATGCATCCTGTCAATTAAAAATGCACGAGAAAGACCACCCCACCATATCCGCTGTGGTGTTTGCACTCAAAATCTAGAGATATTATCTATGAAGGAACGGTTTGAGGTGTTATTCGATCATAAGAGCCACCAGTGCATTTTCACATCGCGTGACCTTAATCTCTGGCAAAGGCTATGGATGGAACTGATGGAGGACTATAATTTGTCATTGGAGTGTCACCTCGATAAGGTCAATTTAGTGGTGATGGTCTCAATAGGAAGTCTTGTATCACTCTTTAAGCTATGGGATGTCCTCGAATTAAAATCTTCGGGTAATTGCAAAAGTGATTTTCACGTCCAACAGGGTTACGATAGGGCATATCTTTTGGATATGGTAGCTAGGCCACTCATTTAGCAAAAATTCCTTGATGCCCAGTCATGTGAATACCATTTTTTTTAGTATCGAGACAATTTCTGAGTGTGGAAGTGTTTGACACTCTTACCGCGCATAAAGATGGTGGGTTTAGACACATGGGTCAGTGGATTGTCCTAATCACCGAGGAGCTTCAAGGCTAGGTGATGGCGGAGGCCCATCAATCGTGTTTCAGTACTCACCTCGGTGCCACCAGGATGTATAAGGAACTTAATAGGGACTTATGGTGGACCAGAACGATGAGGGATATGGAAATGTATGTTGCTAAATGCTACACTTATTAGTAGGTAAATATCGAGTATACGAATCCAGGAGCGCTATTATAATCCTTACCCGTGGCAGAGTGGAATTGGGAGCACATGACGATGTATTTTGTAACAACGTTAGCATGATCCGAGCACTTATCACGGCTTTCGTTCGATGTACATAGTGATCCCACACCCATAGACGAGTATTTTTCGGATGAACAACTCTTTTCCACCTCATCTTTGCTCCAGTTTGCGGATATAGTGAACTATCTTATCACGAGAGCCATCCCTCCCTATTCAACACCGCAAGATAAGAAGAGGTTCATCATTTGCTCGCGCATGTTTTTCGATCCATTAATCTTTACATATTGCGCCGATCAAATCATCCGACGATGCGTACCAGATGATGAAATTCCAAGGGTCATCCAATTCTGTCATTCGGAAGCCTGTGGAGGCCACTTTTCCGTGAAAAAGATAGCCGCTAAACTTCTCCAAAGCAGTTTGTACTGGCCCAGAATGTTTCGGGATGTTAACAATTATTGAAAATCTTACGACAAGTGTCAATGGATGGCGGCGATCACCCGACGAGAGATGATGCCATTAACCCCGATTCTCATTATCGAGATTTTTGATTGCTGGGGTATTGACTTCATGGGCCCTTTTCTCCCGTCCTTTGGCTACCTATACATCCTAGTCACGGTAGACTATGTTTCTAAATGGGTGGAAGCTATAGCTACCGAGACTAATGATAATAAAGTGGTGATAAAGTTCCTGCACGAACACATACTTTCTTGCTTCGGTGCACCTAAAGCGATAATCAGTGACAACGGCACACACTTTTGCAACAAGATGATTGAAAGACTTATGCAAAAGTATGGTGCCATTCACAAGCTTGAAACGACATATCACCCATAAACGAATGGGTAGGCCGACTTGGACAATCATGAAATCAAGCACATACTAGAGAAGACCGTCAATCCAGATCGGAAAGATTGGTCCGTTCGATTAAATGATTCGCTATGGGCCTACCGTACTGCATATAAGAACCCACTCGGAATGTCTCCATTCCTCTTTGTGTATAGAAAACCCTTTCATCTTTTCGGTTGAGTTGGAGAACAAAGCGTATTGGGCAATAAAGTGGTTAAAGTACGATATAGACAAAGTCGGTGAAGCTCGCAAGCTTCAACTAAATGAGTTAGATTAGATACGCAATGATGCGTATGAGAATGCCAAAATTTCAAAAGCCCGGATGAAACTAGCACATGATAAGATTACTTAACGAAAAGAGTTTCAATCAGGACAAAAGGTACTCCTCTATGATTCCCGACTTCATCTATTTCCGAGTAAATTTCCGTCTCGATGGACTAGCCCATTCGTTGTGAAGAGCGTATTACCCCACGAAGCAGTACAATTGGAAGATCCCAAAGAGGGGAACGCGTTCAAAGTCAATGGAAAACACCTAAATCTATATATTGAGGAGTGTGTAGAAGAGATCGACACCATTTGGTTATCGAACCCCGTTTACGAGGTCGAGTGAGCATGAATTGAGAGGTCGTCGCACCCCCGACGTGTATGGGATGAATTCTTGTGTATAGTAGCTACACGTAGGTTAGGATAGTAGAGTCCATAGGATTACATCACAAGAGGAGAGGAATTCGAGCACCAACATTCTTTACGAGGTGAGAATTTTAGAGACACAATATTGAGGGGAGAGGTAATCAAGTCGAATAGGTGTCGGATCGTCAGTAGGAACAGTCGGAGTTTATACCATCACATAGGTGGACTAAAGCCATTATGGGGACCGAACCAATCCGGTCCTGGGCACCCGTATTGGTCCTATATGGCAAATATCAAAATAAAAAATATAGGCACCGATCTATCCGGTCCTGGAGTCCTGGATTGGTCCAGTGTCTACAACTCTTGGCTTTCCCTAGGTTCACCCCCCTTTCCCCCAATCCCTCCATTTCCCTTCATTTTCTCCCCCCCTTCCCAACACCCATTTTCCCTCCCAAATCCTTTTGCCTTTTCCCTCCAAATTCTCCCCTACCCTCTCCCTATAATACCCCGTATTTTTGGCTATATTTATTTTTGGATTAATTAATTAAATGCGTATTAATTGGAAATTAATCCGGGTTAAAAATACTAACGAGATGCGAGTTGGTATTTGATTATGTGCATACATGTTTTTATATGAATATTGAATTATGAAAAAAATTTGTCGTGAGATTGATATACGACATTTTAGAAATTTTGTTGAGACGCGTGTGACCGCCGCGTCATGATGTATCATTTTAATTATAACAGTGAATTTAAATTCTATAAACCGTATGGTCATTTTGAGTGCACCAACGCGTCCGGAAGGGTCGAGATAGTCAGAAAACACTAGCCGGGGGTGTAGTTCGGGTCCCGGGGTATTTTTAGACCATACCGGCAATATAAAGGGTATTTTGGTAATTTTGTATTTTTAGGAATTAAAAATGACGAAAATTAGAGAAGTAAATCTGATTGGGAATAGACCCACTAAGCCCACTAACCAACCCTTAATGACCCAATAAGCTACGGAGGTTATCATTCAGGTTTCCAACTTTCCCAAAGAAAACCCTAGCCACCATAGCCACCTTTGGAGAAGAAAGCTTGGAGAGGGAGAGGAAGAGAAGGAATTCTGCAGAAATCCTTACCAAATCAACACCAAATTCAGAGACAATAGAGGCAAGTGGTTTAATTACTTTTAAATTCAGAGAATGTTCCTTCCATGAATATTGAGGACAAAATTGCATTTAGAATCACATAGAGATGATTATTCTGGTATTAATGTATGTTGGATGTAATAAAAACGGATCTAGAATGGACAAATTGATGATTACTAATTTTTGGGTTCATGTTCTTGAGAA
The DNA here is from genome assembly GCA_949130495.1 of Sambucus nigra. Taxonomy (NCBI): domain Eukaryota; kingdom Viridiplantae; phylum Streptophyta; class Magnoliopsida; order Dipsacales; family Adoxaceae; genus Sambucus; species Sambucus nigra. Next base: position 306,425,243 of record OX422217.1, on the reverse strand, counting down.
GTTGGGGAAAAGTGTAGAGATTTGTGATTTAATGATGTTTAGGACGAATTAATTCCTTAAAACATGTTAGGATGTGACTATATATGTTTAGGATTGATTAGAGACCTTAAAACATAGTTGGGACGAAGTTTAGAGGAGATTTGAGGAGTAGAAATTGGGTGAAAAACGATTTTGGAATTTCTGGGCTCGCAGCTGGTAGCTCGTTAGAAACCAACCGAGGTCGTTGGAACGAGCTCGTTCGAACGAGCTTCTAACGAGTTGACCAGTCGCTTCTAACGAGGGGCAGTTTCGTTCGATATCTCGTTCGAACGAGATATCGTTAGAAGGTACAGTTCGTTCGAACGAACTGGATCTCGTTCGAACAATCTCGTTCGAACGAGACTTCTAACGAGCTGACAGTAGAATCTCGTTCGAACAGTCTCGTTCGAATGAGACTTCTAACGAGTTGGCAGTCTGGGCCTTTTTAGACTGTTTTGATTTTTGGAGTCCCGTAAACTCGTTCGAGGAGATAGATAACTTTTCCGATGATGATGTAATGATAGATTTGGGACATTTGGGTATTTATGAGAAGGAAATTATATACAAGTGAGTTAAATTAAATGGACGGTTTGGGTTGAGACGTGAGTGTCTACTACGACGTGAGAATAAATTATGGCGCGTATGATTATAAACCGGAATCGTATAAATTGTGATAATTATAAGTTGGTACGAGAATGCGACACGTACTACGATTAAACTACGTTGATTACTAAGATGCGTGTTTACTTAGTATTGAAATATTAATTGTGTGTATGACATACCTACCATACTTGCTATCACGGGAGGTTGCGTTCGCTTAGGGCCCTCTAATCCATGTGTTGCCCGGATTTAGACTAGTACCTTGATGAACATAGGTCAGAGAAAGACTTATTGGGATGTTAATAAGTCCGCTGATCGTGGGAGCGTAGGTATGTGCGTGACCCATGTGATGTGACTGTGTTCGCCTCCACTATTTGTGATTTGTGTTATCTGAACTATTCCTGAGAGATTCGGAATATGTGATCCTTATGTACGTGATGTACCGGGGTGGATAGCAGAGTATGTGTACATCGCAGCTTAGTCTCGGGGTGCTTATATTGTATATTTATGATATGGAAAATATACGCTTAATAAATTGGGAACTTTCATATGGTATTGTGTGTAATTATGGAATAAAATAGATGGGATAATCTATACTGAGTTGTATTACGTTTGCAAGAACCTGAACATACGTTGAGCCCCTATTTTAAATTGTTAACGTTATACTGATAATGGGAACCGAGTATTAAAGGGTAGAAATTTACAACGGTCTAGCTAGTTAGTATGTCACTTAGCTAGTGGTTTGTGTCGTTGTTGATGGGTGCTTACGTTAGGAGTGCACAATTAGACGAGGGTGGGAATATCATGTGAGTGCACGTCCTAACATGTACTTTACATTTAATGTTTTAAATGTTTTTAAAGCACTTGCAGGTTTTTAAAATATCTCCACATTCGGGCTCTGACCCGCTTGCTTTCAAATCTATTTTTTTGTAAACCATTTTTAGGTGCCCAGCCACAAGGACACCAAGCATAGGATACTCATTCAGGTGACGAGGTGTAGCTGTTTGTGGAAGCTACAGGGAATTGATTGTAGACGCTTCTATCATTTGGATTCCAGAGTCATTATCTATCAGTTGTAGGGCATGTTGCCCATTTCTATTAGACATCTTTCCATTACAGTTTTCAGACTTTGTCATGTATTGTTTTAATATTCAGTATTTTCATTGCGTATTTCAGTTGTGGGATTTGTAGTGAGGAGTTTTTCCTCCAGACTTTATTTACATTATGTGATGGTTATTCTATTTACTTATTTATGGTGAATGGTGTTATTATTCTTCATTACACTTGTTGCATGTTAATCAGACTTTAATTAAAATTTGGCAACTTGCTTTTTAAATACTAGGTGGTTAGTAATAATAAAATGTTTTCGACTGTGATGCTATTAACTGGACCAACTTGACATTTTGAATTAATTTAATAAAGGAGTAGCTACCCGGTATTTAATTAGTCGGGGTGTCACAGGTTGTATTAGAGCATCAGGTTCTAGTGTCCTTTAGGATCTGACGGCTTATTATGTTTCCGCTAAGTTTCTTTGATATAGAGCCCTAAATTTTAGGACTGTTGTACTCTTTTTGTGTATGCTTCGTTCTTCGGCTATATTAAGTTTATAACCGTGGACTTATAAACTTTGTTCTTATTTCAGATGCCTCCACAACGTGCACGACGAGTTCCCAGGGATGCAACGCCCGAACCCCAGCCTGCTCCAGTTCAGGGCATGATGAACGCCGCTGAGGTTGCAGCTATAGTAGCCCAAGCGGTAAATGCCGCAATTGCCGTTGTTCAGCAGGCACCACCTCAGGCGCCGGTTGCCGCGACAGTACAGGCAAATGCATTCCCGTCTGCTTGGGAACGTGTATGTGACGCTTTTCAGAAACCGCATCCGCCAGAGTTTGCAGGTAGCTCAGATGTGGTAGTCTCGAGCCAGTGGAGGAAGGATATGCAGAGGCACTTAAGGATGTATGAGTGCACGGATGTTCAGAAGCAGGTGCTAGCTACTTTTAAGCTAGTTGGATCTGCACTGCAGTGGTGGGAGTCTATTACCACCATGGGGGAGAGGGATACTCTCACTATTCAGGACTTCTGGGTGCGGTTTGACCGCAAGTACTTTCCGTCGGCTGTTCACACGAAAATGAGGAGGAAACTGATGAATCTGAGGCAAGAGGGTAATACCATGGCCGAGTATGAGGCCGAGTTCACGAATCTGTTGAATATCGTTCCAGATGAGATACCAACAGAGAAAAAGAAGATTGAGAAGTTCACGGACGGGTTGACATGGAGGATCCGTCAGCATCTGTTGGGAAACCTTTCGTTGGCCACGTATTCTGATGTGGTTAACGCTGCTCTGTTACATTGCCAGGACCACCGCTTTCATATGGCTGAGGGAAAGAGGTCGGGAAAGTCTAGCCATCAGGGCAGGACTGGAGGACATGGTGCCTGTGGGGCACAATCTGTTCAGGGGCAGAGACAGGGTGAGCAGGGTACCCAGCAGGGGGATCAGAAGAGGTTCTGATCAGGGAACTACAGACAGGGACAGGGAGGTTTCCGTTAGGGCCATCACGGTCCAAACGGCCATCAGGGCCAACAGGGGCAGAATGGCCAGCAGTTTCACCAGGGCCAGCAGGGCCAAGGGAGGAACGGTAATGGCCACCAGGGCCGGGGACAGCAGGGGCAGAGAGGAGGGAACTTCCCAGGGAAGTGTTTTGTTTGTGGTAAGACTGGCCATAAGCGACAGGATTGTCCCGATAGGGGCAGGGCCCCACAACAGCAGCAGCAGGGTGCTCGCCAGGAGCCACAGAGACCTATGTTTCCCGCCGCTCTCCCCGCACCGCCACAGATGGCAGCATTGCCACCCATTCTAGCAGTCCCAGTTCAGTAGGGGCAGCTACAGTATGGACGTGTCTACAACGTCCACCAGGCTGTAGTTCCACAGGCACCACCCGCAATTGAGGGTACGTTTCCTATCCATGGCACTATGGGTCGGGTATTGTTTGATACGGGGGCTACACATTGTTTTATAGCTACACACTTCGTGAAAGCTTTAGGATTGTTAGCTACGGCAGAGAGCACAGTGATGTGTGTCGACTCACCATTGGGGAGTGGGTCACTTATTTTCTTTATATGCCGGGGAGTGGGGGTAGAGATTGGTGGTTTGGTATTACCTGCAGACATGTTGGTATTAGATATGCATGTTCACGATGTGATTATCGGTATGGATTGGCTCGTAGCTTATAGGGCCATGATTGATTGCTTCAGCGGGATCATTGTTTTTGCCATTCCGGGGCAAGAGATGTTTGTAGTGGCGATGCCTCGCCCAGAGGGAGGATCGACCGCTCATCTGTATTACATTGAGGAGGATACCTCTAAGGAGGTAGTGATCCCTTTAGATTCTATCCCAGTAGTCAGGGAGTATTCGGATGTGTTTCAGGAGATACCAGGCTTACCCCCCAGTCGAGAGATAGACTTTGCTATAGATTTGCTACCGGGTACGAGGCCTATAGCACGCGCACCGTACCGTATGGCTCCAGCTGAGATGCGAGAGCTACGAGATCAGATAGAGCAGCTGTTAGGTCAGAGCTTTATTCGCAGGAGTACCTCACCTTGGGGCGCTCCAGTTTTGTTTGTGAAGAAGAGAGATGGTTTACTGAGATTGTGTGTGGACTACCGAGAGTTGAATAAGGTCACGATATAGAATAAGTATCCGTTGCCTCGAATCAATGACTTATTTGACCAGTTGAGAGGAGCTTCTCTCTTCTCGAAGATTGACTTGAGATCGGGATACCATCAGTTGCGTATCAGGGAGGAGGATGTCTCGAAGACCGCGTTCTTGTTGAGATATGGTTCTTACGAGTTTCGAGTTATGCCTTTCGGTTTGACCAACGCTCCAGCAGTGTTTATGGACTTAATGAACAGAGTGTTCAGGGATTTCCTAGACCAGTTTGTCATTGTCTTCATTGATGATATTCTAGTTTACTCCCAGACAGAGGAGGAGCACGCCGAGCATTTGAGGCAAGTTTTGCAGACACTACGTCAGAACGAGTTGTATGCAAAATATGAGAAGTGCGGGTTTTGGCTGAAGGAAGTCCAGTTTTTGGGACACATTATTTTCGACCGGGGAATATCAGTTGCTCCGGGGAAAGTATCTGCGGTGAGGGAGTGGGGACAGCCCACGACACCGACTGAGATTCGTAGTTTCTTGGGCCTAGCAGGATACTACAGGAGGTTCATTCGGGGATTTTCAAAGATAGAAGGTCCTTTGACACATCTTACTCGTAAAGGTGTGCCGTTCATTTGGAGTGATGCCTGTCAGTTGTCATTTGATGAGTTGAAGGACAAGTTAACCTCAAAACCTGTGTTAGCATTATCGAGACCGGGAGTTGAGTATTTGGTTTACACCGATGCGTCTTTGCAAGGACTTGGAGGTGTATTGCAGTAGGAGAGACAGGCCATAGCTTATGCTTCCCGTAAGCTTAAGCCTCATGAGAAGAATTACCCCACTTATGATTTGGAGTTGGCAGCAGTGGTATTCGCCCTACATATTTGGAGACACTATCTTTTGGGGGAGAAGTTTCAATTATTCACGGACCACAAGTCCCTACAGTACCTGTTCACGCAGAAGGAGTTGAATATACGGCAGCGTAGGTGGCTTGAGTTTGTGAAAGACTACCAGTTCGATATCCAGTATCACCCAGGTAAGGCTAACATGGTAGCAGACGCGTTGAGCCGTAGGCCAGCAGATGAGGTGACAGAGGTGTGGAAGGCAAAGTGGAAGGAATTGGGACACCAGGATGCAGTGGCCCGATCTTTCATGTCTGTGATGACCTGTAATACCCCGTACTTTTGGCTATATTTATTTTTGGGATTAATTAATTAAATGCGTATTAATTGGAAATTAATCCGGGTTATAAATACTAATATGATGCGAAATGGTATTTGATTATGTGCATATATGATTATATATGTACTTGGTATTATAAAATTTGTCGTGGGATTTATATACGGCAATTTGGAAATTTTGTTGAGACGCGTGGGACCGCCGCGTCACGGTATATTATTTTGTTAATAAAAGTGAATTTAAAATCTATAATCCGTATGGTTGTTTTGAGTGCGCCAACGCGTCCGAAAGGGTCGAGATAGTCAGAAAACACTACCCGGGGGTATAGTTTGAGTCCCGGGGTATTTTTAGGCCATACCGGTAACTTAAAGGGTATTTTAGTAATTTGGTATTTTTGGGTAATTAAAAGTGACGAAAATTGAGAGTTGTAATCTGATAAGGATTGACCCCAACCAACCCTTATTAACCCAACAAGCTACGGAGGTTTATTATATTAGGTTTTCATAAGTTTCCCCAAGCAAACCCTAGCCACCATAGCCTTTTGGAGAAGAAAGCTTGGAGAAGGAGAGAGAGAGAGAGGAAACTCTGCAGAAACTTCATCAAACCAACACCAAATCCGGAATCAAACCAAGGCAAGTGACTTTATTTCCATTTAATTACTGAGAATGTCTTTTCCATGTTAGAAAATTCAGATTTATGGTTGTTCTTGATGAAATATGAAAACCCATGTAGTCTAGATAATAAAACTTGAGGAATTTGAGAAGGATTGCATGTAGAAGGATAGGTAAATGATTAATCTGATGTTAATACATGTTTTGGGTGAAAGAAAAACGGATTTTAATTGATGAATTGAAGGTTCAAAATTTTAGGGTTCATGTTCATAAATGAATTGGGGAAAAGTTTAAGTAATTGTAAATTGATTGATGATTTGGGTGAGTAAATCCATACAAACGTGATAGGATGTGGTATACTATGTTTAGAATTGTTTAGAGAATTTAAAAACAATTGTTGGGATGAATTTTAGAGGTGATTTGAGGAGTAAAAATGGTAAAAAAAAATGGTTTTTGGGAAATTCTGGGCCGAAACTGGCCTCTCGTTAGAAGCAACCCCCAGGTCATTCGAACGAACTCGTTCGAACGAGCTTCTAACGAGTTGACCAGTCGTTATTAACGAGTAGGGATTTTCGTTCGATATCTCGTTCGAACGAGATATCGTTAGAAGGGTCAGCTCGTTCGAACGAACTGGGATCTCGTTCGAACAGCCTCGTTCGAACGAAACTTCTAACGACCTGACAGACCAAACTCGTTCGAAGCCTCGTTCGAACGAGACTTCTAACGAGTTGACAGTTTGACCCTCTTTGGACTGTTTTGACTTTTGGAGTTTCGGGAACTGGTTCAAGGGTAGAGTTAGCATCCCTTTGAGGATATAGTGATTGATTTGGGACTTTTGGGTTATTGAGATGAGTAAATCATACACTAGAGTTATATTCAATGAACCGTTTGGGTTGAGACGTGAGTGTCTTCTACGATGTGAGGATAAATTATGGCACGTATAATTATGAACCGGAATAAAATAAGTTATGATAATTATAATTAGTACGAGAGTGCAAAATGTACTACGAATATAATACGGTATTACTAAGATGTGTGTTTACTTAGTATTGATATATGGATTGTATGTATGACATACCTACCATACTTGCTATCACAGGAGGTTTCGTTCGCTTAGGACCCTCTAATCCTTGTGTGCCTACGGGGGGGATATAGACTGGTACCTTGATGAACATAGGTCATAGAAAGACTTATTGTGATATTAATAAGTCCGCTGACCATGGGAGCGTAGGTATGTGCGTGACCCATGTGATGGTGACTGTGTTCGCCTCCACTATTTGTGAATTGTGTTATCTAAACTATTCCTGAGAGATTCGGAATAGGTGATCCTTATGTACGTGATGTACCGGGATGGATAGCAGAGTATGTGTGCACCATAGCTTAGATTGCGGGGTGCTCGTATCGTATATTTATGATGTGAATAATATACTTTAAATTAATGGAAATCCTCATGTTAATGTTGTAAAAATACTACGGTATTGTTTCGAGATATATAATGAGTTAGCTAATAGTTATATAAATGGCATAGTTAGTAACTGAGTTTACGTTAAACCTCTATTAAATTACGAGCGTTGTTATGTTAAATTAACCGAGTAAAATGGGTAGAACCTTTGGTAGTCTAGCTAGTTATGTTGTCACTTAGCTAGTGGAAAGGGTAGTTATAGATGGGTACTTACGTTAGGAGTGCACAGTTAGTCGAGAGGTGAGAATTTAATGTGAGTGCACGTCCTAACATGTACTTTGCATTTAATGTTTTAAATGTTTTTAAAGCACTTGCAGGTTTTTAAAATGATTTTCACTTTCGGGCTCTGACCCATTTGCTTTCAAATATATTTTCTTGTAAAACCATCTTAGGTGCCCAGCCACAAGGACACCAAGCATAGGTACTCATGCAGGTGACGAGCTGTAGCTGTTTGTGGAAGCTACAGGGATTTGCTCATAGACGCTTCTATTCTTTGGATTCCAGAGTCACTATCTATCCATTGTAGGGCATGTTGCCCATTCCTATTTAGAGACATCTTTTACATTTCAGTTTTCAGACTTTAGCATGTATTTGTTTCAGTTATTCATTTTAGTTATGGGATTGTAGTGAGGGGTTTCCTCCAGACTTTATTTACTCTATTGTGATGGTTATTCATTTCATTTCAGCATGGTGAATGGTGTTATCTATTTCTTCATTTTATTTCTTGCATGTTAATCAGACTTAAATTAAAATTTGGCAACTTGCTTTTTAAATACTAGGTGGTTAGATACAATAAAATGTTTTCGACAGTGATGCTATTAACTGAGCCAACTTGGCATTTTGAATTAATTTTATAAAGGAGTAGCTACCCGGTGTTTAATTAGTCGGGGTGTCACATGACCGTTACACCGCAGATTGTCACGAAGGTAGTACGGGTCAGGCTAATGACTCGTTCTGTCAGGAGCAGATAGTTCGATTAATAGCAGAGGGAGCCGAGTCCTATACCGTTAGCTCAGACGGGGGATTACGCTTCAACGGGAGACTGGTAGTTCCGGAAGGGGAGATGTTGTGACACGAGGTGATGGCAGAGTCGCACGGCTCACGGTTCGCGGTGCATCCCGGAGGGGACAAAATGTACCAAGACATGAGACGCCAGTATTGGTGGAGCGGTATGAAGAGAGATATCGCTGAGTTTGTTTCGAAATGCGCCACTTGTCAGCTTGTAAAAGTGGATCATCAGAGACTGGAAGGATTTCTACAGCCGTTGGAAGTCCCGGTGTGGATGTGGGAGAGAATATCCATGGACTTTATCACGGGGTCGCCTACGTCGCAGAGGGGTCACGACTCCGTTTGGGTAATTGTGGACAGGTTGTCCAAAGTCGCTCACTTTTTACCCGTAAGGACTGACTACACTACGGGACAATATGCCCAGCTCTTCATTTCAGAGGTTGTGAGACTTCACGGTGTGCCCCTAAATATCGTGTCTGACAGAGACATGATATTTGTTTCGAGGTTTTGGGAGAGTTTCCAGGAGGCCATGGGAACGGAATTGTGATTGAGTACGGCTTATCATCCGCAGACCGATGGGCAGACCGAGCGCACAAATCATATGTTGGAAGACATGCTACGCATGTGCATTATTGACTTCGGGGGTGGATGGGAGCAGTACCTTCCACTGGTAGAGTTTGCTTACAACAACTCCTATCAGTTCACTATTGGCATGGATCCGTTTGAGGCACTGTACGGTAGGCCTTGTCGTTCCCCAGCATGTTGGTTAGAGGTGGGGGACAACAAACTACTTGGGCCGGAAGTGATTCAGGATACTTTGGCAAGGTTTGAGTTGATTCAGAGTCGCATTCGGGTAGCTCAAGACAGGCAGAAGAGTTATGCTGATGCGAAGAGATTTTTCAGGGAGTTCCAAGTAGGGGACCAGGTTTTGCTCAGAGTGTCTCCTATGAAGGGGATTATGCGTTTCGGGAAGAAGGAGAAGTTGGGACCAAGGTATGTGGGGCCGTTTCCTATTATTGAGCGGATCGGACCGGTTGCGTATAGACTTGGGTTACCGGAGCATTTACACAGGATTCACGATGTGTTTCATATTTCCTCGCTAAGGAAATACCTTAGAGATAATTTGGCCCATTCTCACATTGCTGTGGAGGACATCGATCTCCATCCGGATAGCTCCTACGAGGAGGGGCCGATTGCTATTTTGGACCGAAGTGAGAGGAAGCTGCGGTCAAAGATAGTTCTGTTAGTGCGTGTTCAGTGGCGACATCACAATGCCGAGGAGTCCACATGGGAGCGCGAGGATGAGATGCGCGAACGTTACCCAGAGTTGTTTTTAGCAGGTACTTTCTAGTTTCGAATTTCGGGACGAAATTCAGTTATTAGGGGGGAAGTATGTAATACCCCGTATTTTTGGCTATATTTATTTTTGGATTAATTAATTAAATGCGTATTAATTGGAAATTAATCCGGGTTAAAAATACTAACGAGATGCGAGTTGGTATTTGATTATGTGCATACATGTTTTTATATGAATATTGAATTATGAAAAAAATTTGTCGTGAGATTGATTTACGACATTTTAGAAATTTTGTTGAGACGTGTGTGACCGCCACGTCATGATGTATCATTTTAATTATAAAAGTGAATTTAAATTCTATAAACCGTATGGTCGTTTTGAGTGCGCCAACGCGTCCGGAAGGGTCGAGATAGTCAGAAAACACTAGCCAGGGGTGTAGTTCGGGTCCCGGGGTATTTTTAGGCCATACCGGCAATATAAAGGGTATTTTGGTAATTTCGTATTTTTAGGAATTAAAAATGACGAAAATTAGAGAAGTAAATCTGATTGGGAATAGACCCACTAAGCCCACTAACCAACCCTTAATGACCCAATAAGCTACGGAGGTTATCATTTAGGTTTCCAACTTTCCCAAAGAAAACCCTAGCCACCATAGCCACCTTTGGAGAAGAAAGCTTGGAGAGGGAGAGGAAGAGAAGGAATTCTGCAGAAATCCTTACCAAATAAACACCAAATTCAGAGACAATAGAGGCAAGTGGTTTAATTACTTTTAAATTCAGAGAATGTTCCTTCCATGTTAGAGAATTTGAGAATTGATAATTGTTCTTGGAAGATAAATGAAAACCCATGTTGATTGGACTTAGAACTTGAATATTGAGGACAAAATTGCATGTAGAATCACATAGAGATGATTATTCTGGTATTAATGTATGGTGGATGTAATAAAAACGGATCTAGAATGGACAAATTGATGATTACTAATTTTTGGGTTCATGTTCTTGAGAAATTGGGGAAAAGTGTAGAGATTTGTGATTTAATGATGTTTAGGATGAATTAATTCCTTAAAACATGTTAGGATGTGACTATATATGTTTAGGATTGATTAGAGACCTTAAAACATAGTTGGGACGAAGTTTAGAGGAGATTTGAGGAGTAGAAATTGGGTGAAAAACGATTTTGGAATTTCTGGGCTCGCAGCTGGTAGCTCGTTAGAAACCAACCGAGGTCGTTCGAACGAGCTCGTTTGAATGAGCTTCTAACGAGTTGACCAGTCGCTTCTAACGAGGGGCAGTTTCATTCGATATCTCGTTCGAACGAGATATCGTTAGAAGGTACAGTTCGTTCGAACGAACTGGATCTCGTTCGAACAGTCTCGTTTGAACGAGACTTCTAACGAGCTGACAGTGGAATCTCGTTCGAACAGCCTCGTTCGAACGAGACTTCTAACGAGTTGGCAGTCTGGGCCTTTTTAGACTATTTTGATTTTTGGAGTCCCGTAAACTCGTTCGAGGAGATAGATAACTATTCCGATGATGATGTAATGATAGATTTGGGACATTTGGGTATTTATGAGAAGGAAATTATATACAAGTGAGTTAAATTAAATGGACGGTTTGGGTTGAGATGTGAGTGTCTAATATGGCGTGAGAATAAATTATGGCGCGTATGATTATAAATCGGAATCGTATAAATTGTGATAATTATAAGTTGATACGAGAATGCGACACGTACTACGATTAAACTACGTTGATTACTAAGATGCGTGTTTACTTAGTATTGAAATATTAATTGTGTGTATGACATACCTACCATACTTGCTATCACGGGAGGTTGCGTTCGCTTAGGGCCCTCTAATCCTTGTGTTTCCCGGATTTAGACTGGTACCTTGATGAACATAGGTCAGAGAAAGACTTATTGGGATGTTAATAAGTCCGCTGATCGTGGGAGCGTAGGTATGTGTGTGACCCATGTGATGTGACTGTGTTCGCCTCCACTATTTGTGATTTGTGTTATCTGAACTATTCCTGAGAGATTCGGAATATGTGATCCTTATGTACGTGATGTACCCGGGTGGATAGTAGAGTATGTGTACACCGCAACTTAGTCTCGGGGTGCTTATATTGCATATTTATGTTGTGGAAAATATACGCTTAATAAATTGGGAACTTTCATATGGTATTGTGTGTAATTATGGAATAAAATAGATGGGATAATCTATACTGAGTTGTATTACGTTTGTAAGAACCTGAACATACGTTGAGCCCCTATTTTAAATTGTTAACGTTATACTGATAATGGGAACCGAGTATTAAAGGGTAGAAATTTACAACGGTCTAGCTAGTTAGTATGTCACTTAGCTAGTGGTTTGTGTCGTTGTAGATGGGTGCTTACGTTAGGAGTGCACAGTTAGACGAGAGGTGAGAATATCATGTGAGTGCACGTCCTAACATGTACTTTACATTTAATGTTTTAAATGTTTTTAAAGCACTTGCAGGTTTTTAAAATATCTCCACATTCGGGATCTGACCCGTTTGCTTTCAAATCTATTTTTTTTGTAAACCATTTTTAGGTGCCCAGCCACAAGGACACCAAGCATAGGATACTCATTCAGGTGACGAGCTGTAGCTGTTTGTGGAAGCTACAGGGAATTGCTTGTAGACGCTTCTATCATTTGGATTCCAGAGTCATTATCTATTAGTTGTAGGGCATGTTGCCCATTTCTATTAGACATCTTTCCATTACAGTTTTCAGACTTTGTCATGTATTGTTTTAATATTCAGTATTTTCATTGCGTATTTCAGTTGTGGGATTTGTAGTGAGGAGTTTTTCCTCCAGACTTAATTTACATTATGTGATGGTTATTCTATTTACTTATTTATGGTGAATGGTGTTATTATTCTTCATTACACTTGTTGCATGTTAATCAGACTTTAATTAAAATTTGGCAACTTGCTTTTTAAATACTAGGTGGTTAGTAATAATAAAATGTTTTCGACAGTGATGCTATTAACTGGACCAACTTGACATTTTGAATTAATTTAATAAAGGAGTAGCTACCCAGTATTTAATTAGTCGGGGTGTCACACTCCCCTCACCACCTATAATTTCTACACCTTCCCCACCCCATTTCCTCCACAATTACTCACTCTCCTCCTCTCTTTCACTTATTCTGCCCAACTCTCTTACTAAATACCATAACCATGGTCAACCAACCACCTCCCCAAAAATATGATTCCATCACAATTATCACCGACGGCACCACCGAGTATCGCTCCCGTCAAGAACAACGGTGATGTGAACATTTCTTCGACCAACTTCGCAAACTCCAAATAGAGCGCCAAACCGATTGGAATGACGTGCCTAATTTTGTCACCGCTCTTTTCATGGCCTGATGTTGGTTTTGTTTCCTCAACGAACCTCATGACGCGGTCTAGCCCAATGAGGTACGCACCTTCTATGGCTCCCTTGTTTGCACTGGCCACCACATGGCTGAAGCTTACATTGGCGGCATCCACGTCCTTTTCTCTTTGGAACTTCTGTCCCAGAAGTTGGCTGCCAAAGATGTCCCATCCCCACCGCAATACATATACCCTAGCCCTCTCCCCCCGGTTGAAAGAGACATGTGCATGTCTCGCATCGACCCCAACGCTAATTGGAATACCGAAATCTACCCGGTGGGCTAGCTAATCGACAAAGCGAGCCTCACTTTCAAAATAGTGTGCGCCAACATTCTCCCCACGGTCAATCAGTCGACGATGCGCTCGTGTCAAGCCACCCTCGTCTACGAACTCTTCAACCATAATACCCCCATTAGCCTGGCTACGTGCATTTATAAGGATATATTCTTCACCTCCATGGATAAAAAGGGCATCACCCCTTTCCCCTTTCTCTGGCTCATCACATCCATGTTAGCCTATGTCGGCATTGCACCCCGCAAGATTTCCTGCGCCTACCAACCCCTTTTGCGTCCACCACCCAGACCAAATGGGAAAGACAATAAGCTCGCATCCAATACCAAATGGCACAAGAGGATAGTGATACCGAGGTGGAGGATAATGATGAAGAGGCAGAAAAGAGCGGTGACGACGAGAGCAACGACGAAAAAGAGGACGACATTTTGATGGGTGAGGGCGACACAAATTATAACTGTGGTGACGATTCTGATTTTTCACGCACCAACGTAGAAATTAATCCGCGTCTCTAGGAGGTCGAAACTCGGGTTGACGGATTCATCACACAACATAATAGGGATCAAGCGACCTACTGAAGGGATACAAGCATGATGCATCGTCTCCAAACTCACATGTACGAATTCAACTTTGGTGGACCCCCTCCTAGCTTCTTCTATGACTCGTATGACCCTAGCGCGCTCTGAACCTCCAACACCCCGCCCCAGTTATGTTTTCTTCTGAAAATTGGTTATTTAATTATTGGATATTTTCACATGGTTGTTTGATTTCCTTTTCATTTCTAACACATGCTGTTCAGTTATATAAAATTTTGCATTTTCCATATTTGTTCCTTTTATTTATTAGCACTTTTAATTCTCTTTGAGTTAGATTTTAGTCCTTTTTGCCTGAGGACAATGCAAAAGTCTAAGTTACGGGTGTCACAAGTGCGTCTTTCTAAAACTTAAAAAAATTTCAAAAATGCCCAGAAATTCAAAAAAATCATAAAATTTTGAAAAATTCAAAAATACTTTTCTTCAAAATAAATAAAAATTGGAATTCAAAATTTTCAAAAATATCATAAAAAATCGGTTTAAAGTCTCAAATTGTAAAAATATAATACACAAAGCCGAAATTGTCCAAAGATGGAAATTGAGCGAACGTAGACGACTTAGCGAATAAATGTGGAGATTAACAATCCCAGTGAGATTCGAGCATTTCATTTTTGTGAATTTTTAAATCAATCCGAGTTAATTTTTAACTCAAAGTTCATTTCAGTATTCTAATAAGTCATCAAGGATCTCAAATCTTCCACTTTGACTAGTTAGGGAAAATGTTTGTGATATTACCTTGAAAAATGTGTCAAATAAATCTCTAAACAAAATTAATCTTGAGATGCATATGGTAACACAATTAGTATTTCGGATAATGAAGTAGGCCCTCATTTGACACCCAAATATATTGGCTAGAAAAAGTAGTGAAAAATTATCCTTTTTGTAAACTAAAATTGAGTTGAATAAGTTTTTACCCTTTAGTATGACAACCCAAAAATCCCCAATTGTCCCGGAATTGTGAAAGTTAATAATCCCAGAAATTAAGTCCAAAAAGTGCATCAAAAGGGGTAAGAAAAGAATTAGATATGCTCAACAAAAATAGCAAGAAAAGAAAAGTGTGGAAAATAAAAATAAATAAATAAATGAGCAAAAGCCCGAAAAAGCACTAACTAACATCATAAGAAAAATTTTCAATTCCAGATTTCCCTACCATTCCCATTTTACCCAATAAACCTTTAACTCGAAAAATTCCTAACAGAGTCCAAAATTTTAAATTGGTTACCGCACGGAGATATAAAACACGAAAATATAATAAAGAGATTAGAAATATGAATTAGAGGCAATGTTCCCATTTTCTTATATCCGTAATCCGATAATGAGATCCATTTACCAAAAAAATCCATCTTTTTATTTGCGTGCGTGAACTTGCATCCAATGCATTTACTCTTATAAATCATGCATACCGAGATAATATAGCCACCCTCCCGAGAGATTCGTTTATGAGAGCATCCCGTGAGATTTTGAAATCAAAATGAATTTTCGGAATAAGTAACATAATGATCAATCGGCGGAAATTCGCGATTAAATTTTTGGCTTCGCACACACGCATTATGATTTGAGACTCTTAAACATGAATTGATGATGACTATTTTCTGGAAAAGTTTGAGTTATATAATTGTTGCGCATTTAGAATTTTCTTTGAGTTGAATTTTGTGGGTATATTCGCTGCAAACCCTCACGAGGCACAACTCGTCCTATTAGGGTGACATAGGGGTTTAAAGGCTTGTTGCATACGCTAAATGCAATATTTTGCTCATGAAATAGGTATTCTATCCCATTTTTAGAGTTGGATCATGTTTTGATTCTTTTACATTGCTCAGGATGATCAAAGTTCTAAGTTAGGGGGGTTTGATTAGGCATAAATTCTTCCAAATTTACCCCTTAATTTAGAGACTTTTACTACCTCGGACAACGTAATATGAATTAGTCTCATATCTGTGTTAATGGTTTTGTCTAACAACTATCCCAAGTTTCGTGTCTTTCTTATTAATTTTACAGATATTTAATACATGAAAGAAAGAAACCGAAAGAAGCAAGAGAAAAGAAAGAGGACGAATCAAAAGGGAAAGGCATAATTTCCACCTGGAATCCGATTGAGGACCCAAATAAAATCTCAAGTTTTGAACACATAGGAAGAAATTCCATCCCAATCCGAGTTCTGGAGAAGAAGTTATGAAGACCCGAAGATGTGAGATAATCAAGAGATTTTGAAGAGACAATCATGAGAAATTGAGATGCCAATCCGGTATTTCAAAAAAACGGATCAGTCCGGCCTTTACAATCGTTGCATAAGGACCTTTCTAGTGGATCAATAATTTTTATTTGAGAAACGGATCAATCCGGTTGTTACGTAGACCAGTCCGATATGTCCTGACTGGATCGATCCAGGGTTCGAGATTTGGGCTGATCTTCTTCTTGATAGAGTCTTGTATGCTATCAACTCTTGTAATTTTCATAGGTATAAATTTGAAATAACTCCGAGACATTTAGGAGGCTTCTGATCCATTTTAGAAAAGCTTTGTAATTAGCTTAGAGGAAAAACAACAAGAAACCCTAGTTTTGATTCTAGTTTTGCAATTCAAGTAATTTTATTCCAATTCTTTCTTTCATAATTGCAGTAGATAATATCTTAGTGAGTAATTTCATTCTTCTTCATATTCAATTGTTAGTAAAAATGGTTTCTTTCATTCAACAAATGTTTTCTTCTAGTTTCAATATGACCGACTAAGTTTTCAAGGGTCGGGGTGCATGAACCTCACCCGATGTAATTCATGATAGTGGAAATATAAGTTGAAATTAAAATCTTATGTGAATTGTGTCGTATAATCTTAGGTTAATATGATACTTCTTTAATTCAACCTTTTCTTACATACTCTGCGGGCTCCGATCCCTCATATATGTAATACTTAGGAGTGTTAAAGACTGGGTCTTAATTCAACCTTTTCTTACATATTGTGCGGGCTCCGATCCCTCATATATGTAATACTTAGGAGCATTAAAAAGATGTATTCATTTAGATCATTGCATAGTAGTTGCATTAATACTAGCTAAATTATAAAATATTTTTGGAATTAGTTAGAATACACGTTATATGTATAATATTTTTGTAGAAAACTTATGGCTTAGTATTACCCACCATGCTAAGCGTTCGCTCACCCCTATTTTTTATATTGAAACTCCGACCCCACCCTAGGTACATCAAGTAGGGACATTGAGAAGGACTCATGTGAGGCCCTAGAGGTCAACCAACATCATTAGAAGCTTTGTAATTTACTTGAAATTATATTTTGAAACATTGGTAATTCTAGACTTCAAAACACTTTTAATCGCACCTTTGGCCATGGTTTGTAATAAAATAGGGACGAATGTGTTTTACTTCCTATTAATTTAGCATTATGGACTAGATTGGGTTTTCATAAATAAATCTTGTAAATTGACCAATTACTTAAAGTGGCCACCCTTTTTCCAATTAAAAACGGTAAATTAATCTTTAACAAATGGTGCAATTAAAAATGTTTTTTTCTTAAGTAATCAAATTGATCTTCCCCCCTCCCTCCTAGACTCAATGCAGGTTGACCCAATGTGACCCAAACCCAGATCGAAGCTTTATAAAATGTCCTAGCCCTATAGATGGAAAACAACAACAATAACAAAAATAATTATGCAGTCACACCAAACGTACAACACCATATCCAAATCTATACAAAAGGATTTGTCAACATTGTCCTATTTCCAAAGGCGTTTAACTCATCACGTAGGATCAGGGTAAATGAGACCTAAGTAGGGCCCATGTCTATCATCGAGAATGCCACATGCAATCGATGTCTTACGGTCGTATCAAATTCAAACACTAGGTTACCTATGATAATACACACACTCACACACTTTACCACATGTCATGTGAAATAACAACACCGATGTTTATAATCATATACTCCTAGAACCTCTTATGAACTGCTCTTCATGTATCGATATATCTGATGGTAAGGGCCTCCCCATAATTCGGTCAACTTACTACTAATTCTATTCTTTTGGGCCAAATATGGCCCCACTCTTCTTTTCATTTGAAAATCTATCCTTATGATAATCATGGTGATCCTAGAAGTGTTTGAGGATAACCTCCACCACTTGAGCACAGGTGGTGAAGGACAGGTTACCTAATAACACCAGTCTAACTCCTCACGTAAGGTTTTTGATAACGCGATTTGTCTTCTTTGATTCTATATCAATGTTTTCTAGTGGAAAAAGAGAAAAATAGCTGAACTCCCATTCTTAATGGGTTAACATGTGGTTGCGTCGATGAAGGTTCAAGAACTTGTTTCTCCTATTATTATTAATGGAAAGTGGAAAAAACTTTATCTCAAAAAAATTCGCTAAGTGATCGCTAAAATTCTCATGCCGAGTAGGTCCTAATTCCCTACCAAACTAAACACCATGCATGGGGCATCTGATGAATTAAATCCAAAAGAGAATCACTCATGTTACACTTTGGTATCATAGTATCATTTGTAAGATTCAATGGAACGAGACTTCCTAACTGGTTATTGTTATTAAAAGTACACATCCTAATAATATACATCTAAAGTAGTTAAATATTGCAACATAGAAAAGTGGTGGACGCACTCAAGACCCCATGACACTAGGACCTGGAATGATCTGATACTAACACTCACATCCCGTAAAATCCATAAATAAATTGATGAGTTACAATATAAAAATCATGGGAGTAAAATATTTAATAACATTATAAGAATGAACAAGATTAGGAACAAATAAAAACAATGCTAAATAATAAAGTAGTTAAAATAAAACATCACTCATACATCCCAAATAATATTAGAACAAAAATCCAACTCTTGAATGTAATGATCTCGATACTCAAAGATTCAACTATGAATAATTACACCAATATACATAAATGTACCTCTTACAATCCGTGACTAAAAAAAAACTGAATAAATACAATCGTCTAAAAATTGAAATACAAAAGATTACATGAATATGAACGAGCCACACGCTCAATAAACATCCTAGGAAATTATAAACAAAATTGATGTTGGAGAAACTCCTTTAGTGGAAAACTAAAGGCTGTGATAATAACTGTGACCTAAGACATGTAAAAATAGTTCCATAAAGAGGATTGAACCTATAATTCCTAAAGTTTATAAGAATATAACTACATATGGGACACCAAAGTAATAACACATATTCATCCAATATTCAAGTTAATTTTAAGTTATCCTAACCCAACAGCCTAAATAATCATGTGGTATTAATCCTACTCATGATAGGTATTCATATTCTTCGAATTAATATTTAATTAATTATTCTTTACTTGAGGATTCATAAGTTCATCTTTTAATTACGTATATCTTACTATAACAATATTCCATTCCTTTAGCAGTAGTTTCTTAGTTTAATACTCTCAAGTTATGTTTCGTGATATACATCTCATGTCTATTAAAATTTAAATTTTCCGGGTCATAGTTCTATATATACATCTCTAGTATATTTAATAACAACACTCCCAAGTCGTAATCACATGTGTATTCATCTCTACTATATTCATCCACAGTGTAATTAAGTTTAAGATACAAGCTCATGGAAAATGGCACAATCTAGAATGCCCGTGAGTAGGCTCGACACACACAAAAATCATATAGGGCAATGGGCTGCCCAAAATAGAATATGAAAAGGCCTATATTTATTCCTTTAAGGATCACTCGTGCCATTACTATCTGTAGCTATAGGACGTCCCAACCCTATAGTCTTAAAATAATAACAACCAGCCAAATCACTACACCACCACACCAAACGTATGACCCCATACCCAATTCTATAGAAAAGCATGTGCCCCCATTGTCCTAACTTGAGATACAAGTACCTCAGCACATAGGATTGGGGAAAATATGACCTAGGTAGATTGAATTTCTATTAGCTATAATACCACGAATAGTCAATGTCGTACGCACACCATGAAATCCCTACTATTAGGTTACCCATGAGTATATAGGCACACCCTTCATATTATTGCACATAATTAAAAAAAATAGCATCAAACCTGACACAATTGAGTTACATAGATAATTTCTTTTATTTCATGTTAGTACACAAATTTTATCATTAGCTGTTTGAATACATTTTAGCCCCAACCCTAAGGATACTTAATAGTACATATCATATTAAAAAACTAAAGTATATATAACTTATTTCAAATTAACGATAAACCTAGTCAGTGACTTACAAATATGTACTTATTTATTTGATATAATCTACAAAATCATAAATTCCTAGTCGATAAATCAGATTTGGACTCAAATACAAAGGTTTGTAAAATATGTAATCTCCAAAACTTTTTTTCTTATATTTATCTTAATTAGATTAAATGTCCCAAATCAACCTAGTTAATATCCAGGATAAAAATTTACCTTACTCGAATGGAATCTAGCATCACTCAGGGCTGGATCGATTTGGGTTTGGGTTAGATAAATTAGACGGTCTGAGTGGCTTTCTTTTCCTATTGTCTTCTTTCATTATGACCATAGCCAAGAACCTGCAACTACTACATACTCTATTCAAAAAATTTATCCCATATGGGATATATCTAACCAACATATAAGTAATAACAACCTATTTAATATATTTTGAAGGATTAACAACTTAATTGAGGGACCACTTGCATAATTTATAAAAGTATCCCTAAGTTTATGTTCGACACATGAATAATTCAATTAATCTAGGAAATAGAAGCAATTAAGATGATAAAATTCGGGATTTTACATATTATAACAAGTACGATTCAGTTTTAACAACTTTTAAGTCTGATTAAAATTATTGAAGGATATATTTTTTGATTTATTAATGAAGTTACACGAGTTCTTCAATTACATAATTATGGTTCTTATTTAATTATTCTTAATTATTAATTAAGGATGGCTTGCTAATACAAATCAGATCATAAGATTATATTATAAATTCCAACATATTACTAGTATTTCAACATAAACCTAATTATATTTTTATACGAATAGACTTGCCTTAGGATGATTGTAGATTTAATCCCCAAATCTCCAGCCAAATCCCCAATTGTCCAAGATAAGGTTTTATCCTCTTCTTCCTTGGTAGGTAGGTCCATTGGAATATGTTGTAAGTGTTTTAGTTTATGTTATTTAGCTTAATAATAATCATAAAAACCAAAATTAGGGTTAAGCCCTAAAATACCTTAACTAAAAAGGCCCAAAACAAGCCCCAAATGGCCTAAAACATGGCATAACCCATATCCTACCAAATATACCAAAATTATAGTATTTTAAACTCAAACCAAAATTTCTAAAATTCTCATGAAACAACAAAAAGTGAACATATTCTACAAGTCAATTATCTTCTTAATTTAATTATTTATGTTATTAACTTTATTAATTAGATGATGCGCATAACTTAAGTTGAAATTTTGATTATTAATTAATTAAATTATGACTTGGTATTATAAGTAACTACTTGATGATCACTGGGACCCAGTGTCAATGGAATAATCCGAACAAGGAAATCTCGAACACCTAGCCCCTGACCATTCCATAAGTACCCACAATACAAGTCACTTACTTTTTATCTTAATGCATTATTACGAGTTCGCCAACATCTATAACAATATACTAATTTAATTAACACATAACTGAATTACGTAATACAACTTATGTAATCTCTTAAAGTCACATCTCAATCTACTAAATGACATATTGAAAGTTCAACATCTCAAAATTGCAAAACGACATACCGCATGCCATATGAAATAACAACCCATCGATATCCAATAATCAACAACTGTACATGCACAAACTAGTCGTCCTTCCTACGAGGCAATGAAATTGCCAATCACTAAAGAAACTAAGGGATCAGGTGAAACTGTAGAAATATTAAGTCATATCATTCCTATATTTTTCTTGAGGCATTATCAGTTGTTCTGCTGGTTGTTCCATCTAGATAGTAGATTCTTTGTAAACTTGGTTCTTTATTTTAGTGATCTTTGATTCCCTTTATTCTAATTTTTTCCTTGCAAAAATGTTGGATACCATTAAGGATGCAGTGTATATCCTTTGGTTTATATGTTGGCTCTTTTGAGGGTTCTTAAATAGGAAATGTTTCCTCGTAGCTTTGTGAGGCCAATGTTTCCCTCCAATTCCCAATGGTGATACCAGCATCTGTGGTTCCTCTGGTTATTTTTGCTCATTTGGGTTATAATAATGATCAGTTATCTATCTTCTAAAATACTTCACTTCTTTTATTTATTTCTTCATATATTTTTGTGACAACTCGCAATCCGAAATATGGGGTGGCCAGCCCGATACTCCAACATAACGGAATCATGGATGGAAATCATTCTCAGCATCACAACAATAAAATGAGTATACGGGAAAACCACCCAATAATTCAGAAAATGGGTTGCCAAAATTTTTAATTTAGTTTTATTACAATTTAAGAAAATAGCTTAAACAACCCAATCTGAAGAGAAAGTGGAATTCCAAATGAACTTATATTACATCAACAACAAATATACAATAAAGGACCGAATATGCTGTCGGTCAATGTAACACCCCACGACTTTGGAGACTGAGAGATTTAATTTTGGGAAAATTAAATTTAATTAAATTGGAGAATTTTAAAATTTGGGAATTTAAGTCCAAAAATAGAGGATGTTTTAAAGTATTCCGGATGATATTTTTGAGGGTACCATTGATCCCGGAAGGGTCGAGATAGTCAAAATGACTGTCATTGGGTCTTATTTCGGCTCCGAAATATTTTTAAGTTGTTTTGACTTGAATTACAGTCAACAAGTCATTTAAAGTGTGTATTAACATTTAAAACTGGGTTTGTTGTTTTAAAGGATTTAAGGCTTACGGATCAAGCCTTTCTCATTTAGAGAAAGAGAGAAAAAGCCCTAGAGGGAGAAAGAAGAGAAAGAAGAAGGAAAGGAAGAGAGAGAGGAAGAAAGCTTGGGATTTCCGGCCCTACCGCGACATCGAGGACGATCCAACCTCTACAAATCTGAGGCAAGTGTTTAATCTTGCTAAATAGCTATTTGTGTATTTCATTTCATAAATTGTGGGGTAAAGAAATGGTTTTTGGGTATTAATGTCAAAACCTAGATTTTAGGTTTAATCTTGAAATCAATGATTAAATATGGATTTAATGACATAGAAATGGTTGGGATCAACTTTGGGTTGGTTAATGGGTTTAAAATCATGATTTGATGAAGGTTTGGGGGTTGGAATGAGAAATTTAGGGTTTAGAATTCGTAGGTTTTGAAGAAACAGATGAAACCTTCAAAAATTGCAGGTCCGAATCGATTCGCCCCCTCAAGCGAATCGATTCGGTTTGGTAAAACTAGCAGGTCTGCATTGACCGAATCGATTCGGACCCCAAGCCGAATCGATTCGGCCTATTGCAGAAGCCCAGGTCTTTGGGTCCGAATCGATTCGCCTTGGAGGCCGAATCGATTCGCTAGACCGAATCGATTCGGAATAGGGCCGAATCGATTCGGAAACAGGGCATTTTGAGATTTTTCTCCATAGTTATTTCAAACCCTTTTTGGTTGGGTTTATTGATTTGGGGGCTTTCTCTTAGGATGTAAAAGATATATTCTTGGAGTTACATATGGATATTGGGGGGAAAACTCTTTGAGGTTGGAATTTCCCAATTATAGATAAAGGTATATAAATACCTATATATATATATGTTTGAGGTTGAGAACTCTTAGAGAGTGAGAGGTCTCCTATCCTTCGAAATATTTAGACTAAGGAATCAATGATAACCCGATAGGGGTAAGGATTCATAAAATACAATTGAACCATAAGTAAAAATGGGAAACAACTTGGTGGTGTACTATCGACTAGGATAAACGGTAGCGTAAATTCTAGTTAGGATAGTTTATACGCAATTATGGGGATATGGCCATTGAGATTTCCAATACTTGAAATGAGGTTGGAATAAATTGAGGTTTTTTGACTATTAAGTCATGTTTACGCCTATGGTTATATAGTACTAAAGATAATTATGTACTTTCACATTTAGAGGTGAAAGGTGTAGTGATGGATTCCTACACAAATTCTTGGGTGATAACCCTAATGTTGAATGTATATGTATAGACATAAACATATGGTTTTGGGGGACTACTCATCATAGGAAGATGATTGAAAAGGTTTCAAGTATGGAATTATATTCACATATCAAGGTAAATTTAATGGAAATGGTAGTGACGGCTTGTATATTGAGGATTATGTATACTTATAGCCAGGTATATATATATATCTTATACATATGAACGAGAATTAGTCTAGATATATAGAAAAGGATATGTGAATATGTGTTGATATATATGTATATATCTGTATGTATATAGATATATGGATATCTTTATGTTGTGGACATACATGGTATGGATATTTAAACCGTATATGATGGTTTATTATTTGATCATATGATTGGATCATATGGATTATATATATTATGCATGTGAATGATATATGTACTTATTTGGTTAAGCATACCCCGCTCATGCTATCATTGGGAAGTTGCACGCGTAGAGGGTGAGCATCCTGGCTTATAATGCAGGGTGTGGATATTCCCCAGGTCATAGTCGTCCCTTGTGATTATTATACATATAGATATATATTTTTGGGATGAGACGTGGTGGGCATGTTTCGTCTCATTGCCTGTTTGGAGCTATGACCGCTTCCCGGGTCGTCGTGTGCGTGAGTTTACCACAAGATGGGTGTCGTTTAGTCCCACCAGGGTGGCCCCAGTATTGCTACGTGAGCCGGGAACTGGGAAGATGATAGCATTGATGCAGTTTATCGGCGATATATATAGCCGGGTATATTATGTGCATGGCCTTGTACATCATATGTAGTATGTACACTTGGCTATTGGATTGATGATGATATATATATATGGTTAGAAATATATATATATATATATATATCCTATAGATATATAATTATATATATATCCTATAGATGAAAGGATATGGACTTTTATGAAGTACATCTTAGAAGATAATGGTGTACTAGACTGATGGGGGTTGATGTATCTCACATAAGGTATTATTTCGGTTACATCATCCCAAGGATATTATTGGAGGTTCTTTTATTTTATCTTAATTGTTTTCTTTCTTTTCTTTTCTTTCTTTCTTTCTTTAGTAGTTATAGTTAGTAGTAAAGGTAGTATTATATAGTATGTTAAGGATTATGGATCTCTAGGATCGACATTGCCCAGGAATAGTGTAACGAGGGGGTTCCTTGTTTGGATTTCGCTTTGCGAGACGCCTCACGCACGAAACGCAGTGCCATGTCGAGAGTTGAGAGAAGTAATTCTATTTGTGGCATCTCGGATCTCTGGTCTTGACCTTGTCAGGAGTAGTGTAACGGGGCGGTTCCTTGTTTGGATTTCTCTTTGCGAGACTCCCCACGCACGAAACGTAGTACAATGTTGGGATTAGAGAGAAGTCTTGCCAATATTCCATGTGCATGTTATTAAGTATATAAATTCTTACGTTTTTATCCTATTTATGTATATATATATTTATGTATATGTATAGGGGTAATGTTTTAGGAATTATGATAATTATAATTCATGAGATTATTAATCGGAAGTCATTAAGCCTTTTATGGCATAACTGTTGTAGTCATAATCTAATAGGATTAGAAATGGGTGGATCCTTAGATTATGACGGGAAGGTAGCACTCGTGGTTATAGGCTAGGCCTGATAAGTTAGGTTATTCTAAAATTAATGGGGGTAATTTAACTAAAATTGAGGACGCGAATAGGTGCGCGCCTTTAGATGAGAGGTGAGTTGGGGTTCCACGAGAGTGCGGTCTCACTTATTTATGATATTAAGTACACCGGTATTTATTATGCACGGTTAATACACTTGCTAAATATTTTACACATTCGGGGCTCTGACCCGTTTACTTCTCCCTCTTTCTTGTATATACATATATATTTCCACAGGTATCCTACCGCATGGATGCCGGATGACCTTCTATCCAGAGTCTTGGGAGCCGTGACAGGTGCGGACTGTTGCGGGATGTTTCATGTAGCCGCTTCCTACTTCTTTAAAATTCTAGGTAGGTTTCATGTTGTATATCGGGTTTGTACCCAAGGGATATTTATATATATGTTTATATTTATTCCATTCAGTTATTGTATTTGCTGTGACCCGACAGCTTATTCGGGTTTATTTATTTATGGCATATTCATGTTTAGTGATTCCTTTCATTTCTTATTGCTTCTTGCATCTCTCTCTCTTATTCTTTAGTAGTTTCATAGTGTTGGGTTTTGTATGTTGCAAGTTTTAAATTTTTATAACATCTCGCTTATGTGATTTCGGGTAGTTAGTCCTATATTATATAGTACCGTTAGTTGATGTTGAGAATGGACCATCTGGAATTCCTGATTTAATATAGTATAGGGCTGGCCACCCGTTATTATTTTAGGCGGGGTGTTACAGATGGTATCAGAGCATCAGGTTCTAGAGTCCTTAGGATCTGTGCGAGTTTCTGCATTCTTCCGTTAACGTTCTTGACATAAAGCCCTAAAAAAAAATAGGACTGTTGCGTTCACCGCGTTATTTTCTTCTGTGAAGTATATTCACTTGATTGGCGTTCTGATAACAGTTGCTCTTGTTTCGTTTCAGACGTCGCCTAGATGTTGTCGTCTAGGAAAGAATAGGTTTAGAAGTACGGAACCCATAACATATTTTGGGTACGCTTTGATCGGGGGTAGTTGTTTTCCCCGATTCTGGAGGAGATATTGAGGAGATTTCTAGCTTTGGTGTGAGGTGACTTATCGGCAGTTGAGTAATAAAGGAAATTTGCTCGAATGGCGAATCTTGGTCTTAGTAAGGAAAGTCCGAGGAGAGGCATGTAGTGTAGTCCTTGGGAGGTTTAGATTGAGAATCTGTTAACCTTAGTTAGGAAACCTGGTTTTGGTGACTCTTACCGAGGTGAGGTAGGTGGAGTTGTCCCAATATTGGGAGTATTGCCTTCTGGGAAGTGGGAGTAAGAAATTTGGAGACTCAGTTTCGTTGTGTAGGACTGAGGGAATTTTTGGTTGTCGCCATCGTGTTTATCCTTCAAAATGGTTAGGAAGGATTTTGAGGAAGATGTTTCTCTTATGAAGAAATAGGCTTAGGGATAATGATTTTCCTGGAAGGAGTTGAGGACCCTGAGTTGAGATTCTAGGGTGAGGGGAAACCATTAGATTATGGAAGTATAAGGTAGAATACCTTTCTTTGGGTTTGAGTTACGTTTTGGGTAATAATTGGGAACATCGCGCTTAAGGCATGATGGGTAGTTAGCCGCTACACCGCTAGGGTGTATGGAATTTTCCTAGAGGAGGAAGTGAGCAAGTGTCGCCTTGGTATGGCATCTTTTGAGAAGATACACCTTTTCATAACTGAGAGGTTCAGGGTTTGGTAGATTTATGAGGAGCGAATAATTTAGCTCATAGTTGTGCTAGTTTTGAGAACTAGATATTGGTTAGAATATTGTATTTGTTGAGGCCTTGTGTCTTAAACATAAGGTGTTTGTTTGGCGTGTCGAAAGACGCGAAATATATTTATATTGTATTATTGTATAGGCCCTCGGGCAATATCTAATATACCAAAAATCTTTTTCTAAAACCTTAACCCTGGTTCAACTAATCTCAATCCCCGACCTAGCTACACAGTAGTGTATTGGGAGGGTTCCTTGTTTGGATTTCGCTTGCGAGACCTCCCCCGCACGAAGGTGGCTAGTGTCAGGAATTGAGGAGAGTTCAACCAGTGGAAATTTTCAAACTTTTATATATTTAGTATATTGTTATAGATTATGTTACCGAGGGTTATCTTACAATTTGAGGCTAATGGAGCCTGATTAAGATTTTACGAGTAGAAACTCGGGTACAGGGTGTATGGGCGCCCTGGGTAGCTAGTTGATTTTAGGGATCGGTAAGGATCTATATAGTTCGACGTGAGAACTAGAAAGGACCGGCATAGTGATCTTGAGGATTGATATAAGGACTAGATGATATTGAGGTCCTAGGCTCATCTTAAATTTCGCGGACGAAATTCTTGTAAGGGGGGAAGATTGTAACACCCCACGACTTTGGAGACTGAGAGATTTAATTTTGGGAAAATTAAATTTAATTAAATTGGAGAATTTTAAAATTTGGGAATTTAAGTCCAAAAATAGAGGATGTTTTAAAGTATTCCGGATGATATTTTTGAGGGTACCATTGATCCCGGAAGGGTCGAGATAGTCAAAATGACTGTCATTGGGTCTTATTTCGGCTCCGGAATATTTTAAAGTTGTTTTGACTTGAATTACAGTCAACGAGTCATTTAAAGTGTGTATTAACATTTAAAACTGGGTTTGTTGTTTTAAAGGATTTAAGGCTTACGGATCAAGCCTTTCTCATTTAGAGAAAGAGAGAAAAAGCCCTAGAGGGAGAAAGAAGAGAAAGAAGAAGGAAAGGAAGAGAGAGAGGAAGAAAGCTTGGGATTTCCGGCCCTACCGCGACATCGAGGACGATCCAACCTCTACAAATCTGAGGCAAGTGTTTAATCTTGCTAAATAGCTATTTGTGTATTTCATTTCATAAATTGTGGGGTAAAGAAATAGTTTTTGGGTATTAATGTCAAAACCTAGATTTTAGGTTTAATCTTGAAATCAATGATTAAATATGGATTTAATGACATAGAAATGGTTGGGATCAACTTTGGGTTGGTTAATGGGTTTAAAATCATGATTTGATGAAGGTTTGGGGGTTGGAATGAGAAATTTAGGGTTTAGAATTCGTAGGTTTTGAAGAAACAGATGAAACCTTCAAAAATTGCAGGTCCGAATCGATTCGCCCCCTCAAGCGAATCGATTCGGTTTGGTAAAACTAGCAGGTCTGCATTGACCGAATCGATTCGGACCCCAAGCCGAATCGATTCGGCCTATTGCAGAAGCCCAGGTCTTTGGGTCCGAATCGATTCGCCTTGGAGGCCGAATCGATTCGCTAGACCGAATCGATTCGGAATAGGGCCGAATCGATTCGGAAACAGGGCATTTTGAGATTTTTCTCCATAGTTATTTCAAACCCTTTTTGGTTGGGTTTATTGATTTGGGGGCTTTCTCTTAGGATGTAAAAGATATATTCTTGGAGTTACATATGGATATTGGGGGGAAAACTCTTTGAGGTTGGAATTTCCCAATTATAGATAAAGGTATATAAATACCTATATATATATATATGTTTGAGGTTGAGAACTCTTAGAGAGTGAGAGGTCTCCTATCCTTCGAAATATTTAGACTAAGGAATCAATGATAACCCGATAGGGGTAAGGATTCATAAAATACAATTGAACCATAAGTA
Source organism: Sambucus nigra (assembly GCA_949130495.1). Lineage (NCBI taxonomy): Eukaryota > Viridiplantae > Streptophyta > Magnoliopsida > Dipsacales > Adoxaceae > Sambucus > Sambucus nigra. Next base: position 306,395,738 of record OX422217.1, on the reverse strand, counting down.
AAAATGGGAAACAACTTGGTGGTGTACTATCGACTAGGATAAGCGGTAGCGTAAATTCTAGTTAGGATAGTTTATACGCAATTATGGGGATATGGCCATTGAGATTTCCAATACTTGAAATGAGGTTGGAATAAATTGAGGTTTTTTGACTATTAAGTCATGTTTACGCCTATGGTTATATAGTACTAAAGATAATTATGTACTTTCACATTTAGAGGTGAAAGGTGTAGTGATGGATTCCTACACAAATTCTTGGGTGATAACCCTAATGTTGAATGTATATGTATAGACATAAACATATGGTTTTGGGGGACTACTCATCATAGGAAGATGATTGAAAAGGTTTCAAGTATGGAATTATATTCACATATCAAGGTAAATTTAATGGAAATGGTAGTGACGGCTTGTATATTGAGGATTATGTATACTTATAGCCAGGTATATATATATATCTTATACATATGAACGAGAATTAGTCTAGATATATAGAAAAGGATATGTGAATACGTGTTGATATATATGTATATATCTGTATGTATATAGATATATGGATATCTTTATGTTGTGGACATACATGGTATGGATATTTAAACCGTATATGATGGTTTATTATTTGATCATATGATTGGATCATATGGATTATATATATTATGCATGTGAATGATATATATACTTATTTGGTTAAGCATACCCCGCTCATGCTATCATTGGGAAGTTGCGCGCGTAGAGGGTGAGCATCCTGGCTTATAATGCAGGGTGTGGATATTCCCCAGGTCATAGTCGTCCCTTGTGATTATTATACATATAGATATATATTTTTGGGATGAGACGTGGTGGGTATGTTTCGTCTCATTGCCGGTTTGGAGCTATGACCGCTTCCCGGGTCGTCGTGTGCGTGAGTTTACCACAAGATGGGTGTCGTTTAGTCCCACCAGGGTGGCCCCAGTATTGCTACGTGAGCCGGGCACTGGGAAGATGATAGCATTGATGCAGTTTATCGGCGATATATATAGCCGGGTATATTATGTGCATGGCCTTGTACATCATATGTAGTATGTACACTTGGCTATTGGATTGATGATGATATATATATATGGTTAGAAATAAATACCTATATATATATATAATTATATATATATCCTATAGATGAAAGGATATGGACTTTTATGAAGTACATCTTAGAAGATAATGGTGTACTAGACTGATGGGGGTTGATGTATCTCACATAAGGTATTATTTCGGTTACATCATCCCAAGGATATTATTGGAGGTTCTTTTATTTTATCTTAATTGTTTTCTTTCTTTTCTTTTCTTTCTTTCTTTCTTTAGTAGTTATAGTTAGTAGTAAAGGTAGTATTATATAGTATGTTAAGGATTATGGATCTCTAGGATCGACATTGCCCAGGAGTAGTGTAACGAGGGGGTTCCTTGTTTGGATTTCGCTTTGCGAGACGCCTCACGCACGAAACGCAGTGCCATGTCGAGAGTTGAGAGAAGTAATTCTATTTGTGGCATCTCGGATCTCTGGTCTTGACCTTGTCAGGAGTAGTGTAACGTGGCGGTTCCTTGTTTGGATTTCGCTTTGCGAGACTCCCCACGCACGAAACGTAGTACAATGTTGGGATTAGAGAGAAGTCTTGCCAATATTCCATGTGCATGTTATTAAGTATATAAATTCTTACGTTTTTAGCCTATTTATGTATATATATATTTATGTATATGTATAGGGGTAATGTTTTAGGAATTATGATAATTATAATTCATGAGATTATTAATCGGAAGTCATTAAGCCTTTTATGGCATAACTGTTGTAGTCATAATCTAATAGGATTAGAAATGGGTGGATCCTTAGATTATGACGGGAAGGTAGCACTCGTGGTTATAGGCTAGGCCTGATAAGTTAGGTTATTCTAAAATTAATGGGGGTAATTTAACTAAAATTGAGGACGCGAATAGGTGCGCGCCTTTAGATGAGAGGTGAGTTGGGGTTCCACGAGAGTGCGGTCTCACTTATTTATGATATTAAGTACACCGGTATTTATTATGCACGGTTAATACACTTGCTAAATATTTTACACATTCGGGGCTCTGACCCGTTTACTTCTCCCTCTTTCTTGTATATACATATATATTTCCACAGGTATCCTACCGCATGGATGCCGGATGACCTTCTATCCAGAGTCTTGGGAGCCGTGACAGGTGCGGACTGTTGCGGGATGTTTCATGTAGCCGCTTCCTACTTCTTTAAAATTCTAGGTAGGTTTCATGTTGTATATCGGGTTTGTACCCAAGGGATATTTATATATATGTTTATATTTATTCCATTCAGTTATTGTATTTGCTGTGACCCGACAGCTTATTCGGGTTTATTTATTTATGGCATATTCATGTTTAGTGATTCCTTTCATTTCTTATTGCTTCTTGCATCTCTCTCTCTTATTCTTTAGTAGTTTCATAGTGTTGGGTTTTGTATGTTGCAAGTTTTAAATTTTTATAACATCTCGCTTATGTGATTTCGGGTAGTTAGTCCTATATTATATAGTACCGTTAGTTGATGTTGAGACTGGACCATCTGGAATTCCTGATTTAATATAGTATAGGGCTGGCCACCCGTTATTATTTTAGGCGGGGTGTTACAGTCAACAGGTACATACAATGGGTTACAATAATTTAATAGTTTAAATAATACATCCATTAAAGAGTTACAAAAGTTTGGACCACACGCCCGAGTGAAAGACCTGATCATATCTAGAATACAAAAGGAGAAAACGTCTAACAACACATCCTGTAATATCCGTAAAATCCTACAGCTCCTCAAAAGCATTGGAATAGGGATAATCAAAATGGGCGTCCTTGCAGCGGAGCACCTGGGCGGATACAAATTACATACACAACAAGGAAAATGAACGAGTCAGGGCCCGATTTTTATATGATTCCCAGATGAATAAGAAGCATAATAGGTATGAACAGTTAATCATGATTGATGAAGATGAGAATCTAACAACATAATTCTAAGCATAAGAATACAATTGAAATGATTACAAGTTTCATTCAATTAAGTGAGAAAATATAATTAAACTTCATTAATTAAAAGTCTCCATCATTATTCCACATTTCCTTCCAATTTCCATTCCTTAATAGGAATATAATACCATCATATGTTCTAATGGCATTTCACATATTTCATGTCCGACTTGATTTAGAATGGTTATATTCTTATACATATAACGATTCTAAGACCGCCCCTCCGAGGTTCTCCACTAGGCGCGCCCCTAAATGACTATCATCTTCCAGGGCCCATCAAACAAGACAACCTGGGTACCTAACGCACGTCGGGAAGTGGCCATATGCTTACGAGTGAGTCATAACCACACCCAGAATTACCTCACTAGCGCAGAATAAAACATATAACAACCCCTCATATGGCCGAGGACTATAGTCTCCCTGCATTCACTAGTCAGGGGACATCACCTCATGCGTGAGCTTCCCTTATGATAGCATTTAGAGAGGTGTGTTTAAGTAAATTAACATTTACCATTTAACTCTCAATTTCATTTCCATTATTCATATTTATTTCATTTTATCCGAAACCATAATCATTGAGTATTCTCATAAATATTCATCATATTTTAAGTTTCGAATTAATCTCCAAGTGATCACAATAATGCTACAAGTCCCAAGGTCTTATATACCTCCAATGAGCCCCTAAAGTCTCCAAGTATGGGCTTACAACTCCTAACCTCTTAATAAAGGTCTAAAGGAAAGAAAAGCCCTAACCTCATTTTGTACACCTCGAAAATAAGCCCCGTTTAACCTAATCCTAAAGTGGGGTAGTGGCTCAACTCAACTAAAATTCTATGACTCTAAGTTTACTTCATACAAGAAGGTTCCTAGGTCCTAAACCTAAAGAAAATGAATTGGTATTGAGTTATAAAACTAACTCAAAAATAGCAGGAAAACGAATCGATTCGCCCTAGGGCTGAATCGATTCGCCCAAAAAGTGAATCGGTTCGGACTAAGAAACCTGGCACTTTGTAAATTGCCGAATCGATTCGGCTTGGCCGAATCGATTCGGTCCTAACAGACCTGTAAGCTGACCCTAAGCTAATTGTTTCGCCTTTGGGACGAATCGATTCGCCCCTGCGAATTTGCCAAGTTTGGCTATGGTGTCTTGGACTCCTAAATTTCCCCAACTCCAATCTACCCAAATCAAGATCATTTAATACCACCAACTGATTATTAATGCATCCAAAAACAATCAACTTTCAAGGGTTCAAACCTACAAATCCATTTAAAACCCTAAAATTGTAAAACCAAAACTAATACATAACTATCATACTAATTATTCATCTTACATCACATAGTAGCAAGTAGAAAACTTGCCTCAAGCTTGCAAATTCAGATTTGAGGAAGATGAATGCAAGATCAATCTCCAAATCCTCAATCTCTCTCTTTCTCCACAAGTTTTCTTCTTCTTTCTTTCTCTCTAGGTTAACAATTGCACTTAAGAGAAATAAAATGGCTTAGCAAGACTAGATCGTGGCATTAGTCTAAAATCTCCACTTAAATGATAAATACTACATTAAAATGACTCGCAACTACACGTTATGCTAAAATCAGTCAAAAGTGCCCGAAACCTAAAAATACAATATGGCACTTATTTAGACTATCTCATACCTTTCGGGACTAACTACACCCTCCAAATTATCATTTGGAAATTTTATAACTCATTCCAGTTCCGGTTTCACTTTAAATCATAATGTCATTTTAAATCTTATGACACAATAAAACACAACCTGGTGATGTTTACCTACACATAAGGTAAACATGCAACATTTTTAGTAAATATTAACTTATCTCATTAAATTAATACTTACTCCACATTCCAACATTTTATATATAATTACTTCACATAGTAAATAAATATAAAATAGGTTCTCAAAAGCAAGGGTTGTTATAATTTTTTATAGCTTTATCATTTTGTGGTGTTTAGACCTTTAGAAATTGTTGACGGGGAGGGACATATTTCCTTTGCTAACGCTAGTGGTGATGTTCATGTTGAAGGTGTGTTAAATATTGTTGGCACTCGAATGGTGGAATACGACTCTGAGAATTTTGTTTTTCCCAGTCCATTATCTATTTTGGGACATGTTGGCGATTTAACTCTTTATAACAATGTTTTATCTTTTAGTCATATCTTACGAGTATAAATGACTTTTCTTGGTATTATCCCCTACTTAGGTCTAACTGAATATAATTTCTCACCTTCTTGTTGATTTTCGCATCTTGGGATATGTTCATATGTATATATTTTGTCACCTACTTGGTGATACACCTTGGTTGTGTGTCATTTTTAGAATAATACACATGCGTTATGACTTGGTTGATCATTTTCCAAGATTTTTATAGATTTACTTGCTCGTTAAATTTCTATTGAATTTTAAACTAACTCTTTTATTTTTCCTTTGTTTCATATATTATGAGAACACAATCCCCCATATGTACCTCAAGTCTCAAGTGGCACATCTAGTTGGTGATGTACCTACTGAGACGATAGAGGTTGAGATAAATTATTCTAGGTAACAGAGTTGAATCTTCAAATCATATCAACAAATGATCAATGACCAGTTTTAATAGGAAAGAGAGTGAGTCTGCGTATGTTGGACCTATTTTAGATATGGAACCAATTGACTATTGCTGTTAGCTTGTTCAAAACAAATATTATTTTCAAAACTAACCCATGACTCTCCTTGATCGGGTCTTTACTTCCCATCATGAAAATTTTAGTGCCTAATCCTCAAAGATGACATATATTCTAATGGTATATTTTCTACAAGGCATGGGAGATGTGGTCACAAAATTTCCAACACCTCATCCTCTCCACTAAGAAGGTCCATCGCCAATAGACCTTTGGGTTACCTTTGGGTTACCTTCGTGATATGCAAAAGGATGGATTTAATTTCCAATGAATATAAGGATAAATTTCCAAATAGTATCAATTTGTATGTATTGGCATTATTCCGGACAAAAAAGAATTTCAGTCATAGATAGATTTTTACTTATCTCGATTTCCACATAGTCTATGACGTGTTATTTTGAAGACATAGAGGCCAACTTCAAAGATATATCATGCCGTGTTTTTTGGTGCACATTTCACATCTTCATATCACATTGTATTTCAAGATAATCTCAGGTATGAATGCATAATGTTTATGGGACGCAAAATATATTTTTAAGGATGTTATTTTGTTTTAAAATAATTTTAAAAGGTTAAAAATATTTTTAATAAGTTCTAACTTCATTTATTCTGGGATAAACATGTTTTACTATCTTGTAGTTATTTCCCTTGTGTTTTAAAAGATCAAATGGCATTGACGTGATTAAGAATGTGTCTCAGAAGTGCGTACTCTCTAGGCTCAAGTGCAAGCCTGTCGCTCAAGTAATAATCCGATAAGTTAGGTATCGATCCTCAAGGAAATCGCACAAACGAGTTATAACGACGTTGGACAAATGAAGGAAACCTAACTATGACTTTAAGAATAAAGAAAATGTGATTTAAATGATGAAATATCTACAACTAAATGCAATTACTCTAAATTAGTTAAAAGACTAAAGATGATTAAACTAAAACTTGAATTATATGATGAGAAAAACAGGATGGTAATATAATCCCTCAACCCTAGTGTATTTGGTATAAAACTAATCGTAAATTTAAGTGATTAAGTAGACCCAAAATTTAGTACTTCCAAGCATTACATATATGAGGTTCAAGCCCGCACCATACATAATTAGAGGATGAGTAAATCGGTATTGCAATAGTGACCCTCGAATTGCATTCTGAAGCGACACGGTTACCCTAAGGCAAACGAGATCCAAAGATCTATAATTGTTGCGTTTCTACACAATACATTCGTAATAAATCATTAAATTTAGAGGATTAATTTTATACACATACAACTATCACATCAGGTTGAGTTCATGCATCCCGACCTTAAGAATCTAGCCGGACATATGTAAACTTGAAGACAAGACATTTGGAATGAAAGAAAACATTTTTTATATTGAATGAAGATGAAGAGAATAAAAAATACTTACTAATAAAATAATTACTACAATAATTAACGAAGGAATTGGAAGAAATTTACTTGAATTGAAACTGGAATCAAAACTAGGGTTTATATGTTATTCTCCTCTAAAACTAATTACAAATTGCTTCCTTCATGAAGTATATGTATCCTATAATGTTTGGAAGAGTTTTACAATTTATAATCTATGAAATATAAGAGTTTGAACCAAGTAGGATTCTAATTTTTGCAAATGAATAAGTTCGGATAATCGATAACAGAACCGATCCTGTTAAGGAGTTCGATTCGATTCTATCTTTGACAGCCTTTACAGAGAATTCTTTGAGCATCGGTTAGGTTCTTTATTTCGTCCCTTTGGTTCGGTTCCATCTTATTAACTCTTTGCAGGAAGTTTTCTAGGTGTAGGATCGGTTCGTTATTTCCTTCATTCGGTTTGGTTCTATCTTGACAGTTTTTACAGGAACTTTCCCATGATGGAATCGATTCTTTTTCTTTCCACTTGGGTTCGGTTCCATCTCATCATCTTTTGTAGAAACCTTTACATCTTATACTTCTTTGAAGCTTTTGGTACGGAGCACGAATCAAATCACGAAACACCTGCGAAATAGATGAAGAACACATGAAACTCGGTGTACTCATTAGAAACTTGTCAATAGTAATGATATGATATAAATCCACTTGAATTACACTTTTCGGAGAGATAAAAACCTCTAAATTAAGGGGATAAATGGGAAGAATTTATGCCTAATAAAACCCCTCTAATTTAGAACTTTGGTCGTCCCGGGCAATGTGTAAGAATCAAAACATGGTCTATCTCAAAAATGGTATATAACACCTCTTTCGCGGGCGAGCGATTGGATTTAGCGTATGCAACAAGCCTTTAAACCCCTAGGTTACCCTAGTAGGACGAGTTATGTCTCGTGAGGGTTTGTAGAGAATTTACCCACAAAGTTCGACTCATAGAAAAATCAAAATATGCAAAAATTGTATAATTCAAACTTTTCGTGAAAATAGTTATCATCAATTCATGTTCAAGAGTCTCAACTCATAGTGCGCGTGTGTGAAACCAAAAATTTAATAGCGAATTTTCACCGATTGACCATTACGTTACTTATTCGAAAATTTATTTTGATTTCAAAATCTCACGGAATGATCTCACAAACGAATCACTCTGAATGTGGCTATTCTCTCCGTATGCGTGATTTATAAGAGTAAATTTAGTGGAACAAAGTTCACGCACACAAGTTGAAAGATGGAAATTTATGGTAATCGGATCTCATCATTGGATTACGGATATGAGAAAATGGGTACATTGCCTCTAATTCACGTTTTTGATATCTTTTATTACATTTTGGTGTTTTTTCTCTCCACGCGGTAACCAATTTCGCAACTTTGGACTCGATTAGGAATTTTTTGGGCTAACTGTGTATTGGGGAAAATGAGAGTTGTACGCGAAATCTAGAATTGGAAAGTTTTCTTATGATGTCCGTTAGTGCGTTTTCGGGCTTTTGCTCATTTTTTCTTCTTTTTCTATTTTTCACGCTTCTCTTTTGCTTGCTGTTTTTGTTGAGAATAACTATTTTTTCTTGTCCCTTTTTGTGCACTTTTCGGACTTAATTTCTAGGACTATCCCTTTTCACAATTCTGGGCCAATTAGGGGTTTTAGGGTTGTCAAACGAAAGGGAAAATTCATTCGGCTCAATTTGAGTTACAAAAGGGATAATTTTTCGCTACTTTTTCTGGTAAATATTTTTGGTTGACAAACGAGGTCCTACTTCATTGTCTAAAATACTAATTGCGTTACCATATGCATTTCGAGATGAATTAAGTTTAGAGATATATTTTGGCACGTTTTTCAAGGCAATATCACACACATTTTTCATAATCGATCAAAGTGAAAGGATTGAGATCCTTGACGACTTATTAGATGCTGAAAAGAATTTTTAAGTTAACAATTAACTCAGATTGATTTCTAAATTTCATAATGATGAAAGGCTCGAATCTTATAGGGGTAGTCAATCTCCACACTTATTCGTTAAGTCATTTACGTTCGCTCAATTTCCATCTTTGGTCAATTTCGGATTTGTGCATTTTTGAATTTTTCAACTTGAGACTTTAAACCGACTTTTGATGATATTTTTTAAAAATTGAATTCCAATTTTTTTTATTTTGAACAAAAATAATTTTGGGTTTTTCAAGATTTTATGATTTTTTTGAAATTTCTGGGCATTTTTGAAAATTTGTGAAGTTTTAGAAATACGCACTTGTGACCCCCTAACTTAAACTTTTGCAATGTCCTCATGCAAAAAGGACTAAAATCTAACTCAAAGCTAATTAAAAGTGTGAGAAAATAAAACAAACAACTGAAACAGAAATGCAACATTTTTATTGAGAAAAAACATTTGTGTTACAAGGGGTAAGGAAGAACATACAACCAACACTGTGTAAACAACAACCACAAAACACACAAACAGTTAATAATAAACAAGGGATTCATTGGGGCGAAAAATTTGAGGGCTTGGGTGCACTGGGATCATAGGGATCATAGAAGAAGGTGGGGGGGGGGGGGAGCTCCACCGAAGTTGAGATCATATAGGTGGGCTCGGAGCTGATGCATCATACATGTGTTCCGCCGGTAGGCCTCTTGATCCATTTGATAGGATTCTTGGTCTCCATTCCATCTTCATCAGAACCTTCCTCTCTTAGACTGCTGCACTAAAATCCCAACCCCTCGACTTTCTGGACACTTTCTCACTTATTCACTCATTCTAATTTCTTGACGCCCTCGCGAAGTGCGTGTTGGAATGCGTGATCTTAACCATTAACCTCACGTAACCTACCTACAGACTAAATCTAATCTATCGAAGAATAACTACTATATATAAGAAATTACCCCATACGCATCGGGGGTGTGATGACCTCTCTTTGAAGCCCATTATACCCCGTAAACGGGGTCCAACAACCAAATGGTATTGACTTCTTCCACACACGCCTCTAGATACGTCTTTAGGCATTGTCCATTAACCTTGAATGTATTTCCCCCTTTTAAATCGTCTAATTCAATAGCTCTGTGAGGGAATACATTCTTCACAGCGAACGGGCCAAACCATTGTGACCACAACTTTTCCGGAAATAGAGGAAGCCGAGAGTTATAGAGAAGCACTTTTTGTCTGGGAAGAAACTCTTTGCGTCAAATAATGTTATCGTGAGCGAGTTTCATCCTTTCTTTGGAAATTTTTGCGTTCTCATACGCATCATTGTGTATCTCTTCTAACTCGTTTAGTCGAATCTTGCGAGCCTCACCGGCTTTATCCATGTCATAATTTAACATCTTAATTGCCCAATACGCCTTGTGCTCTAATTCAACGGGAAGATTACAAGGTTTTCTATACACCAAGCGGAATGGGGACATACCAAGTGGCTTTTTATATGCAGTACGATAGGCCCATAGTGAATCTTTCAATCGAAGTGACCAATCTTTTCGAGCGGGGTTAACGGTCTTCTCGAGAATGTTATTAATTTCCCGATTCGATAATTCAGTCTGCCCATTCGTTTGTGGGTGATAGGTCGTTCCAACCTTGTGAATGACGCCATACTTTCTCATGAGCTTCGCGAATGGCCTGTTGCAAAAGTGAATGCCATTATCACTAATTATTGCTTTCGGAGCACCGAAGCGGGAAAGTATGTGTTCCTGTAGGAACCTAATCACCACTTCTCTATCATTTGTCTTGGTAGATATAACTTCCACCCATTTAGAAACGTAATCTACCGCGACCAAGATGTATAGGAACCCAAAATATGGGGGAAAAGGGCCCATGAAGTCAATACCCCAACAGTCAAAGATCTCAATAATGAGTATCGGGGTTAATGGCATCATGTCTCGTCGGGTAATCGCTCCCATACTTTGACACCTATCGCAAGATTTGCAATAATAGTTCATATCCCACAAAATTGTGGGACAATAGAGGCCGCATTGAAGAATCTTAGCAGCCGTATTTTTTTTGTCAAAAAGTGGCCTCCACAAGCTTCCGAATGATAAAATTGGATGACTTTCGGGATATCATCATCTGGTACACTTCGTCAGATGATTTGGTTGGTGAAATATTTAAAAAGGAAAGGATCGTCATAGAAAAACATGCGTGACCAAGTGATGAACCTCTTCTTATCTTGCGTTGTCCAATCGGGAGGGACGACTCCCATGAAAGGTAGTTCACTATATCCACAAACCAGGGCAAAGAAGAGGTGGCAAAAAGTTGCTCATCGGGGAAATATTCGTCTATGGGTTTAGGATCACTAGGTACGTCGGATGAAAGCCAAGATAAGTGGTCGGTAATGATGTTTTCTACTCCTTTTTTATCTTTAATGGAGAGATTAAACTCTTGTAGGAGTAGGATCCACCTTATGAGGCACGACTTTGTGTCTTTCTTCGCAAGTAGGTATTTCAATGCCATGTGGTCGATGAAGCAAGTGATAGGAGAACCGATAAAATAGGACTGAAATTTATTAAGAGCAAAAACTAACGCTAGCAACTCCTTCTCTATAGTGAAGTAATTGAGTTATGGCCCGGTAAGAGTCTGACTAGTGTAGTAGATGACATGAGACTTATTGTCTTTTCTTTGGCCCAAAACAGCCCCTATCGCATAATCGCTAGCATCACACATCAGCTCGAATGGTAAGGACCAATCCGGAACTTGCATGATGGGAGCGGACACAAGCATGATTTTCAGTTTTTAAAGAGCGCTATGGCATGCTTTTGTCCACTTAAATGGGGTGTCCTTCATAAGAAGGTTACTTGAGGGTCTAGCGATGGCGCTAAATTCCTTAATGAATCGTCAATAAAACCCCGCCTGGACCAACAAGGAGCGCACGTATTTGAACAATTTTGGTGGGGGTAGATCGAATATGCATCTATCTTAGCTCTATCAACTTCAATCCCCTTGGATGAAACTATTTGGACAAGAACTATTCCCCCAGTGACCATAAAATGGCATTTCTCCCAATTTAGGACTAAGTTCTTCCCCACACACCGGGCAAGTACTTCTTCCAGCTTTTCCAAATAAAGATCGAAAAAGGTGCCAAAAATGCTAAAATCGTCCATGAATACTTCAAGTCCTCTCTCAAACATCTCGCTAAATAGGCTCAACATGCACCTTTGAAAGGTCGCGGGTGCATTACACAAGCCAAATGGCATATGTTTATAGGCAAATGTACCAAAGGGGTAAGTCAAGGTCATTTTCTCGTGGTCAAGTACGTCTACCTCAATTTGGTTATATTCGAAATAACCATCAAGGAAGTAGTATTAAGGATGGACCTCTACTCTCTTAAGCATCTAATCAATAAATGGTAAGGGGAAATGGTCTTTCCAAGTTCCTGCATTGAGTTTCCGATAATCAATGCAGATGCGCCACCCGATGGTGGTACGTTGGGGAACTAGATCTCCCTTAGCATTATCAATCACTGCCATGCCCAACTTTTTTGGGACAACTTGAATAGGTCTCACCCATTTTCTATCCGAGATGGGATAAATAATCCCTGCATCCAATAACTTAATGATTTTGGTCCTCACCACTTCTTTCATATTGGGGTTTAGACTTATTTTAATTTCTCTTGAAAGCTTGACATCCTCCTCGAGGTGGATCTTGTGGGTGCAAGTCAAAGGACTTATCCCCTTCAAATCAGCAATACTCCAATCAAAAGCACCTTGGTGCTTCCTCAGAATCTTTAATAGTTTACCCTCCTGCTCTTCGTCTAGGCTAGAGGAGTCAACAACAGGAAATGTGTTGTCCTATCCTAGGTATGCATATTTAATATGGGAGGGTAGTTTCTTCAACTCGAGGGTCAGAAATTTATCACTGGAGGGAACCATGCGTGCCTCCCTTGGAGGTAACTCCTCGAATCTGGAAACCCAACTTGCATCTCTCACGTTCTCGTCCGATGCTCTCTCATTAAGTAACTCTCTCATCTCATCTCCTCAACTTACCTCTTGAATTCAGTATACGTCCCATCCCTCTCGTGGCTCGACACTCGACAGGGCCCTAGGGAATCTCCATAATAATTTTCCTCAAAGTACTCCTCTAAGATCTCATCGATTAGGCTCACTCTGTGAAGATCATCTTCTTCCCCCATATGTTGGGCTATATGGAAGATGTTAGTCTCTAAGGTCATGTTCCCAAAGGTGAGTTGCATCTTCCCATTTAGAGTATTAATAATTGTGTTAGTCGTAGCTAAGAGTGGACACCCAAGAATTATGGGGACATGATTGCTCGAGGCGAAGGAGCGTTCCGTGTCCCAAATGACAAAATCTATCGAAAAGTAGAAAGTGTCAATTTGAACGATCACGTCCTCAACTATACCTCTGGGTATCTTCACGGTTCAATACGCTAACTAGAGAGTGATCTTTATGGTCTTGAGGTCGTCCAGATGGAGTTGCCTATTGATGGCGTAAGGGAGGATATTGACACTTACTGCCAAGTCAAGTAAGGATTTTTCAATTTTATTTTCTCTAATGATGCAGGAAATGGCGGGTGCACTGAGATCTTTGATTTTTTGTGGGAGATGATTAAGTAGAATAGATCTCAAGTTTTGTTCTAGAAATACGTTTTTCTTTACCTTCATCTTCCTCTTCACTGTTAACAAGTTTTTTATCACTTTTGTATAAGCAGGAATTTTCTTAATGGCATCGAGGAACGATAAATTTAGCTTTACTTATTTTAGCATGTCTAGAGCTTCATCACAGGGGTTCTCTTTGTGGGAAGGAACAAGACTTTGAGGAAATGGTTCCGCGGTGGGTGATTTCACTACTACCTCGGACCCACTAGTGTCTTCTTTGTCACTCTCTTTCAAGGGGACATCTTCAGCCTCTTTCATGCCGGGCAAAATCTCCTTATCTTTGGTTGTGTCATGTGGGGGAGGTGATAAATCAACGACTCTCCCACTACGAAGAGTGGTCACAACTTAACATTGCTCCTGATGTTCTGTCGAGGTGGAGCTAACACTAGTTTGATCTTAGGGCGGTCATTGGCCCAGAGCAAAAAATTTTCCCTTCTCTTGGATACTCAACGATGATTGCATTTTTAAAATATTTGCATTTATGTTGCTGATCATGCGATCATATCTATCATTGGTTGCATTCTGGTTATTGATAAATTAGTTCATCGTATCCTCGAGATTTCTTCACGGTGAAGTAATATATGCACCTTGAGGTGGTGGTGCTTGCACATGTCCTTGCATGTGTGGAGCTTATTGAAAGTGCGATGGTGGAGGAGGGGAAACATGTGAATTAAGATTCATCGCAGCATGTTGTTGCCCATAGCTAAAATAAGGATGGTTTTTCCATGAAGGGTTGTAAGAATTCCTATGTGGTGCACCAAAATTAACCTTGAATCCTCCTATACCACTTAGTCACTCTTGAAGCATCACTTTGTAGGTGGGTATTGTCGAGCATTCCTCTGTTGAATAACCCACCTCATAAATTGCACACACCTTCTCGACGGGATTTGGGATGGATCTAGTTGGTCCTCTTCCCCATACCTCAAGTATTTCTCGCATTTCTTTCTCAAGTAAATCGAGTCAGCTATCCATCATAAGATTCTTTTCCACGTGAAATAGGCTAGATTCCAATGGAGTGTTGGTCGCTTGACGAGTTCGATTGTGAGCATTAGGGTTAGATGTATCCCAAGATTAGGTAGTCTCGGTGATATACGTCAGGTGGAGCTCGGCATCGTTGGTGTCTAATTCGACAAAGGGGCCTTCACACATAGTCTCAAAGAGTTATTTCGAATTCATATTCAGCCCATTATTGAAGAAATAAATGATTTGCAGTTTATGAAGTCCACGATGAGGGCAAGAAGTGACTAACTTTTTAAAATGCTCGTAACATCGACCAAATGACTCATTTTCTAGTTGTCAGAATGTTTGAATTTGAGCCTTGATGGAGTTCGTTCGATGTGTAGGAAAGAATTTCTTAAGAAATTTAGATTGTAACTCATTTCATGATGCAATAAAATTTGGAGGTAAAGACCATAGCCAGATCTTAGCCTTATCCTTTAGCGAGAAAGGGAAGAGTTTGAGGCGAATCACAACTTTTGTGCAAGTTTGATCGCTGAGGGTCTCGTAAGCCTCCTCAAATCCATGATGTGGAGATATGGCTTTTATGAATCCATTCGATGGTAAGTGGGAAGTATTTGGATCATCCCATTCCTAAATAGTAATTTCCCTACATTATAAGTAGTAAAATTCATTCTGGATTGATAATCGCTCAGGATATAAGAGCTCTCTCAACAGGCGGTACGAGGCCTCTTCCTCATCGGTGACTGCACTACCGTGTTGTGACATGTCTCTCTCACTCAAAGACTTCGTTTCCTCACTGGGTATACTCAGAGCATGCTTTGAAGTGTGTCCTAAGAGGGAAAATGGAGTGTTATTTGCAATTGAGTCTGACGGTGTGGGAGGTGTTACCCAGAATTGTGGAGCGTTAGGAGTGTGAGGGCTATCGGGGTCGTACTCAACTATCGAGTTTTCGTGAATGTGGGTTGGAGTATTGTGGGGATTTGGAGTGAGTTAAGAATTTTTCATTAACAGGCTTATGAGAGACGATGAGGAATATTTTTGTGCTTTTAAATTTTTCTATGTTTTGGGATTTTTGGAAATTTTTTTGGTCAAAGATTGAGATTGACTTAATCTAATCCTAAGTCTACCTAATTCCATGGCAACAACGCAAAAAACTTGACGTGAATAAGAATGTGTCTCAGAAGTGGGTACTCTCTAGGCTCAAGTGCAAGCATGTCGCTCAAGTAATAATCTGATAAGTCGGGTATCGATCCTCAAGGAAATAGGACAAACGAGTTGTAACAACGTTGGACAGACGAAGGAAATCTAACTTTGAGTCTAAGAATAAGGAAATGGTGATTTGAATGATGAAATATCTACCACTAAATGCAATTACTCTAAATTACTTAAAAGACTGAAGATGATTAAACTAAAACTTCAATTATATGATGAGAAAAATAGGACGGGAATATAATCCCTCAACCCTAGTGTATTGATGGAATAAAACTAATCATAAATTTAAGTGATTAAGTTGACCCAAAATTTAGTACTCCCAAGCATTAGATATATGAGGTTCAAACCCGCACCATACATAATCAGAGGATGAGTAAATCGGTATTGCGATAGTGACACTCGAATTGCATTTTCAAGCTTCCCGGTTACCTTGTGTAGCAACCCTCACTTTTGAGAGCCTATTTGATATTTATTTACTATGTGGAGTAATTATATATAAAATGTTGGGATGTGGAGTAAGTATTAATTTAATGAAGAAAAGTTAATATTTACTAAAATGTTGCATATTTACCTTATGTGTAGGTTAATACCACCATGTTGCAGTTTATTGTGTCATAAGAATTAAAATGACATTATGGTTTAAAATGAGACCGAAACTTAAAATGAGTTATAGCCTTTCCAAATTATAATTTGGAGGGTGAAGTTAGGTCTAGGAGGTACGAGATAGTCAAAATGCATGCCATATTGTATTTTGATGTTTTGGGAACTTTTGACTGGTTTTGGTATATTGCGTATTGGGAATCATTTTAATGTGGTATTAACCACTTAAGTTGGGAGACTTTAGACCAATGCCACGTTTTAGTCTTGCTAATCCCTTTTATTTCTCTTAAGAGCAATCGTTAACCTAGAGATTTAGAGAGAAGAAGAGAACTTTGGGAGAAAGAGAGAGATTGAAGATTTGGAGATTGTTCTTGCATCCATCTTCCTCAAATTTGAGATTGGAACCCCAAGGCAAGCTTTCTACTTGGTATTATGTGATTTAAATTGGATAATTAGTATTGATAGTTGCGGATTAGTTATGGTTGAACAATGTTAGGTTTTGTTGGATTTATGGATTTTAAACCCTTGGAGGTTGATTTGGATGATCAATGATGTAAATGATGGTAGTTAGATGCATTTATGAGGTATTAGTTAAAATAAATGGTCTTGGTTTGGATGGATTTGAGTTTGGGGTAATTTTTGGAGTCCAATACTCCAGAGCCAAAGTTGGCAAAATTCGCAGGGGCGAATCGATTCGGCCCCTGGGCAAATAAATTCGCTTAGGAGTAGTTTCCAGGTCTAGGTACCCAAATCGATTTGGGTTGAGGGCTGAATCGATTTGGCATTTACAAAAAGTTGGGTTTGTCACCCGAATCGATTTGCTTTCAGGGTGAATCGATTTGCTGGGGCAAATCGATTCGGCCCTAGGGAGAATCGATTCGGACCCTGCAGTTTTGAGTTATTTTTTTTGACTCAATTGTTATTCTTTTTCTTTAGGCTTAGGACCGAGGAACCTTCTTGAATGAAGTAAACTTAGAGTCCTAGAGTTTTAGTTGAGTCAAGTCTCTACCCCACCTTAGGAAAGGGTCAAACGGGGCTTGTTCCCGAGGTGTATGAAATGAGGTTAGGGCTTTTATTTCCTTTAGTACATTAATAGGAGGATAGGGGTTGTAGGCCCATACTTGGAGACTTTTGGGGATAATTTGAGGTATATAAGACCTTGAGACTTGTGGAATTATTATGATCACTTGGAGAGTAATTCGGGACTTAAATTATGATGAATATTAGTGAAAATACTCAATGATTATGGTTTCAGGTATAATGAAACACACATGTGATTAATGGAAATGAAAATGTGATTTAATGGTAAATGTTAATTTACTTAAACACACCTCTCTAAATTCTATCATAAGGGAAGCTCGCGCATGAGGTGATGTCCCCTGACTAGTGAATGCAGGGAGACTATAGTTCTCGTCCATATGAGGGTTTGTTATGTGTTTCATTCTGCGCTAGTGACGTAATTCCGCGTGTGGTTATGACTCACTCGCAGGAATATGGCCACTTCTCGATGTGCGCTAGGTGCCCAGGCTGCCTTATTTGATAGGGCCTAGAAGATGATAGCCATTTAGGGGCGCGTCCAGTGGGGAAACTTGGAGGGGCGGTCTTAGAATTGTTATATGTATATGAATATAACCTTTCTAAATCAAGTGGGACTTGATACATGTAAATTGCCACAAAAATATATGATGGTAATTATATTCCTGGTAAGGAATTAGAATTGCAATGAAATAAGGAATAATGATGGAGATTTCAATTAATAAGGTTAATTATATTTTCTTGCATAATTTAATAAAAGCTATGATTTATTAAATTGTCTTTTCATTTATGCTTCATGATTAGGTTGTTAGATTTTCATCTTCATCATTCATGATTAACTGTTCATATCTATCATGCTTCTTATTCATCTGGGAATCATATAAAAATCGGCCCCTGACCCGTTCATTTTTCTCTATGTTGTGCATGAATTTGTATCCGCTCAGGTGCTCCGCCACAAGGGAGCTCGTGTTGATTTTCCTACTCTTTTGATTTTGCGGAGCTGTATGATTTTGTAGATATTACAGGATGTTTTGTTAGACGCCCTCATCTTTGTATTCTAGATATGATCGGGTCTTTCACTCGGGCGTGTTGCCCAAACTTTGTAACTGTTTAATGACTGTATTATGTAAATTATTAAATTGTTGTAAAACATTGTATGTAGCTGTGGACCGACAACATATTCGGTCTTCTTATTGTATGGTTGTTATTATAGTAATACAAGTTCCTTTGGAATTCCACTTTCTTTTAGAATGGGTTGTTTGAATCTTTTCCTTAACTTTTAATCAAATTAAATTTTTGGCAACCCATTTTCTGACTTATTGGGTGGTTTTCCCATATACTCATTTTATTGTTGTGATGCTGAGAATGATTTCCATCCATGATTTCCGTTATGTTGGAGTATCGGGATGGACACCCCTTATTTTGAACTGCGGGTTATCATAGATGGTATCAGAGCATCAGTTTCTAGAGTCTTTAGGATCTATGCGGACTTGTCACGTTCTATCATAGCGTTCTTTGATATAGTGCCTAATGTTAGAACTGCTTTGTTGCTTATATTTGTGATCATCTGTAATATAGATGGTTTTGAATAGTATTCTAACTCTATTGTTCCTTCATCTCACATGCTTCCTAAGAGAGGTCGCCCAGCGAGACGTAATAGAGTTGTAGTAGAGGATGTTGGTCCTCCACCGCCGCCACAAGGAACTATTAATGCTGGTGATGTAGAAAATATTGTGGCTCAAGCGGTTAATGCTTCCATGACTGCAATGGCTCAGCAAATGCCACAAGCTCAACAGTGAGCAGAGGATGCCCAAGCTCCTACGGGACCTTCTCCCTGGGAAAGAGTTAGGGAGTCCTTTTTAAAGGGCCATCCCTCGGAATTTGATGGAGTTTTTGATGTTGTTCGAGAAAATCAATGGAAGAAAGATATGCAACACCATTTACGAATGGTGGATTTTAGTGAGGAGAAGAAACAAGTCCTTGCTACCTTCAAGCTTGTTTGGGCCGCATTGCATTGGTGGGAGTCAATGACTACACCAGAACAGAGGGATACTATGTCGATCACTGATTTCTGTGTCATGTTTGACCAAAAGTATGTTCCTCCCGCAGTTCAAAGGGAGATGAGAAGGAGACTTCAAGATCTGGTACAGGGAGAACGGTCCGTTGCAGAATACGAAGAGGAGTTCACCCGGTTGGCAAGTTTTGTACCAGATGAGGTGGCTCCGGAAGAGAGGAAAGTTTCAAAGTTTATGGGAGGTCTGAAATGGAGAATCCAACAACATTTGCTGGGTAATCCATCCTTGCAAACTTTTGGGGAGGTGATGAATACAGCATTGCTCCATTGCCAAGAGCATTGGTTGTACATGCAAGGCAGCATGAAAGCTACAGTAGTGGGGCAAGCGGGAAAGCCTGGAGGTAGTGGGAATGGAGGAGGAGCTTTTTCCTCGTCCCAATCTTTG
Source organism: Sambucus nigra (assembly GCA_949130495.1). Taxonomy (NCBI): domain Eukaryota; kingdom Viridiplantae; phylum Streptophyta; class Magnoliopsida; order Dipsacales; family Adoxaceae; genus Sambucus; species Sambucus nigra. The sequence goes on along the minus strand of OX422217.1, from coordinate 306,375,778 downwards.
GGTAATAAACAAGGAGAAAGGGATCCCCAGCAAGGGGACATGTCAAAAAGACAACGCTTTGGTGGGTTTAATTCGGGTGGCAATAATAATCGGCACGATCATGGTGCCTCACAACAGCAACAAACAGGTCGGTGTGGTCAAGGAGGTAGAGGCCATCCGGGCCAAGGTGTTAACCAGTTTAGAAATAATCGGGGCTGTGTTCCAGAGAATATGTCAGGAAAGTGCTTCCAATGTGGGGAGGCGGGTCATTACAAGAAGGAGTGTCCTCAGTTGATTGGGGGGCAGCCTCCTAGGGCTCCACAACAGCCTTATGTTCAGTTTTCACCACAAGCACCAAATTCGGTTGTCCCTCCGCAGTAGGGTCAGCTACAGTATGTGAGAGTTTACAATATCCAGGATGCTATGCATCCTCCTGCTCCGCTAGCGCCGCCAGCGATTGAGGCTAAGTTCCTTATTCAGGGGCATATGGGTCGCGTTTTGTTTGATACGGGTGCGACACATTCATTTATTTCTAGAAGTTTTGCTCAGTCTACAAAGTTGATAAAATCTGCAGAGAGCACTTTCACTAGCGTTAAGTCCTCTATGGGTGATGGTTCACTCATTTTCCTTATTTGTAAACATATAGGGATTACTCTTGGTAATTTGTGCTTTGAGTCCGATTTACTCGTCCTAGACATGGTCGGGTATGATGTGATTTTGGGAATGGATTGGCTTGTCAAGTATCATTCAATAGTTAATTGTTACGGGAAGAGTATAGTCTTCGTCGTTCCAGGACAAGAAATGTTCTTGGTGGTTATGCCTCGTTTAGAAGGAGGTACTAGTACTTATTTGTATTGTATTATAGAAGAGACTTCTTGGGATGTAGTTGTTCCCTTGGATTATATTCCGGTTGTTAGAGTTTTTGAGGATGTTTTTCGAGAGATACCGGGTTTGCCTCCGAGTAGGGAGATTGAGTTTGTGATTGATTTAGCGCCGAGAACTCGACCGATCGCGAGAGATCCTTATCGTACGGCTCCTGTCGACATGAGGGAGTTAAGAGATCAAATCCAGCAGTTATTGGAGGAGGGATTCATTAGGTGTAGTACGTCACCATGGGGTGCTCCTGTGTTGTTTGTAAAGAAAAGGGACGGTTCTCTCCGGTTATGTGTTGACTATAGAGAATTGAATAAGCTCACCATCTGAAATAAATACCCTTTGCCTCATATCGATGACTTGTTTGATCAACTTAGGGGAGCGTCGTACTTCTCTAAAATTGATTTAAGGATGGGGTATCATCAGTTGAGGATACAGGAGCAGGATGTTTCCAAGAACGCTTTTCTGACAAGGTATGGGTCCTATGAATTTTTCGTTATGCCCTTTGGGCTAACCAATGCCCCCGCCATATTTATGGATCTCATGAATGGGGTATTTCGGGACTTCCTGGACCAATTTGTTATTGTATTCATCGATTACATTCTTGTATATTCTCGAACGAAATTAGACCATGCTATTCATTTGAGGTTGGTCCTATAAAGGTTGAGAGATCACCAATTGTATGCTAAGTTCGAGAAGTGTGGCTTTTGGTTGCAGGAGGTACAATTTTGGGGTCATATTATGACGTCCCAGGGTATATCGGTGGATCCAAGCAAGGTAGTTGCGGTGAGGGAGTGGGATCAGCCCATGACACCTACGGAATTTCATAGTTTTCTGGGTTTGGCATGTTATTACCGTCGATTTATCAAGGGTTTCTCAAAGATCGCTAGCTGATTAGGCACATATTCTTCACATTTATCTCCTTAATTTCGGTATTTTTATGATCCAGTGCAGTGTATTTAGCTTGGATTTGTCTCTTATTTATTCTACTAACCTTTTTTGGCAAGTATTTCGTGTTTTGTGTATTTCTCATGTGTTTTACAGGTATTTCACGCAAGTTAGTGCGAAGGAGAAATCAAAACAGTGAAAGAAACCAAGAAATGGAGAGTTGAAGGGCATTTTCTTAATTTTCAGCCTTATTCCGGAGGTGGGGCCAACTAGAAAGTTGAAGAGCTCTAAATTAGAAGAATACTGGAAAAAACGGCACCTCAATCCGAGCTACGGTGAAGAAGTTACGATGTTTTGAAGTTGTGCGATAATGAAGAGTCTGGATGTGCGGATTTCTGTAATTAATTATGCATTTAATGCAGTGCAACTCTTGGAAAACTTGTTCCACTAACGAAATTTGATGCCAAATTCGTGCAACTTGGTGCTATAAAAGACCAAGCCCTACCTCATTTTCAAGGAGAGTTGCTAGAGAGAGGCTAGGTTAGGAGTAGGTTAGAAGTGCTAGATTGAATTTTAGGGTTAGATTTTGAGAGCAAATTTTCTATTCCTTCAAGAGTTTTCATGAACCCTAGTTTGTAAGAAATTCTGGATTCTAATTCCATTTTTGTTGCTGAATTCAAGTAATATCTTTCCATTCTCTATTTTTATTATTTGCAAATTATTTCCCATGTCTTGTAGATCCATAATTTTGTGTGTGAATTTATTCTTGAACCAAATCATGAGTAGCTAAATTCCCAAGGGTTGGGGTACATGAACTCAATCCAAGGCAAATTATTTATGTAGAAAATAGAGGTTAAATTAAAATATTGATTGAATCGTGAAATCATCGCTTTATATTTACCTTTGATTTCGTATGGTGCGGGCTTGAACCTCATATACGTAATGCTTAGAATATATAAAGACTGGATTCATTCACCGCTTTATATCTATCTTTGATTTCATATGATGTGGGCTAGATCCCTCATATATGTAATGCTTAGAATGTATAAAGACCGAATTTAGTCAATAATTTTAATTTACAATTCTAGTATTCTATACGGTAATTTGTTAAGGATTGAGGGATTGTACCCTACCCTATTTTCTCCCATTTGTCAGATCTAATTTCTTTTGCACTTTTTAGTTTGTTTTTCTTAATTAATTTTTTAATAGAAATTTTCCCAATTTTTAATCATCTTTTCGTTTCTTTTACGAAATCATTTCAAGATTTAATAATTTTTCTTATTACTATTTGGCAATCTCGATCCCTGTGGATACGATCCCGACTTACCGGGTTTATTACTTGAGCGACATGCTTGCACTTGATCCTAGATTGTACGCACTTTTGAGACAAATATTAAGTCGCGTCACTAGCCCTTTGATAAATTTGACTCGGAAAGGGGTGAGATTTGTTTGGGATAACTCTTGTCAGGCTAAATTTGATGAGCTCAAAGATAGATTGACTTCGGCTCCAGTCCTTGCTTTGCCAAAGCCGGGGTTGGAATACCTAGTCTTCACCGATGCATCTCTACAAGGATTAGGAGGTGTGCTTCTGCAAGTGCGACGGGCTATTGCTTATGCTTCTCGAAAGCCCAAGCCCCATGAAAAAAATTATCCGGTGCATGACTTAGAATTGGCCACCGTTGTCTTCGCCTTGAAGATTTGGAGGCATTATCTCTTAGGGGAGAAATTTAGTCTTTTCACGGACCATAAGTCGCTGCAATATTTATTTTCACAGAAAGATTTGAATACGTGATAGCGCCGATGGTTGGAGTTCATGAAAGATTACCAATTTGATATCCATTATCATCTGGATAATGCAAACGTTATGGCGGATGCCTTGAGTAGAAAGCCCTAGGGAGAGTTAGCTGATGTATGGAAAGCTAAGTGGAAAGAGCTCAGTCAGGCAGATGCGGTGGTGAGAGCATTCATGTCAGTGATGATCGTTACTCCTACAATTATGGCAAGGGTCGTAGAGGCCCAAGGAAGGTATAAGGGATGTCAAGACCACATACGACGATTACTGTCCGAGGGAGCGAAATCCTACTCGATAAGTTCAGAGGGTGGACTACGCTTCCATGGAAGACTCATTGTTCCGAAGGAGGGGGATTTGAGACGGGCGGTGATGGAAGAATCTCACGGTTCTAAATTCATGGTACATCCTGGTGGGATAAGTTGTATCAAGATATGCTCCATCAGTATTGGTGTCCAGGCATGAAGCGAGATATTTTGGAGTTCGTATCTCAATGCACTACTTGTGAGTTGGTCAAGATAGATCATCAGCGACCGACATGTTTGTTGCAACCGTTGGAGATTCTGGTATGGAAATGGGAGAGCATATTGATGGACTTTATTACAGGCTTGCCAAGGTCACAGAGTTGTTGTGATTCAATTTGGGTGATTGTCGACCAATTGACTAAGTCGGCACATTTCCTACCTGTGCATACCGACTATGACACTGCTCGCTATACCCGATTATTCATTGCGGAGATTGTCAGACTCCATGGGGTGCCCATAAATATCATTTCCGACCGGGACAAGATTTTTGTTTCTCACTTTTGGCAAAGTTTTCAAGAGGCTATGGGGACTGAGTTGAAGTTAATCACTTCTTATCATCCTCAAACATAATGGCCAAACTAAACGAGTAAACCAAATGTTGGAGGATATGCTTCGTATGTGTATACTTGATTTTAAAGGTGGTTGGGAACAATATCTCCCTTTGGTCGTGTTTGCTTATAACAACTCATACCAATGTACTATTGGAATGGTCCCCTATGAATAACTTTATGGCCGTCCTTGTAGATCACCCACATGTTGGTTGGAAGTGGGGGATAATAAATTCCTTGGACCTGAAATGATCCAAGATACTTCTATTAAGATTAAACTCATTCGGAATCGCATCCGAATAGACCAAGATAAAAAAAAGAGCTATGCCGATGCGTGTAGAAGGCACATGGAGTTGGAGATTGGAGATCAAGTCTTGGTGCGAGTGTCTCCCATGAAAGGTATCAAGCATTTCGGGAAGAAAGGAAAGATTGCACCGTGTTTTATTGGACCTTTTCCAGTATTGCTAAGGTGGGTCCAGTGGCGTATCAACTCACCTTATCAGAACCTTTGCAACAAATTCATGATGTGTTCCATGTTTCCTCCTTGAAGAAGTATAAAAGATGCGAAGGTTTCCTTCGGCATATTCCTTTGGAGGATATTGACTTGCAACCCGATGTTTCATATGAGGAACAACCGGTTTCTTTTCTAGAGCATGGGGAGCCTAGGTTGAGGTCTCGAGTAGTTCCCTTGGTGCGAGTTCAATGGAGTCATCATAACACCAAGTAATCGACATGGGAACGCGAGGATGATATGGGGGAAAAGTATCCGCATCTCTTTATCCAAGGTACGCTTGAATTTTGGGGGCAAAATTTCCTCATAAGGGGGGGAGTATGTAACAACCCTCACTTTTGAGAGCCTATTTAATATTTATTTACTATGTGGAGTAATTATATATAAAATGTTGGGATGTGGAGTAAGTATTAATTTAATGAAGAAAATTTAATATTTACTAAATGTTGCATATTTACCTTATGTGTAGGTAAATACCACCATGTTACAGTTTATCGTGTCATAAGAATTAAAATGAAATTATGGTTTAAAATGAGATCGAAACTTAAAATGAGTTATAAAATTTCCAAATGATAATTTGGAGGGTGTAGTTAGTTCCGGGAGGTGCGAGATAGTCAAAAAGTGTGCCATATTGTATTTTGATGTTTTGGGCACTTTTGACTAGTTTTGGTATATTGCATATTGAGAATCATTTTAATGTGGTATTAACACTTAAGTTGTGAGACTTTAGACTAATTCCACGTTTTAGTCTTGCTAAGCCCTTTTATTTCTCTTAAGAGCAATCCTTAACCTAGAGAATTAGAGAGAAGAAGAGAACTTTGGGAGAAAGAGAGAGATTGAAGATTTGGAGATTGTTCTTGCATCCATCTTCCTCAAATTTGAGATTGGAACCCCAAGGCAAGTTTTCTACTTGATATTATGTGAATTAAGTTGGATAATTAGTATTGATAGTTGTGTATTAGTTATGGTTAAACAATGTTAGGGTTTTGTTGGATTTATGGATTTTAAACCTCTGGAGGTTGATATGGATGATCATGAGGTAAATGATGGTAGTTAGATGCATTTATGAGGTATTAGTTACAATAAATAATCTTGGTTTGGATGGATTTGATTTTGGGGTAATTTTTGGAGTCCAAGACTCCATAGCCAAACTTGGCAAATTCGCAACGGCGAATCGATTTGGTCGCTGGGCGAATCGATTCGCTTAGGGGCAGTTTCCAGGTCTGGGTACCCGAATCGATTCGGGTTGAGGGCTGAATCGATTTTGTATTTATAGAAAGTTGGGTTCGTCACCCGAATCAATTCGCTTTAAGGGAAAATCGATTCGCTGGTGCGATTCGATTAGTCCCTAGGGCGAATCGATTCGGACCCTGCAGTTTTGAGTTATTTTTTTTTACTCAATTTTTATTCTTTTTCTTTAGGCTTAGGACCTAGGAACCTTCTTGAATGAAGTAAGCTTAGATTCCTAGAGTTTTAGTGGAGTCAAGTCTCTACCCCAGCTTAGGAAAGGGTTAAACCGGGCTTGTTCCCGAGGTGTATGAAATGAGGTTAGGGCTTTTATTTCCTTTAGTACATTAAAAGGAGGATAGGGGTTATAGGCCCATACTTGGAGACTTTTGGGGCTCATTTGAGGTATATAAGACCTTGAGACTTGTGGAATTATTGTGATCACTTGGAGAGTAATTCGGGACTTAAATTATGATGAATATTAATGAAAATATTCAATGATTATGGTTTCAGGTATAATGAAACACACATATGATTAATGGAAATGAAAATGTGATTTAAATGGTAAATGTTAATTCACTTAAACACACCTTTCTAAATGCTATCATAAGGGAAGCTCGCGCATGAGGTGATGTCCCCTAACTAGTGAATGCAGGGAGACTATAGTCCTCGGCCATATGAGGGTTTGTTATGTGTTTTATTCTGCGCTAGTGAGGTAATTTCGGGTGTGGTTATGACTCACTCGCAGGCATATGGCCACTTCTCGATGTGCGTTAGGTGCCCAGGCTGCCTTGTTTGATAGGCCCCTAGAAGATGATGGTTATTTAGGGGCGCACCTAGTGGGGAAACTTGGAGGGGCGGTTTTAGAATCGTTATATGTATATGAATATAAAAATTCTAAATCAAGTGGGACTTGATACATGTAAATTGCCACAAAAATGTATGATGGTAATTATATTCATGCTAAGGAATGATAATTTAAATGAAATAAGGAATAATGATGGAGATTTCAATTAATGAGGTTAATTATATTTTCTTGCATAATTTAATAAAAGCTATGTTTTATTAAATTGTCTTTTCATTTATGCTTCATGATTAGGTTGTTAGATTTTCATCTTCATCATTCATGATTAACTGTTCATATCTATCATGCTTCTTATTCATCTAGGAATCATATAAAAACCGGGCCCTGACCCGTTCATTTTTCTCCATGTTGTGCATGAATTTTCATCCGCTCAGGTGCTCCGCTGCAAGGGCGCCCGTGTTGATTTTTCCTACTCCTTTTCTTTTGCGGAGATGTATGATTTTGCGGATATTACAGGATGTTTTGTTATACTCCCCCATCTTTGTATTCTAGATATGATCCGGTCTTTCACTCGGGCGTGTTGCCTAAACTTTGTAACTGTTTAATGACTTTATTATGTAAATTATTAAATTGTTGTAAAACATTGTATGTAGCTGTGGACCGACAACATATTCGGTCCTCTTATTGTATGGTTGTTATTATAGTAATATAAGTTCCTTCGGAATTCCACTTTCTTTTAGAATGGGTTGTTTAAATCCTTTCCTTAACTTTTAATCAAATAAAATTTTTGGCAACCTGTTTTCTGAATTATTGGGTGGTTTTCCCGTATACTCATTTTATTGTTGTGATGCTGAGAATGATTTCCATCCATGATTTTCGTTATGTTGGAGTATCGGGCTGACCACCCCTTATTTCGGACTGCGAGTTATCACGACCTAAAGCAAACGAGATCCAAAGATCTATAATTATCGCGTTTCTACACAATACGGTCGTATTAAATCATTAAATTTAGAGGATTAATTTTATACACATACAACTATCACATCCGGTTGAGTTCATGCATTCGGACCTTTAGAATCTTGCCGAACATATGAAAACATGAAGATAACACGTTTGGAATGAAAGAAAACATTTTTTATACTGAATAAAGATGAAGAGAATAAAAAATACTTACTAATAAAAGAATTACTGCAATAGTTAAAGAAGGAATTGGAAGAAATTTACTTGAATTGCAATTGGAATCAAAACTAGGGTTTACTTGTTATTATCCTCTAAAACTAATTACAAATTGCTTCCTTCATGAAGTAGAAGCCTCCTCTAATGTTTGGAGGAGTTTTATAATTTCTAATCTACAAAATATAAGAGTTTGAACCAAGTAGGATTCTAATTTTTACAAATGGATAAGTTCGGATAATCGATAACAGAACCAATCCTGTTAAGCGGTTCGGTTCGATTCTGTCTTTGACAGCCTCTATAGAGAATTCTTTGAGCATCGGTTCGGTTCTTTATTTCCTCCTTTCGGTTTGTTTCCATCTTCTTAACTCTTCACAGGAAATTTTCCAAGTGTAGGATCGGTTCATTATTTCCTTCATTCGGTTCGGTTCTATCATGACAATTTTTACAGGAACTTTCCTAGGATGAAATTGGTTCGTTTTCTTTTATCTTAGGTTTGGTTCCATCTTGTCAGCTTTTGCAGAAACCTTTCATTCTGGTAACTCTTTGAAGCTTTTGGTACGAAACTCGAATCAAATCTCGAAACACCTGCAAAATAGATGAAGAACACACGAAACTCGGTGTACTCATTAGAAACTTGTCAATGGTAATGATATGATATAAATCCACTTGAATTACACTTTGTGGAGCGATAAAAGTCTCTAAATTAAAGGGATAAATGGGAAGAATTTATGCCTAATCAGACATTCAGTGTCATTCAAACGACTTTAGATGGTCGTTCTAATGACATGATTATCTCGTTTGAAAGAGATTTGTAGGTTCGTTCTAATGACACACTGATATCGTTCTAACGAATTGCCGACTTAAGTTTTTTACTTAAGGCAATTTGCTCTCAGAATTTTTGTTGTGCAGAAAAAAAATTACTGAACCGAATAGTTACATTTTTTTGCACTTTTTACAAAGGTTTTCTAAAAGATAAAAACATCCTTTGTGTTTTAAGATCTGATATCTCATATACATATGCTATAGAGATGTTGGTTTAGCACCATCTTGAATTTGTTCATCTCTTTGAACATTATTTCATCGAGTTTTATGGTGAAGAAGCTGTGGACTCCGTGTTCTAAATCGTAGATAGTTGCCAAAGCTGAATCGGTGGATACCAAGACATATGTGGACTCGTGTGTTGTGTACCTTTCATAGGTGGACTCCTGCGTTGCAATGTTGAAGAGAGGTTGAAGCATAAAAGAGCATCAAGGCTTGTCGGGTATCGAGTCATTGAGTATGTCTACTGTCTGTACTTGGTAAAACTATATCATAGTGATTGTTTGTCCTGGGCCATTTGAGGTTTTGCTTTTAGTGGTTTCCTCGTACATAGGCGTTGTGGACTTTACTTTATTTTACTTTCTTAATCACACTCGACGCATGTTTAGGATTAACAAGATAAAATTGGGTTAAGTAAAATTACTTTGCAAAATCTTTGCAAATTAAAATTGGAAAAAGTTTTTTTTTGGGAAAAATTATTTTCACTTAAAGCACACATAAAAAGGGGCCTACAAATTAGTATTAGATCTAGAAACATTTTTTATTGTGTGTGATCCCTTGTGCTTGTAGGTATGAATTTCGAAAAAATTTATGCGTTTAGAACTCTTGTTTTTTATGCAACTAATTATGCTTATGGGAAAATGCAAATGCAAAAGTGCACTTAAGGCTATTGATGAGCGTGTTTAGTTTGCGATTGAACAAGGGTGGTCACCATCGGTCACAAGAGATGGAGATTTGTTGGCAAATAAAATCTTACACTTTATAATTCTAAAGTTAATGAAAACCTATTGTGTTATGTACTAAAGTTGAACATAGACTTGCACTTTACAATTCTAAAAATGTTATTTCCTCTTATGTCACCCCATAAGAGTATAATCGTATTATGATGTGTGAGACATCGAAAGAGGATTGGAATATTCTTGCACTTACTCACGAGGGAACTATCACGGTTAGGGGGTCTAAACTTCAAAATCTCACTAGTCAATTTAAGACGATAAAAATGTTAGAGAGTGGGATGTTTGACGAGTTTTACACTAGATAGTCACATATTGTCAACTCGTCATTTAACTTGGGAGAGAAAATACCTAACAACCATGTGATAAAGAAAATCTTAAGGTCATTCCCTATTAGATTTGACCAAAAAGTGACCGTTTCAAACTCCTTGGGTATGCTTGAATCAACGAAACTAGAAAAGATTATAGGTGACTAACAAACCTATGAACTTGGCATGCTTACCTCCAAGAAAGTGCTAAAGAAAGCAAAGGGCATTGCTTTGAAATCCCGAAGGAGGAGACTAAAGTTTTGGATGATGATTCCGATGCCGATTTCGAAGATGTAGATTTTTTGGCAAAGAAGTTCAAAAAGTTTCTTAAGTTCCAAAAATAATAAAAAGATTCCAAAAGACTTGAGAAATTCAAAAATAATAAAGCCTACCATGTCCCTAAGAATAGAAGTGAGAATGATAAGAGGAATGAGTCGGATAAGTGTTTTGATCGTGAGGGTTATGGCCATAAGGTATTGGAGTTCCCCACTAGACATAAGAAAGAGGGCAAGAAACCAACAACATATAATGCCACCTTAAGTCATAGTGAGTTGGAAGAGGGAGAGAGTTACCCTATTGAGCAAAACTTTATGGCGTTTATGGCATGTCATGTGAATGATGAAGATAAATCTTCTCATGAAGATACTCATGTGAATGACACTTCCGAGGCCGTTTTGTTTGAATCCCATGTGAGTAATGGTGAAGATAATGAGGAGGGAGAGATATATATGGGATAGTTGCAAGTTTCCTTCAATGATTTGTATGAAGAAGCGGTAAAAGTGAAAAAGGCAAACTTAAAATTACCAGATTGGTTGAAAAAGCGCGTCGTCCAAAATAACGATGCATTAATTGAGGATATTAGGGCACGGGAGAAGACTCTTTGGGAGAAACTAGAATACATTGTGGTGGAGAAGGATAGACTTCTTTGTTTGACGGAGGCTTTGAAGAAAGAGATTATAGAGTTTGAGAAGTATAGGCATTTGCTTAAGTTTAGGATTAGTGAGCTTGAGGGGAGATTGAGAGACTCGAGTAAGGTGAAGTTTGATTTGGAGGCAAGGTCCAAAAAGTTGTATAGGATTTTAGGTACCGTCCAGATGAAGGATGATAAGTGTGGTGTAGGCTTCGATGATTGTATTTCATTCATTCCCAAAGACAATACCAATCTTGTGAGATATCTAACTAGGAACGTTAGAAGAGGTCTACATTTAGGTCACATTCATCCTCATGTTTTCAGTTTCACTCATGGCAGTAGGAAGAATCACCTTAGATGTTATTGCTATGGCCTTAAAAATGCTCCTAGGATGTTTAAGAATAAATTCGTTTCGATTCCTAGAACCCCTATGCATCGTTACACACCTACAAGGGTTAGGAAAATAGGACTTAGTGTCTTTAGGAATTAAACTTCATAACTCTAGTTTGCTTTCGCATGAAACTTCTCATCAAAAATCAAAAGGATGATTGTGTTAGCCATGTTTGTCATATGCTTGGCTTTGCTTCATGATATATATCTTTCTAGTGTTATGAATAATGTATCTCTTTGTATTATATTTTTCATTTATTTGAGTCTTATTTAAAAAAATAGAAAAAGATTATATTTTGATAAATTTTTTGAAAATACAAATAGATTTTTGGTTTCATATATTTTTGAAAAATAGAAAAAGATTTTGTTTACGAGTCAAAAATATTTTTGAAAAACATAAAAATATTTTCGATTTATTTGTGTGTCATGAGTTTAAATGTTTGATTTGGCATATTACTGTGCTTTGACCCCCATCATTTCATTATCCATGTGTCTATGACATTTGACCATAATTATATATGCTTAGAATGATCTTAATCATTGTCTAATGGGGTTGTTTTGAAGTTGATTTGAAATTTGATTCGACTTTGTATATATTCCATCACATACACACATTCACGAGTTTATATGAATGTTTGACTTCTCATGCGTATTTAAGTTTGGTGAGACGTTCTCCTCTCAATTTTTTCATCTATGCATAATTAGACTTAGGATGATGTGTGCATGTAAGAATCATTTTCCTGGAGGATAAATATTGCTTAAATTGAAAAAATGATGAGTGTTCATGAGAAATGGCAGCGTGAGTGTAATAAACTCGTCATGAAAGCCGCCGTTTAAAGGAACCCAGGAAAAAATTAAGGCAATAAAAACAAAAATATGGCAAAAATGGGGCCAATAAGATAAGGTGAGAAAAGTTGAAACCTGAAAAGAGAAAGAAAAATAAAATATGAATATACAAGGGTGTTCGGATGGAAAAATACAATAGGTTTGCATAATGAATCCTGATGTTGAAAAATTGTGTCATGATGCTATTCTCTATTGAATCGTCAAAATTTTGAATTTGTGTGCATGTTGTTCATTTAGTTCATTAAGCTCAATATATTAATGGTCACATATGGCTAAAACTTAGTTTGATGGCATTTAGCCATCAATTAGAGATTTTTGATCATTTCAATGTGTTCATGTTATATTTCTTTTTTTGTAGATCACGCCAATTCATTCCATATCCATGTTTGAGCACATTGATATTATATTAGCATGGGACTCATACTTTCTATTTTGAGTGTGTTTTGCTACCGTTTCATATTTCTAGTTATTGTTTTCATGAATTTTTTCACTGGGAAAATCAAAAATATTTTAAGATCTAGAATCATGCTTTTTTGAATTCATTCAAACGATTTCTAATGTCATTCGAACAACATATCCATGCCATTCAAAGACTGGATCAACATACCTATCTCACGAGGTGTTAAAAGTGTCAGGTATGGTCGTTAGAAGGGTCATTTTTAGGGTCGTTAGATAGATGCTTCACGCGACCCCACACTGTTTGGGTCATTTATTGCATAGATCGAATGAGATCTTATCTCATTAAAAAAAAAACTACATTATCATTCGAACGACCCGAATTGACTTTTTATGTCTTCGTTCTATTTTTTTACCTACTTCTTATATATGATGAGATCACTCTTATTGGTACATTTGGACAGTTTTACATGCATCTGCTATTAATTATTCTTTTTGATTTTACACTACATTGATTCTTTTAGTCACATCATGATTGATATTGATGATTTCATTTTTGTGACTGTTTCTAGCTACGATTTGGTATCTTCGGATAGTTATTAGTTGGCTACCCATGTTTATCAAGATATTCTTCATATGATTTTTTTATGTTAGATATTCGTTTGTTTCAAGACAAAAAGGGAGAGAGATAATATGTGATGTAGGGGGAGTTTTGTGATTTATTTTATGAGCACATATTTTTATCATGTTGTTTTCATATTGACATCATTGATTTGAGCTATATTGTTTTATGTATACAAATTGGTATCATATGTTTTGCTCACATGTTTAATAAATGGTTAGTTTTACATATTAATATTTTATATCACTTGTACCTCCATACTTCACATGGTATTTCTTGTTTCGTGTGTGTAGTGATTATTCAGAGATTGGAGATTTCACGAATAAATCACATGGAGAGAGTTCATGCTGCCAATTGAACATATGTTTACTAGATCATGTCTTGTATTTTTTCAGGTTTATGGGATTGGATTTAGGTCATTCAACTTGACGACCGGACTTAGTCATTTCAATGGTTTGGTTTTGTCTTGGAATAGCCAAAGGGGGAGATTTGTAAGCCCAAATTTTCAAATAATGTCAATTTGTATGCATTGGTATTATTCCAGATTAAAAAAAAATTGAGTCATAGATAATGCCAATCTGTATGTATTGGCATTATTCCGGACGAAAACCAATTTGAGTCATAGATTGATTTTTACTTGTCATGATGTTTTCTTTTGAAGACATAGCGGCAAACTTCAAAGATATATCATGTCGTGTTTATTGGTGCACGTTTCATGTCTTCATATCACATCGCATTTTGAGATAATCTCAAGTAAGAATGCATAATGTTTATGGGACTCAAAAAATGTTTTTAAAGAAATTATTTTGTTCAAAAATAATTTTACATGGTTAAAAATATTTTTAAAAGGTTTTAACTTCATTTATCATGAGATAAACATGTTTTAGAGTCCTGTAGATCTTTCCCTTATGTTTTGGAATCAAATGGCATTCGGTGTCATTCAAACGATATTAGTTGGTCGTTCTAATGACATTGTTATCTCATTCGAATGAGATTCGTAAGTTCGTTCTAATGACATGCTGATATCATTCTAAAAACTTTTCAATTTAAGCTATTTATTTAAGGAAATTTTCTCTCAGAATTTTGGGTGTGTAAAACCAAAATCACAGAAAATAACAGTTATGTTTTTCTGCACTTATTTTCAAAGGTTTTCAAAGATAAAAACATCATTTCTATTTCAAGATCTGATCTTTCATACACATATTCTATAGAGATCTTGGTTTTGAACCATCTGGAGTTTGTTCATCTCTTTGAACATTGTTTTGTCGAGTTTTGTGGTGAAGAAGTGGTGGACTTCGTGTTTTGAATCATAGATGATGGCCAAAGCTGCATCGGTGGACATCGAGACAAATTGTGACACCCCGACTAATTAAACACCGGGTAGCTACTCCTTTATAAAATTAATTCAAAATGCCAAGTTGGCTCAGTTAATAGCATCACTGTCGAAAACGTTTTATTATTACTAACCACCTAGTATTTAAAAAGTAAGTGCCAAATTTTATTAAATCTGATTAACATGCAACAAGAGTAATGAATAACTAAATAACACCATACACCATACTGAAGTAACAAGAATAACCATCACAATATGTAAATAAAACCTGGAGGAAAAACTCCTCAATACAAATCCCTTCCTCAATACAAATCCCACGACTGATATGTAAACTGAAATAAATAACTAAAACTGAATACTGAGCAATACATGCTAGAGTCTGAAAACTGAAATGTAAAAATGCTCTAAATAGGAATGGGCAACATGCCCTACAACTGATAGATAGTGACTCTGGAATCCAAAAGATAGAAGCGTCTATGAGCAAATCCCTGTAGCTTCCACAACCAGCTACAGCACGTCACCTGAATGAGTACCTATGCTTGGTGTCCTTGTGGCTGGGCACCTAAAAAGGTTTTACAAGAAAATATATTTGAAAGCAAATGGGTCAGAGCCCGAAAGTGGAAATCATTTTAAAAACCTGCAAGTGCTTTAAAAACATTTAAAACATTAAATGCAAAGTACATGTTAGGACGTGCACTCACATTATATTCTCATCTCTCGTCTAACTGTGCACTCCTAACGTAAGTACCCATCTATAACTACCCATACTACTAGCTAACTGACAACATAACTAGCTAGACTACCACGGGTTCTACCCATGTAATCGGTTCCATATAACATAACAACTCTCGTAATCAAGTAGAGGTTTACTGTGAACACAGTTACTAAATATGCCAATGATATAACTATCAGTTAACTCATTATATAACTCGAAACAATAACGTAATATTTTTACAACATTCACATGAGGATTTCCATTAATTTAATGTATATTATTCACATCATAAATATACGATACAAGCACCCCGCAATCTAAGCTGTAGTGCACACATACTCTGCTATCCATCCCGGTACATCACGTACATAAGGATCACATATTCCGAATCTCTCAGGAATAGTTCAGATAACACAAATCACAAATAGTGGAGGCGAACATAGTCACCATCACATGGGTCACGCACATACCTACGCTCCCATGGTCAGCGGACTTATTAATATCACAATAAGTCTTTCTATGACCTATGTTCATCAAGGTACCAGTCTATATCCCCCCCGTAGGCACACAAGAAATAGAGGGTCCTAAGCGAACGAAACCTCCCGTGATAGCAAGTATGGTAGGTATGTCATACATACAATCCATATATCAATACTAAGTAAACACACATCTTAGTAATACCGTATTATATTCGTAGTACATGTTGCACTCTCGTACTAATGATAATTATCACAACTTATTTTATTCCGGTTCATAATTATACGCGCTATAATTCATCCTCACGTCGTAGTAGTCACTCACGTCTCAACCCAAATGATTCATTGAATATAACTCTCGTATATGATTTACTCATCTCAATAACCCAAAAGTCCCAAATCAATCACTATATCATCAAAGGGATGCTAACCCTACCCTTGAACCATCTCCCGGAACTCCAAAAGTCAAAACAGTCCAAAAAGGGGCAAACTGCCAACTCGTTAGAAGTCTCGTTCGAACGAGGCTTCGAACGAGTTTGGACTGTCAGGTCGTTAGAAGTCTCGTTCGAACGAGACTGTTCGAACGAGGTCCCAGTTCGTTCGAACGAACTGACCCTTCTAACGATATCTCGTTCGAACGAGATATCGAACGAAAATCCTACTCGTTAATAACGACTGGTCAACTCGTTAGAAGCTCGTTCGAACGAGCTCGTTCGAACGACCTGGGGGTTGCTTCTAACGAGATGCCAGTTCTGCCCAGAACTTCCCAAAAATCGTTTTTCACCATTTTTACTCCTCAAACCTCTTCTAAAATTCGTTCCCACAATATATTGAGTTCTCTAATCATCCTCAAACATGTTAAGGGGTTATACTAACATCATTAAAGGGTTTGATATCATATAAACATCATTAAATCACAATTTCTACACTAATTCCCAATTTTCTTCAAGAACATAAACCCTAACTTTTTCTCATCATAAATTCCCAGATTTTAATTCGTTCATACATCACCTAGATATGAAATATCCGAAATTAAATCTCCCAACAATGTTTCTACATGCAAACCTATCCCAAACATTCAATAATAACTTCAAATTTCATGGGTTTTCTTTTAATCTTTCAAGAACAATTAAGATTCTTCAATTTCTAACATGGAAAAGACATTCTCAGTAATTAAATGGAAATAAAGTCACTTGCCTTGGTTTGATTTCTGAATTTGGTGTGGATTCGGTGTAGAATTTCTGCAGAATCTCTCTCTCTCTCTCCTTCTCCAAGCTTTCTTCTCCAAAAGGCTATGGTGGCTAGGGTTTTGCTTTGGGGAAACTTATGAAACCTAATTTCAATAAACCTCCGTAGCTTGTTGGGTTAATAAGGGTTGGTTGGGGTCAATCCTTATCAGATTACAACTCTCAATTTTCGTCACTTTTAATTACCCAAAAATACCAAATTACTAAAATACCCTTTAAGTTACCGGTACGGTCTAAAATTACCCCGGGATCCAAACTATACCCCCGGCTAGTGTTTTCTGACTATCTCGACCCTTCCGGACGCGTTGGCGCGCTCAAAACGACCATACGGATTATCGATTTTAAATTCACTTTTTATTAATAAAATATTATACCGTGACGCGGCGGTCCCACGCGTCTCAACAAAATTTCCAAATTGCCGTATATAAATCTCACGACAAATTTTATAATACCAAATACATATATAATCATATATGCACATAATCAAATACCAATTCGCATCACATCAGTATTTATAACCCGGATTAATTTCCAATTAATACGCATTTAATTAATTAATCCCAAAAATAAATATAGCCAAAAGTACGGGGTATTACATACTCCCCCCCTAATAACTGAATTTCGTCCCGAAATTCGAAACTAGAAAGTACCTGCTAAAAACAGCTCTGGATAACGTTCGCGCATCTCATCCTCGCGCTCCCATGTGGACTCCTCGACATTGTGATGTCGCCATTGAACACGTACTAACGGGACTATCTTTGACCGTAGTTTCCTCTCGCTTCGGTCCAGAATAGCAATCGGCCCTTCCTCATAAGAGTTATCCGGCTGGAGATCGATGTCCTCCACAGCAATGTGAGAATGAGCCAAATCATCCCTAAGGTATTTCCTCAGCGAGGAAATATGGAACACGTCGTGAATCCGATGTAAATGCTCCGGTAACCCGAGTCTATACGCAACCGGTCCGATCCGCTCAATAATAGGAAACGGCCCCACATACCTCGGTGCCAACTTTCCCTTCTTCCCGAATCGCATAATCCCCTTCATCGGAGAAACCCTGAGCAAAACCTGGTCCCCCACTTGGAACTCCCTGAAAAATCTCTTCGCATCAGCATAACTCTTCTGCCTGTCTTGAGCTACCCGAATGCGACTCCGAATCAACTCAATCCTTGCCGAAGTATCCTGAATTACTTCCGGCCCAAGTAGTTTGTTGTCCCCCACTTCCAACCAACATGCTGGGGAATGACAAGGCCTACCGTACAATGCCTCAAACGGAGCCATGCCAATCGTGAACTGATAGGAGTTGTTGTAAGCAAACTCCACCAGTGGAAGGTACTGCTCCCATCCACCCCCGAAGTCAATAATACACATGCGTAGCATGTCTTCCAACATCTGATTGGTGCGCTCGGTCTGCCCATCAGTCTGCGGATGATAAGCCGTACTCAACCGCAATTCCGTGCCCATGGCCTCCTGGAAACTTTCCCAAAACCGCGAAACAAATATCTTGTCTCTGTCAGACACGATATTCAGGGGCACACCGTGAAGTCTCACAATCTCTGAAATGAAGAGCTGGGCATACTGTCCCGCAGTGTAATCAGTCCTAACGGGTAAAAAGTGAGCGACCTTGGACAACCTGTCCACAATTACCCAAACGGAGTCGTGACCCCTCTGCGACGTAGGCAACCCCGTGACAAAATCCATGGATATGCTCTCCCACATCCACACCGGAACCTCCAACGGCTGTAGCAATCCCGCTGGTCTCTGATGATCCACTTTTACAAGCTGACAAGTGGCGCATTTCGAGACAAACTCTGCGATATCTCTCTTCATACCGCTCCACCAATACTGCCGTCTCATATCTTGGTACATTTTGTCCCCTCCGGGATGTACCGCGAACCGTGAGCCGTGCGACTCTGCCATCACATCGTGTCGCAGTTCCTCTCCTTCCGGAACTACCAATCTTCCATTGAAGCGTAATCCCCCGTCTGAGCTAATGGTATAGGATTCAGCTCCCTCAGCGAGTAATCGAACTATCTGCTCCTGACAGAACGAATCATTTGCCTGTGCCCGTACAACCTTCGTGACAATCTGCGGTGTAACGGTCATCACAGCCATGAAAGATCGGGCCACTGCATCCTGGTGTCCCAATTCCTTCCACTTCGCTTTCCACACCTCTGCCACCTCATCTGCTGGCCTGCGGCTCAACGCGTCTGCTACCACGTTAGCCTTACCCGGGTGGTACTGAATGTCGAACTGGTAGTCTTTCACAAATTCAAGCCACCTACGCTGCCGCATATTTAATTCCTTCTGCGTGAACAGATACTGTAGTGACTTGTGGTCCGTGAACAGCTGAAACTTCTCCCCCAAAAGATAGTGCCTCCAAATCCGTAAGGCAAATACTACTGCTGCCAATTCCAAATCATGCGTGGGGTAATTCTTCTCATGAGGCTTAAGCTTACGGGAAGCATAAGCTATGGCCTGTCTCTCCTGCTGCAAAACACCTCCAAGCCCTTGCAAAGACGCATCGGTGTAAACCAAATACTCAACTCCCGGTCTCGGCAATGCTAACACAGGTGCTGAGGTCAATTTGTCCTTCAACTCATCGAATGCCAACTGACAGGCATCACTCCAGATATATGGCACACCCTTACGAGTAAGATGTGTCAAAGGACCTGCTATCTCTGAGAAACCCCGAATAAACCTCCTGTAGTATCCTGCTAAACCCAAGAAACTACGAATCTCCGTTGGTGTCGTGGGCTGTCCCCACTCCCTCACCGCTGACACCTTCCCCGGATCGACAGATATTCCCTGGTCGGAAATAATGTGACCCAAGAACTGGACTTCCTTCAGCCAAAACCCGCACTTCTCATATTTTGCATACAGCTCGTTCTGACGAAGTGTCTGCAAAACCATCCTCAAATGCTCGGCGTGCTCCTCCTCTGTCTGAGAGTAAACCAGAATATCATCAATGAAGACAATGACAAACTGATCTAGGAAATCTCTGAACACCCTGTTCATCAAGTCCATAAACACTGCTGGAGCGTTGGTTAAGCCGAAAGGCATAACCCGAAACTCATAAGAACCATATCTCGACAAGAACGCAGTCTTCGAGACATCCTCCTCCCTGATACGCAACTGATGGTATCCCGACCTCAAGTCAATCTTCGAGAAGAAAGAAGCTCCTCTCAAATGGTCGAATAAGTCATCGATTCGAGGCAACGGATACTTATTCCGTATCGTGACCTTATTCAACTCTCGGTAGTCCACGCACAATCTCAGTGAACTATCCCTCTTCTTCACAAACAAAACTGGAGCGCCCCAAGGTGAGGTACTCCTGCGAATAAAGCCCTGCCCTAACAGCTGCTCTATCTGATCCCGTAACTCTCGCATCTCAGCTGGAGCCATACGGTACGGTGCACGTGCTATAGGTCTCGTACCCGGTAGCAGATCAATAACGAAGTCTATCTCTCGACTGGGTGGTAAGCCTGGTATCTCCTGAAACACATCCGAATACTCCCTGACAACCGGGATCGAATCTAAAGGAATCACAACCTACTTAGAGGTATCCTCCTCTATGTAATACAGATGAGCGGTCGATCCTCCCTCTGGGCGAGGCATCACCACTATAAACATCTCCTGCCCCGGAATGGCAAAAACAATGCTCCCGCTGAAGCAATCAATCATGGCCCTATATGATACGAGCCAATCCATCCCGATGATCACATCGTGAACATGCATGTCTAACACTAACATGTCCGCAGGCAATACCAAACCACCAACCTCTACCCCGACTCCCCGGCATATAAAGAAAATAAGTGACCCACTCCCTAATGGTGAGTCGACACACGTCACTGTGCTCTCTGCCGTAGCTAACAATCCTAAAGCTTTCGCGAAGTGTGTAGAAATAAAACAGTGTGTAGCACCCGTATCAAATAACACCCGACCCATAGTGCCATGGATAGGAAACGTACCCTCGATCGCGGGCGGTGCCTGTGGAACTGCAGCCTGGTGAACGTTGTAGACACGTCCATACTGTAGCTGCCCCTGCTGAGCTGGGACTGCTGGAATGGGTGGCAAAGCTGCCATCTGTGGCGGTGCAGGAAGAGCGGCGGGAAACATAGGTCTCTGTGGCTCCTGGCGAGCACCCTGCTGCTGCTGCTGTGGGGCCCTGCCCCTATCGGGACAATCCTGCTTCTTATGGCCAGTCTTGCCACAAGTAAAGCACTTCCCTGGGAAATTCCCTCCCCTCTGCCCCTGCTGTCCCCGGCCCTGGTGGCCGTTACCATTCCTCCCTTGGCCCTGCTGGCCCTGATGGAACTGCTGCCCATTCTGTCCCTGTTGGCCCTGCTGGCCGTTTGGACCCTGATGGCCCTGGCGGAAACCTCCCTGTCCCTGCCTGTAGTTCCCTGACCGGAACCTCTTGTTATCCCCCTGCTGGGAGCCCTGCTCAGTCTGTCTCTGCCCCTGACCCGATTGTGCCCCAATGGCACCATGTCCTCCAGTCCTGCCCTGATGGCTAGACTCCCCTGACCGCTTGCCCTCGGCCATATGAAAACGGTGGTCCTGGCAGTGTAGTAATGCAGCGTTAACCACATCAGAATACGTGGCCAACGATAGGTTCCCAAGCAGATGCTGCCGGATTCTCCAATTCAACCCGTCGGTGAACTTCTCTATCTTCTTCTTCTCTGTTGGAATCTCGTCTGGAACGATATTCAACAAGTTTGTGAACTCGGCCTCATACTCGGCCACTGTCTTGCCCTCCTGCTTCAAACTCATCAGCTTCCTCCTCATCTCTGTATGAACTGCGGACGGAAAGTACTTGCGGTCGAACCGCACCCAGAACTCCTGTATCGTGAGGGTATCCCTCTCCTCCGCGGTGGTAATGGACTCCCACCACTGCAGCGCAGATCCAACTAGCTTGAAAGTAGCTAGCACCTGTTTCTGAACATCAGTGCACTCATGCATCCTCAAATGCCTCTGCATGTCCTTCCTCCATTGGCTCGAGATAACCACATCTGAGCTTCCAGCAAACTCTGGTGGATGCGCTTTCTGAAAAGCGTCACGTACACGCTCCCAAGCAGACGGGAATGCATTAACCTGTACTGGCGCGGCAGCCGGCGCCTGAGGTGGTGCCTGCTGAATCACGGCAATCGCGGCATTCACCGCTTGGGCTACTATAGCAGCAACCTCAGCGGTGTTCATCATGCCCTGAACTGGAGCGGGCTGTGGTTCGGGCGTAGCATTCCTGGGAACTCGTCGTGCACGTCGTGGAGGCATCTGAAATAAGAACAAAGTTTATAAGTTCACGGTTTATAAACTTAATATAGCTGAAGAACGAAGCATACACAAAAGAATACAACAGTCCTAAAATATAGGGCTCTATATCAAAGAAACGTAGCGGAAACATAATAGCCGTACAGATCCTAAAGGACACTAGAACCTGATGCTCTGATACCACCTGTGACACCCCGACTAATTAAACACCGGGTAGCTACTCCTTTATAAAATTAATTCAAAATGCCAAGTTGGCTCAGTTAATAGCATCACTGTCGAAAACGTTTTATTATTACTAACCACCTAGTATTTAAAAAGTAAGTGCCAAATTTTATTAAATCTGATTAACATGCAACAAGAGTAATGAATAACTAAATAACACCATACACCATACTGAAGTAACAAGAATAACCATCACAATATGTAAATAAAACCTGGAGGAAAAACTCCTCAATACAAATCCCTTCCTCAATACAAATCCCACGACTGATATGTAAATTGAAATAAATAACTAAAACTGAATACTGAGCAATACATGCTAGAGTCTGAAAACTGAAATGTAAAAATGCTCTAAATAGGAATGGGCAACATGCCCTACAACTGATAGATAGTGACTCTGGAATCCAAAAGATAGAAGCGTCTATGAGCAAATCCCTGTAGCTTCCACAACCAGCTACAGCACGTCACCTGAATGAGTACCTATGCTTGGTGTCCTTGTGGCTGGGCACCTAAAAAGGTTTTACAAGAAAATATATTTGAAAGCAAATGGGTCAGAGCCCGAAAGTGGAAATCATTTTAAAAACCTGCAAGTGCTTTAAAAACATTTAAAACATTAAATGCAAAGTACATGTTAGGACGTGCACTCACATTATATTCTCATCTCTCGTCTAACTGTGCACTCCTAACGTAAGTACCCATCTATAACTACCCATACTACTAGCTAACTGACAACATAACTAGCTAGACTACCACGGGTTCTACCCATGTAATCGGTTCCATATAACATAACAACTCTCGTAATCAAGTAGAGGTTTACTGTGAACACAGTTACTAAATATGCCAATGATATAACTATCAGTTAACTCATTATATAACTCGAAACAATACCGTAATATTTTTACAACATTCACATGAGGATTTCCATTAATTTAATGTATATTATTCACATCATAAATATACGATACAAGCACCCCGCAATCTAAGCTGTAGTGCACACATACTCTGCTATCCATCCCGGTACATCACGTACATAAGGATCACATATTCCGAATCTCTCAGGAATAGTTCAGATAACACAAATCACAAATAGTGGAGGCGAACATAGTCACCATCACATGGGTCACGCACATACCTACGCTCCCATGGTCAGCGGACTTATTAATATCACAATAAGTCTTTCTATGACCTATGTTCATCAAGGTACCAGTCTATATCCCCCCCGTAGGCACACAAGGAATAGAGGGTCCTAAGCGAACGAAACCTCCCGTGATAGCAAGTATGGTAGGTATGTCATACATACAATCCATATATCAATACTAAGTAAACACACATCTTAGTAATACCGTATTATATTCGTAGTACATGTTGCACTCTCGTACTAATGATAATTATCACAACTTATTTTATTCCGGTTCATAATTATACGCGCTATAATTCATCCTCACGTCGTAGTAGTCACTCACGTCTCAACCCAAATGATTCATTGAATATAACTCTCGTATATGATTTACTCATCTCAATAACCCAAAAGTCCCAAATCAATCACTATATCATCAAAGGGATGCTAACCCTACCCTTGAACCATCTCCCGGAACTCCAAAAGTCAAAACAGTCCAAAAAGGGGCAAACTGCCAACTCGTTAGAAGTCTCGTTCGAACGAGGCTTCGAACGAGTTTGGACTGTCAGGTCGTTAGAAGTCTCGTTCGAACGAGACTGTTCGAACGAGGTCCCAGTTCGTTCGAACGAACTGACCCTTCTAACGATATCTCGTTCGAACGAGATATCGAACGAAAATCCTACTCGTTAATAACGACTGGTCAACTCGTTAGAAGCTCGTTCGAACGAGCTCGTTCGAACGACCTGGGGGTTGCTTCTAACGAGATGCCAGTTCTGCCCAGAACTTCCCAAAAATCGTTTTTCACCATTTTTACTCCTCAAACCTCTTCTAAAATTCGTTCCCACAATATATTGAGTTCTCTAATCATCCTCAAACATGTTAAGGGGTTATACTAACATCATTAAAGGGTTTGATATCATATAAACATCATTAAATCACAATTTCTACACTAATTCCCAATTTTCTTCAAGAACATAAACCCTAACTTTTTCTCATCATAAATTCCCAGATTTTAATTCGTTCATACATCACCTAGATATGAAATATCCGAAATTAAATCTCCCAACAATGTTTCTACATGCAAACCTATCCCAAACATTCAATAATAACTTCAAATTTCATGGGTTTTCTTTTAATCTTTCAAGAACAATTAAGATTCTTCAATTTCTAACATGGAAAAGACATTCTCAGTAATTAAATGGAAATAAAGTCACTTGCCTTGGTTTGATTTCTGAATTTGGTGTGGATTCGGTGTAGAATTTCTGCAGAAGCTCTCTCTCTCTCTCCTTCTCCAAGCTTTCTTCTCCAAAAGGCTATGGTGGCTAGGGTTTTGCTTTGGGGAAACTTATGAAACCTAATTTCAATAAACCTCCGTAGCTTGTTGGGTTAATAAGGGTTGGTTGGGGTCAATCCTTATCAGATTACAACTCTCAATTTTCGTCACTTTTAATTACCCAAAAATACCAAATTACTAAAATACCCTTTAAGTTACCGGTACGGTCTAAAATTACCCCGGGATCCAAACTATACCCCCGGCTAGTGTTTTCTGACTATCTCGACCCTTCCGGACGCGTTGGCGCGCTCAAAATGACCATACGGATTATCGATTTTAAATTCACTTTTTATTAATAAAATATTATACCGTGACGCGGCGGTCCCACGCGTCTCAACAAAATTTCCAAATTGCCGTATATAAATCTCACGACAAATTTTATAATACCAAATACATATATAATCATATATGCACATAATCAAATACCAATTCGCATCACATCAGTATTTATAACCCGGATTAATTTCCAATTAATACGCATTTAATTAATTAATCCCAAAAATAAATATAGCCAAAAGTACGGGGTATTACACAAATGTGGACTCGTGTATTGTGGACCTTACATAAGTGGACTCCTGTGTTGCGCTGTGGAGGAGGGCTTGAAGCAGAGAAGAGAGTCAAGCCTTGGTGGGTATCGATTCGTTGAGTAATTCTACTGTTTGTACTTTTTGAAATCGTATCATAGTGATTGTCTGGCTTGGGCCGTCTAAGGTTTTTCCTTTGGTGGTTTCCTCGTACATCGGCATTATGGACTTTAATTTATTTTACTTACTCAATCACACTAGATACATGTTTAGGATTAATAATACAAAATTGAGTTAAGTAAAATTGGTTCCCAAAATTGGTGTGAATTAAAATTGGAATTTTTTTATTTTTTTGGAAAAATTATGTTCACCTAAAGCACACATACAAAAGGGCCTATAATGGCTCATCAATAACTTGAAATATCTTAATGACCTATATATCATGACATGTCGTTCTCAATTTCTAAATAATATTATATAACTCAAGGTCTAACTAGAAAAGTTGCGAGGATGTGTCCTCTAAATAAATGAATCCACTCAGATTGTGCGGACTGCAAAAGAAGCTCTGGCCCAGGCAAAGAGGGAATATATGGCAAAGATAAATGAGAAGGCAAAAGTTGAGTCTAGTTTCTTAGCTATATCTGACTACTAAACAGTACTCTACTTTGATGTTGTTTCATCAATTAGGGATGGTTTATTCACTACCGAAGATTTACTATTCCTCTTAGGATATATTTTGGTCTTTTTACTATATATTTTTGGGCATTAGTCCCCCTTCTTGTGTAAACTTATTTTAAAATGAAATACAAAGAAGATATATCTTAATGTGTAATTTGATTCACTTTTCTCTCTCCAACACTTCTCTATTTGCATTCATAATAAATTTTAGCAAAACAGTTACATGTGTTCCATTGAAGCTTTTCGGATCTACGCTATATGAACAAAAGTTGCATGTCTTTTTCATACATGATATTGATTCATCCATTTGTTATTCACTTTAAATGAACTATCCTCTTCAATCTTTAAAATTAAATAATTGCTTGGCTCATGTGTTTCTTTGACAACATAAGGTCCTTCTAATTTTTCTTTAAAATCTTTAAATGTTAGTCCTCTAATGTGGTTTGAAACACCTTTTAGAACTAGGTTCCCTTATATAAATTTCCTTAGTTTCACAATTTTCATAATATGGGGAGAATTTATATGTGTGGATCTATAAGTACCTTCATACATTTTCATGATGTTCATCTGGTGCTTCTAGTTTAACTTGTTTACTTTGTGGAAACATCATGATTCACAAGGAAAACCTGGTCGAAAGTACTTTGAGTTCAAATTAAAGAATCTCCTTAACTACATAAACTAAGGAAAATGGAATTTAGCCTATTGGCTTCCTCTTGGTTGTTTGATAAGACCAAAGCAGCATAGGAAGTTTGTCATCCCATGCTCCCAGAAAGTTCTCCAAAATCTTTTCCAAAATGTTGATCAATGTTTTTTTGGTGGCCTTATCTTAGACATTACCCTTTAGGTAGGCCATTTTTGAACTTTTGTGGATGAGGGAATACTTGTCAGTTGATATTTCCACCTTTTTGTTGCCAAATGTAGTTTCATTATCTGATAGAATAACCTTAAGGATACCAAAATGATAAGTCATGTATTCTCTAATTAACTATGCCTCAATGCCTGACGTTGATCCTTTCAATGGTACTGCTTCTTCCCTCTTAGTAAAGAACTCTGTCTACACTAAAATCCATATTTTTCCCTTATAGGAAGGAATAATTTTCCTACTAGGTAAAATGGATAAATGTGAAAAAGGAGAAGGCATGGATAGTAGGTGGATCTCTATCAACAGAGCATGATTTACGTTTTGCATGAATTTATAAAGGCTTGCATTTCTTAAAGAAGCTAAGTTGAGTATTTCTCCATCGTTAGAGAATAATAATCCAGTGTCATGAGTTAATGTTACAATCTAGATCCCCCAATGTGAGTTGGATCAAGGGATTCCATGAGGACTTTCTTTTTTTCTTCTTTTGGGATGCATTTTCATGGCCTATTTAAATACCCTTTTCGAAAGAGCTTCTCCTCTAACATGAAAAACATGGGTGCTATTCTTCAAACTACCATTCCACCATCTTTATTTTTTGGTATACCTCCATCATTGAGTAAATCGATGTAAGGTAATCTCCAATATGTTTGAGCTTCCACGAAGCTGGTTTATGATGGAGGGAAAAAACCTTGACCATAAACACATTCTCATTGTATCGTTACTATGTCTTGCTTCATCGTTGTCCATTAATTTCACTCTATTTTGAATTTTTATAATTAGGGATATCGGTTGTTTCATAATACACATCATTAGCCTTTTTGAGTCATACTCATTCTTCCTCTAGCCCTATATATCTAAACACTGTGTCCCACAAATTTCTGTAGTAAAAATTTTCTTGAAGAAGTAAATATTATCCTAACTTTGTAAGATTTATCGCATCTTCTCTTTCCTAATCCTTCATTCCTATTTCATACCTCATTGTTAGGTAAGAGTTGTAGCAAAAATGATGTGTTTATTCTTTGTGTCACCACCATTGTAGACTCATCATCAATGGTAACTCTATGTGAAATTGTGGCATAATCATCTACATGACGTTTCATCATTCTCGAATATCTTTTAACTTTAACCTCATGAAATTATTATCACGAACTCTAGATCATCATTATATGGTTATAGACTAGGTTCTTTAAACCAAACTCACCATTCACATATATTACCATAATGTTGGAGTCTCCATTTATTCAATGGGACATAATTCCTCTTAGTGGGGCTTTGAGTAGGCCCACAATAATTGCTTCTCACTTTACCTCATTATTTGAAGAAGGAAAGGACAACATGAAAGATATAGAAATCACATCTATGTATCTTGATAGATTGAATCCATCTATCTATTTGCCTTTTTTAAAGGAACCATAAAACTCCATAGACCAATATTTTATATCCACATTAGAAATGTTAGCATGTATATCATCACTAATTTTATCTTCATATGGTGGTTCAAATATTTTGGAGTGAAATATGACCAATAGATGTACATAAGCTTGACTATTTATTTCTCAAGGGATAACAAATTTGAGAACCTACTAAAAAATAACGAGGAACCACCTTGCTTCCCTTCCTATCAAAATTGTTCATGCCAAAAAAAATTGATTGGATCATATGTAGTCACTATAATGAAAGCTAATAGGTATTGTCTAAGCTTTTGAGCTACAAATACACACACTAAACAATGTTTTTCTATGTTGGTGTATCTGGCCTCAAGTCCATGAATAATTCTACCGAAGTTGTATATAGGTATTTGTTTCCCATCTACTTCTTATTCCAAGAGTCCACCGACAGATCTTGTGGTGGAGGCAAGGTAAAGTAATAAAGGTATTCCAGACTTTGGTGGGAACATTGTATGAGGATAAGGGAGCAAGTTTTTGAGTTTGTTAAAGTAATCTTGACGTGTCTCGAATTAAAACTTTGTAGTCTTTCAAAAAACTTAATGAACTAATGAGTGATCTCAAATAAACGTGGGAAGAATATTCTCAGGTAAGAAATATTTCGAAGGAAAATTTCCATCTCTCTATTAGCAACAACATCATGGGAATGACATTTAAAATTTCAGCCCTTAAAATCTTTAATTAATCATGAATTAAAAAGAAAAAACAAGAACTAGGTTTAAAGAATAACCTAGGGTTTCAAGAATTCATATCATATAGAATTTTGTTGTGATTCACATGCATTGTATCGTGAAGGCAGATTCTATAAGACCCATAGTTTACTCGCGGTTCTGTCTCAACCAGATTGGGAGAAATTTTGCCTAAAAAAAAGCATTTCCAGAACGTGCCTTGCGGTTCTGTGTCAACCGGATTGGAAGAAATTTTGCCTAAAAGAAAGTGTTCCCAAAACGCGCCTTGCAAAAATTAATTAATATATTTCGTTCTTTCCATTACAAAAATCCAACAGTTTTAGGCAAAACTTTTCTTATTACTCCACTCAAATGGAAGGAACAGTAGCACAATCTATCCAAGTCATGACTCAAAACTTAATCCGACTCGACTGTTTTGATGGCGAAAATTTCACCCGTTGGTAAGAGAAAGTTATGTTCTTCCTCACATCACTAAAACGAGAATACATTCTAGATGAGAACCTTGATTAAATTCCTGAGCCCACACCTGAATACACCGAAGAAATAAAGTAAAAACCTGTGAAGAGGAAAGAAGAAGAATTTATCTGTCGAGGACACATCCTCAATGCTTTGTCTCAAACTGTTTATAGTGCTCATCGAATGATTCCGACGGTAAAGGAATTATGGAAGGATTTGGAGACAAAGCATCAAAACGAGGAAGTGAGCAACCGTAAGTTTCTGATTTCAAGCTATATGAATTTTAGAATGAGTAGTGATAAATATGTCGTTGCACAAGAACATGAACTCCGACAGATTGTTGGTGACCTTAAAGCCACTGGAATTAATCTTCAAGATGAATACCAAGTAGGGGTGATTGTTTCAAAACTTTCATCCTCTTGGAATGGCTTTAAGAAGAAAATTAATCATGATGAAAAGACTTATACTGTGGAGTCCCTTCTTCGTCACCTTCGTATTGAAGATGATACCTGTATTCGAAAAAAGAAGGATGAACAAGGTGAGGGTCATTCAAAATCCAATATGGATGAGGATAAAAAAATCCAAGATTACCAAAGACTCAAAATTTAAAGCAAAGAATGATTCAAAATTCAAGAACCAAGGTGTAAATAAAAAAAAAGAAGGGAAAATGTTTTTTCTGTGAAAAACCGACCATTATTCTCGAGAATGTCGTCTTAAAAAGAAGGCATTAAAGGAAAAACAATGGTCGAAGGAAACCAACAATGTTGAAGATCTTATTGCTATTGTATGCAAAGTAAATTCAATTGAAAATGAAAGTGGATGGTGGCTGGATACCGGCGCAATGGTCCACATATGCAAAGATCGCTCTTTATTAAAAACATATCAAGAAATTGATGGAAAAGAAGTGAAGATGGAAAATAATCTTTGCACCAATGTAGTTGGGAAAGGTACAGTGGAATTAAAATTAACTTCTAGAAAGACTCTTACTCTAATTGATGTACTTCATGTACCTGATATGTGTAAAAATCTTGTGTCTGGGGACCTTCTCAATAAGAGAGGTTTCAAACTTGTGTATGAGTCCGATAAGTTTGTCTTATCCAAGAATGTCCAATTTATTAGAAAATGATACTCTTGTAAAGGCATGATCAAAATTAATGTAATCAATGATATTAGTTCTACTTATATGATTAAGTCTATTTCTTTATGACATAGTAGATTAGGTCATGTGAATTATAAAAGTATAAAAAATATGACTAATCTTGGCTTAATCTCGGATTGTAAATTTTATAACCTTTCAAAATGTGAAATTTGTGCTCAATCAAAGATAACTAGAAAGTCATTCAAATCTGTTGAGAGGACATTCGAAATGCTTGATCTTATTTATAGTGATGTATGTGATACGAAGAGTAATATGACTCGTGGTGGAAATAAATATTTCTTAACTTTCATTGATGATTACTCTAAGTATGCATATACATATTTACTTAAAAGTAAAGATGAAGTTTTTGAGAAATTTCTAATTTTTAAAGCAGAAGTTGAAACTCAACAAAATTGGAAAATTAAAGTCCTACTATCCGATAAGGGTGGTGAATATTACCCGAGTGAGTTTATACAATTTTGTAATACTCATAGGATAACCCATCAAGTTACGATGCCTTATACACCATAACAAAATGGAACGACGGAAAGGAAAAATAGTACTGTAGTTTAAATGATAAATGCAATGTTAATCAGTTCTAATTTACCTTTGTTGATGTGGGGAGAAGATATTTTATCCGCATGTTATATTTTAAATAGAGTTGCATTGAAAAATAAGGATATTACACCATACGAATTATGGTTTAATCGTAAGCCTAATCTTAGACGTCTTAAAGTTTGGGGATGTCTTCTTTATGTTAGAAAACCCGAACCTAAAAGACTTAAACTTGGAAATAAAACTTATAAATGTGTTTTTATTGGATACTCTAGTAACAGTACGACTTATAGATTTTTAAATCTTAAAACTTAGAAATCATTGATTCGGTAGATGTGCAATTCTTTGAACATCTAACAAAGTTTAGTACTTTGAATCAAGGTTAAGAAAATAATAATCCGACTGTTAGCCCCTCAAATTTAGAAGAAAGTTCACAACC
Organism: Sambucus nigra; assembly: GCA_949130495.1. Classification (NCBI taxonomy): domain Eukaryota; kingdom Viridiplantae; phylum Streptophyta; class Magnoliopsida; order Dipsacales; family Adoxaceae; genus Sambucus; species Sambucus nigra. The sequence goes on along the minus strand of OX422217.1, from coordinate 306,343,936 downwards.
AATATCTTCTTCGGTAACAATTAATGACGTTAAACCGCGAAGGAGTAAAAGACAAAGAACTAAAAAAACATTTGGGCCTGAATTTGTTATTTATTTAGTTGAAGGGGATTTAAATGAGACTAAGAACAAAAATAAATTTGTTCTTAATGTAGAAGATGAACCGACAGCATTTCATGAAGCGATAACATCTAGGGCTATTGCCTTTTGGAAAGAAGCAATAAATGATGAAATGAACTCAATTTTGTCAAATAAAACTTGGGTTATTTTCGATCTTCCCCCCGGGGCTAAAACTATTGGGTACAAATGGATATTTAAAAGGAAATTAAATACGGATTGTTCCATAAATAAATTTAAGGAAAGACTAATTGCTAAAGGCTATAAGCAAAAGCATGAAATTGATTACTATGATACATATGCTCATGTTGCTCGAATCACTTCCATTAGGATATTAATATCTCTTGCTTCTATTCATAATTTAGTTATTCATCAAATGGATGTTAAAACTTCATTTTTAAATGGTGATTTAGAAGAAGCGATTTACATGGAACAACCCGAAGGGTTTGTTTTACCTAGCTAAGAAAAGAAAGTGTGTAAACTGGTTAAATCTCTTTATGGCCTTAAACAAGCTCCTATGCAATGGCATGAGAAGTTTAATAATATTGTTATATCCCATGGATATAAAGTTAATGATGCCAACAAATGTATATAGAGTAAATTTGAAAATGGTGTTGGTGTTATTATTTGCTTATATGTGGATGGCATGTTAATATTTGGGTCTAATCTCAAATATATTGAAGAAACCAAAAGATTTCTTTCATCAAAATTTGATATGAAAGATCTTAGAGAAGCTGATGTGATTTTAGGGATCAAAATTGTGAGAAAGGATGATTCTTTAGCATTATCTCAATCTCATTATATAGAAAAAGTTCTTAAAAGATATAATCATTTTGAACTTAAGCCAGCTGCTACACGAGTGGATCCTAGTATCAAATTAATGAAAAATAATGGGCGTGCTATGGACCAACTTAAATATGATAGTATTATTGGGAGTTTAATGTATGCCATGCATTGCACTAGACCACTAGACATTTCTTATACAGTGAGTGTCTTGTGTATATTTACAAGTAATCCAGGACAAGAGCAATGAAATGCGATTTTTAGGGTACTTAAATACCTGAAGAGGACTTTGGATGATGGTTTATATTATGTAGGATGTCCATCTGTTTTAGAAGGATATAGTGATTCAAGTTGTAATAATCTTGAATTAAAATCCAAGTCAACTACTGGTTGGATTTTTACGTTAGGAGGAGCATCTATCTCTTGGGGATCCAAGAAATAAACATGTGTGTGAGATTCAACAATACAATCTGAATTTATAGCCATAGAAGATGCATGTAAAGAAGTAGAATGTCTTATAAATGTGTTATATGATATTCCTTTATGGAAAAAGCCATCTCCTTCTATTATGATAAGTTGTGATAAACAAGCCAAAATTTATGAAGTATCGAACAAAACTTACAACGGAAAATCTAGACACATTAGTCTAAGGCATCAAATTATAAGAAAATTACTTATGGAAGGAGTAATTACAGTTGACTATGTTAAAATGAACAGAATTTAGCAGATCCTTTGACTAAAGGTCTTGTTAGGGAGATGATATATATATCACCTCAAAAGAAATGGGACTAAGGTCTATTAAATAACACAACTATATTTAATGGGAACCCAACTCATATCTTGAAAATAAAGATATAGTTCAATGTGGTATAAAGAAGTTACATTATAGTTATGGAACACTAGGAATTTTATACAAAAGTTCCATTCCTATGTGCCTAGTGTTGGTGTTCTGCATGTTAGAGGATGAATGTTACTTCTTAATAAATCATGTAAGTGTGACTCGCAGAATCACTAAAGTTGATTTACCTATACGAGTGTCGAAAGTGTGGCTGCTTTCTTTGGAATCAAGACGAATCCTAAAGCACTCGTGAAATCAGGATTAACATAAGGCCATAAAAGTGCATGTTAGATGAACATTTATAAACTCAGAAATCGATATGGGTGATAGTTTCGGCTCGTCTCTAAAGGTCCTTGGTTCAAGATACGTGCACCACAACACCTTGATGAAGCTTTGAATTATTTACACTATATGGAAGTTCAAGTCCGAAAGACACTTCTCATTTATGTACTAGATTTTAGCGATAGTGCCAAATGTTATTTATTATCTTTTTGTTTTGCTCTCTTGTGTATATTGAAATTGGTGGGGGAATGTTGGATAAATTTCAATACAATTTAATATTTTTATTATATTAATTGATGTTTTATTTTAAACATTAGTTGTTAATATATTATTATATTATTTGGTGTTTTATTTTTTAGAAGGAAGAAACATGAGCAAATGGGTGTGAAAGATATGGGAGTGCTCAAAATCTCTTATTGTCCCACATTGGAAGAGTACCTCAAAAAGTAGTGGTATATCAACTAAAGGACAACTAAACTTCTAGTTGACAAGTCAAATAAGGGGCAATGATCCCATGAATCTCGGTGGTGCTTAAGCACCACCAATCACGACACGCGACACGTGGCGCGTAGCGCGCGAAAGTTCGATTGGGCGACTTAAGGCGCATTGAGTTCTTTGACGCGCACTTGGCACTTCGCACGTGCGCATTGTCTCTTGGAGCGTGGGAGCAAAAAGTTTTAACGAGGTAAAATAAATCAACGGTTATGATTAAATGATCCGATCAAAGGGCTTAAAATACGAAATGACTTGATCTGAACCGTTAGATGAACTCGTAGCATTTCGTGTAAGGGATGTCCATTCGTGCGCATCGTAGCTTAGAGCGTGGGAGCATAAAGTTTTAACGAGGTATAACAGATCAACAGTTGTGATTAAATGATCCGATCAAAGGGTTTAAAATCCTAAATGACTTGATCTGAACCGTTAGATGAACTCGTAGCATTTTGTGTAAGGGATGCCCATTCTCTTACGATGGGACACCTAATCTGAACCGTTAGATCGAAGCTGTTCAAAATAGACACGATCCAACGGCTAGTGAGTCACTACATGAAGAGTTGTGACTGTTGAAGAATAGTCACATAAATGGCTATAAAAAGAGTTCTATGCCTCTATTTTGGACACCAAAAATTACTTATTTCTCCTCTCTTCGTCCTCTACATTCTGGCATTATCAGATTACAAATTTAGAGTGTTCTCGATTTGATCAAACAGTACATAATTTGAATTAAAAAACTGTTCATACACTGCATTGTATCCTGAAGGCAGATTCTATAAATCCCAGAGTGTACTCGCGATTCTGTCTCAAACGGATTGGGAGAAATTTTGCCTAAAAAAAAGCGTTCCCAGAACGTGCCTTGCAAAAATTAATTAATATATTTCATTTTTTCTATTACAAAACTCGGACACTAGTCCTAAAACCAGCATATATTTACGCCGACGTGGCTTCAAGTAAAACTTTCAATACCTTCACCAATGTAATTACCATTTAGGACCACTTTTTAATATTTTTTTCTCTTCTGTCAATTTGACTGAATAGGTATGCTCCATCCATTTGTTTTTAATTTATGTATTTGCATCTCTTTTTTTATGCGTTTGTGACTCAAACATGTCGTAAGAGTGTTTTTGACACACTTTGAAAATAATTATTCATAGTGACTTTCTTAACACATATCATGACAAAAGAAGATGCTGAAGGGCCTACCCAACTTTCAACCAAAGGTGTTATTTAACTTTAGATGAGTGTTGTAAAAGTTGCAGTTAGGTCCGTTTAAGCGTGTTTAGACTTAGGTTTGGAAAAAATATTCAGTATTAAATTTTTTACGTTTTATTTTTGATAAAAAGTTTAAGGTGTAATTTTTTTAAAAAAATAAAAACGCTTTAGTGAAACGATATCATCTTTTAAATTTTTTTTTTTTAAACGGAAACAATATCTCATTCAAAACAATCAAAAAACAAATGATATCCCAAACCTCTCAATCTCTCCTCCAAAAAAATACACATTTTTTATTTTTATTTATTTTTTTATTTAAAAAAAATTGTATTTTAGTTTACATATATTCAAACATATTTTAAAGTATGTACCATGTTAGTATTTTTAATAACATTGTTATACTTAAAAATGTTAAAATTGATTAAAAAAATGACTAAACGCCTTTTTACGTCTGAGACTCGTCTAAACTTCTAAAACTTAAGACTTGATCTCCACGTCTCGCTCACGCTGTATTTTTTTTTTATATATTTTCTTTAAACTAACTAAACGAAAAATCACGTGGGTATAATTTAAAGGAAGTACCATGACCTTTTAGAAATAAACTACTCCTCAAAGACAAGACTGTTCATTTGTTTGTGGCTTTTGCTCCGATAGTGATTTTTCAGCCTGATTTAGGGGTCACCGAGCTAAGAGAAATTGAGGATATTACCCTTTCACATCAGGGTTTCAAAAACAAGTTATTCCTTTGAGAGTTAAGAAAAGCATAACCTAACAACTGGACAAGATGCTATTTAGAGACGTTATGACTACAACTTCGTTAAGCATTTTTAATTCTTATTCTAAATTTTCATTATATTTATTCTTCTTAATAAAACAATCATCTGACAATACTTACTGTTTAAGAGTCTCACTCAAGTATTAGATATATCGTTATCTCTGTTGGAAAAATTGGACTTAGAAAGCTATCCAGAATTTTCTGGACAGAATTTTGAGCAACTTTGAGCTCAAATTAAGGTAGGGCCCACACTACGATTATTGTGGGATCATATACGAACGCGTTCTCCTTCGCAAGGAGATTAACGTAGTATATTCATATGTTCAATTTCAATAAGTTATGAATGATAAATATGTCCTCAAAGTGAGTAACAAAGCAATAAAAGTTAATGAATTGGGTATGTTTTAACTGTTGTCCCACATTGGAAGAGTAGTGGAAAGTTGATGAGTTAATAACACCCCAAGTATGGACTAAGGCTTGGATGCCTTGGGGTATCCCAACTCTTTGAAGGGGAGATGACCTACACTATGCATGTGTTGGGCTTAGGCCAAAATCCCACACGCGCGCGCTATCTGGCCGGCTCGGTTCGGTTCGGGCTTGGGCTTGGAAAATTCTCTTACATTTTTGGGTCGAATTAATTAAACTTTCTGGGCTTTTATTAATTAATTAATAATTAATTAACTGTTTGACAGTTAATGCCAAGGGTCAATAGTTAACAGATTAACTATTTGTGTTCGTTGGAATTAATTATTGTGGTGCTTCATAATTAATTCGGGAAATCCGTTATATCTTGGAAGGCAATTATTCAATAACCTTTGAGCACATTGGAGGGAATAAATTTGCCTTAAAGTGACTGTTCTTCAGGGCTCGGATTTATATTTAATTTTGTTATTATTTCTGCAAATTCAAGTAAGTGTTAACTTCTGTAATTCCGTTTTATTTCTGTAATTATATTAATAATTCATAATTCTGTGCAATTGTTATTAATAAATAGTAGACATAACAATCTTAAGGAAAATTTATACTTGTTCTACTATTTTGTAGTGTACAGAAATTCTTTATTTACAGAAATTTATTTGTTGTAAACAAATTTGTTTTCATAGAAAATATGAATTAAATTATTGCTTTATTGCAGAAATTAATAAAACAGTTTTGGTACATAAATTAATTTCTATACTGCTTTTATATTCTGTTCTAGAAAATAAAATTTTATTTGTAAATTTTTATTAAAATTTGTTTATGTAAAAATTTTTAATCTTTAAATTATAATTCTGTTTTATACGGAATTCTTTTTATTATTAAAAATTAGTGTGACATAGATTTTATTGTGTATTAACTTCTGTTTATATAATAGTTTAATTCTGAATTTTATTTGGAATTCTTTTGGAATTCATTTATTGTGAATTATATTTGGAGGAAATTGGTGCACATAATTTTGTATTCTGTTTTTATTAATTCATTATATATGAATTTTATCATTGATAAAAATTATATTTTTGTAACAGAAATGGAATCGCAAAGTACAAACACTACTCCTAGTAAAGTGACTGTCACCAATACAAATGTGACTGCACCCGTTTCTATGCCACACGAGGAGAAACCGAAAAAGTTCATTGGGGATGACTTCAAACGTTGGCAAGGACAAATGTACTTCTATCTCACTACCTACCAACTGGGTAGGTTTGTATATGAAGATTGCCCCTCTATTCAAGAGGGAGATGAATTTGAAAAGGTTGTTGCTGTTGATGCTTGGAAGCACTAGGACTACCTATACCAGAATTATATTTTGGCCTACTTGGACAAGACACTGTATCATGTCTACAGCACGATAAAAACAACTAAAGAATTGTGGAATTCTTTGGAAAATAAGTACAAAACTGAAGATGCTGGGATGGAGAAATTTATCGTCGGGCATTTTCTAGACTTCAAAATGGTTGATTCTAAATCAGTGATCTCGTAAGTGCAAGAACTCCAAGTGATCCTCCACGACATTCATGCTGAAGGAATGTCAATTAGTGAAAGTTTCCAAGTTACTGTAATTGTTAAAAAAAATCACCATTTTGGACTTAGTCAAAAAATATCTCAAGCACAAGGAAAAGGAGATGAATGTGGAGGAGTTGGTGGTCAGGCTGAGAATCGAAGAAGACAACTGTGAGTCTGAAAAGAAAAGTGGTAAGAATCCAATGGAAATGAAGGTCCATGTTGTTGAAGGTCCTAAGAAGAACAAATGAAAGTATGATGGGGAAGGCACTTCAAAACAGAACAAGAAGAAGTTCAAAGGCAAATGCTACAATTGTGGTAAACCTGGACACCGCTCAAGCGAGTGTCGTAAGCCTAAGAAGCAAAATTGAAATAACCCTCAAGCAAATGTAACCGAGGGTGAGAATATCGTCAATGATTTGGCGGATATGAATCTTTCTACCGTGGTCTCTGAATGTAACTTGGTTGGAAATACTAAGGAATGGTGGGTGGACACTACATCCACACGACACATTTGTGCAAACAAATGGATGTTAACCACTTATAAGCCTTTGGAAAATGAGGAGAACCTCTTTATGAGAAATTCTTCCACTTCTAAGGTGGTGGGACAAGGAAAGATTGCTTTAAAAATGACTTCTGGAAAGGAACTTACTCTCAACAATGTTCTTCACGTGCCTGATATTCGAAAGAATCTGATTTTTGGATCTCTCCTCACTAAAAATTGTTTCAAGCTTGTGTTTGTGTCTGATCGCTTTGTGTTGTCTAAAAATGACATGTATGTAAGAAATGGATACCTAAATGAGGGGCTCTTTAAACTCAATGTTCTTACTATAACCCCAAAAACATCTGTTTCAATGAATGAAATTGCTAGTTCTTCTTACTTGATTGAGTCATCTAATATTTGGCATGCTAGATTAGGACATGTTAATTTTGATACATTGTGTAGATTAATTAACTTGGAATTTTTGCCAAAATTTAATATTGATAAAAGTCATAAATGTGAAATTTGTGTGGAATCTAAATTAGCTAGATTACCTTTCCATTCTATTGAGAGGATAACTATTACTTAAGATTTAATTCACACCGATATTTGTAATTTAAAATTTGTTCAAACTAGAGGTGGGAAAAAGTATTTTATTACTTTTATTGACGATTGCACAAAATATTGCTATGTATATTTGTTATATAGTAAAGATGAGGCTATTAATGCATTTAAACAATATAAAAATGAAGTTGAGAATCAATTAAGCAAAACGATAAAGGCTATTAGGAGTGATAGAGGAGGTGAATATGAATATCCATTTGATGAATTTTGTTCTGAAAATGGGGTTATTCATCAAACAACCGCTCCTTATTCTCCTCAATCGAATGGTGTTGCTGAACGCAAAAACCATACTTTGAAAGAGATGATGAACTCAATGTTATTAAGTTCAGGAGCTCCAAAAAATTTGTGGGGGGAAGCCTTACTTTCTGCTAATTACATTCTCAATAAAGTACCTCACAAGACACCTTATGAATTATGGAAAGGTCGAAGACCTTCCTATAAATATTTACGAGTGTGGGGGTGCTTAGCCAAAGTGATGGTTCCTAAACCTAAAAAGGTAAGAATATGGCCAAAAATCGTGGATTGTGTATTCATCAGTTATGCTACTAATAGCAGTGCATATCAATTTCTAGTTTGTAAATCTGAGATTTCGAATATTCATGTAAATACGGTTATTGAATCGAGGGACGCTTCATTTTTTGGAAATGAATTCCCGTGTAACATGACCCGAGAATCTGGTCCTTCTAAAAGGACAAATCAAGCTACTACAAGTGGTACTCGTCAACCTATTGAACCAATAGAGGATGAACCAAGACGTAGTAAAAAATCAAAAACCTTGACTTCTTTCGGTTAAGATTTTCTAACATATTTGCTAGAAAATGAACCTCAATCGTACAAAGAAGCCATATCCTTACCCGATGCTTCCAATTGGAAAGAAGCAATTAATAGTGAAATTGAATCCATATTACAGAATCATACATGGGAGCTAGTGGATCTTCCCCTAGGTTCAAAACCGTTAGGTTATAAATGGATCTTCAAAAAGAAGTTGAAGGCCGATGGATCAATTGATAAATATAAAGCTACACTTGTAGCTAAAGGATATAGGTAAAAGAAAGGGTTGGATTACTTCGACACATATTCATCGGTAACAAGAATAACGTCCATTCGGATGTTAATAGCAATAGCTGCTAGTAATGGACTTGAAATACATCAAATGGATGTAAAAATCGCATTCTTAAATGGTGAACTAGACGAGGAAATTTATATGGAGCAACCTGAAGGGTTCAAAGCTCCTGGACAAGAAGGAAAAGTATGTAAGCTTGTTAAGTCACTATATGGATTAAAAAAAGCACCTAAACAATGGCATGCAAAATTTGATAATGCAATTTTATCAAATGGTTTCAAAATTAATGAATGTGATAAATGTGATTACTTTAAATACATTCAAAATGGATATGTCATTGTATGCCTCTATGTTGATGATATGCCAATCATGGGTAATAACTTAGAAATTGTCAAAACTACAAAACAAATGTTGAGTAGGAGATTTGACATGAGAGATTTGGGAATCGCTGATGTTATATTAGGAATTAAAATTTATTGAACATCGGATGAACTTATATTATCTCAATCTCATTATATAGAGAAAGTACTTGAAAAATTCAAGAAGTATGATATTAGTCCAACCAAGACACCTGCAGATGTAAATTTACATCTAGTAAGAAATAATGGTGAAAGCATATCTTAACTAGAATATTCTCGTATTATCTGCAGTTTAATGTATATCATGAACTGTACGCGACCGGACATAGCATACTCTATAAGTAAGATAAGTCGATTTACGAGTAATCCAGGAAGAGATCGTTGGAAAGCAATATTGAGAGTTTTGGGTTATTTAAAATATACTCAAAACTATGGACTGCACTACTCAAAATATCCAGCTATTCTTGAAGGACATTGTGATGCAAATTGGATATTCGATACAAAAGACTCTAAGTCTACGAGTGGGTATGTGTTTACCCTCGGAGGTACAGCCGTATCTTGGAAATACTCAAAACAAACCTGCATTGCTAGATCGACAATGGAATGTGAATTCATTGCACTAGACAAAGATGGAGAAGAAGATGAATGGCTTCGAAATTTCTTAGAGGATCTTCCAAATTGGTCTAAACCTGTGCCCGCAATATGTATACATTGCGATAGCCAATCAGCAATTGGAAGGGCACAAAACCACATGTATAACGGAAAGTCACGACATATTCGTCGTCGACACAATACCGTTAGACAACTTCTCTCAAATGGAATTATCTCAATTGACTATGTAAAGTCAAAAGATAATATATCGGATCCACTAACGAAAGGTTTAAACCGAGAGCAAGTTGAAAGATCATCAAGAGGAATGGGTCTAAAGCCTATAAATAAATAAGAATCAATATAGTGGCAACCCAACTTAGCTGACTGGAGATCCCAAGATCTAGGTTCAATGGGCAAACCGAACTACGTTGTATTCAGTAAGCACTGGAGGATATTTAATCCTATCCATTCCAAAGATGAGACAGTGCAAATCTGTCACGAAATTAGGATAAGTTATGCTTTTAATGACATCTATATCTTAGTACGTATAAGTGGGGTATTGCAGGATACTCTTTATGGAAGTCACCTACGTGAGTAAGAAGGGGGCCACTTCTATGAGAATAATGAAAGGCATATTCTCTAAAATACTCACGGAACCAAGTGGTGTTCATGGACAAATGAGCACAAACGTGAGAAACAACTGTGTTGAAGAATTATTGTGTGAATACTGTTGTTTAGGTTTACAAAAATGGTTGACGGTTCAAGGACGTGAAGTCTACTGATTAACCAAGTAAATCCGATATTATATCACTAAGGAAAGTTCAAGGCCACTAGGCTACTTCTCCCGATGCAACAAGTCTTAAGTTTTACTCAACTAGTGTCTACATCTGCATTGCATCTGTTCTTATTTATTTATAGCGATATATCATTCATGTGGGGGATTGTTGGAAAAATTGGACTTAGAAAGCTGTCCAAAATTTTCTGGACAGAATTTTGAGCAAATTTGAGCTCAAATTAAGGTGGGACCCACACTACGATTATTGTGGGACCATGTACGAACGCGTTCTCCTCCACAAGGAGATTAATGTAGTATATTCATACGTCCAATTTCAATAAGTTATGAATGATAAATATGTCCCCAAAGTGACTAACAAAGCAATGAAAGTTAATGAATTGGGTATGCTTTAACTCTTGTCCCACATTGGAAGAGTATTGGAAAGTTGATGAGTTAATAATACCCCAAGTATGGACTAAGGCTTGGATGACTTGGGGTATACCAACTCTTTGAAGGGGAGATGGCCTACACTATGCATGTGTTGGGCTTGGGCCAAAAGTCCACACGCGCGCGCCGTCCGGTCGGCTCGGCTCGGGCTTGGGCTTGGGCTTGGAAATTTTTCTTACATTTTTGGGCTAAATTAATTAAACTTTATGGGATTTTATTAATTAATTACAGAATTAATTAATAATTAATTAACTGTTTGACAGTTAATGCCAAGGGTCAACAGTTAACAGATTAACTGTTTGTGTTCGTTGGAATTAATTATTGTGGTGCTTCATAATTAATTCGGGAAATTCATTCTATCTTGGGAGGAAATTATTCAATAACCTTTGAGCACGTTGGAGTGAATAAATTTGCCTTAAGAAGACTATTCTTCAGGGCTCGGATTTATATTTAATTCTATTATTATTTCTGCAAATTCAAGTAAGTGTTAATTTCTGTAATTCCGTTTTATTTTTGTAATTATATTAATAATTCATAATTCTGTACACTTGTTATTAATAAATAGTAGACATAACAATCTCATTATTCAGAAAACAGACAAGTAATCATAAAGATAGATATGGAAAAAATAGTGCTACTGATTTTACGGCCTACGTTTGAGATAAATTCAATCAAACTACAAAAGCTGATTGGCTAAAAATGGCCCAGGTATCTAATTATTGTTGGAAATGGGATATTTAATATCTTAATTTTGGTCATATTAAAAAATGGTGGGATCCCACACATAATTTTGAGCTGGTCCACATACCGACGCGTTCCTATCCGCAAGGAGATTAATATGGTATATTTACATGTTCAAAACATTAGGAGGTAATGGAAAATAGACCTCAAAACAATCCATTTGAAGTGAGTAAACTAGTGTCTACTCGAGTGAAATGGATTTGTCCTAAATGATATATGGTTTGGGTCAACATCCCATGCCACCGCTCGTCGCGTGTTCTTGTCCTATTTTTTTGAGAAAATTTTATTTCATTGCCTTCAAAATATCAAACCGAGATGAACTGTAATGATTTTTCTTAATAAAAAATAGTTTCAATTTCCAACTCGACACTGTTTTAACTCGACCCGTTTGACCAAAATTTCAAATAATTCTTTTAAACACATTTAGCACATGATTTTCCGAAAATTGGTGTCCTTTCACCATTTTTTAGACCAAAAATCTATATCCCTTCATTAATAGTTTAAAGGTTGTTTTGTATATATGCAAGTTTTAGTTTGAATGTTGTTTTGTACGGACACAAGTTTCTCTCTCTCTCTCTATCTCTTTCTCTCTCTTTATGCGTGTGTGTGTGTGTGTGTGTGTGTGCGCACGCGCTCACGTGCGCGTGTGTGTATATACACACACCACTTTTTGTCCCTACATCTGCAGTATTTTTATTTATTCGAAATAATTAGTCTTCACAACATAATGATTTCAGTATTCCGAGTCTGTTATAAGGGAGAGTTCTTCATTGACAGTTAGTTCTTAGAGAACATATATTGGAGCACTATTTTTGCATTTCAAGATCTTTATATCCTAGGAAGCAATCGTCAACAGAGCTACGTACGACTTTGTCCTGCAGTTAAAAGGCTTGCGTGGTTTTGTTATGTTAGCTCTAGAATCGCCTTTTGTGTCCCGAAATATTAGAAGAAGTCTCTCTATAAGTAATTTATTTCGAATTGAAAAACATTAATGCCATACCATTACCACTAGACTCTTTTAAATAAAGTCTCTTTCTATGATCAAATCCAGTAATGGACCTTTTTCCTCACCTCAATCGCAGTGAGAGCGTAATTGCCTTGAAGACATACTATTAAATGATAACCTCGATCAACTTTGTCTTGCATTTATATATATATATATATATATATATATATATATATATATATATATATATATATATACAACATTTCAACGGTTGAAAATGAATATTTATACATTTTTTTTACAAATCACCTCATCTCAGCGATTTTTTTTATTGAATTTTGTGATGAAAAAAATAGAGATGATCTTATAACCGTGGACATCATATCCATGAAGTTTCATAAAAAAAATCATTTTTTTACTATTTTAAAAAAATAGTATGTACCTGGGTCTGTACCATAAGGAGCCCTTACAGGAGACTTTATGTGTGTGTGGGTATATATATATATATATATATATATATATATATATATATATATATATATATATATATATATATATATATATATATATATATATATATATATATATTGTAACACCCCGCCTAATTAAATACCGGGTGGCCAGTCCCATACCAAATTAAAACATAATACACAGTTGTCTCATTCTTAGCATCACTGTCGAAAACATTTACTAATCACCCAATACCCAATTAAGCTCGTGTTAAAAACTTTACAAATTTTAATTCAACAAAAATCCATTTTTAGTTTATGAATAACACAACACATTTTATTCTACAACATTAATAACCGAACAGATTACTTAAAAGAATTTAAATGCAATTGGAATAAACATTCCCACATAATAATCCAATACCATAATCCCAATAATAATAAATGTATTAAAACGACACGAATACAAGAGTATTTGACTCAGATAAATAGATAACTGAATTCCTTTGGGCGGCATGCCCTAACTAAAAGAATACTATGAATGAAATGAAGATAAGCGTCTAAGCAATACTCCATAGCTTGTCATAATGCGCTAAGGCTGGCGTCCCTATTGCTGGACACCTGATATAGAAGATACAATAGAAAAGAGAATATGCAAGGAAACGGGTCAGAGCCCGATGTGAAAATGATTTTGAAAACAGCAAATATTTAACAAGTGAAATAAAGCATTTATTATGTACATGTTAGTATCCAACTCTCACTTGCTATTCTCACCTTTCATCTAGAGTGCACACTTAACGTTTCCTATTAACCTCCTAGTCAATGGTTCCTCTTCACTAATTTCCATAATATGATTCTATCCCACATCATAACCCTGTATGTCCCATACCATACTTAGTATAATCATTCATATACGTTTCTCATTAAAATGAATCGTTTCTCATTAATATGAATTAAGCTTTTCAAATCTATAAGAATAATTGTTCATTAACTTAGTTCAATTCTCTTTCTCTATTCACCGTTATCTTCAATTATCACATAGTAGATTAATCAAACCTCTATATACATTCATTTATTATATATATATACACATATATAATACAGCACCCCGAGACACAGCTACGGTGCATGCATTACTCTGCTATCATGTCCCAGTAGCGTTGGTCGCCGAATAGGAGACTAAAGGTTCAGTAAGGATTCCCCGAACCACAAACATCAACACAATCATTGGAGGCGAACATAGTTCTCGTATCCATGGGTCACGCACATACCTAAGTAACCACAGTCAGCGGACTTATCAACTCCCCGATAAGTCTTTCATAGACCTATGTTCTTGAGCGACAAATCAAAAATCCCATGGATTCATCAGGATATGACTGACCTCAGGCGCAAACCTCCCGTCGATAGTAAGTAAGCTAGGTATGTCATACACATAAATCATCAATCAATCAAATAGGCATTATCATATACCTATAGATATAATATCAACAAGGTAATCACACTACCCTAAGATACTTTGCATACATAGCATTATATCACTTTAAATCCTACGTATTAAAATATTATGGCTTCACTTCTATAATATAATCATTCCAGAGTCTCACTCATTACCCAAGGTTTACATAGGTTTTTCCTCAATATATTTATTCAGTAAGAAATCACTAATATCGTACTGGTCCATAACATCTTATCTCCCAAATTACCACGAATTAAACTCCCCTTTAATTAGGGTTATAATCGACAGTTTCAAATCTCTTATAAACACATCCTCTATCAACTAGGATTAAATACCAATCATCACATGGCTCATAATCAATAGTTTTTCATTCACACAATATGACTTATCAACAAAACCAACATCCTCGCATCCTATAACATCTCTCCACCCCCGACGTCGTTAAGGTTCATGCGCGGAGTGTCTCGCAAAGCGAAATCCAAACAAGGAACCCCTCCAATACACTACTACTTAACTTTGTCGGTCGTGGAGGTCCGTTAACTTCAAATACGCAACCGGAATAACCTCACCCCCTCTTTCAACCAAATGTGTTCTGAATGCCCATCTCTATCTAGGAGCCATACCACTAAGCGCTTGTACTACACAGTCCTTGTGCAATCAATAACGAGCTTAAACTCGGTCCTAGATGTTCAAATTGTAACCCTAAGGCTACCCATGTGTTATATTAAATCTCCCCTACTGGACCTATCCTTAATCCTCATGAATGCCAATTAGAATCCAACACATGCATCAAGCAATCGAAATTTCTTTCAATTTAATCATAATCATTCTGATCAATTAAATCCCAATCAAATCAATTCGACTCTTAACTAGGGCTTACTGAACCTTCCTAAGTCCCATAATATCCAATTAATAATCACAAATGATTTACAAAAGGTTTGGGATACGAACAAGCATTAAAAAGAAACATCTTCAAGGATTCTGGGGAGGTCGATCGATCGAAGGCAAGGGGTCGATCGATCGATCGCCCAGATACTAGCCCAGTTTTCTGCATTCCTTCAACTGTGGGTTTCATCACTTTTGATCATTAAAACCTTCATATTAACTACCCAAATTCCTTATAAACATTACTACATGATATAGCAACATATGTGAATGATTTCTAATGCTCTAAACATCCTAGAATCATCAAGAGTTTGAATTAAAATCATATGTTTATCCTTTTTTTCCAGAAAATTATATACATGATATCTTCAAGAACACAACAATGATTTTCATAATTTCTTCAACAAATTGATGAATATTTCGTGGATTACTAACTACCTACAACATGCGTTTGATTCCTATATATTTTCAGATTCCAGAAATCCATTAACAACTCTATCTTTTCATCTTCCAAATATGTAAAATCTCATTTTTATAACTATACTAACATGGACAATATACAAACATAGATTGCAATTATCAAACACTTGCCTCTAATGAAGGTCTGATCCTTTGGGGTTGAATAACACAGGTGGTTCTCCCCTTCTCCGGCCAACTTCCGGTGGTGGTGACCTTTGGCCTTTTGTTCTCCTCCTTTCCAAGCTTTTCTTCTTCCAAGCAACCTTTCACTCTCTCTAAGAAGATGACCTCTCAATTTTGTGTAGAAGAGATGAGTGAACCCACGTACAACTAATCTCCAAATACTTATAATAAGTCAAAATCCGAAATCACTATTCATCCCCTTGTAAAAATGATCAAAATGCCCTTTTAGGTTGTCTTTTCATTTCCAAATGACCCGAGACCCACAACCAACATCCAAATAGACTTTTCTGACTATTTCAACCCTTCCTGATGCAACGACACAGTCAAACCGACTATGAGATCGATATAAAAGTAAGTTCCCTTTTTAATTTAACAAATTAGTCCCGACACGTCACATACCGCGCCCGACTAAAAATTCAAATTACTGAATTAATATCACACAGCCATATCTATAACATCCCATTCATATATTACCTAAATATCTTTAAGTAATATATAGAATCATTCATTTTAATATCCCCAAAATTCTGATAAAACACAAATGAATTAATTTATAATAAAATCCAATTAATCCATTAATTTAAAATATAACCCATTTTAAAAGTCATTAAAATTACGGGGTATTACATACTTGCCCCCTTATAACAGAATTTCGTCCTGAAATTCGGAAAGATCAATCATATCGGTAAGGTCAACTTTGAGTATAAATCTCACATCGCAAGTAATCTATGTCGTACCGTCCATACAGTACATTAACAAAAAAATCTCCCATTGATGTTATACGCCAAGCCTCACCATATAGTTTCAATTGAATCGAATTTAAACTTTACCCAATCTTCGCTATACCATCCTCGTGACAAAGTTTGGTAAGGAATGGTCCTCACATATTAAACAAATAAATCCTGAAGTCACAACTACTTACTGTTTTGTAATTATGAAAAATACTACAGTCCAACCATCTAGGACGCCCGTACACCCTATCGTACAAGTTCCATTATAAAATGGATATGGTTACTCGCATAATACTCGAATTTAAGGCAAAGATTATAAACTTATATCCTAAAGACCTAATTTACGTCGACTCCCAACAGTTATTAGTTTCATGCGTGGGGTGTCTCACAAGCGAAATCAAAATAAGGAACCCCTCCAATACACTACTACATAACTTTGTCGGTCGTCGAGGTCCGTTAACTTCAAATACACAACTGGAATAACCTCACCCCCTCTTTCAACCAAATGTGTTCTGAACGCCCATCTCTATCTAGGAGCCATACCACTACGCTTGTACTACACAGTCCTTGCGCAATCAGTAACGAGCATAAACTCAGTCCTAGATGTTAAAATTGTAACCCTAAGGCTGCCCATGTGTTATATTAAATCTCCCCTACTGGACCTATCCTTAATCCTCATGAATGCCAATTAGAATCCAACACATGCATCTAGCAACCGAAATTTCTTTCAATTTAATTATCACCATTCTAATTAATTAAATCCCAATCAAATCAATTTGACTCTTAACTAGGGCTTACTGAACCTTCCTAAGTCCCATAATAACCAATTAATAATCACCAAATATTTACAAAAGGTTTGGGATAAGAACAAGCATTAAAAATAAACAACTTCAAGGATTCTGGGGAGGTCGATCGATCGAAGGCAGGGGGTCGATCGATCGATTGCCCAGATACTAGCCCAGTTTTCTGCATTTCTTCAACTATGGGTTTCATCACTTTTGATCATTCAAACCTTCATATTAACTATCCAAATTCCTTATAAAACTTACTACATGATATAGCAACATATGTGAATGATTTCTAATGCTCTAAACATCCTTGAATCATCAAGAGTTTGAATTAAAATCATATGTTTATCCTCTTTTTCCTGAAAATTATATACATGATATCTTCAAGAACACAACAATGATTTTCAGAATTTATTCAACAAATTGATGAATATTTCGTGGATTACTAACTACAGACAACATGAGTTTGATTCCTATATATTTTCAGATTCCAGAAATCCATTAACAACTTTATCTTTTCATCTTCCAAACATGTAAAATCTCATATTTATAACTATCCTAACATGGACAATATACAAACTTAGATTGCAATTATCAAACACTTGCCTCTAATGAAGATCTGATCCTTTGGGGTTGAATAATACAGGTGGTTCTCCCCTTCTCCGGCCAACTTCCGATGGTGGTTGGTGGTGGTGACCTTTGGCCTTTTGTTCTCATCCTTTCCATGCTTTTCTTCTCCCAAGCAACCTTTCACTCTCTCTAAGAAGATGACCTCTCAATTTTGTGTAGAAGAGATGAGTGAACCCACGTACAACTAATCTCCCAATATTTATAATAAGACAAAATCTGAAATCACTATTCATCCCCTTGTAAAAATGACTAAAATGCCCTTTTAGGTTGTCTTTTCATTTCCAAATGACCCGAGACCCAAAACCAACATCCAAATAGACTTTTCTGACTATTTCAACCCTTCCTGATGCAACGACACAGTCAAACCGACTATGAGGTCGATATAAAAGTAAGTTCCCTTTTTAATTTAACAAATTAGTCCCGACACGTCACATACCGCGCCCGACTAAAAATTCAAATTACTGAATTAATATCACACAGCCATATCTATAACATCCCATTCATATATTACCTAAATATCTTTAAGTAATATATAGAATCATTCATTTTAATATCCCCAAAATTCTGATAAAACACAAATGAATTAATTTATAATAAAATCCAATTAATCCATTAATTTAAAATATAACCCATTTTAAAAGTCATTAAAATTACGGGGTATTACATACTTGCCCCCTTATAACAGAATTTCGTCCTGAAATTCGGAAAGATCAATCATATCGGTAAGGTCAACTTTGAGTATAAATCTCACATCGCAAGTAATCTATGTCGTACCGTCCATACAGTACATTAACAAAAAAATCTCCCATTGATGTTATACGCCAAGCCTCACCATATAGTTTCAATTGAATCGAATTTAAACTTTACCCAATCTTCGCTATACCATCCTCGTGACAAAGTTTGGTAAGGAATGGTCCTCACATATTAAACAAATAAATCCTGAAGTCACAACTACTTACTGTTTTGTAATTATGAAAAATACTTTAGTCCAACCATCTAGGACGCCCGTACACCCTATCGTACAAGTTCCATTATAAAATGGATATGGTTACTCGCATAATACTCGAATTTAAGGCAAAGATTATAAACTCATATCCTAAAGACCTAATTTACGTCGACTCCCAACAGTTATTAGTTTCATGCGTGGGGTGTCTCACAAGCGAAATCAAAATAAGGAACCCCTCCAATACACTACTACATAACTTTGTCGGTCGTCGAGGTCCGTTAACTTCAAATACACAACTGGAATAACCTCACCCCCTCTTTCAACCAAATGTGTTCTGAACGCCCATCTCTATCTAGGAGCCATACCACTACGCTTGTACTACACAGTCCTTGCGCAATCAGTAACGAGCTTAAACTCAGTCCTAGATGTTCAAATTGTAACCCTAAGGCTGCCCATGTGTTATATTAAATCTCCCCTACTGGACCTATCCTTAATCCTCATGAATGCCAATTAGAATCCAACACATGCATCTAGCAACCGAAATTTCTTTCAATTTAATTATCATCATTCTAATTAATTAAATCCCAATCAAATCAATTTGACTCTTAACTAGGGCTTACTGAACCTTCCTAAGTCCCATAATAACCAATTAATAATCACCAAATATTTACAAAAGGTTTGGGATAAGAACAAGCATTAAAAATAAACAACTTCAAGGATTCTGGGGAGGTCGATCGATCGAAGGCAGGGGGTCGATCGATCGATTGCCCAGATACTAGCCCAGTTTTCTGCATTTCTTCAACTATGGGTTTCATCACTTTTGATCATTCAAACCTTCATATTAACTATCCAAATTCCTTATAAAACTTACTACATGATATAGCAACATATGTGAATGATTTCTAATGCTCTAAACATCCTTGAATCATCAAGAGTTTGAATTAAAATCATATGTTTATCCTCTTTTTCCAGAAAATTATATACATGATATCTTCAAGAACACAACAATGATTTTCAGAATTTATTCAACAAATTGATGAATATTTCGTGGATTACTAACTACAGACAACATGAGTTTGATTCCTATATATTTTCAGATTCCAGAAATCCATTAACAACTTTATCTTTTCATCTTCCAAACATGTAAAATCTCATATTTATAACTATCCTAACATGGACAATATACAAACTTAGATTGCAATTATCAAACACCTGCCTCTAATGAAGATCTGATCCTTTGGGGTTGAATAATACAGGTGGTTCTCCCCTTCTCCGGCCAACTTCCGATGGTGGTTGGTGGTGGTGACCTTTGGCCTTTTGTTCTCATCCTTTCCATGCTTTTCTTCTCCCAAGCAACCTTTCACTCTCTCTAAGAAGATGACCTCTCAATTTTGTGTAGAAGAGATGAGTGAACCCACGTACAACTAATCTCCAAATATTTATAATAAGACAAAATCTGAAATCACTATTCATCCCCTTGTAAAAATGACTAAAATGCCCTTTTAGGTTGTCTTTTCATTTCCAAATGACCCGAGACCCAAAACCAACATCCAAATAGACTTTTCTGACTATTTCAACCCTTCCTGATGCAACGACACAGTCAAACCGACTATGAGGTCGATATAAAAGTAAGTTCCCTTTTTAATTTAACAAATTAGTCCCAACACGTCACATACCGCGCCCGACTAAAAATTCAAATTACTGAATTAATATCACACAGCCATATCTATAACATCCCATTCATATATTACCTAAATATCTTTAAGTAATATATAGAATCATTCATTTTAATATCCCCAAAATTCTGATAAAACACAAATGAATTAATTTATAATAAAATCCAATTAATCCATTAATTTAAAATATAACCCATTTTAAAAGTCATTAAAATTACGGGGTATTACATACTTGTCCCCTTATAACAGAATTTCGTCCCGAAATTCGGAAAGATCAATCATACCGGTAAGGTCAACTCTGAGTATAAATCTCACATCGCAAGTATTCTATGTCGTACCGCCCATACAGTACATTAACAAAAATCTCCCATTTATGTTATACGCCAAGCCTCACCATATAGTTTCAATTGAATCGAATTTAAACTTTACCCAATCTTCGCTATACCATCCTCATGATAAAGTTTGGGAAGGAATGGTCCTCACATATTAAATAAATAAATCCTGAAGTCACAACTACTTACTGTTTTGTAATTATGAAAAATACTACAATCCAACCATCTAGGACGCCCGTACACCCTATCGTACAAGTTCCATTATAAAATGGATATGGTTACTCGCATAATACTCGAATTTAACGCAAAGGTTATAAACTCATATCCTAAAGACCTAACTTACGTCGACTCCCAACAGTTATTAGTTTCATGCGTGGGGTGTCTCGCAAGCGAAATCCAAATAAGGAACCCCTCCAATACACTACTACTTAACTTTATCGGTCGTGGAGGTCCGTTAACTTCAAATACACAACTGGAATAACCTCATCCCCTCATTCAACCAAATATGTTCTGAATGCCCATCTCTATCTAATAGCCATACCACTAAGCGCTTGTACTACACAGTCCTTGTGCAATCAATAACGAGCTTAAACTCAGTCCTAGATGTTCAAATTGTAACCCTAAGGCTACCCATGTGTTATATTAAATCTCCCCTACTGGACCTATCCTTAATCCTCATGAATGCCAATTAGAATCCAACACATGCATCTAGCAACCGAAATTTCTTTCAATTTAATTATCATCATTCTAATTAATTAAATCCCAATCAAATCAATTTGACTCTTAACTAGGGCTTACTGAACCTTCCTAAGTCCCATAATAACCAATTAATAATCACCAAATATTTACAAAAGGTTTGGGATATGAACAGGCATTAAAAAGAAATAACTTCAAGGATTCTGGGGAGGTCGATCGATCGAAGACAGGGGGTCGATCGATCGATTGCCTAGATACCAGCCCAGTTTTCTGCATTTCTTCAACTATGGGTTTCATCACTTTTGATCATTAAAACCTTCATATTAACTACCCAAATTTCTTATAAACCTTACTACATGATATAGCAACACATGTGAATGATTTATAATGCTCTAAACATCCTAGAATCATCAAGAGTTTGAATTAAAATCATATGTTTATCCTCTTTTTCCAGAAAATTATATACATGATATCTTCAAGAACACAACAATGATTTTCAGAATTTCTTCAACAGATTGATGAATATTTCGTGGATTACTAACTACAGACAACATGAGTTTGATTCCTATATATTTTCAGATTCCAGAAATCCATTAACAACTTTATCTTTTCATCTTCCAAACATGTAAAATCTCATTTTTATAACTATCCTAACATGGGCAATATACAAACTTAGATTGCAATTATCAAAAACTTGCCTCTCATGAAGGTCTGATCCTTTGGGGTTGAATAGCATAGGTGGTTTCCCCTTCTCTGGCCAACTTCTGGTGGTGGTTGGTGGTGGTGACCTTTGGCCTTTGGTTCTCCTCCTTTCCAAGCATCTCTTCTCCTAAGCAACCTTTCACTCTCTCTAAGAAGATGACCTCTCAATTTTGTGTAGAAGAGATGAGTGAACCCACGTACAACTAATCTCCAAATACTTATAATAAGACAAAATTTGAAATCACTATTCACCCCCTTGTAAAAATGACAAAAATGCCCTTTTGGGTTGTCTTTTCATTTCCAAATGTCCCGAGACCCAAAACCAACATCCAAACATACTTTTATGACAATTTCAACCCTTCCGGATGCAACGACGCAGTCGAAACGACTATAAGGTTGATATAAAATAAGTTCCCTTTTTAATTTAAAAATTAGTCTCGACACGTCCCATACCGCGTTCGACCAAAAATTCAAATTACTGAATTAATATCACACAGCCATATCTATAACATCCCATTTATACATTACCTAAATATATTTAAGTAATTTATAGAATCATTTATTTTAATATCCCCAAAATTCGGATAAAACCCAAATGAATTAATTTATAATAAAATCCAATTAATCCATTAATTGAAAATATAACCCATTTTAAAAGTCATTAAAATTACGGGGTATTACACACACACACACACACACACACACACACACACACATATATATATATATATATATGTGTGTGTGTGTGTGTGTGTGTGTATATATATATATAGGGAGAGGTTCAAAAGTGAACCAAAAGAATGGACTTTTTAATGAACCTACTAAGAAATTAAAAATTGATCCTTAATTTCTTGTTGTAATTGGTTCGCGCCAGTGGGGGGATTGAAAAATTATTCATTGCCGCTGCCGCGGACCAATTATAAGAAGAAATTAAGGATCAATTTTTTAATGTCTTAGTAGGTTTATTAAAAAGTTCATTCTTTTGGTTCACTTTTGAACCTCTCCCTATATATATATATATATATAGTACTTCTCTTGTGCAGACCAATCTGCAGTTTAAGAGTGCGGATCAGACAAGTGTCACCTGCCGATGAACCTAGAAATTATCGGTTAAATTATAAGCGCACTCTCTTTCTCTCTTCTGGGGTCACCGCCAGGTGTCACATGTTCGGTCCGCACTCTTAAAATGCGAACCGGTCCGCACAAGAGCAGTATATATATATATTTGTAAGTTTTCATAGTGATCATTTAGTATAATTTTACACCAATTATTATCAATTTACATAAAGTTTGTTTACTTTGTCTATTATTTATTTTATTATTTCTATTGTTGAAGTTTTCACACAATCCAACAATTCTGATATTTTCTAAATAGACCATTGATATAAGTTTGTTTTGGGGGGTTTCTAAGGGCATAAATGTAGAAATGTTATTATTAAAATGACATTATTATTTAAATTTATTATACATTGTGTTTAAATGATAACACATGTGATTAATCGTCATAATTAATATGATTGTATTAGTAGAAATTAAAAGTAAGTTTGAGAATGTATAAAATTGTTTCAATATAATCTTGCTCATCTTTTGTTATTTGATTCATAATACATGGAGCGTTGGAGTTAATCTAACACAAACTAGTATTATTTCCTTATTGATGAAATCTAAAACCTTGAGCATTAAATCTATTATTATAAATTCGAGTTGTGTCAATATTACTCAAGACATTAATTAAAATTGGTACCTTTGGGAAGTTGAGTGTATTATCAAGGGGATCTATTATTGATTAGGGTCTTTCCTTGTGGTCATGTTGATCTTCTTTCTTATGAAGTTCTTTAGAGTTGACTAGGCTAATGTTTTGTTCCTTGGTTTTTGGTCGTTATTTTCCTTTTTTACTATTTAAGGATGTTTAAAACTAACATTGGTAAATTATATAGAATTTTGGCTCAAATTTTTGTTGTAATATATGAATCATTAAACATAATATAACCAGTGGGTTGTGTGAATTGAACCCCGAACACTCAAGAACTGTTCTCATACATAAGATCTTACCTTAATAGGTAAGGGGGATCCAATCATAATATTATAAGAGCTTCTTCTTTGGATATAGATTCATGTTCTAGAGTCGATTCATACTAGGATATATAAGTTGGTGCAACTTAGCACACCTTCTTTTTAGTTTGGTTAGATATGCTGGAGGAGAAGGAATTTAATTATATTGAAGTGGATATGGTCAGTTCATCTAGTTCTCCTGTCGTGTACATATCTAAGGAATAACTTCAGATAACTAGGGATCAACAAAGAAATTCTCTTATTATCAAGTTAGCGTGTTAACCGTTAAACTTCAAAAAGTTGGCTTTAAGTTTATCCCTGGTTGTGTGATCTCAATTTCTGATCTAGGATTGGATTCTTCTATGTGAGATTTCAATCCAAGGAATATTATCTCACTACCTTAGTTAACGGGTCTTGGTTTATCAATAGTATGCAGATGGAAAATCTACTCGAGGAAGAATATTTCTTTCATTTCTAACACAAGTTTTTTGGATTCAATATGTCATCCTTACCTCTACAATTTAAATATCTAAATATTGGGAAAATGGTAAAAAAAAAAGACCTCAAGACTTTAGTAATGTACAATAAGGACACATTTTTTTGTTAGTTACTTAATAAGTTCACGTGTATAACTATTTGTGTGCTTACTTAACAATTGCCACCGACAGATGTGGTATTTATAAATATTGCCACTGCTAGTTTATTTTAGATATTTACGAATTTACCAGAATTTTAAAACAACATTTTGGAGGTACCTTACATGTGTTTGAGATTTTTGTTTAATTAAGTTTCTTTCAATTTAACCGCCTCTTTATTTTCCCCCAAATATTGAGAGCTTTTAGAGATAGAGTTTTGGCGATATATGTGGGCATCCGTGTCGGATTTCTCCGATGCGGGCTAGGCCAGCCCCAAAATTTGGACTAGAGGGAAAACCAAAGAAGTCCATCTCTCCTCCCATGCGCCTGAGGGTGATTTGAGGATATGGGAATCCTCTTTCCGCCACTTGTATGTAAATCAATCATCGTTAAAAGAGGATAACACGTATTTTCTTTTTATATTTGAAGGTTGTCTCGAATATAAATCGATCATCGTCAAAGGAGGATAAACACTAAAAAATGGAGTCACCAACCTATTTTTCTCAAAACAGGAAAAATAAATGTAGCCATCTTGAGAGAACGACATCAAAGTCACAATGATGCATACGAAACCAAATGAGTCAAGAGTCCGTTGACTAAGTTATAGAATGAGAAGGTGTTAGGCACCCATTCTTCTTTCGGTCTCTCATGGGCTATGTTAATATTATCCTTTTATAAAAAGTGTGATGTGTGTGTAGTGTGAATAACGGAAGAAAGAAATCATCTGACTCACGTCAAGGGAAAGACAGAGCGAAATCATCCTAAAGAGTATCCAAAAAACAACTTAAAAATAAGTATAATGTGAGTGTCCATAAAATCAAAACTCACTATGAATAAGTGAATGTGTATGTCGCACGAGACACAAATATGTAGGAGTTCATGACTTATTAAATAAATTCAAGAGAACATAAAGCATAAAATAAGAAAATATGACCCAAATCCCAGGATTGCCCCGGGATGCCTACGTAGCCCAAAGGGCATAAAAGTCTACGTAATTCGATATGTCATAGGGGTGGATATTAATTCACAAATTAAAATTTAGGACTCCTCTTAGAATAATTTTGAAGAAAGCATGCTCAAGTGTAAAAGTGTGAGAAAGAGAGGAAATTTTACTTTGAGATTTTACAAGTAAACCCTCTTTTTTGTCTTTTGGATTTTATGAAAATACATTATGTGAATATTAATAATAAAAAGGATGTTAGTTGATATGATCTAATAAAGTAAGACTAAAGGATATAAAAAATGGAAATAAAGTGAACAAACAATACTAAAAAGATTAGCTAGCAAGGAGTAGGAATATACCTCATAGATGACTTCGGTATTTAGTTTTGAAAGAGAGTAGGTTAAATTTATGGTGATATAATGGTGGTGATTTAGGGTGAGATAAGCGGCCAAATGTGGTATGAAAATGAGGTCAGAGAAATGGAAGGAATGTTGCAAAATTGGATTTTTTGGGAATGACAACGCTCTAGATTTAAGAAAATGTTTTCGATTGCTGAAAAGAGGGTCCTCAAGAGTGAGGTCATGGCTGTAACAACTCGATTTTTTTTAAATGGGAATTTTTAAATTAATTTTAGAAATCGGAGAAAAATGAAATTTTGGACTTTTATAAATTTGATTATTTATAATGTTGGTTTTTATATTTGAAAAATAATTTTTCAAACGGAATTGGAATCGAAATTAAAATTGAGTTTTAATTGAATTTTTATTATATAGAGGAGTCCTAAAAACATAAAACTCTCTAAGAGTCCTCAAAATATATAACTCTCTAGCAAAAAAAAATATTTAAAAATAATGAACAGTCCGATCGAGCTGAAATTTGTTGGACAACTTACGCTCATATACAGCTAATTCTCCACCAAATTTCATCCAATTCCAACGGTCCGAAATAAATTTTTTAGTGTTTGTATCTAATCAGAACTCTTTTCTTAACCAAACTCTTAATCCTTTATGTATTAATTAATTCGTGGCTTGGCTTTTCAAATCACTTTTTCTCAAACTTTTCAATCGGAATACCTCTCCAAAATTACTCCCTTTGATCTATAAACCATGGCCCCAAACTTATTTAAGATTTCAACCTTAGATTAGAAGGCTTATTTGGTATTTTCTCGAGTTTGGACTATAACGAGATTTGATTATTTTTGCGAGAGGAACGTGATGGTGTGTTTAGATTTTGAGGCTGAAATTATGTGATGATTCATGTGATTATTTAGAGGTATGGGGTTTTACACAATATGCTCCTTAATCTCGCGAGTGTTACTCCCTTTGATTTCATTTAATTATTGACTCATATTTGAATTGTTAAATTCTTTTGGAAATTTGGAAATATTTGTTTGAATCTAATTTTGATTCACGTGGTATTATATTTGTGTTGGGCATGTTGTCATGAGATTTTAATAAGGCACTGATGTTGGGCACCCACCAAGACTCCTTTTTCGGCTACTTGATAAAGTATGGCGCTGTATGGTGAGGCCTAGTAACTCTAATTAATGTGTTGTTGAGAAATTATATTGATAAAAATTCTTATGAAGTTTGCATTTGATTTGAATATCCGTACGTATTGTTACGTTTTATTCACCGCTAATATTTGTTGAGCATCTTTCATGTCGTATTGTGTACTTCCCACATTTTCTTTTAGTGGCAGGTCAGCTCGGATTTTGGGCGCTTTGGACTAATTTGGAGATGGTTTTTTAGCATGGATTATTTTGGGAAGAATATTCGAGAATACAAAATGAGGAGAATTGTATTTATTTTTTGTGTATAGAGCCTTTTATTTCGAGATAGATAGTTGTTTTATTTCGAGAGACTTTTGGTTGTATTTATTTGAAGAGATTGAAATTAGTGGATTTCTCTTATTTATATATTGTGGGTTTTATTTTAGATGCTAGATACCTTGTTGATTGTGGATTTAGTTAGTTTTATTGCAGTGGCACTCCGTTCGCTCTCCCCGGACGGGCGGGGTGTTACAATGGCCTCCTTAAATAGTGTAAAATTACGATTTAGGGGGATCCAATCGGCATGTCCCCTGGCCTGCCTATCATTATAGAACCTTCCTTGCTAGTAAAGGAAAATACACCTTACCGATTGGCAGGGGGTCTTGGGTGCATCTAGCAAGTTCAGAACGGATGTTTTCAGAAAAAGGGACATAAAATGCGAACTTTAAGTCAAAATTATGCACTACTAGGACCGTTAGAAAGGGAATTCAGATATTTTTAAGAATCCATGAGCTACTCTCAGATTGGGGAGCTAATTGAAGTCAAATGGGGCTCAGGAGCACCCAATGGTCTCTAGACCAGGGGGAGAGGTTTCAGAGTAAAAGGGTCATTTGTACAACTTATGAGGCCAATTCATGTATGGTAAATATCGTTGGAAAGGGGATTCAGATCCCTATTATATTTCATTGAGATTCGCTTGATTTGGATAGTTGACCAAGGTCAAATGGGGATCACAAATGCCCGATAGCCTTTCGAAGTAAAAATGATCATTCCTGTGAACCGTGAGGTTGATCGCGCACAGTATGGACCATTGGAAAGAGGAGTCAGAGCCCTATAAGGTTTCATTTAGCTTTGATCGTGTTTGAGAGTTGAATTAAGTCAACGGGGCCTATGAGCACCCATTAGCCTTCAAATAAGTTCTCGGAGTAAAAAAGCTCATTTGTGCGAACTGTGAGGCCGATTCACACATGGTATGGACCGTTAAAAAGGGGATTCATATGCTTACGAGATTTCATTGAGTTTTCCTCAAGTTAAGAGAGTTGACTAGAGTTAAACGGGGCTAAAAAATGCTCAATGGCCTCTAAATCAGTTCTCGGAGTTGGACCTAGGATCTACGGAGGAAGGAGGAAAGTTAGGGACCTAAGCAGTTACTTATGGTGGGACCACGATGGGGTGCCTATAGATCCCCTTAATGAGCGAGCTTGAAATAAGAGGAGGTCATCGAAAGATAAACACCTCATAGATGTTTGAAATGTCGGTTGATTAAAGGATTGAGGTCGATTCTACGGACCTAAGGGATGAAGATGATCAATTTAGAGGGTCAAGATCGATTTTACAGACCTAGATATTAGAATAATCATTTTAGCGGTCGAGGTCAATCCTGCGGACCTAAGGAGTGAAATGATCAATTTAGAGGGTCGAGGTTGATCGTGCGGACGTAAAGAGTCAAATGACCGATTTAGCGGGTCGAGGTTAATTATATGGACCTAAGGATGAAGAGAACTATTGGGCTGGTCGAGGTCAGTTTTGCGAACCTAAGGATGAAAGGACCTATTTAGAGGGTCGAGGTTAGTTTTGCGAACCTAAAGGGTGAAATGACTAATTCAGTGGGTCAGGGTCAATTGTGCAGACTGAATGATTGAAATGATCGATTCAGCAGGTTGAGATAAGTTATGCGGACCTAAGGAGTGAAATGACCGATTCGACAGGTCACAATTGGTTCTTTAGACCTACAGATGAAATGACCGATTCAGAGGGTCGAGGTCAATTATGTGGATCTAAGGAGTGAAATGACCAATTTAGTAGGTCGAGGTCTATTTTGCGGACCTAAGGAGTAAAAGGATCGATTCGGATAGTCGAGGTCAGTTATGTGGACCTAATGAGTGAAATGATCGATTCAGCGAGCTAAGGTCAATTCTATGGACCTAAGGAGTGAAATGATCAATTCAGCGGGTCTAGGTCAGTTGAATGGATATAAGGATTAAAATAACCAACTTAGGAGGTCAAGGGAGATTCGGTGGACCTAAGTTTTGTTTACGGGGAGCTTTTCAAATTGTGGCTTCACTGGGGAAAGTGTAGATTATCGTGGGTATCAGCGCACTTTGGATATTGGTTCCGCTTGGTAGTATGTTGGGGACGAGAGTGAGTGTCGACCATTTTCTTATGATTCTATTGGGGATTAACTAGGACTTATAACTATTTTGGTGCTCCATAATGGATTTTTCTCGGAGTAATGACGTCATTGACTTTACAGGAATTTTTAGGACAATTTTTATTTTTATTTTCTAGCACTTTTGTAAAAAAAAATTGAGAGGGCTACTGATAGGTAGGGATGGGTAGGTGCCTATTAGCATAGGGTATAAACTCTTGGGCATCTTGGTGGAGGGTAAAGGTCAGTGCTGATAGGCAGGAATAGGGGACTATCGACCGACATACCCCTTAGCCTTCTATAAAAAGGGGGTAACCCTTTTCATTTTTTCACACCTTTAAGTGATTGAATCTCTTCCTTTCTCTCTATAAAAGTCGATTTCGAGTCTATTTTATTTGTAAGAACTTATGGAGGGTACTTCTAGAAACAACAACAACAACAACTCGACTACTATTGATAACTCGAAAGGCTTGGAATAGTGGGTTGTGGTGCCACTGATAATAGGCAACGAGAATGTGTATGACAGCTTCGATCTAGTGGAGGATGAGAAGGTTCTTCTATGGGATCCTGAACATCACCATTATTCTAGGGTAAAGAACCCCAATGGCTATGTAAGTGTTTGTCATTTGGTTTCCTTCCTTCTTCTGTTTCTTCTTATAAAGGGTTTTTCTTGATTTCTATGCAGGTTGACATAGCCTATTCGAGCATGCGATTCCAAGGGTCGACCAAAATGAAGGAGGTTTGGGACCATCTTCCTGAGGTAGTTCGATAGATGGTGGGGTCTGCTGGGGTAAACCTATTAGCGGGGGCATTAAATAAGACGTCGCGCTCTTCGGCAGGATTATGGGCACTAGGCGAGAGGTGGTGGGACACGACCCATACATTTCACTTGGGATTTGGGGAGATAATTGTCACCCCCTTAAATGTTCAGTCGCTGATAGGGCTGGAGTGTTCATGTTAGCATATTTTGGTGGATCAGACTCTACGGGTTACAGAGGTGGCAGTATGGGATGCTTTGGGGGATATAGGAAGATTAATGTCGGGGGATTCTTTCTGAATATCCATTTTTTAGGAGAATTTAATATCAAGGAAAATTGACAAGACTGACGAGCAACAGGTGAGGTAGGCCACCCGTTTATTCATTTTTCTTCTATTGAGGGGATTCCTGGTGGTGATGAATGGAGAAGTTGTCCAACTATCGTTCTTTCCATTTTTAGGATCATTTCAGACATCCATTTATATGATTAAGGTAGCTTTACATTGGCATCACTTTATGCTTCCTTGGATGATTTTATTTGGTGTTGCTGACAGACTTTTACATGACCCACGTATCTTTTGGAGGTAATCTTTACATTCAATTTCCATTTTATTTTCTTATTGCCTTTTTACTTTCTTTCTTTTAACTTTTGGTGTTTCCTTCTGTAGATGTGGATTTATGATGTGATAGGGCACAATGTGGGGTTGGAGTCCTTGAAGGCAAGTGAGCCGGGAGACTTCTACATGATGTACAGATGGACGAAGTTAAATAGGCATTCGAACCAATCCCTTTCTCTTAAGGATGTGCAGGTGGTGTTGAACGCCCTGACGAGTAACCAGACACTACAATAAAAAGTCATTTTAACGACAGTTGAAACGTGTCGTGAAAGGATTTCCACGACACCTTTTCAACAGTCGTTAAAAACGACACTCCTCAAGTGCCGTGAAAGTTTTTACACAACATGTTATAAGTGTCATAGAAAATACTTTTTATGGCATAATTATATCCGCCGTGAAAGTGAGTTGCAAAAAACCTTTAAGGATTTCTATATATGTTTCATGAATACTCTTTTACGATAGAATTTGTGTGTCGTTAATATTCTTTTACAACTAAATTTCATTTTTACTACAAGTTGATTGTGTCGTCATAATTTTTTTTACAATACATAAAATATGTCGTTGAATCTATATATTTTATTTAAAAATGATTTTGTATATAATATTTTTAACTATAATCAAATTGGCCTTATTTTATAAAAATTAAATAAGAGTGACTAATTCCATAATGATTGCAAGATTCTTCAAAAACTATAATTATAACATAATGTAAATGAATACATTAATTAACTAAAGTCTTTCCATTCATAAACCATAATACATACCAATATGTACAACAATACTGATATAATTAGAGTCTAATATATTAAAAGTAGTCTTCTTTACCAAAATAAATAAATAAAAATAAAGGTAGTCTAAACAAAGTTTAAAAAGTTAAAAGTAGTCTTCTTCAACAAAGAAATAAAATAAAAATAAAGGTAGTCTTTCTTTCAAAGGTCCTCAATGTCCATCTTTTTCTAACAATAAGTACCTATTCAAACAAATAAAATTTTAAGAACTACAAAATATTGGATGTGTTTCCTAATACTTTCACATTTGCAATATCTATGATTAACATATGAATGTATATAATTGTAAGCCTATATATTATATTAGAAAATTAGAATCTTAATGAAGCATAGAAAAATCTCATTAAATAACAATAAACACTTTTTGAAAACTAAACATAAAAAAGGATAATAATACTTTAAACCCAAGAGGAATGCCCAAAACACCATCTTCACCCAATTCTTCAAGATTTCCTAGAATAGATATAAGCGATAAAGTAAAATAAATTATTCTAAAATAATATTCATTAAATAACTATTCAACTTACATAATTACTTGAACTGAATGTATCAAAGTGGTTATGCAATAGTACTTCCTTTCTCATCATCTAGTGAGGAAAACGCCTCTGAGTATCAAATAATGGACACTTTGTGCACGAAAATTGGAACAACCCACACGTTATAGTAATAAGGTCCAATTATTTGATGCTGCACTACATTATTCAGATCTGTAGAATCAAGCTCTGTGATAGCCACTACTTCCCCCCTCCCCAATCAATGTTACAATTTGCAAGTTTCATGACTTGAATGTGGAGCACTTGGTACACATGAAAAATCTTGATTGGACTAAAAAGTACAACAATAAATAAAATTATCAATGTACCCAAGTAAAAAAACTTAGACCAAATATAATTTATTATCAATAACCTATGGTATAAGTTTATTATCATGCATGCTATCTTCACCACTTCCATGTTGACCCTATGAAAGTAAGATGTATTAATATAGCAATACGTAAACAAAAAAAGGATTAAATAGTGGTTAATTTAATAATCTACCTTAATTATCATGTTTTGTTATGTTATTAGACTTTCCTCACGTGTCTTCTATTCCAAAAATTATTGAATTTGATTCTCAAGCGTCATTACCCTTGCATTGCTTTGTAATGTTGCATCTACCTGTGTCACCCCAAATCCAAGAACACGAACATGACCAGAACATTCAGGACCAAGCAATTTTGTTATTTCATCGCACAAATGCTGAGTTATTAGATGAAAATTTTCCAATCTAACTCTAAAATTTTTAAGAATACATAGTGTATCAAAAATTCGTAAATAACATATCACTATTTAAAAATACAATTCATATCGAGTTTTAATGATTTTTTTTTATCATTACTATCAATTCATCACTAGCTTGATTAACACGATTTCCATTGTTTCTTTATGTCCCCTTATCAAAACATAAACCTGATGTATATCTTTTTTTGGATCTTAAGCTTTATATGGATAAACAAGAGACAAATTATCAATATACAAAATTATCGAAAAAAATAATAATGAAGTTAAAATCTTGAAGGATAATAAATTACCACGTTCTCCTTAACTCTCGCATAGCCTCTGCGACTAGTAGTGTGTGAATATAATTTTTATTCTCTAGCTTCTTTGTGCTTATCAATGTTTGAAAAAATATTGGATTAAGAATTGTTTTAAAAATAAATTTTATGTTTTTTGTTAATGGCCTCTTGACTTTGTAACTAGGAATTAATACAATTCAATATATATATAAGTGTAAAGAGAGTCCAGATCAAATGCAAACTTAGTAAATACTAAAATTATACTAGTAGTTCGTTGATAAAAAGAAAATACGTGTAAAACTAAAATAAATATCACTTACTTTAGAATCAGATGACAAGCAATCTTTAACATATTCATCCCATTCATTGAACTTCATTTCAATTGGCTTGAGTTCAGTAAGATGGCATGCCATATTTGGCCCTTGAGATTCTCTTAATATTTGTGTTGATATTTTTTGTTTGAAATCCTTCCACAATTTTTCCATTTATCTTTACGAATTTTTCTTTCAATATTCATAAAGATGGTATTTTTTCTATAGTGTCATAAATAAAGTACAAATTAATAGCGTTGTTATAGTTTCACCCATAACTAATCTTAAAAAATTAAAGTAGACTCTTATAAAAACTGCACAATTAAAAAGGCTTTTTTACATCATAGAGGGAAATGTCCTCTGGATTGTTTTTGTGTTATGTATATAAACATAAGTAATTTGGTGGTGTTATGTGTGAAGGTAGTGCATTCAATTTCAAACCCTACACTGGAAATGATTAACAGAAAAAAGAGTTATGGGTCAATTCAGAATACATTAATACCAATTACCTTATAGAGCTAGGCATGCACTTACAAAGTTACAAAAAGACTGTAGGATGCAGCCCCTGGTTCAAGTTGTTGTGGCTATGAGCAGACTCTCCGTTCCCGTGGATGGAACATAAGCAAATAGAGATCAGGAAATATCCTTTGGATTGGCCCACAAGGCATCAAAATGATTTTGCGGAGCCAAACTTGATAACTTTACGGGATTAAAAATATGATCCAATTTAGTTTTTTTATTTTTGGAACTTATGTAGGGTTGGACACGTGCCAAGATGATTCCATTAGTTTGTGTCTTTCTTGATTTTTCTTTTTTGTCATCTTTAGATATGCGGTTATGTTGAAGCTTCTCTGAACAACCTTGCAGCAATGTCCCAAACGTTGGTCTTATATTATCCATCATTTGTAATACAATAGTGTTTTCCCCTTTTTTATTTATATAATAACTATTTTACACCTTTTATTGCATATATACATGAAAGGGTATGCATACCACTGCAGTACTCCAAGACAGGGCATAAGGTATTTCGTATATAACTTTATTGAAAGGAAATTATTAAATAAACCTTTGGTTTATTTCCTTCCCCGAAATGTGGTCTTTATTAATCCGTTTTTAATAAAGAATACATGGTATATCTTGTATAAATGGTTCGTATTCCAAACGAAATAAAGAATAAAAAGGAGTTAAAATTCCACTTAATCTCAACCTTGATGGACGGTTGAGATTAATTGACCTTTGGAATTCAAGCTCTATCTCCACCTATAAATAGATGCATTTCGTCTATTAGATATCATCCCAATTATAACACATACGTAAATGTTTATAGTCAAGGAGAGAGAAGCCAAATTCTCCCTTAAATTATTGCTAAGGCATGTCTATTAACGTGATTATCATATTGTTCAAATATCTTAGATATCATGTATAAAATATAACTTACATGTGGTATCAGAGCTGATGCTAAGAACATATGATTTTCCATTAAAATAGATAATGATGTTGTTGCTTATTGTTGTATAATAATAGTTTCTTCTTAAACTGTTTTTTTTTGTTTTCATGAAAACTATAACAGTTATGTATTAAGTTTTTTCCCAACTCTTTGAAATTATAACCGTTATTTTCATAGATATTAAGGCAGTTTATGTATTATGATGAAATAGTTCCCGTATTGTAACGGTTAATTTTCCTATAACTATTGATAAACTGCTAGAAATTATATGTTTTTCACAATTATTTAAAAAGTTTATGTTTTCTATTTCTTCAACTCGTTGAAATGATATTAATTAATTTTCTGTTTTCATAATTATTAAGGGAGTGTCCTAAATTATGTCCTTAGAATTTCATCGGACAGGGCCTGGCCACTTGTGGAAATTCTGTCTATTAGAATTCTTATAACTATTAGTATTCATGAATCTTATAATTCTTATTCATGTATCCTAGAATTCATAAGACTATTACAATTTATTGTGACAACCCGCATTCTGAAATAAGGGGTGGCCAACCCGATTACCTCGACATAACGGAATCATGGATTGATATCATCCTCAGCATCATAACAATAAAATAAGTATACGGGAAAAACCACTCAATAAATCAGAAAGCAGGTTGTCAAAATTTTTTGGTTTGATAACGAGTTAAGAAATAAATTAAACA
Source organism: Sambucus nigra (assembly GCA_949130495.1). NCBI lineage: Eukaryota > Viridiplantae > Streptophyta > Magnoliopsida > Dipsacales > Adoxaceae > Sambucus > Sambucus nigra. Next base: position 306,307,768 of record OX422217.1, on the reverse strand, counting down.
ACCCAAATCTGATGAAAGTGGAATTTCAAAGGAACATACAGATAAATACCAAAACAATCATATAATAAAAGGACCAAATAATCTGTCGATCCACAGTTACATTCAAAGTGTTTCAACAATTCAATATTTTACATACTACATTCATTAACAAGTACAAAAGATGGGCCACTAGCCCGAATGAAAGACCCGATCATATCTAGAGTCCAAAAATGAAGGCGCCTAACAAACATCCTGTAATAATCTGCAAGATAATACAGCTCGTCAAAAGCATAGGAGTAAGAAAATCATAACGGGCGCCCTTGCGGAGGAGCACCTGAGCGGATACAACAACATGCACAACATGGAAAATGAACGGGTCAGGGCCCGATTTATATATGATTCCCAGAAGAGTAAGAAGCATGATAGATATGGACATTAAATCATGAATAATGTGAATGAGAATCTAACAACCTAATCATCAAATGTGATAATGCATTTATATAGGTTTCTAATAGTTATTAAATTAAGCAAGAGAAATAAAATTAAATCTCATTTCTTCTCGTATCTTATCATTTTCCATTCCTTAGTAGGAATATAATTTCCATCATATCTTTCCGTTTTCCATTCCTTAGTAGGAATATAATTACCATCTCATTTCTTATGGCAATTCGCATATCTCAAGTCCCACTTGAGTTAGAAAGGTTATATTCTTATACATATAATGTTTCTAAGACCGCCCCTCCGAGTTTTCCCACTGGGCGCGCCCCAAAATGACCATTATCTTCCAGGGCCTATCTATACAAGACAACCTGGGCACCTACCGCACGTCAAGAAGTGGCGATGTGCCTGCGAGTGAGTCATAACCACACCCAGAATTACCTCACTAGGGCAGAAAAACATATACAAACCCCGCACATGGCCGAGGACTATAGTCAGCCTGCATTCAATAGTCAGGGGACATCACCTCATGCGCGAGCTTCCCTTATGATATCATTTAGAGAGGTGTGTTTAAGTAACTTAACGATTACCAATTTAAATCTCATTTTCATTACCATTAATCACATGTGTTTCATTTTACTTGAAACATTTATCTTTGAATTTTTCTAATTCAATATCATCATATGTTTAGGTCCCGAAGTATTCTCTAAACAATTTACCAAAATCTTATAGGTCCCAAGGTTTTATATACCTCAAAAAGGCCTCTAAAATCTCCACATATGGGCTTAGAATTCTATTTTCCAATTTATTTACCAAATGAGAAGTGATGCCTAAACATCACTTTAAGTACCCCTAAATTAACCCCAAGTGATCCCATTCAACTATAGGGTAACAACCAAACTCGACTAAAACTCTAGGATCCTATGTTTACTTCATTCAAGAAGGTTCCTAGGTTCAAATCCTAAGGGAAAGGGTCAAAATTTGAAAAGAAAAACAAAAGGAAAAATGCAGGATTTCCGAATCGATTCGGCCAGACAAGTGAATCGATTCGGCCTAGCCGAATTGATTCGGTCAGGAAAACCAACATTCTGAATAACAGCCAAATCGATTCGGGGATAACCAAATCGATTTGGTTCACCCAGACCTGAACACTGCCTCTATGCGAATCTATTTGGCCAGGCCGAATCGATTCGCTCCTGCGAATTTTCCCAATTTTGGCTATGGAGTCTTGGACTCCTAATTTCTTCCAAACATAACAACCCAAACCCTTATCATTTATTACTACTAATTGAGTATAAATGCATCCAACAACCAAAATTTCATCATCAATAACCATTTAAATCAATCTCCAAACATTCCAAGCCCATAAATCAATTAAAAGCCCTAAGTTTCTTAAACCATACATAACCACAACTATTAATGATAATTACTCCACTTAAATCATAAAATAGCAAGTAGATAACTTGCCTCAAGTTTGCAAGTTCATATTTTGATGAAGTTTGTATGCAAGAACAATCACCAAAGCTTCAATCTCTCACTTTCTCCACAAGTTTTCTTCCTCCCTTTGTTTCTCTAGGTTTGCTAATTTAATTAGGGGAATATTGACTTAAACAAGACATAAATCGTGGCTTAGGTCCAAATTCCAGCTTTAAGTGATTAATATGCGGTAAAGTAATACGCAACTACTCATATAAGCTACAACCAGACAAAAGTGTCCGGAACCTCAAAATACAATACGGCACATAATTTGACTATCTCGAACCTCCCGGAACTATCTGCACCCTCCAAATTATCATTTAGAAATTTTACAATTCATTTTAGGTTCCGGTTTCATTTTAATCCAAATGTCATTTTAAATCATATGACATTACAAAACATAACATGGCAAAATTCACCTATACTTACGGTAAATATGCAACATCATAGTAGATATTAACTTTTCTTTCTTAAATTAATACCTACTCCACAGACCAACATCTTTATATCTAATCACTATATCTAGAAAATTAAATATAAAATAGGACCTCAAAAGCGAGGGTTGTTACATACTCCCCCCCTTATGAGGGAATTTTGTCCCCCAAATTCAGGCATACCTTGTATAAAGAGATGCGAATACTTTTCCCGCATGTCATCCTCGCGTTCCCATGTCGATTCCTTAGCGTTATGGTGACTCTATAGAACCCGCACCAAGGGCAACACATGAGACCTTAATCTACGCTCCCCATGCTCTAAAATAGCAATCGGTTGTTCTTCATATGAAACATCGGGTTGCAAATCAATATCCTCGAAAGGGATGTACGAAAGCGCACCTTCGCACCTCCTATACTTCTTTAGGGAGATAACATGGAATACATCATGAATTTGTTGCAATGGTTCTGGTAAAGCAAGTTGGTATGCCACTGGACCCACCTTCGCAATAACTGGAAAAGGTCTAACAAAGCATGGCGCAAGCTTCCCCTTCTTACCGAAACGCTTTATGCCTTTCATGGGCGACACTCGAACCAAGACTTGGTCCCCAATCTCCAAGTCCATGTGTCGCCGACCCGCATCGGCATAGCTCTTTTGACGGTCTTGGGCTATCCGAATGCGATCCCGAATCAATTCAATTTTTTTGAGGAATTATCTTGGATCATTTCAGGTCTAAGAAATTTATTATCACCCACTTCCAACCCGGGTGATCTACACGGTCTTCCATACAAATCTTCATAAGGTTCCATTCCAATTGTGAATTGGTAAGAGTCATTATAAGCAAACTCAACCAATGGGAGATATTGTTCCCAACCACCTTTGAAGTCAAGCATACACATGCGAAGCATATCCTCCAATATTTGGTTTACCCTTTCAGTTTGGCCATCTGTTTGAGGATGATACGAAGTGCTTAACCTCAATTCGGTCCCCATCGCTTCTTGGAAACTCCTCCAAAAGTGGGAAATGAAAATTTTATCTCGGTCAGAAACTATATTCAAAGGCACCCCATGGAGTCTCACCACCTCCTCGATGAATAAGCGGGCATACCGAGCAGTGTCATAATCTATCCGCACGGGTAGGAAGTGTGCCGAATTGGTCAAGCGGTCGACAATCACCCAAATAGAATCACATCCACTTTGTGATCTTGGTAAGCCCGTGATAAAATCCATCGATATGCTTTCCCATTTCCACACCGGGATCTCTAACGGTTGCAATAAACCTGTCGGTCTCTAATGATCAATCTTGGCCAATTAACAAGTAGTTCATTGGGACACAAATTCTGAAATATCCCTCTTCATACCTGGCCACCAATACTGACGGCGCATGTCCTGATACGTTTTGTCCCCACCAGGATGTACCATAAACCTAGACCCGTGAGATTTGGCCATCACTGCCCGTCTCAAATCTCCTTCCTCTGGAATAATGAGTCTTCCATGGAGGCGTAATCCACCCTCAGAACCAATTGAGTAGGACTCCGCCCCCTCGGACAGCAATCAGCGAATATGGTCTTGACACCATTTATCCCTTCCTTGGGCTTCTACCACCCTTTCCACAATAGTAGGAGTAACGGTCATCACCGACATGAATGCTCTCACCACCGCATCCTCCTGACTGAGTTCCTTCCATGTAGCTTTCCAAACCTCATCTAATTCTCCATCGGGCTTCCTACTCAAGGCATTCGCTACAATGTTCGCCTTACCCGGATGATAACGAATATCAAATTGATAATCTTTCACGAACTCTAACCATCGACGCTGTCGCTTATTCAAGTCCTTCTGTGAAAATAAATATTGCAGCAATTTGTGGTCCGTGAAAAGACTAAACTTCTCTCCCAAGAGATAATGCCTCCATATCTTCAAGGCAAAGACAACTACAGCTAGTTCTAAGTCATGCACCGGATAGTTTCTTTCATAGGGATTCAACTTGCAGGAAGCATAAGCGATAGCCTGTCTCTCTTGCTGAAGTACACCTCCTAATCCTTGAAGAGATGCATCGGTGAAGATTAAATATTCTAATTCCGGTTTTGGCAATGCAAGGACCGGAGCTGAAGTTAATATTTCTTTAAGCTCATCAAATGCAGCTTGGCAAGAATTATCCCAAATAAATCTCACCCCTTTCCGGGTCAAATTTGTCAAAGGGCTAGCGATTTTAGAGAAACCCTTGATGAACCGACGATAATAACCTGCCAAACCTAGAAAACTGTGAACCTCGGTAAGTGTCATGGGCTGACCCCACTCCCTCACCGCAGCCACCTTGCTCGGATCCACCGATACACCCTGGGACATCACCACATGACCCAAAAACTGTACCTCCTGTAACCAAAAGCCACACTTCTCGAACTTGGCATACAGTTGATGGTCCCGTAATCTCTTTAGGACCCACCTTAAATGAATAGCATGATCAGATTCCGTTCGAGAATAGACTAAAATGTCATCGATGAACACAATAACAAATTGGTCCAGGAAATCCCGAAACACCCTATTCATGAGATCCATAAATACAGCGGGGGCAGTGGTTAGTCCAAAGGGCATAACCAAAAATTCATAGGACCCGTTCCTTATTAGAAAAGCAGTCTTGGATACATCCTCCTCCCGTATCCTCAATTGATAATACCCCTTCCTCCAATCAATTTTGGAGAAGTACAACGCTCCTCAAAGTTGATCAAACAAGTCATCGATACGAGGTAAAGGGTATTTATTCCTGATGGTGACCTTATTCAATTCTCTATAGTCCACACATAGCCGGAGAGAGCCATCTCTTTTCTTAACAAACAACTAAATCCTTTCTCCAACAAATTTTGAATGTGATCTCTTAGCTCCCTCATTTCAATGGGATCCATTATATATGGAGCCCTCGCAATAGGCCTCATTCCCGGAGCTAAATCAATCACAAACTCAATCTCACGGCTAGGAGGCAAACTCGGTATTTCCCAAAAAACATCCTCAAAGTCTTTCACAATCGGAATAGAATCCAAGGGAACAACTACATCCCTAGGAGTATCCTCGGTAATGCAATAAAAATAAGTACTAGTACTCCCCTCTAAATGAGGTAAAACTACCAGGAACATTTCTTATCCCGGAACGACGAAGACTATACTCTTCCCATAGTAATTTACTATAGCATGATACTTCATAAGACAATCCATGCCCAAAATCATGTCATACTCGACCATGTCCAGGACGAGTAAACCGGCCTCAAAGCATAAATTGCCGAGAGAGATTTCTATATTTTTATAAACAAAGAAGATGAGTGAACCATCACCCATAGAGGACTCCACACTAGTAAAAGTTCTTTCAGCAGATTTAATCAACTCGGTGGTATGAGCAAAGCTCCTAGAAATGAATGAATGCGTTGCACCAGTATCAAATAAAACACGAACCATATGTCCCTAAATAAGGAACTTACCCTCAATGGCTGGCGGTGCCGGCGGAGCTGGTGGAAGCATAGCATCCTGAATATGATAGACCCTACCATACTGTAACTGACCCTGTTGTGGCGGAGCAACTGGGTTAGGCACCTGTGGAGGGAACTGAACATACGGGTGTTGTAGAGCTCGAGGAAACTGTCCCCCAATCAACTGAGGACATCCCTTCTTATAGTGACCCGCTTCCCCGCATTGGAAACACCGACCTATCATATTTTTGGCATTTCGACCCCGATTATTTCTAAACTGATTCACACCTTGGCCCTGTTGGCTTCTACCTCCCTGACCACCATGGCCTGCTTGTTGTTGTGGGGCGCCGTGGCCGTGCCTATTGTTATGGTTCCCCGAATTAAACCCACCAGAACGCTGCCTCTTCGACAAGTCCCCCTGTTTGGGATCCCTTTCTTTCTGTTTACTGCCCGAAGGTTGGGATGAGGGAAAGACTCTTCCTCTAATCCCACTACCTCCCGGCCTTCCCGCTTGCCCCACTACGGAGGCCTTCTTGCCACTTTGCAAAAATAGTCTATGTTCTCAGCAATGTACTAGAGTTGCATTCATCACTTCCCCAAAAGTCTGTAAAGCCGGATTACCCAGCAAGTGTTGCCGGATTCTCCAGTTCAAACCTCTCATAAACTTCAAAACTTTCTTTTCTTCGGGAGTCACTTAATCCGGTACAAACCTTGCCAACCTGGTGAATTCCTCCTCATATTCCGCTACTGACCTCTCCCCTTGCACAAGGTACTGCAACCTCCTTATCATCTCCCCTTGAATTGCGGGAGGAAAGTACTTATGATCGAACAAAACCCAGAATTCAGAGATCGACATTGTATCCCTCTGTTCTGGCATAGTCACGGACTCCCACCAGTGTAATGCGGCCCCAACCAGTTTAAAAGTATCAAGGACTTGCTTCCTGTCCTCACCACACTCCACCATACATAGATGGCGTTGTATATCTTTCTTCCATTGATTCGCCTTTATAACATCCGAGCTCCCGTCAAATTCTGAGGGCTGACCCTTTAGAAAAGATTCCCTAGATCTCTCCCACGGAGAGGGTCCGATAGGAACTTGGGCATCTGGCGCTCTTTGTTGAGCCTGTGGCACTTGTTGGGCCACTGCTGTCATGATCGTATTAACGGCTTGAGCCACTATATTCTCAACATCCGCAGCATTGAATGTTCCTTGTGGAGGCGGGGCAGGACCAACATCCTCATCTAAGACCCTATTGCGTCTTGTCGGGCGACCTCTTTTAGGCAGCATCTGAGATAGAGAAATAATAGAGTTAGAATTCTACTTAAACCAATCTATCTTGCAGAAGATCAAAAAAATAAGCAGCAAAGCAGTCCTAGCATTAGGCTCTATATCAAAGAACGCTTCGGTAGAACGTGACAAGTCCATAAAGATCCAAAAGACTCTAGAACCTGATGCTCTGATACAATCTGTGACAACCCGCATTCCGAAATAAGGGGTGGCCAGCCCGATTACCTCGACGTAACGGAATCATGGATGGATATCATCCTCAGCATCATAACAATAAAATAGATATACAGGAAAAATAACTTAATAAATCAGAAAGCTGGTTGTAAAAAAATTTTGGTTTGATAATGAGTTAAGAAATAAATTAAACAACCCAGATCTGATGAAAGTGGAATTTCAAAGGAACATATAGATAAATACCAAAGCAATCATACAATAAAAGGACCGAATAATCTGTCGATCCACAGTTACATTCAAAGTGTTTCAACAATTCAATATTTTACATACTACATCCAGTAACAAGTAAAAAAGATGGGCTACTAGCCCGAATGAAAGACCCGATCATATATAGAGTCCAAAAATGAAGGCGTCTAACAAACATCTTGTAATAATCCGCAAGATCATACAGCTCGTCAAAAGTATAGGAGTGAGAAAATCATAACGGGGGCCCTTGCGGAGGAGCACCTGAGCGGATACAACAACATGCACAACATGGAAAATAAACAGGTCATGGCCCGATTTATATATGATTCCCAGAAGAGTAAGAAGCATGATAGATATGGACAATAAATCATGAATAATGTGAATGAGAATCTAACAACCTAATCATCAAATGTGATAATGCATTTATGTAGGTTTCTAACAATTATTAAATTAAACAAGAGAAATAAAATTAAATCTCATTTCTTCTCGTATCTTATCATTTTCCATTCCTTAATAGGAATATAATTTCCATCATATCTTTCCGTTTTCCATTCCTTAGCAGGAATATAATTACCATATCATTTCTTATGGCAATTCGCATATCTCAAGTCCCACTTGAGTTAGAAAGGTTATATTCTTATACATATAACATTTCTAAGACCACCCCTCCGAGTTTCCCCACTAGGCGCGCCACTAAATGACTATTATCTTCCAGGGCCTATCTATACAAGACAACCTGGGCACCTAACTCACGTCGAGAAGTGGCCATGTGCCTGCAAGTGAGTCATAACCACACCTGGAATTACCTCACTAGCGCAGAAAAACATATACAAACCCCGCATATAGCCGAGGACTATAGTCAGAGTGCATTCAATAGTCAGGGGACATCACCTCATGCACGATCTTCCCTTATGATAGCATTTAGAGAGGTGTGTTTAAGTAACTTAACGATTACTAATTTAAATCTCATTTTCATTACCATTAATCACATGCGTTTCATTTTACTTGAAACATTTATCTTTGAATTTTTCTAATTCAATATCATCATATGTTTAGTTCCCGATGTATTCTCTAAACAATTTCCCAAAATCTTATAGGTCCCAAGATTTTATATACCTCAAAAAGGCCTCTAAAATCTCCACATATGGGCTTAGAATTCTATTTTCCAATTTATTTACCAAATGAGAAGTGATGCCTAAACATCACTTTAAGTACCCGTGAATTAACCCCAAGTGATCCCATTCAACTATAGGGCAACAACCAAACTCGACTAAAACTCTAGGATCCTATGTTTACTTCATTCAAGAAGGTTCCTAGGTTCAAATCCTAAGGGAAAGGGTCAAAATTTGAAAAAAAAACACACAAGGAAAAATGCTGGATTTCCGAATCGATTCGGACTAGACGAATCGATTCAGCCAGACAAGAGAATCGATTCGGCCTAGTCGAATCGATTCGGTCAGGAAAACCAACATTCTCCATAACAACCGAATCGATTCTGGGATAACCGAATTGATTCGGTTCACCCAGACCTGGACACTGCCTCTATGCGAATCGATTCGCTCCTGCGAATTTTGCCAATTTTGGCTATGGAGTCTTGGACTCCTAATTTCTTCCAAACTTAACCAACCCAAACCCTTATCATTTATTTCTACTAATTGAGTATAAATGCATCCAACAACCAAAATTTCATCATCAATAACCATTCAAATAAATCTCCAAACATTCCAAGCCCATAAATCAATTAAAAGCCCTAAGTTTCTTAAACCATATATAACCACAACTATCAATGCTAATTACTCCACTTAAATCATGAAATATCAAGTAGATAACTTGCCTCAAGTTTGCAAGTTCAGATTTTGATGAAGTTTGTATGCAAGAACAATCACCAAAGCTTCAATCTCTCACTTTCTCCGCAAGTCCTCTTCCTCCCTTTCTTTCTCTAGGTTTACCAATTCAATTAGGGGAATATTGACTTAAACAAGACATAAATCGTGGCTTAGGTCCAAATTCTAGCTTTAAGTGATTAATACGAGGTAAAATAATACGCAACTACTCATATAAGCTACAACCACTCAAAAGTGTCCAGAACCTCGAAATATAATATGGCACAAAATTTGACTATCGCGAACCTCCCGGAACTATCTGCACCATCCAAATTATCATTTGGAAATTTTATAATTCATTTTAGGTTCCGGTTTCGTTTTAAGCCAAATGTCATTTTTAATCATATGACATTACAAAACATAACATAGTAAAATTCACCTATACTTATGGTAAATATGCAAGATCATAGTAGATATTAACTTTTCTTTCTTAAATTAATACCTACTCCACATACCAACATCTTTATATCTAATCACTATATCTAGCAAATTAAATATAAAATAGGACCTCAAAAGTGAGGGTTGTTACATTCATGTCCCTTAGAATTCCTTCCTTCATGCTCTTATGTCTTTTAGAAATACGCCTATGAGAATTCCTGCTATTAAGTGTGTTATAATTCCTTAAATTATGTCTATTAGAATTCCTTCTATTATAACTATTAGAATTCATGCTACCATGCCTTTTAGAATTCTTTAAATTATGCCTTTTTTACAATTTTCCAAATTTTATGACCTTTTGGAATCCTATAAATTATGTCTTTTCAAATTCTTGAATTTTATGACTTTTAAAATTCTAAGCTTTTGGAATTCTAGACTTATGAAAGTATAGATTGTACACCTTTTGCTACTCAAGAATTTTACAATTATGTAATTTTATGGCTTTGGGTATTTTCTGATTAAAATATGCATGAGTATTCATATTAATTTATTAAATGAATGAAATTTCATTATTAAAGTTAGGTATAACCACAGTGATACTTATTATTACACATTCCAAATTAGCCATTTATTACCATTATAATGTTTAAATCTGTTTATTTAACATATATCTATAACTTGCCCACATGCATACTATAATCATATGTTGAATCGACAATTAAAGAGTGCTTGTACATGTGTAAACCAAGGATATCGACATATACCTTATTAAAATTAATTAGATACATCACTCAATTATGCATGTTAAATATTACGACCATTAATGGTATTAAGTTAAATTTATGATGACTACCCATATGAGCATCTTATTTTCATGTGGTAAAATATTCAAATCTTAGGATGTGTTAATTAAAGTTTTAAAGCCTTTCTTAATGGAGACTTACAAGAGGAAGTCAGTATGCATCAACCTGAAGGCTTAAGAAATCAATATATGGGCTGAAACAAGATTCGAGGGAATGGTATCTAAATTTTGATGAAATAATTACAAACTTTGGTTTCAAAGAAAACATAATTGATCCATGTATATACCTCAAGATCAGTGGGAGTAAGTTTATATTTTCGTATTGTATGTTGATAACATATTAATATATTCTTCTCCAAGCATGACAACATATCTAAAGGATCCAAACACATGGACCTTAAATATCTCTCACTAAAGAAAGATGTTAGAAGAGAAAAATTTATCTTTGAACACACATGCACCGATCTTATGGTTGCAGATATTTTTACGAATGGACTACCTCCAAAGACATCCTGAAATCATGGGTCTTGAAGAAAGTTCCTAGTTATTTCTTTTCTGTAATTTATTACTATGCTTGTATTTGACATTTATTGAGCTCTTAATAAGACTTGTGCATCCATTCTATTCTATTTTCCATTGTGTACACATGTTATTATTGGATAAATTATAATAGAAAATTGTCTTTTACATGACATTATGGGACCATTAAGTAAACTTCTAATTCTGGCCTAGTTAAGAATGTTGTCAATGATGTAGTACATGCAAGTAGTGGCGGAGCCAAGAATAATTGGTGGCCTGGGCAGGAAAGGAAAATTCTGGGGGTTCGGGGGCTGGAGCCCACGATATATTTTTTGGAGGCGTACTTATAATAATCTTTTAACTACATAAAAAATAACATATAACTAGATGAATTACAATGATTTATAAAATAAGCATATTTTCATAATTTCAACAAACTCTAACAATGAATATTTGCTACACAAAATTTTAACAAACCCTAACAATGGATATTTAATAAAAAAGGAAAAAGTAAGAGTAATGATATATATATAAATCCTAGATAAAATGGAGAGAGATTGAAGAGCATACCTTAACTTTGGTGTAGAAATTTAAGTTTAACTCAAAAAAATAGGAAGAGAAGAAGAGAAAATAGGGAGAGCAAACCAAAGAGTGAAACTGTTGATGTAAAAAATTATATCACTCTAATTATTTAACCATAGATAAATAAATGAGACAAAGAATTTTAAAGTGGTTCAGCCTTATAAGAATGGCCTACGTCCACTGTTATGTTATTGCTGAGTGTTTTGGGAATTCTCGATTACCAGTTCTATCAAGAAATTCCCCCCTCCTTGAATGAGGGTCATACAAGGTATTTATAGCCCTTAGGCTGTACATGAAAGGGTGATACATTAAATGATATACATATGAAAAGGTAACTCATTTAATTCTCTTCAAGCATGTGCGTCAAGATGATAAGCATTCAATGAATAGTTGAACTGTTGATTAGTTGGCAATCAATGTTGTGGTCGAGATGCAGCTCGAACCGCCTTAGTTGCTCGTCATTCAAGAGTTCCTCGGAGAGCTGGAGTTCCTCGGAGAGCTAGTGTTCCTCGGAGAGCTGGAGTTCCTCGGAGTATACTTGTTTCTCGGAGTGAGTCTGACTTGGTCGGGGAAATAGACTTCCTAGTTGCTATTGTGCCACATAGATTGACACGTGTCGTCTTGTGATTCGTCTATATCAGCATACTAATTTTGGTATCAACAGAAGCCCCCAATGTTTCATATTTTGAACTTTGAGGAGTATGGAACATTCTTTCTCGGTATACAGCAATATTAAATGACCTTCCTGGGTTTTAGGAGCATTTTCTTCATATTTGAATTTCCTTCCAAATTCGCAGAATCCGCCTTTTCGCATTTTTATAAGTGCTTCGATCTTCATGCAGTTGTTTTTCCTTTTAGCCGCCGGTAGCGTAATAGTTTCCTTTTTGTAATAATTTCTTTCCCCGTTTCCCAAGGCAAAGTATTTAAGCTTCAGAGGCAATCCCATCGTCTTCTACCTTTTTCAATTTCTGCTTTCGAGTTTTCTATAGCTATTCTCTCTCTTGTGCGTTCATCCCTTTCTTCGTTTGTTTGTCAACAGATCTCCTTTTTCCTGTAAGATTTTCTTCCTTCTTCTTCATTTATTTTTATTCACCATGGTTTATATTATCGAATCTCTTGAGAAATTCCGTTCTGACTTTTCTATTCCTTCTTGGGTAACTTTGGAGAATCTTTCTGAGCCTTCAAATTATTTTAATTTGGCTGAGGGACATTGGTTCCCTAGCCTCTTTATTGCTGAATGTGGATTTTCTTTTCCACCAAACCCTTTGTGTTTATAGTTCTGTCAGTATTTCGATGTTGTCCCTACAAAAATAGCCCCCAACCATGGAGAATAGTTAATGGGGTGTATAGGTTAAATCAAACTCATGGAACTCATATAAGAATTCCTGAGATTATGTACTGTTATAGATGGGCTGTTTTAGACAATGTTTTTTATTTAAAAACTAGATTTTTGAATAGGGCCTTAGTAGTCAACCTCCCTGATGCAAATAGGGATTATTTTGAACATGGGATAGTTATTAAAAACTGGCAACATGCCCCTTTGGTTGGTGATGAAGTATATGAAGGTCCCGAATTCCCTCCATATGGCAATGGGATAGGTTGTTTTCATTTTATTTTATTTCTGAAATTATGATTTCATTGTGTTTGACAAAATGTATGACTGATATTTCACTATGTATTTGTTTGCAGTTGACAGTAAGAGAAAAACTCCAAAAGAATCAGAAGTAAATATTAAACATTTGAAACATATCTGGAATTTGCATCGAAGAGTTGCAGACGAGCACATCAGGTCTGCTTCATATTTTTTGCAGTATAGGAGTTATACTACATCCTTTACAGCTCGTCCTGTGGTCAGTACCAGTGAACCAGCATCAATTCCTGAGGACTATTCTCCAGAATCTCACATTCCTTTAAGTCAGAAGATGGGCAAAAGACGAGTTCCTGCTATCTTCGAGGAGACTTCCTCTGCTGGAGATGGAAAGAGAAATAAGAATGATATCCCAAAGGGGACAAAGAAAGTAGATAATGCCCCTTCTGTTGCTCCTCAGAAGGATGCCGAGAAGCCCCCAGTGGCTCAAAGCAAGAAAAATGCACCTGTGGAAGTGGTCCCAACCAAAAACTCTTCTTTGGTTGATACTGTTGAAGTGCCACTGAGGAGACTGAAGAAATCCTCCTCGGTCAGTTTTTCTGAAACCATTCCTCAGCTCCAAGCTAGTGGAGCTGGTGTTCCAACCATTATTCCCCCGAGTTCTGCATTGATCTCGGTAAAGACTTGGACTATTCCTGAAGTCCAAGGAATTAAAGAAAACATGTCTAGGGATATGTTGACATCCCTAGATACTCGTCACATTGCTTCAGTAAGTTTCTCTTATCCTGAATTTTTCTTTCTTTCAATCAATATATGTTTCTCAGAACTGACTTATCATTACCTTCTTTTTCAGCTGGTGAGTTGTTTTAACACCATAGTGAAGAAAGATGAAGCACTCAAGGCTTCTAGATCCTCGTCTGGAGTGGAGGATGATTTTCTGGGTTTAGCCCAATCTCTGAAGGATTCTCGTCAAAAATATGACGAGGATAGGGTGGAATGGGAGAAGAAGTTGACTGCAGCTGAAGCAGAGAAAGTGCAGTTGGGAAGTAAAGTGAAGGATTTGGAGAGAGAGAATAAAAAATATGTCGAGAAGCTCACAAGATTTGGGGAGCATGAGAATAAGTTGAAATCGGTCGAGGAAGAGCTGACTCTTCTGCGAGAAGTAAATCGCCCGAAGGAGGAGGTGGAGGCCAAGTTGAAAGCCTCCGAGGATCTTCTATCCGAGAAGGTCTCCTCGGAGAAAATGAAAAGAAAAGTAGTTGTGAAAAAATCATTTTGAACTGGTTGGGACAAAGGATGGGATAGGGGTAGCAGCGATGATGACCCAGGTGCAGTATGGGAGTTTGAAATACTTCCGAGATGGTTGGGTTACTGCCTTGCAAGAATTGAAGGTGAGCGATGACTCTGAGCTATTTCAACAACATCTTCCTGGCCTTCCTCCTGCAATTGAAGATGAGGATGAAGACTAAGCTGCATCCGAGGAGTCTTCAATGACAGTGGGTGATCAAGTCCTTGCTCCACAACCCAATCAGACAGCTACCGAGGAGATTTCTTCTTTGCCTGCTCCTCCTGAACAAGTCCCAACTTATGTCAAACAAATCATTGTTCCCACCGAGTAACCAAGCTCCTCATCCCAGCCTCCCGAGAAAGTCTTGGGAGACAAGGAAAAGGTGTGAAGTTGTTCGGTATTCTCTTTATGTTTTTCTTTTACTTGTACTCTTTATTCTGAACGTTGTATTTCTTTTGATGATGTAATAAAATCACCTTTTTTGTTCCTCTACGTTGTTGATGTTCCGTCTGCTTCTTTTATTAACTCTTGCCTTGATCTTCTTTTTGATGATTACTTTTTCCTTCTATGTTAGTTTCTGGCCAGGATGGATTTGCTGTCTGCTAATGACACAAAGCTGATGCAGCAATGTCATGAATATTATAAGGCTGGTCACACAGTCCTAAATGCATCAGAAGTTGCTGACATCCTTGGTCAGGATGCTTCAGAGCAGGCAGTTGAAGCTTATCAGTACCTGAAAGACTTACTTGACCGAGCTGTAGCCAATAATGTGGCATATTATGATATGATTGAAGACCTGCAATGTACTCTCGATGAACTTCAGCAGCAATATAAAGAATCAACTGCTTTGTTGCATGAGGGGTATGAGAAGAAGTATCAGCTACTTTCTGCCGAGGAGGGCCACAAAAAACTCCTTGCTGGGTACGATGTTAGGGACAAAACTCTAAAGGGCGAAGTTGAAGCATGTAGACAAATTACAGAGCTTCTGGAGCAAGAGAATAACAATTTGCAGAAAGAGCTGGCACAGTATAAGTCTGCAGCTTCATCTTTCACTGCCTTGGTACCAGTCACCGATGAAGGATTCTCATTTTTAGAGGTTGAGAATGCCAAATTGAGGCAAGAGTTAGAGGCTTTAAGAAGAGTTGGGCCTTCTACTGCTACTCGGGGACGAGGAAGAGGTTCTCGTGGACGAGGAAGAGCTGCTCAGAATGTTATCGAGGAACCAAGTTCTCGACCTGCTCGGGGAGGATCAAGATCTCTTAGTCGTAATGTTGAAGAAGCTCATACTCGATCAACATTGGAAACTCAAGCGTTCCAATTGAATGCAAAAGATCGGGCTTTGTCTGAAATGTCCAAGAAAATCCAAACTCTGGAGGATCAACTTGCTTCGACAAAGTCTGCTCTGGATAATAAGGATGTTTTTTCCAGAAACCTTCATGAGCAGTTAGAGAGAATAACTTTCCAATTCCATAAATAACCTCGTGAGTTCTGGATGGCAGGCTACAGTGAGGCCCTTTGTCACTTGGATGCTCGCATTGAAAATGCTAATAATGAAGGTTATAAACAGGGATGGTTGAACGCCCTGAGTGTATTAAAACTAGAACATGGCCATTATTTATGGGATTACCATGCTCCTGGGCTGCTCGATCTACCAAATCCACCATTCAATCTTGATATGAGTTGGATCCCTGCTCGGGCCATCCCTCGTCGTTTGATCTCCCAATATCTTGGTGACTATGCCCTTCATTTGCAGGTTGAATTATATCGTCCTGAGCATTTACTGGATACACCTTCAATAATGAACGTCAGAATTCTACGAGATCTTAACTTTATTAATTCTCCCCTTTGCTTGGAAGATCCTCCTGCTGGCAAGGAGCCTATTTCAAAAGCTGAAGGAAAAAAGCCAATAGAATAGGAAATTCTGATGTAATGATTAGTACACAATTTAATATCAGTGTAATGAACTTGTGTAATTCATTTTGACTTTAATGAAAGAATTTCATTTTTGTTTGCAAATTTGTATTACTCTTGTATTTGTCAAACACTTTATATTTGTTCTTGCATAACAATATTGTGTGGTTCATCGACCAACTTAGTAAAAAATTACAAGTATTAGTAATGTTGCTCGATCACTTAATAATAAAGTAATGAGTATAAAAAATGTTTAAAATCATGTCCAACCAACCAAGGTTGTTAAATCATGCTCGTCGACCAATTATGGTTAGTGAGAGTTTATTCCCGACTAACCATACTTTGTCTTTTTCATAAAATGTGTCCGACCAATCAAGGTCGATAAATTCTCCTCGTCGGCCAACTACAATTAGTGGGTTTTTATCCCCGACCAACCATTCTTGGTTCAGTTTGGAATATTTTGTTCTTCGAGGAACTTTTTGTACTAATCTTACCTCCCGACCAACATAAGTTGGTATTTGAGAGCATATCTTGCTTCCTAGCCAAACACGTTGGCATTTTTAGGAATGTTGTTCTCGCTCTTTTACCAACCGGAGTTGGTCTGAGTTCGAACTATCATGTACACTTGCCCTTTTACCAAAATTGGTCTGAGCGAGTGTCAGCCTCCTAACCAAAGGAGTATGGGGTGTTCTCGCCCTTTTACCAACCGGAGTTGGTCTAGGTTCGAACTATCATGTCCACTAGCTCTTTTACCAACCTGAGTTGGTCACGCCAGTGTACGCCTCCTAACCAAAGGAGTATAGTTTATTCTCGCCCTTTTACCAACCGAAGTTGGTCGTGGATTTGAACTAGCATGTCCACTAGCTCTTTTACCATCCTGAGTTGGTCACGCTAGTGTACGCCTCCTAACCAAAGGAGTATAGTTTGTTCTCTCCCTTTTACCAACCGAAGTTGGTCGTGGGTTTGAACTATCAGTGTTGCTTTTATTGCTGAACACCGTAGTGTTGTACACTAGTATTCCCCGAAAAACTTTCGATAAAAAGAAAAAAGATTGAGAAACATCATCGTTTTATTCATATTGATGGAACTACTTTACATTATACATCACTGATAATACTTGCATAGGTGTTCAGCATTCCATGCATTATTAAATTCCTCTCCTTCTAGAGTTGCTATTCGGTAGGTTCCTGGTCGAACAACTACTGTAACTCGGTAAGGTCCATGCCAATTTGCCTCCAACTTATTGTGCTTCTGAATGACCTTCTTTAGCACGTAATCTCCTTCTTTTAAATCGCATTTCTTCACCCTCTTGTTGTAGAACAGGGTTGTTCGTTGTTGATAAGCATCATTCCTAATGGCTGCCTCTTCTCTAACCTCCTCGAGCATATTCAAATCCAATCTTCTCATTAAGTCGCTGACTGGGGAATTTAAATTCAGCACTCTGTGTGTTGGAAGAGCCAACTTGGCAGGTATTATAGCCTCACTTCCAAACGCCAGCATATATGGTGATTCTTCAGTTGCTGCCCGGGGAGTTGTTCGGTAAGCCCACAATACTGACTGTAGTTCATTAATCCAATTAGCCTTAGCCTCACATAGCCTCTTCTTCAAACCATTTAGTAATGTTCTGTTCGTCACTTCAGTCTGTCCATTGCTTTGAGGATGGCCTGGTGCTGAATGAATCTTCAAAATGTTTGACTGATGACAATAGGCGGCAAACTCCTCGTTATCGAATTGTGTTCCATGGTCTGTGATGAAAGTATGAGGGAGACCATATCGGCAGATTATGTTCTTCCAAATGAACTGGTATACCTTCTCGTACGTCATATCAATAAGTGTCTCAGCTTCCACCCACTTAGTAAAATAATCCACTGCAACGACGAGGTACTTGAATCTTCCTCGGGTTGTTAGCAGTGGTCCAACCAAATCCATTCCCCATATGGCAAATGGCCAAGGGGAAGTTATGGGCGTCAACAATGCTTGTGGAGTATGTCGAATGGAAGAAAAACGTTGGCATTTATCACATATTTTGGCATAGGCTATACAATCAGCCCTCATCGTTGGCCAGTAGTACCCCTGTGTCATTACTCTTTATAAAAGTGTTCGACCTGCTACATGTGCTCCACAAGACCCTTCATGGATCTCTTCAATCAATTCCTTCACCTCGGAGGGATGTACACATCTCTGCAAACCTACCATAATTCCTCGTCTATACAAAACACCATTAGTGAGTACATACTGAGCAACTTTAAACTTCAATTTCTTTGCAGAGAGCTTATCCTCTGGAAATTCTCCCTCCTCAATATATGCCCTGATGGGATCCATCCAAGATGGTCCTGAATTAAGGGTAATAACATTCATTGTCAAGTCTTCATCTATGCTTCGGTTTT
The DNA here is from genome assembly GCA_949130495.1 of Sambucus nigra. Taxonomy (NCBI): domain Eukaryota; kingdom Viridiplantae; phylum Streptophyta; class Magnoliopsida; order Dipsacales; family Adoxaceae; genus Sambucus; species Sambucus nigra. The sequence goes on along the minus strand of OX422217.1, from coordinate 306,288,944 downwards.
CTAATACTTCAATTGGTATCGTTCTTCGCAGCTCGGTACAAGTAGCTGATGCTAGTCGAGCCAATGCGTCTGCTTGTGCATTTTCCAGTCTTGGTATTCTGATCAACTGAATGGCATCAAATTCTGCCAATAATTCCATCACCTTTGCATGATACCTGACCATTAATTCTCATTTAATAGCATATATTCCCATCTTCTGATTCACAATTAATTGAGAATCACTGAATACCATCACTTGTTGCGCTTCCATAATCTTTGCTAAATTAAGACCTGCTATCATCACCTCATATTTAGCCTCATTATTGGAAGCTTTGAATTGGAATCGCAGGGCGTATTCCACGTCGATCTCGTCTGGAGTGCTCAGAACTATTCTCGCGCCACATCCAGTAGTGCAAGATGAGCCATCTACATATAACCTCCATATAGGTAACTCGTCTTCAAATTTCTTATCTGACAAAGTTCCTCGGTGAAATATTTGTTGTTTCCTTTCATCCTCCCCTGATATTTCTCGCTCCTCGTCGATCATCTCTTCTCGTCCTTTTACCAACCGAAGTTGGTCTGGGCTCGAATTTGATGATCCTTCAATATCCACAAGACCTTTTACCAATCGGAGTTGGTCTGGGCTTGTGTTTGATGATCCTGTAACATCCACAGGTTGATCAGCGAGCAACTTTTATTCCTCGGGGGTATCAGGATATGTAAACTCCGCGATAAAGTCTGCTACAGTCTGCCCTTTTAATGATGATCAGGGTTCATACACAATATCATATTCACCGAGCTCTATTGCCTAGTACATCAGTCTCCCTGATTTTTCTGGCTTATGAAGGGTTTGTCTTAATGGCATGTCGGTATACATGACGATGGTATGGGACTGGAAATATGGCCTCATTCTTCTACTTGCTTCAATTAATGCTAATGCCAATTTTTCCAGCTTTGGGTACCTGACCTCTGCACCTCGGAAAGCCTTACTTGTGTAATAAATTGGTTTCTGGAATCCATCCTCCAATCTGATCAATGCCGAGCTGACTGCATTTTCTGATACTGCCAGGTACAAGTACAAGTTCTCTCCCATTACTGGCCTGGATAACAGTGGAGGTGTTCCCAAATATTTCTTCAAGTCTTGAAAGGCTTTTTCACATTCATCATTCCACTCGAAAGTTTTTCGAAGTGTTTTGAAGAATGGGAGGCATCTATCAGTTGCTCGGGATACAAATCTGTTGAGCGCTACAACTCGTCCTGTAAGACTCTGCACCTCTTTCTTCGTCATTGGAGATCGCAACCCTAAAAGAGCTTTGATCTTTTCTGGATTCGCCTCAATGCCTCGCTGGTTGACAATGTACCCGAGGAACATTCCTTCTCGTACTCCAAATGTGCAATTCGTCGGGTTGAGCTTCGTTTGGTATTTATCCAGTTGATCAAAGGTCTGACCTAAGTCAACTAGATGATCACCAGCTTTCTTGCTCTTTGTTAGCATATCATCGACATATACTTCCATATTGTGACTGATTTGTTCGGCAAAAACCTTGTTCATCAGCCGCTGGTATGTCGATCCTGCATTTTTCAAACCAAAAGGCATAACATTATAACAATAAGTTCCCCTAGGGGTGATAAAAGAAGTGATTTCCATGTCTTCAAGTTTCATTTTGATCTGGTTGTATCCAGAGTAAGCGTCCATGAAGCTGAGCAGCTCATGTCCCGAGGTAGCATCCACTAGTTAATCAATTCTAGGCAATGGAAAGTGATCCTTTGGGCATGCCTTGTTGAGATCGGTGAAATCAACACACATTCTCCATTTATTATTTTTCTTCTTTACCATTACCACATTTTCTAACCAGTCTGGATATTTCACATCTTCAATGAATTGGGCTTTCTGGAGCTTCTCGACCTCCTCTTGTCTAACTTGATTCTTCTCGGGACTAAATACTCTTCTTCTCTGATTTACAGGTTTGATCTCCTTATTCGCATTAAGCTCATGACATAAGAAGTTCGGATCTATTCCTGGCATGTCTTCATGCTCCATGCAAAAGTTTTCTTTCTGTTTCTCAAAAAAGTTATCAACTCCTGTTTTATTGAAACATCCAACAATGAACCTATCTGGGTTACTCGTTCAGGGTGCTCGTCGTCCAGAATAACATTTTCTGTAGATTCCACCACCTGTCCTTTTACAAGTTGGGATTCATCTCTGGGATCAAGTGTTTCAATTTTTGTACCTTCCTCCACCTGGTAGGTAGTAGTCTTTGTCCTTGACTCTTCAAGCTCCTCTTGCTCGGCAGACGAATAATAGCATTCCCGAGCTACTTTTTGATCACCTTTCACAACTCCTACTCTGAAATTTGTTGGGAATTTTAAGCACTGATGTACTGTAGATGGGATTGCTTCGAACTTCTTCAAACCAACTCTTCCCATGATGATGTTGTAAGCTGATTGCACATTATTATCCATCACAAAGAAGCGTATTCTTTCTGTTCGAAAAGCAGGCCAAGTTCCAATGAATATATCCAACTTGATCGTCCCAAGTGGAAAAACGTTCTCGCCAGCAAAACCCAGGAGAGGTCTATGATAAGGTTCTAATTGAGATAATTTCAAATTTAAACTGTCAAAGCATGAGTAGTACATGATGTCCACCGAACTACCATTATCTACCAAAACCCTTGAAATCACTACTTCTTTCATCCTCATTTTGATCACCAAAGGGTCGTCGTGAGGGTAAAGAACACCTGCCAGGTCATTTTTTGAAAAGCCAATAACCAGCTTCTCTTTGTTTATCTTCCTCGGGCGATCCTCCTCAGCCAAATTTATTTGCTGAATATATGAACAAGCTTGAGCCTCTCCAAGGTAAGCCTTTCTTTCTGCAGTAAGGTCTCCTCCTCCTGCATCTCCTCCTGTAATGACATTACAATCAAATGACCCAAAACGTATGGAAAATACCTCTCGTTCTGGCTGCCTTGGTTTCTTGGGAAGATCGGGGTCATCATCTGGATCATCTTCATGGTCTCTCTTCTTTTTCTTCTCTGCTCGACGAGGAGATCTGGATCTTTCTCTAGTTCGGTCATTATTTATTCTTTCGCCTCCCCGATCAACATACTTTGCTAGTTTCCCTCTTTGGATGAGTGTTTCAATCTCGTTCTGAAGAGCTATGCAATTTTTGGTCATATGGCCGTGATCCTTATGGAACTCGCAATGTTTCTCCTTATTCCTCGTGTCAGGGTCTGACCTCAGTTTCTTCGGCCACTTTACTTCCTCGTTATTCTTGATTTCTTCCAAGACATGATTAATACCCATTTTCAAAGGAGTATAATTATCGAATTTCTCCAGGACTTCCCATGACGACTTATTACTCTTGGAATGCTTGTCACCGCCATTGCCCTTATACTCTTTCTTCTTAGATTTATCGGCTTCCTCCTTGGTCTCTTTATCCATATTCTTCTTCGCAGCCAGAGCCTCCTCGACATTCATGATTTTGGCCGCTTTTGCCATCAACTCTGACATAGTTGTAGGTGGATCTTTGGCCAAAGTGTAATACAACTTGTTAGGCAACAACCCACTCATCAAGGCGGTGATTGCTGTCTTTTATTCATAATCTATGACTTCCAGTTTCTCGTTATTGAAACGAGTTATGTAATCTCTAGTACTCTCACTAGATTTTTGTCTAACACTTAACAAGTGTGCTACTCGTTTTACTGGTTTTGCTCCAAAACAGAAATTGCCAATGAACAACTCGGCTAATTGAAAGAAAGTTGAAATCTTACCCCGAGGAAGATTGTTGTACCGTATCTGAGCAGATCCAGTAAGAGTTCCTGAGAATGCTCTGTATCTCATCTCGTCAGGGACGGTATAGCTGGTATTGCTCTATGTGATATTGCTCTATGTGAAGAACAAGATCTATCTTTCCATCATATTTGGGGGTTACTACGGGTGCTTTAAACTTTGATGGTGTAGGAAAATCCATAATAGCCTTGACAAAAGGTGTCCCTTGAACAAAAGTTCGTTGTAGGGGATTCTTCGCCTTAGCCATTTCTCCCAATCTATCCTCCAACCGCTAAATGGAACCTTTCCACGCATCATTTCCTTCCTCGGGTCTATTAGTTCGAGCAATTGATTGTTCTGAAGTGGCCTTTTGAGATCTATCTTGATAAGCAACTGGTCGTGATTGCGCTAATCCTTCTCTTAGATATGATGGTTGTCGAAAATTCCTCGACATGGTCTTAGGTGGACTCCTATTCCTCCTAGGGCCTAGCCGGCTGAAAGGAGATACCCTGCTCAACCTTTTCAAGGCACTAGGTCTCTCTAGAGAGAGAGTGATACGTTGCTCAATATCTGTAGCCCTTATTGATGAAGTTCGCCCAGGTTGATAAGAGAAATCATTAGATTCCTCATTACGATACGCATCTGTACGTCTAGATCGTGAAGAAAGTAAATAGGTTTGTCTTTGACCACTTCGCTGTCCCGAATGTGCAGGTGCACTGCAATGAAGAGTTTGTATGAGTTGCCGCATTGTCTCTTGCATGGCGGTTTATCCTAGAGCCAGATTCGTCATAATTCCAGCCAGATCTATAGGTGCAGAAGGATTCAGAATATTTCTAGCATTTCCGGCGTTTCGATTGCTGGATTCCGGATTATCTGCCATTGATGATGAATGATTTTTTTGTGAAAACGATAACAACAGTCATTTCCCACAGACGGCACCAATCTGTTGATGTAAAAAATTAGATCACTCTAATTATTTAATCATAGATAAATAAATTAGACAAAGAATTTTAAAGTGGTTCAGCCTTATAAGAATGGCCTACGTCCACTGTTATGTTATTGCTGAGTGTTTTGGGAATTCTCGATTACCAGTTCTATCAAGAAATTCCCCCCTCCTTGAATGAGGGTCATACAAGGTATTTATAGCCCTTAGGCTGTACATGAAAGGGTGATACATTAAATGATATACATATGAAAAGGTAACTCATTTAATGCTCTTCAAGCGTGTGCGCCAAGATGATAAGCATTCAATGAATAGTTGAACTGTTGATTATTTGGCAATCAATGCTGTGGTCGAGATGCAGCTCGAACCGCCTTAGTTGCTCGTCGTTCAAGAGTTTCTCGGAGAGCTGGAGTTCTTCAGAGAGCTAGTGTTCCTCGGAGAGTTGGAGTTCCTCGGAGTATACTTGTTGCTCGGAGTGAGTCTGACTTGGTCGGGGGAATGGACTTCCTAGTTGCTATTGTGCCACATAGATTGACACGTGTCGTCTTGTGATTCGTCTATATCAGCATACTAATTTTGGTATCAACAATGGGTATAAAATTTAGGGATTCTATTTTTTAATATAAAAGGGAGGGGTTTTGTTCTCAATTTTTTCCTTTAATTCCCTTACTAATATATGTGTACATATAAAAAAAAATCCATTTTCTGGCCTCGGCATGTGCCCATGTCTGATGCACTGTGGCTCTGCCACTGCATGGAAGGGATCATGCTGCATAATGATATGCGATCTCCATGACTCCCATTGGATATTGGACTAACCAAGGCACTTGTGAAAATCAATAATTCAAGGATTACCAAAATGTGGTCTTTATTAATCCGTTTTTAATAAAGAATACATGTTATATCCTATATAAATGTTTCGTATTCCACACAAAATAAATAATAAAAAGGAGTTAAAATTCCACTTAATCTTAACCTTGATGGACGTTTGAGATTAATTGACCTTTGGAGTTATAGCTCTCTTTCCACCTATAAATAGATGCATTTCGTCCATTAGAAATCATCCCAACTATAACAAATACGTAAAGCTTTATAGGCAAGGAGAGAGAACTCAAATTCTCCCTTAATGTATTGCTAAGGCGATCACATCGGCGACACTCGACGACGACGTTCAACAGTGGGACTCAATCTATGGTGTCGAAAGGAGGTAACTAAAATTACTCTTTTCACATGTCTATTGACGTGATTATCATATTGTTTAGAGATTTTAGGAATCATGTATTAAATATAACTTACATTTGCTGCTTCTCATCACTCCACTGAGCAGTATCCTAACACACCTGAGTCCCAATTATTAGCGTAAAATTTAATATATGGGCTTGTATATAAAATAAATATGAATTATAGGATATCAAATAAAATTAGTCCAATTAAATTAATTAATTTTAGTTTTGGGGCCTTAATAATGTATTATTAAAGTGTGGGTTTTAATATTTAGTGATAAGCGTAATTTCTATTTTTATGTTGGGTTAAAATAGAAATATACGAAATATGAAAAGACACGATTGTCATATAAATAGGTGTCATGGTCCAAAGATCACAATACAACATTCTTCTGATTCCGGTTGTTAGAGAGAAATTTAGAGAGGAAATCAAAGTGCTGATATGGAATAGCATAATACCTGAGACTCTGATATTTTAATTTTCTCGTCATGGATTCAGGTGCGCTTCCGCAAAATCAATATTTATATTTCTTGATAATTCAATACGAATGTTCCTATTTGTGTGATGATTTTCACAAAATAGAAATTAATCCAACATGTGGAATCAGAGCTATTTCACATTGAATTGTTAAGAATATATTCATAAGGGTATTTATATTAATTTTGCTCTGAAAATATTTTTTTTCAAAAAGTTCAATATTTCTAAAAAATTTTGGTACAAAAATATTCTTCGTTTCATTACAATTCCAACGATATAAAATTTATGAAATTTGGACTACCAGTTGATATTATATGATTTTTTGAAGATTAAGAAAAACCATGGATTTGTTGTTAATAGAGGTTCTGGAACGACACACTAGACGACAAAAAACTAAGTCATTTTGGGTAACCAGATGACATTTTTTTTGTCGTTTTCATTATTTAATCACGTAATATTAATGTAACTTGATGTTGGTTTATTGGCAAAGGGTCACTTAAAGGAGTTAGAAGGTCAACAATTCGACGCTTGCCATACCCTTTTTTAATCCACTAAAATGACGAAGATTATGGATTCTGGAGTCTAAGAGGACTTGAACTCTTGACCTTCCATTTCTAAGATGTGCATTTAAGACCATCAACCACTTGGGCTAAGCCACTCTTTGATTATCTCATTGTTTGCAAATATATAATACTTATATTTGCACATTATTACATCCATGTTTACAAATTTAAATTCAAATATTGTTGTGTTTATATATATTTCGAGATAAATTAATTTAAACAATATGTCACCAAAGTGACCTCTTTTGTTAAAAAAAATTAATTAATTTTATTTCGAAATATAAAATGATTATGTGCATGTAATTTATGTGAATATTAATCGCTCGAAGGAAGATTAATTTTTAACAAAATTGCATGTGCCACTTTAATAATAAGTGTGTAATAATTATTTAGTTTTGCATATGAATAATAAATCGACCCAAAAGAAGAGTTATTATTCGATATGTTCTTATTATCAGTGTTTGATTATTGCAGCAAGATATCACTTACAAGTTAATATATTTTCCAAACATAAAATATTAATAGAGTGTCCGATATCTTAAAATGGGGTTTGCCCTTTATTTTAATTTATTTTTGATTTAAGACTTATATGATCTAGTTTTATTTGTTTGTTATTCGTTGATTCAGCTATCAGTTCTGCTTCCAAAATTACTTCCAGTATTAATTATATTCCTATGCTTAATGGCACAAACTTTAAGTCATGGTAAGAGAACCTTCATATAGTTCTCGGTGTCATGGATCTAGACCTTGCGTTAAGGGTTCATTCTCCTTCACCTCTTATGGATAAAAGTTCCTTTGATGATAAAAAAGACTTTTAAAGGTGGAAGAAGTCAAATCGCATGTGTTTGACGATCATAAAGAAGGCTATTCCAGAAGCATTCAGGGGCACAATATCGGAAACGATATAGATAGCCAAAGAGTTCCTAAAAGAAATTAAGAACAAATTTACCAAGAATGAAAAGACTAAAATAAGTACAATTCTGGTAAGTCTCATCTCCATGAAATATAAAGGTAATGGGAACATTAGGGAGTGCATTATGGAAATGTGTCATCTCGCTTCAAAGTTAAGAACACTTAAGCTTGATCTCTCTGAGGATTTTCTTATGCATTTGGTTCTGATATCTCTTCCCACACAATTCAGTTAATTTAAGGCGAGATACAACTATCAAAAGGAGACTTCGTCTCTTAATGAGCTCATCTCACATTTTGTGCACGAAGAGGAAAGACTGAAGCAAGATAACACCGAAAGTGCTCATTTGGCTAGTACTTCCAAGGACAAGGGGAAGAAAATAAAGAAGGATAACGAATCTGCAGTGGTTCCATATCCAAAAAAACAACATAAAGAAAAGACTGTTCATGGTTGTTTCTTCTATGGAGCTGCGGGACATAAGAAGAAGCAATGTACCAACTATCATGCTTAGCGTGTAAAAAAAGGTACACTTCTTAATCTAATTTTTTCTGAGGTTAATTTGACTTCGGTATGTAAACACACTTGGTGGATAGATTATGGTGTAACCACTCACATTAGTGTGTCTATGCAGGGTTGCCTGAGTTGTCGGAAGCCAAGTGATGGTGAAAGATACATTTTTATGGGCGATGGCAAGAAGGTTGAAGTTAAAGAAATTGGGATATTTAGGTTATTATTGAAGCCTGGTACTTATTTGGATTTGAATGAGACATTTATCATATTTTTATTTTTGTATTGGACAAATTTGGTTATACTTGTTCCTTTCGAAATAATAAATTCAGTTTTCTTTATAATTCAAATTTGAATGGTACTGGTTCTTTATCTTATGTATATAACCTTTATATGCTTGATACCATTGCTTCATATCATGAAACCTTGCAACTAAGCCCTCGAGATATTAAAAGGAAATTAACCAATGAGAATTCCGAATCATTATGGCATAAGAGATTAGGTCACATCTCCCAGAGGAGAATTGAAAGACTTATGTCAGATGGAATTCTAGATTCCCTTCATTTTTCAGATTTTAAAATTTGCACAAATTGTATAAAGGGAAAACGGATAAACATAAGGATATTTGGTGCTAATAGGGTTACAAACATCTTAAAATTAATTCATACTGATATTTGTGGGTCATTCACTACGGTTTCATGGAATGGTCAATAATATTGTATAACATTCATAGACAATTTTTCTCGTTATGGAAACCTTTATCTCATTTATGAAAAGTCCCAATCTCCGTACGTGTTCAAATCATTTAAGGCTGAAGCTAAAAATCAACTCAGCAAAAGGATTAAAAGCGTCAGATCTGATCGTGGTGGTGAATACTATGGTAGGTATGACGGTTCAGGTGAACAACGCCCAAGACCATTTGCTAAATTCCTAGAGGAGTGTGGTATCGTCCCATAATACACTATGACAGGTTCTCCAAGAATGAATGGTGTTGCTGAAAGGAGAAACAGAACGCTTAAAGACATGGTAAGGAGTATGATCAGTTTCTCTAACTTACCAGATTTACTCTAGGGTAAAGCATTAAAGACTGCAGTGTACATCCTTAATAGAGTACCAACTAAAGGAACTGCTAAAATCCCTTTTAAACTGTGGACATGCAAGAAACCTAGTATGAAGCACCTTCATATTTTATGATGTCTAGCTGAAGCGAGGCCTTATAGGCCACATGAAAAGAAACTGGATTTCATCGCGGTTAGTTGCTATTTTATTGGATACTCTGAAAGATCTAGGGGTTACAAATTCTATAATCCTACCACTAAAATAATTTTTGAGATGGGAAATGCCCGGTTCTTTGAGGATATTGAGTTTGTCGACGTGTATAAGGTTAGGGATTTTAGTTTTATAGAGGATTATGTTGATATTCCCACAGATGTTATTAACATTGATCAGGATCCTATTCCTGACATTTTTCAGGGAGCAAATCCTAATAAAAATAATATCCAAGAACCTCCCGTTCTAGAAGAACAAACTCTACCACCTCCAGAACCTATGCCATTAAGGAGATCCACTAAAGAAAGAAGAAGTGCAGTGCCAAATGATTATATTGTATTTCTTCAAGAACATGAATTTGACATTAGTGCGGTGGAAGATGATCCGATCACCTTCCGTCAAGCCATGGAAAATTCTATATCTCAAGAATGGATTAATGCCATGAATGAGGAGATAAAGTCCATGAAGGACAATGATGTTTGGGATCTTGTCCCATTTCCTAAAGGTGCAAAACCCATTGGTTGGAAATGGATATTTAAAACCAAGCGGGATTCGAAAGGTGATGTGGAGAGATACAAAGCCTATCTTGTTCCTAAAGGCTTTACACAGAAAAAAAGGTGTAAGGACATATTTTATAAGTCCGTTATCAATTTATTATGTCGTATCCCATTACAACCGTCGAAGAAATTCAAGAACAATCTACATCAACACGTATCCGTATATATCAAGGTTTTTCATCAAAAAGACTCCCCGAAGTTAACTTTGGTAAGGTTATGTACGTTAACTTTGCACTTAGAGTGGGATATTTTTTCAAAATATTTTCTAAGTGTTGGAGCGGACTTTTTTGTCAAAATTTAAGAATGAGTAATTTTTCTAAGTCCTGTAGCATACCTCGTTTTTTATGCCAGGTCATTCAAACGAGATGACATCTCGTTCGAGCGACATGTTGATATCGTGCGATGTCGTTCAAATGACATGTGTACGTCGTTCGAGCGAGATCCCTGTTTCATTCGAGAGACTAAGGCGGCACATTTTTTAATAAATACTCGTTACATGGTTTCATTTTCATTAAGAAGTCCCAACGTTTTGAAAGATAGAAAACTACGAAACAGCAGAATCCTTTTGACTTTTTTCTTTTAGGGTTTAATCCCTTTTTGTTTTCCACTCACAAAAATCCCATATGCTTTGGTAAATTATTTTGGTGTTTAAGAACACACTTTGCTTTTGATCATTCTTTGTGGGGAGAATTCTACAACCGGAGAGCTGCGTGCTATTGTGGAGGGAGTCCTTGTGATGATTTAAGACTGCGTGTCTGGACTGCGCGTCCTTGTGGTTTAGCTGCGTGTGAACCACTGTTGATTTCTAGTCGTTACTTTAAAGGTTTGACGAAGGCACCGTGTGTTACTCCTGTGGGAGAAAGCAAGATGGTATGTAAGTTAATGGTCTTGTAAACTTGTCAAAGTTCTAGAAATAAAAGGTTTTTCCCTTTGGGGATTTTTTCTGAAATTTGTGTCGCATGATTTATTTATTTATGGGTTGACACACGCACACACGTAGTTGCATGTTTCGGGGATGAATTGATTTGGTTTAAAAATAAACACTAATTAAATAAGTGTGCCAAATTAGAAATTTGTGAATTTAATCAATTATCACACCGTCATACGTTTTACAAATTAGTATCAGAGCGGGTTACGCTAATTTATCGCCTGATCTTTGTTTTCCTCAAAAAATTGTGTGATATTGATTTTTTTAAAATCATTTTTTGTGGAAAAAAATGCAATTTTTCCTATGGAGCACTTATGTAATCGGATGCCCCCCTTTGATGACACGAGTCAGAGTTTTGATGATAAAAATCGTTTGAATTTGACTTTTTCTAAAAGAATTAATATTTTTGAAAAAGAAAATTCCCGTTGTAAATCCACGATGGATATTTTGCAAACGATTCAAAATCAAAGAGATTTTTATCGTGAAAAGTTTGTTTCTTTGGACCATGACTTTAATGATTTAAAGTTGTCCAAAAAGGAGAGTAATGATAGAGTCCTATTTTTAGAAAAAGAATTGGAGGACTTTAAAAATTCTAGTGGTTGTGTTTGTGCCAAAGAGGACAAAAATATTTTAATAAATGAGTTTGTGGCATTTGAAGAGACTCTCAGGGAGAAGTTTGCTTTAATTGAGGGGGAGGGAGAAACCCTTTTAGGAATTGCTCAAAATTTGAAAAAGGCGTCCCTGAAATTGGAAGAGTCTAATTCTTTGCTCGAGTAAAAAATTTTGAAGTTAAAAAATGATTTGACAGACTCGAGTAGGTTTGATAGTGATGGTAATGGCTCATCTTGTTCTCATGCTTCTAGTGCTAAAGCCAAAAGTATTATTTGTTTTGGAGGGTCAATTAATCCCAAGGACATTAGAAAAGATCACAATTTAGGTAACATTCCTCCCGTTTACACATGTTCACATTGTGGTAGGAAATGTCACCTTAGGAGATTTTATTTTGATCTTTGAAGAAGTCCTAAGAAGTCGAAGTCTAGTGTTTTGTTGGTTTCCAAAACCCTGTGTCGACGTGTTGCATCCGTTTGGGTTAGGAAATCACTTTTAGATACGCTAGATTTTAGAATAGTTGATTCTCATTTACTTGCACATGACTCTTCTCTTGCCATATCATATAGATGATTGTGTTTGCATGTTTGTCATACACTAGTTGTAGTTTCATTATATATATATATATATGTTTGCTAGAGTTATGACATGTGTACTTTTTGTATAAATTTTTTTGAAAATTTTGAAAAATACAAAAAGATTTTATTTTCATAAAATTTTGAGAAAATCCAAAAAGAGTTTTGTATTTTGTTTTACACCTTTTATTGATAGACACTTAGGATGACCGAGTCACAATATCATTCCATTTTTCATGTGACTATTTGATAGTGTTTTGACATAATATATCATGTCGTCTTCGTGCTTTAAAATGTTTGGAGTCATTGAGATGAAATTAAGTGTTACTTCCTACATGTTTAACTCATAAATTCCTTTATTGCACACATACACGGATTTGTTTGATTATTGTTCTTGTCTTATCACATGTTGGCTGGGTGTTTTCACTTCAATCATGTCCTTAAAACGAACCATGCGCGCTAAAACTTGATAAGAAAGTTGTGCATGTAAGAGCCGTTTCTGAGTTTGTGTGTTTTATTTGAAAACGGGGAAGGGCTGTGAAAGGTTCACATTTGGCCTTTGCGAATACTAAGCCTCCATTTAATTGGACCTAAAAAATTGAGGAATTTTATTATTCGGGGTCCAAAGAGGTTTAAAAGAGCCTGAAAAAAATTTAAAGGCAATAAAAGAAATTCATGCCAAAAAGGGGCCATTAGGTTTTTGCACCAATTCTCCAAAGTTTGAGAATTTAGTTTATACACCTTTAAAATAAAATCTATGAGGGAGTTTGGATGGAATTTAAAACGGGTTGGCACATCCTTGAAAGTCTTGAAAAAGAGTTAAATAGTTTTGGACGTTATTGGTGTGGAAATCACTTTGACTTTGATTTGTTGATTTGTAGAAGACGATGTCATCTAAATTCAACAATTTTACACCTAAGGATACTTTTTATGTTCATTTGTTAGGGGTACACATATTTATCGTGCACATGTGATTGATTGAGTTTATTTACCTATGAAATGTGTTCACAGCCATACATTCCATTTACATGACTTAGTTGTTTTAGTATAAATCCATGGTGTGTGTTTTTTGTATCATTATTTTTACTTTTAAAAAATTGAAAAATAAAAATAGTTTGTGGAATTTTTTGAGATATACCTTTGCATGTGCGTAGTATGATCCATGTTTTTTATGCTTTTATCGTGACACTCCATGTTTTGATTGTTTCTTCTTATTTGTCTATTTGGGGACATCATAAAAAGGGGGAGAAAGAATTATCATGTTATGGGGGAGTTTTTGCATTATGGGGGAGATTTTATTATATTGATTAATTTATTCATATATCATTTCAAACTCGATACATCACGAAGGTATTTCTCTTTATCTCATGTGTGTAGGTACAAAATTGAAGATCATTATGTTGCACACCCTGATCAGAAAAGCTTTGAGATTTGATGAAGATTTTTTAAGAACAGTTTGAGATCTTGCAAATATATTTATGGGAGGGTAGATTTGTATAGGAAATTTGGTATTTGATAATTCAGATGTTTTTATGTATGTTCTAGCATAGACATAGGGAGAGATTTGTAAGGACATATTTTATAAGTCCGTTATCAATTTATTATTTCATATACCGTTACAACCATCGAAGAAATTCAAGATCAATCTACATCAAGACGGATTCGAATATATCAAGGTTCTTCATCCAAAAGACTTCACGAAGTTTACTTTAGTAAGGTTATGTTTTTAATACCTTAACTTTGCACTTAGAGCTTTGGGATATTTTTTCAAAATATTTTCTAAGTGTTGGAGCAGACTTTTTTGTCAAAATTTGAGAATGAGTAATTTTCTAAGTCCTGTAGTGTACCTCATTTTTTTATCCCAAGTCGTTCAAACGAGATGATATCTCGTTTGAGCGATATGCTGATGTCACGTAATGTCGTTCAAACGACACGTGTACGTCGTTCGATCAAGATCCCTATTTCATTCGAACGACTGAGGTTGTGCATTTTTCTATAAATACTCATTAAATGGTTTCATTTTCATTAAGAAGTCCCAACATTTTGAATGACAAAAATCTGCGAAACTGCAGATTCCTTTGACTTCTTCTTTTAGGGTTTAATCCCTTTTTATTTTCAATTCATAAAAATTCCATATGCTTTGGTGAATTGTTTTGGTGTTCAAGAACACACTTTTCTTTTGATCATTCTTTATGGGGAGAACTCTACAACCGTAGAGTTGCATGCTATTATGGAGGGAGTCCTTGTGAAGATTTAAGACTGCGTGTCTGGACTTCTTATCCTTGTGGTATAGCTGCGTGTGAACAATTACTGATTTCTATCCGTTACTTTAAAGGTTTGACGAAGGCACCGTGCATTACTCTTGTGAGTGAAAGCAAGATGGTATGTAAGTTAATAGTCTTGTAAACTTATCAAAGTTCTAGAAATAAAAGGTTTTGCCCTTCGGGGATTTTTCCTGAAATTTGTGTCGCATGATTTATTAATTTATGGGTTGACACACGCACACACGTAGTTGCATGTTTAGGGGATAAATTGATTTGGTTTAAAAATAGACTCTAGTTAAATAAGTGTGCCAAATTAGAAATTTGCGAATTTAATCAACTATCACACCGTTATACGTTTTACAAAAGGCATCGATTATAAAGAGACTTTCCCTCTGGTTTCATCGGAAGACTCTTTTAGGATAATAATGGCACTTGTGGCACACTTTGACCTTGAGCTTCATCAAATGGATGTTAAGACTGCATTTCTCAATGGTGACATTGATGGAACAATATATATGGTGCAACTAGAAAACTTTGTGTCAGGAGATGCAAAGAAAATGGTTTGCAAGTTAAAGAAATCTATTTATGGGCTTAAGCAAGCTTCTCGTTAATGGTATTACAAGTTTCATCAAGTTGTCATCTCGTTTGGTTTTGAGATGAATCTGGTTGATGATTTTATATACCATAAGTTCAATAAGAGTAAGCATATTTACTTGGTTTTATATGTTGATGTCATCTTGCTTGCCACCAACGATATAAGTATGTTGCACGAAACCAAGAGATTTATTTCAAAGAAATTTGAGATGAAAGATATTCGTAAATCTTCTTTTGTGTTGGGTATACAGATACACCGAGATCTCTCTCGAAGTACACTTGGTTTATCACAAAAGAGCTATATCGAGAAAGTTCTTAAAAGATTTGGCATGCATGATTGTAAGCCAGGTGACACCCCTGTAGCTAAAGGAGATAAATTTAGCCTCAGTCAATGTACCAAGAATGATTTTGAGATTCAGGAGACGCAAAAGATTCCTTATGCGTCAGCAGTAGGAAGTCTTATATATGCTCAAGTACGCATGCTTCCGGCTATTGCGTACATTGTTGGCATGTTGGGCAGATACTTAAGTAATCCTGGAAAGGATCATTGGATAGAAGCCAAGCGAGTCATAAGGTACTTACAGAGAACAAAAGACTACATGCTCACCTATAGGAAGTCAGATCAGTTAGAGATCATCGAATATTCAGACTCCGATTTTACTGGATGCCAAAATAGCATGAAATCTACTTCAGGTTATAGCTACTTACTGGCTCGAGATGTTATATCTTGGAAGAGTCTTAAGAAGTATATTATAGCTTCTTCCACCATGGCAGCTGAGTTTGTAGCTTGTTATGAGGTGTCCAATCATGGAATATGGTTACTAAATTTTATCAGGGGGCTGCGTATTGTGGATGGCATTGAAAGACCACTTAAGTTATTTTGTGGCAATAAATCAGCAATACCATATTCCAACAACAATAGGAGTTATATGAAGTCAAAGTTTATTGACATTAAGTTCCTAGTTGAAAAAGAAAGAGTTCAAAGTGGACTTATATCAATAGAGAACATTGGAACAAACTCCATGATTGTGGATCCGTTGACTACCACCCAAGGTCTTTCGTGAGCACACTGCTCATATGGGTGTAATTTATTTTCAGGATATGTTGGTTTAGTGGGATTTTGTATTTTATATGCTTTCATAGACACATTTTATTTAATGGTTATTTACTATAGTAAAGTATTCAGTTTATATTCACTCTGACTTTATATGATTTGATCTCACTAAGGTTTAAGGAGGACTAGTTGGAAATAGGTATGTTAAGATCACATTGCATGAAATTTCCATACTACACATCCACACTTGATATTTGTCATTAGTTGCATCTATATATATGTTCATTGATGGGCCTACTTACGAAATATGTGATAACGATCGCCTTGATTCTATAATAGTGAAATTAATAGATAAGATTGTTAAGATACATAAAGTTTTGATAGCAAAAACTCACGAGCTCATAAAGTATACTTAAAATTTATAAAGTTACACACATATATATATATAGAGAGAGAGAATGGCTCAAGTGAGGACCTTATTTGCAGTCCGCACTTACGGTCTAAAAATTCAGCAAACAAAAGCCAACAGCCTGAAAATAAAACTGATGTTCTTTGGGCCCACCTCAATTAAACAAAAGTCACATAAGACAAACAAACACTTTCTCACCCAAAAAAAAAAAAAACTACGAAAGTGAGATCCAACAAAACCAAAAAAGTCCCCACCTATTTCAGCTCAACCAAACTGCAAACCCAGGTGAGAAAGTATTCTTAGTTTTGTACTGTTGTTTTTCTTTGTTGTTGAATAATAAATCTATGGAGCATTTGCCTTTTTTTTCTTCTTAAAAGAAAAGCCCTAGTTTTTTTTCTTATTCAGAACCAAGAAATCGTTGTAGCAATTGTTGAAGCCCTAGTTTTCTTGCAGTTGTTAAAGCCCTAGTTTTTTGTTTTTAATTTTAGTAGCAATTTTAGTAGCAATTTCGTGCAATTTTTTTTAGTAGCATTTGTTTTGGGGCATTTTTTTTTCTGTTTTACATTTTCTTTTTGTCATTTTTTTTGTTGTTTTACATTTTCTTTTAGTAGCAATTTCATGCAATTTTTCTAACAGGTAATGCATTAAAATAGGGCAATTCAGCAATTTTAACAGGTTCGTGCTGAATTGTATGTGCTGAATTGTATGTGCATTAAAAGTGGCAATTCGGCAATTTTAACAGAATTCTAACAGGGCAATTCAGCAATTCAACAATTCTAACAGGCAATTCAGCAATTTTTCGTGCAATTTTAGTAGCAATTTCGTGCTTCATTTAATGCAAACTAATTTATGTGCCACTTATTTTTTCTAACAGGTAATGGCATCAAGTGGCTCAACTAGTTCACACGTGTCATGTTATTGTGGACATCCTGCTTTATTGCGCACATCAAAGACAGTTGCTAATCCGGGAAGAAGATTTTTGGGGTGTACCAATTATAAAATTGGTTCTTGCGGATTTTTTCAGTGGGTTGATATTCCCAAGCCAACGGTTGACGGATACAACGAGTTGTCAATGAAAATTGAGGAATTGGAGCAAATGATTGCAAATGAGATGGATATGAATGCAAGAGCTAATGAGAAATGTGATATATTAGAGAAGGAATTTGCAAAACTCAATGAAAAATGTGATATGCAAAAGCGATTATATTGTACAATGTTCGCGGTTGTTGTTGTCATGCTTTGTGTACAATGGATGTAATGAATTAGAATGTACTTTGTTTTAATGTCAATGAAAATATGTTTACTTTGAGATTGGATGAGATTCTTGTGTGATGAATTCAACTTAAAAATGTTGAATTGCACTGCTTAAAAGTGCTGAATTGTATTAGAATAAAGTGTTGAATCGCATTACAAAAAGTGCTGAATTGCACTGCTTCAAAGTGCTGAATTGTGTACTGAATTGCATTAAAAAAGTGTTGAATTGCACTTCTTAAAAGTGCTGAATTTCATTACATAAAAGTGCTGAATTGTATTACAAAAAGTGCTGAATTGCACTGCTTCAAAGTGCTGAATTGTGTGCTGAATTGTGTTAAAAAAGTGTTGAATTGTACTTCTTAAAAGTGCTGAATTTCATTACTTAAAAGTGCTGAATTGTATTACAAAAAATGCTGAAATGCACTACTTAAAAGTGTTGAATCGCATTAGAATAAAGTGCTGAATCGAATTACAAAAAGTGCTGAATTGTACTGCTTCAAAGTGCTGAATTGTGTGCTGAATTGCATTAAAAAAGTGTTGAATTGTACTTCTTAAAAGTGCTGAATTTCATTACTTAAAAGTGCTGAATTGTATTGCAAAAAATGTTGAATTGCACTACTTAAAAGTGCTGAATCGCATTAGAATAAAGTGCTAAATTGAATTACAAAAAGTGCTGAATTGTACTGCTTCAAAGTGCTGAATTGTGTTAAAAAAGTACTGAATTGCACTTCTTAAAAGTGCTGAATTTCATTACTTTAAAGTGCTTAATTGTATTACAAAAAGTGCTGAATTGCATTACAAAAAGCGCTGAATTGTATTAGAATAAAGTGTTGAATCGCATTACAAAAAGTGATGAATTGTACTGCTTCAAAGTGCTGAATTGTGTGCTGAATTGCATTAAAAAAATGCTGAATTGCACTTCTTAAAAGTTCTGAATTTCATTACTTAAAAGTGCTGAATTGTATTACAAAAAGTGTTGAATTGCATTATAAAAAGTGTTGAATTGTATTAGAATAAAGTGCTGAATTGCACTGCTTAAAAGTGCCGAATTTTATTAGAATAGCATTAAAATAGAGTGCTGAATTGCATTATAAAAAGTGCTGAATTGCATTACAAAAAGTGTTGAATTGCATTACAAAAAGTGCCGAATTGCACTTCTTAAATCATGGCATTACAAACCAAAAAAGTGTTGAAATACATTAAATGAAGCACTGCTTAATAGAGCAGAATTGTATTAAAATAGGGTGCTGAAATGCATTACAAAAACATGGCATTTCACTGCTTAAAACATTGCATTACATTATAAAAGATGGCATTGCATTACACTGCTTAAAATATGGCATTACATTACAGAAGATGGCATTGCATTACACTACTTAATTACAAAAGATAGCATTGCATTACAAAAGAACTTGATGAATTGCATTACAAAAGAACTGCTTAACATGCTGAATTGGACTACTTAACACTTGCTGAATTGGACTGCATAACACTTGTCTCCACAAACTTGCTGAATATTGGAATTAGTTTGAGTATTCCCCAGATGTGGAGCCGTCACTATACAAGCTTGCATCCTGAGTTGCAGACACGAACCTAAAAAAAAATAAAAGTTATATTTTTATAAAATAAGTAAAGGACATATAAGTTAATGAAATCTTACGTATTAATAAGAAGTGGACAATTCCTTTTATCGTGCGCCTGTCCCACCAAGCCACACCCGTTACAACGTCTCTCTTTACACTTTTTGGCTTTTCTCCCGACTTTCTCTTTTCCTCCTTTAATCCTCTTACCACATCCTTTGGCCCTGACTTGTTGCGGTTCATTATAAATGTGTTCGTTATTACCCAATATAGGATTAGACGGTCCCATTATAGGTCGTACCTCGGTCCCACTTGTACCACGACCTACGACTACATTGATTTTCTCAAGTGCCCTAACCAAAGCATAATTATAAATTTCTATTGCTTCCGAACTAACGAGGGCTTTCTCAATCACATCTAAAGACCTTTAGATAAGACGACTCCTTTGAAGAAAGTATGATTTGTCATCCGTTATCTCAAATCCACTTGAATCGGTAACAATTGAAGATTTTGCTCCCCTATTCCATCTTCTTAAGATGTATGGACATGGTAATTTGCCAAATTCATGAAACTTTTTCAAATAAGCTAACACATGTCTACATGGGATACCCGAGCTTTCAAACATCTTACAAGAACATGAGGCAACATTCAAACACTTATTATAAATAATTTCTCGCACCTTTTCTTTTCTTTGAATTTTATACACGATTTGGTTTTCATCTTCATTCACAACTTTCAAGTTATAATTAAAGATTTCCCACATCTCATCCTGAAATTTATAAAATATTTCTCGAGTATAAATGTCAACCATTTGCACCAAAACATAGTGCGAGAGCTTGAGTTTTGGCTTCTCTGTCATATCGAGGTGATTAGCAAGCAACTCTTCATGACGTTGCCGCATTATCCCCCTACCAAACTGAATCATAAAATCAACAAGTGAGTTCTTTTTGGAAACATACTTCTTAAAGAATGAATGGCCACTTTCCGCCCGTTGACTAGTGGATATATTGGCGGAAAAAACATGTTTCACGTATGCCGGGACCCATCTTGAGCGAATTTCATATATGGAATTAAGCCACTTATTGTCATTTAGACCGCTCCTAACAAGAATATCAATCCACTTGGAGTCAAACTCTTCCTTTGTCTCTGAGTTCCATATGCAATCCGAAAATTCCCCCCGATAAGCACTAAATTTCACTGAATCAATCTTCTCGGGAAATATCATCAAAATGTGCCAACTACAATACCTATGACAGGTGTGTGGGAGAGTTTCTGATATAGCCTTTGTCATTGTCGGATCTTGATCGGTGATTATCATCTTTGGTGCGTTGCCCAGCATGGTTTCCAAAAAACGATTAAAAAGCCAAACAAATGATTCAAAGGTCTCGTCACTCAGGAATGCACACCCAAATACAATTGTCTGGCCGTGATTGTTAACTCCCATAATTGGTGCAAAAATCATCCCATACCTATTAGTATTGTATGTTGTGTCAAATATAACGACATCACCATAATAACTATAAGCCCTTCTAGAAGTTGCATCAGCCCAAAAATAATGCTTAATACTTTGGTCCTCGTTCGTTGCGATTTCAAATACAAAAGCCGGATTCTTGCCTTGTTTTAATCTAAGGAACTCGTACAACATATCGCCATCGTGGCCTTTAATTTCATTACGTCTATTCCTTGCTTCATTATACAAATCTTTTTGAGTGCAGCCAATGTTCTCAAACCCTCCAGCTTGTACTCCCAAAAAATTGAATTGTTGATTCTGGGGAATATTAATCATACCGAGTTGTTCAATTAAGCATTTTTGGGCATTGGAAACATTACGGTGAGATCGCAAAAAATGTGTCTTCCTTGGGGTGGTTAATGGGTGGCTATGGCCCTCAAAAAATAAACTAACCACATATGTCGAATTTGAAGACCTTACAACCGCAAGCTTTGCATTACAAGCCTCTCTAATGGAGCCCCGACGTCTTGTTGAATCTGCATTTGCTACAAGGCTAGTCTTTCCTTGTTTGAAACACACATACTCCTTTCTAATGATATCATTTGTTACTCGGCTCCTCTTAACAGATGAATTTCTAACGCTAAATCCAGCTTCTTTGGCATATGTATTATAAAAATCCCAAGCATCATCAAGTGTTTGGAACTCTTGCCCAATTTTTGGAGTAATTTCCATTGCTACTTGAGGGTTGAAAACACTATCAAATTCATTAACATTTGAATCCACTAAAATTTCCTCTCCTACAATCTCAGTTTGGACATTCACATTTTTGCACATTCACATTTTGTTCAATTTCAAACTCAAACTGCATAACATCACCAACCCATATTTCTTTGTTCAATCCCACACTTGAATCATCCATTTTATCTGAAATAAAGTTAAAATAAATTTAGTATAAATAATAATTTGCATTACATCTTAAAAAAATGCAAGATACTAGGGCTTTTTAACTGCCCCAAAACAAATGTAAAACAACAACAAAAAAAAGAAATTGCTACTAAAATTGCTGAATTGCCCTGTTAGAATTCTGTTAAAATTGCCGAATTGCCACTTTTAATGCACATACAATTCAGCACGAACCTGTTAAAATTGCTGAATTGCCCTATTTTAATGCATTACCTGTTAGAAAAATTGCACGAAATTGCTACTAAAAGAAAATGTAAAACAACAAAAAAAATGACAAAAAGAAAATGTAAAACAGAAAAAAAAAATGCCCCAAAACAAATGCTACTAAAAAAAAATTGCACGAAATTGCTACTAAAATTAAAAACAAAAAACTAGGGCTTTAACAACTACAAGAAAACTAGGGCTTCAACAATTGCTACAACGATTTCTTGGTTCTGAATAAGAAAAAAAACTAGGGCTTTTCTTTTAAGAAGAAAAAAAAACACAAATGCTCCATAGATTTATTATTCAACCACAAAGAAAAACAACAGTACAAAACTAAGAATACTTTCTCACCTGGGTTTGCAGTTTGGTTGAGCTGAAACAGGTGGGGACTTTTTTGGTTTTGCTGGATCTCACTTTCGTGGTTTTTTTTTTTTTGGTGAGAAAGTGTTTGTTTGTCTTGTGTGACTTTTGTTTAATTGAGGTGGGCCCAAAGAACAGCAGTTTTATTTTCAGACTGTAGGCTTTTGTTTGCTGAATTTTTAGACCGTAAGTGAGGACCGCAAATAAGGTCCTCACCTGAGCCATTCTCTCTCTCTCTCTCTCTCTCTCTCTCTCTCTATATATATATATATATATATATATATATATATATATAGCCCAAATGGGAGATTGTTAGAGTACAATTTAATATATGGGCTTAGATATAAAATAAATATGAATTATAGGCTATCAAATAAAATTAGGCCAATTAAAATGATTAATTTAAGTCTTGGGGCCTTAATAATGTTTTATTAAAGTATGAGTTTTAATGTGTAGAGACAAGCGCAATTTTTATTTTTATGATGGGTTAAAATAGAAATATACGAAATATGAAAAGATAAGATTGTCTTATAAATGGGGGTCATGGTTCTCAGATCACACTACACCATTCTTCTGATTCCTATTGTCAGAGAGAAATTTAGAGAGGAAATAAAAGTGATGATATGGAAAAGCATAAGACATCAAACTCAGATATTTTAATTTTCTCGTTATGAATTCATGTATGATTCCGTAAAATCAATATTTATATTTGTTGGTAATTCAATATGAGTGTTCCTGTTTGTGTAATGGTTATCACAAAATAGAAATTAATCCAACACCAATGACTTCGACAATTTAGGTACAAAACCATGTGACAAAAAAATGAAATTGGGTTGGGGTATTTTGTACAATTAAAACATGAATATAGAGAGAAAATAGAACTACTAACTTAGTTTCATTTAATATTTCCTCAAAATAGATCACTGTTCATATCAGTGTGCGTACTCTGACTTCAATAATAAGACAAACCCTTTTACACGGTCTTCAAACACTTCAACTATTTGTGACAAAAGTTGTTTTGTGGTTGGAAGTTAAAATATGAGTTTTATTCCTAAGGTGTCCATCTGCAGAAACCCTTATAAATGTCTTCAGAGCGTAATTGAAATGGAAAAGAGGTTCAAAGTGTTGGTATACCAGGAAGGAGTACGACCAATAATTCACATTGGACCCATGAAAGACATATACTCCATTAAAGGTCAGTTCATCGATGAACTCGAGGGGACTGGAAGTGAAGATACTCTACTGTTTGCTAGTCCATCATGTTCAATCATCAGTGAACACTTATTCACATGAATTTGAATTTCGAAACTTTTACTTCGTTGCCACATATTACTCTAAGGGTCCGTTTGGCAAACCAATTCCAAGCCATGGAAATAGAATTGGAAGGTCAATTTGAATTCCATGGAATTGAAATTGCCCTTCGAATTCCAATTTCAAGACTTGGAATTGGATTGCCAAACGGATCCTAAGTGATCTATAATCTTGGAATTCTTTGTGGAGTCGGATTTTGTTAAGTTCGTTGTAGCATTTGTAATTCAAAATTGTAGGATCAAATTAATGCGAAATTGTATAAATATTTGAATGTTTCAAAGAAAGTGGTGTAAATATCATGTTTGTTAATTGAAAAACATTACAGGTCTTGCATGTAGCAATGTTAAAGTCACTTGAGGTGAGTTACCCACTACCATGCTAAAGGTGTAATTTTTTTAAATGGCTAACATGCATTAGCTGATCGTTGCAGTGCATAGTTACCAATAGTTTCTTTATAAATGTATGTGAGCCAAATATTTCACCACTGTTTATCTGTAAACATGATAAATTATGCATATTCTTCCGAGGCAACAACCAAGTGTGACGTTTACAGCTTCAGTGTGGAACTAATGGAGCTATTGTTGTAGCAGCAAGTTAAATGTAGAATTAAATAAGGAACAAAATTATCTAATTTAGGAGATGATAAATTGGGACCGAAAAATATAAAAAATTCGGAACTGGACAGTCTAGAATTATGGCTGAGTCGCGGACAATGTCGCTCTCTTTAAGGTGTTTTGTGGCTCTGCCCAAATTGTGCTAACAGTTTCAATTGTCTCATCACCCCAGGATAAAACAATCCCAAAATATGAACTGGTAGCACGAACCAAATTCATTCAGTCAACACCCATTCTGAAATATATCTATTGGTCGATTCTGTGTAGTATAATTAATCTGGGGGAAGATTAATTATTTCTGTGGTATAATAATTATCCACAGATGAATAATTATTTATGTTTCCATATAAAATGAAATTTTCTGAGAACTGTTTGTAGTCTAGAAACTGTGTAAAAATGAAGGTATCAACCTCCTTTTATTGCAAAAAAATAATAACTTTAATGGGAACACAACGCGGAGAGAAGACTGGAAAAACGTGGGCAAGTGAAAGACTTTTTCAATAGTTAAAGAAGTCACGTTTTTAATTTTTTTTCTAAACTAAGAAATGTTAAAATATAATTTTTAAGGCCCAATAAACGTCAATTTATTTGTCCAAAAAATTATTTCTTAATGAGCCAAGCTCAAGACCCAGGACCCGGACCCGAACATGGGCACGGGTCAGGCCCCCACCCATACACACAAAATATTGAATGCCCAAAGGGCTTACACTTTAGACTCACAAAAATTGTAAATATACTCTACCCATTTTAAACAACCTACCAATGTGGAACAATGCCAAAAGGCATTTCAAAGTTTGCACACTTAAACACTAACAACTGTTACTGGACAACTGTGTTCCAACAATCTCCCACTTGTAAAATTTGAAAACATTTTATCGAGCAATAATTCATAGAATTATGCATAAGCAAAGGTGTCTTTCGACTTGAACCTTTACGTAGTAAAATGATTCAGAAAATACTAGAGTAACCATAGTTTTGAACTCTATCTCTGACAACATACCACACACAACCCTACTTGGGTATAGTTCTAAAAGCCAACACGTTACAGCCATGTGCTTCTATCCCAGTGTAGTGAACGCTTTAGGAATTTGCCCAAAATGTCTATAGGAAGCTTCCACATTTCCACATTGAGTCTATCAAGAATACTCCTGTAGCTAAGTACCCAACTCAAAATAGAGCTATAGATCTCATTAAGAGTTATAATGACTCATTTTTTACTCGCTTCAGGATATCATGCCCCATAGGGATGGACTCGGAGTAACACCCTGTTCTATATTAATTAATAATAGCATGATTCAACCCATATCATTTGTGACTTGTTATTACTCTTTGAACAAATTTATTGGGATCTCCAATCTATATGTTGGGTTACCATCACAAATGACTCATGTATCTAAGGGCTTTAGTACCATCGCTTTCGAGGTGTTCCACACCTTATCCCTAGCTAGTCCTTTCATCAAAGGATCAGTTAAGTTCTGCTCAGACCGTATATGATCCACCCTCACAGCACCCGTAGAAATAAATTCTCTAATAGTACTATGTTTATGATGTATTTTTCGTTTCTTACAATTATAGTAATGGTTCTCAACTTTTGCAATAGTCGCGGTACTATCAGAATGAATCAAAATGGCTGGTATCGGTCTTTTCCATAACGAGATATCTGACAGGAGGTTTCTTAACCAACCTGACTCTTCACTAGCAGTAGCTAGCGCTATTATCTCAGACTCCATAGTGGATTGAGGAAAAATAGTTTATTTCTTAGATTTCTAAGAAACTTCACCACTAGCGATGCTAAATATATATCCACTAGTAGCCTTACAATCATGAGATAGGGTGTTCCAATTAGCATCACTAAATCCTTCAAGGACATCGGGATGCTTATTATAGTGTAATCCGAGGTTCATTGTCCTTTTAAGGTATCGCATGACACTCGCAGTAGCATACCAATGCTCCATACTAGGTCTAATAGTAAATCTACATAGTACTCCCACAACATAAGCTATGTCCGGTCTAGTGCAATATGTAGCATAACGTAAGCTACCTATGATGCTTGTATAAGCATTTTAATTTACACTGTCACCAGTGTTCTTAAATAACTTTACACTAGGATCAAATGGAGTACTAGAAGGTTTAGAGTGAAAGTAATTGTATTTCTTTAGAACTTTCTCAATGTAATGAGATTGATCCAAAGAAAGTCATTTTCTGACCTAGTAGTATTAATTCTCAATATTACACTAGCTTCACCCCAATCCTTCATATCAAAATTGGCACACAATAATGATTTAACATTTTCCACGACATAAATATTAGAACTAAATATAAGCAAGTCATCAACATAAAGACATATGATAGTGCAAATGTTCTCAACAAATTTATAATAAATGCATTTATCACTTTCATTAATTTTAAACCCATTAGAGATGACTAGGCTATCAAATTTATCATGCCATTGTTTAGGTGCTTGTTTGAGTCCATGAGGAGATTTATATAATTTACATACTTTATTTTCTTAACCGTGCACAATAAAACCTTCAAGTTGATCCATATAAATCTCTTCTTCTAATTATTCATTTAAAAATGAAGTTTTAACATCCATTTGGTATACAATTAAATAAGTTAAGGAAACTATAGCTAATAGTACACGTATAGACATTATTCTAGTCACGAGTGAAAATGTATCAAAAAATTCTACGTTTTCTCTTTGTCTAAAACCTTTAGCAACAAGACGTGCCTTATATTTTTCAACAATGCCATCAGGTTTTAATTTCTTTTTAAGAATCCATTTACGCCCAATTGCTTTACACCCGGGAGGAAGGTCCACTAAGTTCCAAGTTTTATTTATTTCCAAAGAATTCATTTAATCATTAATAGCCTCTTGCCATAAATCGGCATCTAATGAAGATAAAATTTCTTGAATAGTGTTAGGATCCTCCTCTAAAGTGTAAGCATAAAAATTGGGGGCGAAATCTTTTTCAACACGGGCCCTTTTGCTTTTTTGAAGTTCTACAATGAATTCATTATTTTCTTTATTTTTATTTAAAGAAATATTAGTGGATGACTCGCCCCCACTATTTTTCAATTTATCTTTATAAAAATCGGCGTCATTTGATTCAATAATTACTTGATGTTTCAAGTCATAAAATTGGTATGCTTTGCTATTAATAGCATAGCCTATAAAAACTCACTCATATGCTCTACTTGCCAATTTAGACCTTTTACGGTCGGGTATACGTACATAGGCTAAGCATCCCCATGTTCTAAAGTATGACACGTTGGGCTTAATATTTTTCCAAATTTCATAAGGAGATGTTTTCATTTTAGTCTTAGGAATTCTATTAAGTACGTGACACACAATCAAAATAATTTCACCCCACCAATATGAGGTATCCCCCAAATTTAATAAAATAGCAACAACTAATTTAGTTAATGTCCTATTTTTTCTTTTGACTTTACCTTTCATTTCGGGCAAATAAGGGGCAGTTTTTTCGTGAATAATGCCTAGGGTTTTATAAAATTCAATAAATGGTGCAGAATCAAATTTCGGTGCCTCTATCACTACGTAACCTTTTAATTTTCCGATTAAGTTGATTTTCAATTTCATTTAGGAAAATTTTAAACATGTAAAACGCTTCACTTTTATTTTTAATTAAATACACAAATGAATAATCGGAACAATCATCAATAAAAATAATAAAATAACGTTTGCCATTTCTATTTGTCACACCATCCAATTCACATATATCCGAATGAATTAAATCAAGTGGTTCAGATTCTCTAAAAATAGATTATGTGGTGTCTTAGTGATTTTTGCTTGACTACACCATTCACATTTTTCAAAATTATTTAATGATAATTCTGGAATTAATCCTAAAGTGCTCTTATTTTTAGCAAGTCGTTTATTAACATGACAAAGTCTAGTATGCCAAACATTAAATGAACAAGCAATATAAGCAGAAGGAGTAATTTTTTTAGCATCAACATTCAACTTAAACATCCCATCACTGGCATAACCCTTGCCTACAAAAATTCCATTTTTGGTCAAAGTAAATAAATTAACACCAATAGTTTGAGTAAAGCCATCTTTGTTTAAGAAGATAACTCGAAACCAAATTTTTTCTTATCTCGGGAGTGTGAAAAACATCTTTGAGGATAACAGTCTTTCTCGAAGTGAACTTTAATTCCACATTTCCAGTACCGGCAACCTCAATGGATTGAGAATCACCCAACAACACCTTTTTATCTGCATCCTCTGAATAAGTCTTAAACAAAGTAAAATCATAACAGATATGGCGAGTAGCACCAGTATCCACCCACCACCCTTCAACACTGCTAACCAAGTTGATTTAAGTAATAATTGCACATAGATCCTCTTCGGTCAAATTCGCTTGTGTGGGTGGCACATTGCGACATTTGCAAGCCATATGGTCAGGCTTGCTGTGGCCATCCCCGATCCTCACCGCACGGGTGGGCACGCAAAGGGAGAGGATCCTTTGGGTCCCGCGCATCCCTCTCGAGAGCGCTTCGATCGGCGTCGCTTGAGATGAGGTGTAAAAATGTAGAAAGGTTCAGAGTCGCCACTCTATTTTACTCAAAACAGACAAAAGAAAAAGGGGAAGCCATCCCGAAGGATGGCATCCAAAGACATACTATTGCATGCGAAACCAAAATGATTCGAGAAGGGTTCGGAGGCTTAGTTACGAAATGGGAAGGTGTTAGGCACCAATTTCACCCTTTCGATCTCTCACGGATATTTTCTATTTTCCTTTATTTTCCCCCGTGATATGTGTGCATGTGTATATATATATATAATGGAGATAGGAATCCTCGACTTGTATCATGGAAAAGATAAAGCGAGTCATCCGTACGAAGATATAAGAATAGTATTAAAAAAATAAGATTTACGCGATTACCCCTACATTGGTCGTTATAATGGAACGATAACACATATGGAGTAATACGTTACAAGTATATAAAATATAAGAAAATTAGCTTTAGAGAAGATAGGAAAATAAGAGAAAAAATGAGAAAGGGACTCGAGTCTCGGGTTTTACCCCGAGATGCCTACGTAGCCTATAAAGGCATCAAAGTCCATGTAGTTCGCATACAAAATGAGGGGTGGGGTTTATCCCATAAATCCAAATGGGGGATCACTTATTTGTGTGTGTGTGTGTAGAAAAAGTGTTTTAGTTGTGAGAAAAGTATGAGAATTCCTATTTGGAATTTATGAGGAAACCCTCTTTTTCTTTTTGATTTTATTTATATGAAAATAAGAGATGTGCAATAATACTAAATAAAAAAGTATATTAGGATAGGTGAGATGAGATAATAAAAATGCTAAGTAATAAAACAAGTTATTGGAAATTTAAGAGAATTTAGAGAAAAAGTTGAGAAAGATGGACCTTCTTGGAGACCTTAAGCTTGATCTTGAATGTGGGAGAGCAGCCCTTGCATTGGATGATGATGGAGAGTAGCTAATTCACCAAGTTTGATGAAAAGGATGATGAAAAGTGGAAGTAAAAAGGGGATTTGGAGGTTGATATCACGTTGCCTTCGAGAGGGGTTTTTGGGATTCATTGAGAGTGAATTATATCCGATATGGGCTCCCCTTGAAAATGAGGTGAAGTCCTCCTTTTATAGGCCCAGGTCAGTGCCGATTGGCATAGACCTGGTCCTGCTTATCGGCACCTGCCGATAGGTAGGGTCTGGAACCTGCCGTTTAACAATGTGTTTCAGGACTTTTCGAAAAATCGGTTGCTGAGGGAAAAGTGTTGGTCAGAATCGCGAACGGGTCATATCTTTGGAAAGGTAATTCAGAGACCTTTGAAAGTCGGACTTCTCTCGGGTTCGGGATTTGACTTTGGGTCAAATATGGCTCGAAAGCGTTTGTCGATCCATTGGATGGAGAATCATTCGGTCGCAAACAGATCGTTTGTTCGCATGGTAAGTCCAAATTGTTCATAGGGAAGACCGTTGGAAAGGTTAGGAGATGTACTTCGACATTACAAAGAGTTTGACCTATTTGGGGAGTTGACTTGGTCAACCAGTCCATGGAAGCATTCAGTGACCTCTTGGAGTCAAATGGGTCGTTCGTCCGCATGGTAAGTCGGAATCGCGCACGGGATGGACCGTTGGAAAGGGTATTGAGTTCCTTTAGAATGTTCATTCAACCTCAGTTGAGTTAAAGAGTTCACTTAGGTTAAACAGAGCCCGGGAGCGCCCGGTGGCCTCTCGGCTAGGTTTCAGACGCAAACGGATCATTCGTCCGCATGGTAAGTCAGAATTGTGCATGGGACAGACCATTGGAAAGGGTATTCAGTGCCCTTCAAAGATTCATTTAGTCTCAGTTGAGATGAAGAGTTTGACTTTTTGGTCAAACTAAGCCGGGGAGTGCCCGAGGGCTTCTAGGTTAGTACTCGGGACGTGACCTGGGTTTGTGATGATGAAGGGAGGTACTAGGGACCTTAGGAGAGTTAGGGGGTAACAGATGGGGGTGTCTATAGATCCCCTCAACGAGTGAGTTTGGAACAAATGATAACCGTCGAATAGACACCACATGATGCTTTTGAGGGAGTACGATCGATTCAGAAGGTCGAGGCCGATTCTGAGGACCTAAGGGGTGTGCTAGGGATGGAATGACGATTTAGGTCGATTCTGAAGACCTGAAGTGCTGTTGGGGGATGACCAATTCTACGAGTCAAAATCGAATCTGTGGGCTTAGGGTGAAGATCTAATAACCAAGGTTAATTCTGACCAAAGAGTGGTGACGATTGATGACCGAGGTTAATTTTGACCTAAGAATGGTGACGACCAAGGACTGGGGTCAATTCTAACCCAACTCAGGTGACGATCCAAGATCGAGGTCAATTCTGACCTAAGAGTGGTGACGACCGAGGACCGGGGTCAATTCTGACCCAACTTAGGTGACGATCTAAGATCGAGGTCAATTTTGACCTAAGAATTGTGACGATCGAGGACCGGGGCCAATTATAACCCAAGTCAGGTGACGATCCAAGACCAAGGTCAATTCTGACTTAAGAGTGGTGACGATCGAGGACCGGGGTCAATTCTGACCCAACTCAGGTGAGGATCCAAGATCGAGGTCAATTATGACCTAAGAGTGGTGACGACCGAGGACCGAGGTCAATTCTGACCCAACTCAGGTGACGATCCAAGACCAAGGTCAATTCTGACCTAAGAGTAGTGACGACCGAGGACCGGTGTCAATTCTGACCTAAAAGTGGTGAAGAACGAGGACCAGGGTCAATTTTGACCCAACTCAGGTGACAATCCAAGACCGAGGTCAATTATGACCTAAGAGTGGTGACGACCAAGGATTGGGGTTAATTCTGACCCAACTTAGGTGTCGATCCAAGACCAAGGTCAATTCTGACCTAAAAGTGTTAACGACCGAGGACCGGGGTCAATTCTGACCCAACTTAGGTGACAATCCAAGATCGAGGTCAGTTGTGACCTAAGAGTGGTGACGATCGAGGACGAAGGTCAATTCTAACCCAACTCAGGTGACGATCCAAGACTTAGGTCAATTCTGACCTAAGAGTGGTAACGATCGAGGACTGGGGTCAATTCTGACCCAACTCAAGTGACGATCCAAGACCGAGGTCAATTCTGACCTAAGAGTGGTGACGACCGAGGATCGGGGTCAATTCTGACCCAACTCAGGTGACGATCCAAGATCGAGGTCAATTCTGACCGAAGAGTGGTGGCGACCGAGGATCGCGGTCAATTCTGACCCAACTTAGGTGACGATCCAAGACCGAGGTCAATTCTGACCTAAAAAGTGGTGATGCCCGAGGACCGAGGTCAATTCTGACCCAACTCAGGTGACGACCCAAGACCGAGGTCAATTCTGGCCTAAAGAGTGCATAAAGATTGGATTTTAATTTCGCTGGAGAAAATGTCTTGTGATTTGAGATGGGGAGCTGATAGCTGGGGAAGCTTTTGTTTCTTTAGGAGGCCTCGTAGGGGGGACCAACCTATTTTGGTGCTGTAATAACTCTGCTGTGGAAGTGATGAGATGATCCTTAGAGATCCTCTGGTGTTCTACCGGGAGGAGATTCACATGGTTTTTGAGGATTTCGCTGGGAAAAAGGGGTTTCACTTGAAGGAATGCAAAATTTTCTTGGTGAAAATGTTCTAAATCCTTCCTGGGATTTTTAGGAATTTTTCGAGGCTTTCTAGTATTTTCTGGGAATTTTTGTACGAAATTTAAGGGGGTACCGATAGACATGGTATGAGGGGTGCCATTCGACAGTGGCACGGACTTTTGGGATACTTCGAGAAGGTAAGGAGTCAGTGCCGATTAGTGTGGCGCGGGGATGTGCCGATCGGCATGGCGATTGGCATCCTATATAAAGGGGGCGAATCCCTTCATTTTTTTCACAGCTTATTTGCTTTCTCTCTTTCTGTGATTTCTCTGTATATCGTTATGGAATTTTGATCTTCAAGAAATGGCCTCTTTTGTGAGCACTGCAGTCCACCAGGAGTGGTTGACCATTGATGACTGGGCGAATGTGGAGTGGAGGGATAGGGCGCCTCTTGCTTTGGGGAGCGAGAACTCTTTTGATGCATTTGAGCCCGTTGCGGATGAGAGGACCTCGCTGCGGGAGCCATCCCGTCATCACTCTTCGAGAGTGATCCCCGGCGGTTATGTAAGTAACCCGACCTTTGGCATTCCTTTCTTTTTGGTGATTTTTCTTTTTTTTATTGACTTTTGATGAGACTTTTCCTTTTTGCCAATCTGATATTTCTTTGAAGAACATACGCGCTCGTGGAACGACAGGGCTCAGGGATGCCTGGGAGTATCTCCCACCTGTGGTGTGTTGGGTGGTATCGTTAGCGGGTTTTGGGAGGTTGGCATCGGTGTTGGATGAGACGCCTCATTCGACAGCGGTCCTGTGCACTTTGGGAGAGAGGTGGTGGGATACTACCCAAACTTTCCATTTCGGCTTCGGGGAGATGACTGTGACTCCCATATATGTGCAACAACTGATGGGGTTGGATTGTGATGGAGAGCAGATAGAGGTGGATCACTCTTTACGGGTGAGACCGGAGGCAGTCCGTGCGGCACTTGGTTATGTAGGGAGGATAGTTTCTGGGGATTCTATCTGACTGTCCCTACTGAAGGATGTTCTGCGGAGTAGGGTGATTGATGTGGAGGATGGCCCGATTATTTATTCTACTGGTAATGGGAGGTTTCATGGTGGCGTCGAGTGGCGACGTCGTCCATTTGTGGTTCTTGTCGTACCTGAGGATGTTTTCAAACATCCTTTTCTATAATTGGGGGAGTCTGACTTTGGCGACCCTTTACTCTTCTCTGGATGCATTTAGCCGGTGCTTCCGACAGACCTTTACTGGGGCCACATACCTTCTTGAGGTATTCTTCAGTTTGCGCATTTTCCTTTCATGCATCCGCATTTTCCTTATGTGTCACTTTTTGTTTGTGAATTCAGACGTGTTTCTACAAGGTGATTGGGTGCAATACCCTGCTGATCGCTTTGAAGGATGACACTGTTGGGGACTTAAGTCGATTGTATCGATGGCATAAGGCCAATCGGGAGTCGAAGGGATCTCTCTCTCTGGAGGCGGTACGTCAGGACTTGAATGACCTGACTAGTGGTAGGGTAAGGTTCTTTCCATTTCAGTCTTGGTTTTTGCACCTTTTGATCTCGTATTGATTTATGCCTGCTTGGAGATTTTCAGGTGACCTTTAATCCTCGGGGGATAGCCATTGAGGATGCGGGGCGACCGGGGTGAACGCGCGGATGCGGCGTTTGTTGGCCCATGAGTTCGGCCATTCCTGGTACCTTGAGGAGTGGGTGGTTCTCCAGATTGTTGAGGAGGAGGTGGTGGTGCCACCTGCGTAGCCTCCTATGTCTATGAGGTGGGAGGGACTGTTGTCGAAGGATGAGAGGATTGCGGCGATGATTGGCGAGTCCAACTTGTTATACTCCGATATGGCTGCGCCGTATGACTATATGGACTTCGTGATGAGCTGGTTGATGGCGCCCAACATATATGATACACTGCCTTTCCTTCCGGTGGGTTCGAGTCGGACAGTGGGATCTTCCCACAACGGCGGTGGTCTGTCGGCATCTGCGGCGGTGGCGACTTCAGAGGTAACTTTTGTGCGATTGCATACCCCGTCATACAACATTCGGCGGGCTGATGGAGGGATAGTGCCTATGTTGCACCGTCCTCATGCGATGGATCCGGAGGAGTTGGGTTTGACAGAGGAGGTCCTCCGGCCTGCGGTATACCTTTCTATTCCTCTCTTTCTTTCTTTTTTGTTTTGGTCGTCTCTGTTTTGATACAGATTTCTCTTTTTCTTACAGCAAGTCCGGGTGTCGACCACTTGGCTAAGGGACATCAGAGACTGGATATCTTCGACGACTGCCCATATTCGGGATGCGGTTCCTGTCCCTTCTTGCTTGGTGCCGTCTGCTTCGTCTGGAGAGGACTCAGGCTCGGGTAGTGGTGGCACATCGTCTCATCGTAGGGGGAAGAGAGCACGTCGCAGGGGTGGAAGCTCTTGAGAGAGAGAGAGAGAGAATGTGGGTTCAGGCTGAGTCCCATTTTTTTTGCTTTTTCTTTTTATTTCCTGCAAAGAAGATGTAACACAGAAAACAGATATATCCAATGCAATGGATTTTTTTTTATTATCTTTTATTAATGATGAATGAATGCATGCACATGCGCTTTTTACTTTGCTGCTGAGACCGTAAAAAGGAATATTTTTGGAATTTTTTGAAGGAAAGTTTTTCTTTTCTTTTTTTTTTATTAAAGGGATTTTGAAATTCTATTGAGAATATGACTTTGTTTTTATTGAGTTTTCTGAATTGACAAAAGAGAAAAAGAGGAAATTTCTAAAATGGGGGGGGGGGGGGGGGGGTCGATCGGCAAGCACCCTGAACTGCCTATCGGCAGTTCAGTCCAGTCCCATCAATTCAAAGTTTTGATTGGCACCCTCTTCAGCCTTTGGTACCTTGTGGGGTAGGATTCTCTCCGATTTCTGGAGGGATTATGTCTCTTGTGAGGGTTCTCACGTATAAAAAGGGGTAAGGGTGGAGTGTTTTCATCACACCTTGGCATTCTTTTCTACTTACTCATTATCTCTTAGTTTTGCAAGATGGCTATCCCTGGTAGCATTGAGTTTGATAACTACCTCGAAGCCTTGGAAGCAATGTTCTCTTATAATGTCAACTATGATGCTTTCAACATGCGTCGAGTCTCCCTATGGCACAATCGGCCTATTGAGTGGAGTGTGCTGATGGTGGCAGTACAATTCTGGTACCCCGAAGACCACGTGTTCCGCTTTGGGTTGGATGAAGTTTGTCCTACCTACGAGGAGTTTTCTGCCATGCTGGGTGTAAATCCTAGTGTTGTTGCGGCTTTGCCCGAATTTTCCCTTTCTCCCAGGGGTTTGTTGGTCGGGCTTCTTCATATTTCGCCTTCGACGGACAGACCATTGGTTGCTCGAGGAAATCTCCCTCCCGGCGGTGCTGCAGTCTGTGCATTTGCGGGAAGTAGGTGATGCTAGCTATGCTGGAGCCGTTGTTCTGGGCCTGGTTTCAAAATTACTACTAGTGACTGAAGAACTACAGGTGGACCCGCAACTTGCAGCCATTACTTCATGGATGTCTTATCGTCGTAATTCTGCGGCGGTGATACTGGCGGAGACCCTGAATGGTTTGGATGCCTAGAGAGAAGGTCGTTCTGACTTTTTGAGGGGTATCCCCATGATGCTGTTCATGTGGTTGTCCCAAATATTTCGCTTGACGACTCCTCCAGAATATCCCTTGTTGGATGTACCCAACTTCTTTTCGCGTTACTTCATCAGCGTCAACCTGTATGTTGAGAACTGGGAGCCTTGTCTTGTGGGTCATAGGGCTCGTGGTCTGTATTGGTCAGTGCCATGGTGGGGGCAGTTGCAGCCTGTTCTGGAGCTAGGAGAGTATTAATATGTGCAACTGCTTGGTCTCAGTAAGACCTCTTTTTACTTACCTTGGCAGCTTCTGCGCCAGTTTGGCTGGGCACAGGTCGTGCCACCTTGGACCTCGAATTTCTTTTCGGTAGAAGATTTAACTGAGCGCATGCGTATGTTGCTTGGATCTTTGTGGGAAAATCGGCGTCTATCGACCTGTCCCTCCTAGTGTGTCGGGAAAGTTTGGCATGTCCCCAAAGATTATATGAATTAGTTGTGGAGGAAAGTAGCCAGCAAGATGTTGGCAGTGGATACTGGACAAAGATGGTTTGTTTTATCTAACACCATGTAAGGGGGTGTTGTGGTCTTTTCGAAGATGGTTCAGGCTTATCGGTCTATGGAGTGTTTACGGCACACTATTCAGACAGGGGAAACTTGGGGACCTCAGGATGTAGATGATGAGGGTGCAGGATCCTCGGGTAGCTGTGGGTAGGATTCCTGGGGAGTTTATTTGTGTGATAGATGTGGGGATTTTATTTGGCTTTTATGGTAGTAGGGGGAAGGTAGTTATCCATTCCTTTTCTTATGTAATCCGTAGTGTAATTTCTTATTAATGAAATAAGCAAGTTTCTAATCATCAAGTTGTGCCTTACGATGAGTTTTGTATTTTGAATTATCCATACCGATCGCTAAGGCATACATAATCCTTTTGTTCAAGTATTTGTTAGAATAAATCGCCGTTCTCGGAGGTAAGAAAAGAATAGTATTTTGTGAAAAAGAAAGGGTCGCACACATGTGAGGTGTATGAGCTGCCTACGTACCTATGGGGTTTTTGAAAAGTTTTTTTCTGTTTGAAAATAGTTTTTTGGAGAGGATCAGGCCCACCTAGTTCTGGGTAGAGGGAAATGAAGAGAGCTCTTTTTTACTTTTTTGTTTTTAGAATAGAAGGGGGATGAGAAGAGTCGTAGCGCGCCGAGATTTCGGACTAGGGGTAGAATTTCTTGAGACGATCCAGGTTGACTGGATGAGCCATCTCTTCCCCATCTAGGTCATTGAGCATGGCGGCACCGCCAGATAAGATTTTCTTCACAATGTAGGGGCCGCTCCAATTGGGCTTGAATTTCATTTTGGGATCCCAAATGGGTTGTATCATCTCTTTGAGGGAAAAATCCCCATCCCGAACACCGCGGTCCTTGACTCTCTTTTTGAATGATCACGCTATTCGACGATGGTACCCCTGTATGTGGTAAAGAGCTTTTAATCTTCTTTTATCTAGGAGAGCTAGCTCATCAAGATAGCTTTGGCACCAGTCTTCTTCACTAACTTTTCTTTCCAGCATGACGCATAGCGAGGGTACTTTCATCTCCACAGGTAGGACTGCTTCCATGCTGTCGACCAGGGAGTAAGGGGTAGCCCCAGTAGAGGTTCGGATTGAGGTTCGATAGCCCCAAAGGGCGTACGAGATCCGATCGACCCAATCCCTACAACTTTCGGTCATCTTGTTGATGATAGATTTGAGGTTCTTGTTGGCATCTTCAACTGCACCATTGGTCTGAGGTCGGTAGGGAGAGGATTTGTGTCTCTAAATCTTGTACTCATCGACTACTTTTGTGACTTCTGGTTCGAAATCCAACCCGTTGTCTGACACTAGCTCGTGTGGGACCCCATATCGGCAGATGATATCCATCTTGAGGAATTTGACCACTTTCTTGGCGTTCAACACTGCGTATGACTCAACTTTGACCCATTTGGTGAAGTAATCAATGGCGACTAGGATGAACTCATGTTCATTTGAAACCTTTGGCGTAACCTTCCCTATGATGTCGATAACCCAGGTGGAGAACAGCCAGGGAGAGGTCATGTTGTATAGTTCTCGTAGAGGAAGGTGTTAAAGATTGGAGAACTATTAGCATTTGAGGCATCTCTGGACATAGGCGGAGAAGTTTTGGGTCATGGTGGTCCAGTAGTAGCCCTCTCGAATGATCTTCTTGGAAAGCATGTGACCGTTCATGTGGGGCCCACATTCCCCGCTGTGGATTTTCTGCATTATTTTCTCAATCTCATCCCCTGCGATACAGTGTAGATGAGTTCCATCGAAGTTCCTCTTGAGTAGAGCTTTATGACAGATGATGTACTGGGTAGCAAGTCTTCAGAAGGTCATTCGATCTTTCTTATTGGAACCCTCGGGATACCTACCATGTTTGAGGAGGCACCAGATATCATAGTACCAGCAATCGTTTAGTTCGGAATCTTCGATGGAGATAAGCCCAATATGGTAGCAATGGGTCGGTTTGTCTTTCTTTTGAACTAGGAAGGGGGTCATTGTTATTCCTTCGGGCATGTCGACCATGGAGGATAAGGTAGAGAGAGCATCGATAGGTTATTATTTGCTTTGGGTAGGTAATGAAAGGTGATATCTCGGAATCGGGAGGCTAACTCTTCTAATTGGGCATGAAAGGGTTGGAACTTTTCATCCTTGACTTTCCATTTTCTGAGCAGTTGATCGATGATAAGGGCAGAATCCCCATAGACGTCAAGGTATTAAACACCTTTCTTGAGAGCAACTTTGAGGCCTACTGTGCATGCCTCGTATTCCGTCATGTTGTTGGTTCAAGGGAAATCCAATTTAATGGCGATGGGAGTGTGGGAGTCATCTGGGGCGATAATAAGTATCCCAATGTAAAATCCCTTTTTATTGGCAGCGCCGTCAAAGAACATTTTCCATCGAATGCGGTCTTGAGCGGTGCAGAGGATATTTTCATCTGGGAACTCAGAGATCCGGACATCTTCTTCTTCTATAGGGTAATCGACGAGGTAGTCAGAGATGGATCTTCCTTTAACAACTTTCTGTGTGATGTATACGATATCGAACTCGATTAGGAGCATCAACCATCGGTCCATTCGACTGGATAAGGAGGGTTTCTCAAGAAGGTATTTGATAGGGTCCATTTGGGATACAAGTTTGATTGGGAAGGCGAGCATGTAGTGTCGCAACTTTTGGGTGACCCAGACAAGTGCAACACACGCCTTTTCCAAAGCAGTGTAGTTGACCTCGTACCCGGACAATTTGTGACTGGCATAATAGATGGCTCTTTCTTTGCGAGAGTCCTCAAGGTATTGGGCTAGAAAATCCCTAGCTGTAGTGTCGGTTATGGTTAGGTATAGGAGCAAAGGGATACCAGGTTGTGGTGGCATGAGCCCTGGAGGTTGGGTCAGATATTTTTTGATTCGGTTAAAAGCTTCTTGGCAGGCCTCGTTCCAAACTTTGGTTGAATCCTTTCGGAGGAGCTTGGATATCGGTTCACAGATGGAGGTTATCTAGTTAATGAATCGGCTAATATATTGCAATTTTCAAAGAAAACCTCGGACTTCTTTCTCTGTTCGGGGTGGTAGCATCTCAAGTATGGCCTTCAGCTTTGCAGGATTTGCTTCTATCACCTTCTCGCTGACCATGAATCCCAAGAGTTTTCCCTTTGTAACGCCGAAGACACACTTATGTGGATTAAGTAGCATCTGATACCGTCGCAGTCGTTTGAAGAACTTACGGACAGTGGGAACATGACCTTCTCTAGTTTTGGACTTGATAATCATATCATCCATATAAAACTCGACTTTTTTGTGAATCAGATCGTG
Source organism: Sambucus nigra (assembly GCA_949130495.1). Lineage (NCBI taxonomy): Eukaryota > Viridiplantae > Streptophyta > Magnoliopsida > Dipsacales > Adoxaceae > Sambucus > Sambucus nigra. Next base: position 306,249,004 of record OX422217.1, on the reverse strand, counting down.
TAGGATGGTTGTGGCAGCCCTTTGGTAGGTGGCCCCAGCATTCTTGCGACCAAATGGCATAACGGTGTAGCAAAAGGTTCCCCATTGGGTGATGAATGCGGTTTTTTCTTCGTGGTCAGGGTGCATCTTAATTTGGTTGTATCCAGTAAACCCGTCGATGAATGACTTGAGAGCATGACTGGTTGTGTTGTCCACGATCATGTCGATATTGGGTAGCGGATAATCATCCTTTGGAGAAGCTTTGTTTAAATCTTAGTAGTCTACACACATTCGAACCTTCCCCCTGTTTTCGGTAAAGGTACTATGTTGGCTAGCCATGTGGGATATTTGATCACCCGAATGAAGCCCACATTTAACGGTTTGACCACCTCTTCTTTGACCTTGAGCGACCATTCGGTGTGGAGTTTTCTCAATTTTTGTTTAACTGGCTTGTAATTTGGGAGAGTGGGAATCTCGTGCTGAGCTATTTCAGGATCAATGTCGGGCATATAATCATAGGACCATGCGAAGACATCCACGAACTTCTTCAATAATTCCTTGAGTTGTGCACGCTCATGCTTGTCAAGGGTGGCCCCTATCCTAATCTCGCGCAGTTGGCTACTAGAACCGAGATTAATCACAACAGTCTCTTCTTTATTAACTTGAACACGGTTATGTTGTTTATTATTAACCTTATTTAGATCAGTTAATAATTATTCATTTGCAAAATCATCATTATCAAAAGTTTGATTAGAATCCAAGCAGTTAATGTAAGGCACAACAAGATACTCAAAATCTTCGTTTATTTCATTGATAGGAAAAACAACATTGAGAACCTCGTAAAAAGAGGTATCGATTACATTTGAAAAAGGATAGACAACAGAAGAAGAAATAGGGTAAACATTGGGGTTAGGGGAGATTTCAAGAGGCAAAACTGGAGCAGCATGCCAGTTGAGGAGGGGTGTATCAACAGCTTTAATCAGATGGGATGGATCCATTGATGTAGTGCCTGAATGAACCATATAGAGTGCCAGCCCCAACGTCTGTATGTTGAAGGAATCTTCGGAATCACTTTCCTCGGTCTCTTTGATACCTTTGATGAGCGGTTGTACTCGGTGTTGGAAACTTTCAGCCCATAGGTAGTTATCTTGGAAAAATATCTCCATTCCAGGCTTCATCTTCTTGTCTGTGTGGTCATACCATAGTTCTGGAAAATCGCAAAAGGGGAAGTCCTCGCCTTCTTTGATGAATTGTCCATTCAAGGAGTCTCCTGAGATAGTCGGGATGTAGTCTAATCTTTTCTTTGGCTGAGACTGGTGGATCATTCTGAGCTCTTGTTCTGATGGTTGATACCCCAAGCCACAAGGAGGGAAAGCTTTCTTTAGTTTGATGGCATCGAGTATCCCTTGCTGCCTTTGCCCTAGTCCCAGTCCGGGCATGAAGTGCATGTTTTTAAACATCGGAATCACATTGACATTACCATGAGGGTCACATTTTGGACAAACCCTTTCTTTGAAACCGTCCCCTGCCGGGAGTAGGAGTGGCTAAACTTGGAATCCTGATAGGAGCATATCATTTGACCCGTGCTGTATCTCAAGAATTGGACTGGTGGTTCTTGCACCCTCGACAATTTCGTTGTCGCCTTAAATGGTAATGACTCGCCCGTCAGCGAAGAACTTCAATTTCTGATGGAGTGAGGAAGACACACCATTGATATTGTGGAGCCAGGGTCGTCCTAGAAATAGGATAAAACAACTTGGGATGTCTATGAATTGGAATTCAACGACGGGGTTTATAGGGCCAACCCCTATTACAAGTTCTATGGATCCCATCACCTCACGACGGGTACTATCATAGGCACGTACAGCGGCGGAGGTTGGAGCGAGGTCACTTTCTTTCAAGCCTAAACACTTGAAGGTTCTCAGAGGGCAAACATTTAAGGCGGATACATTATCGACAAGGGAGAGTGGCACGGCCTTCCCCATAACTTCGACAGAGATGTTGAGTGCATGATTATGATTTGGCCCAATTCTAGGAATTTTTTCTTCAGAAAATAATACCATTTGGGTAGAGGTCAAGGATCCAACCAGATTTATCGCTTCTTATGGCGTGGTAGAGGGAGGAACTGTGGGTCAGTGAGCAGTTTGATTAAGGCATTTCTGTGTAGTTGGTAAGACATGAAAAGTCCCCATAGAGTGATGTTAGCTTGAGTTTTCTTTAGTTGATCGAGGATCTTGCTCTCCTTAATGGTCATCTGGGGATAGGAAGTTTTCAACACCCTTCCCTTTGTCATTTGCTGGTAGTGAGCTTGGAACCTGGTAATGTCTCCCTGATCTGGTCATATGATTTACTGAAGAAGGAAAGAATATGAATCCCGTTTCCTCATCAATCTCAGGTTGTTCTGCCACCCTGTTTATTTCTCTGAGGAGCTCTTCAAATGATATCATGCCATATATATTGGATACTGGGCCAGTTCTTTCTGCAACTTGTTCTTCGCTCGAATCTTTGAATTCTTCCCCCCAACCGGTGGCAATAATTATGTCTTTCCATGTTAAGTCAATGCATTCCACAACTTCAACAGCTTCTTCATACAGGTCCTCCCATTCTGTGGGGATATGTGTGATTAAAGGGACTAAATGCCCTTGTAGCTTCAAAGCGTCAAGTAACCCGGTGATATTATAAATACTATTGGTTTGCCCGAATAATCCTGCCATAGTCTGGACAACATCATTTAGGTTGACTTTTTCAGTTGGTACCACCCATCTGTTTGAATCTCGAGCCCACTTTCGTGCTTCCAAGAACAATGGGCTAAACCTCTGGCAATCGATGACCATCTGCGAGGGCAATTTCATCCCGAACTCTAGGAGTTGGTTTAACACCTCTGATAATTCCATATTCTCGTTTTCAAACGGGGACGGACAGCGATGCATGCTTTAGTAAGGAGTGACCGTGCCTGATCAGCGAGGCTAGTAGGGTGTAGGAGGAAATATGGGCAAACTTGAAGAGGTTTAGGAGATTATATGGGTGTGATTTGAGTTGAGGGATCGAAATCTGAGTTTTCTTCTAAGAAGATGGCATTGGTATGATTTGGAAGTGGATTGTAAGTAGTGCTTGTCTTAGGATTGGCTGGTGGGGGGATGGTACACCGGTCAATGAGATCTTGGATTATGTTTCGAAGGTGAAAGCATTGGTCAGTGGTATGGCCGGCAGTTTGGTGAAAGGCTCAATGTGCATCGGACTTAAAGTTTCTTGGGAGTGGATTTGGTAATGGACGGGGATCCAAGGGTTTGATGAGGTTTCGGCTTAACAGGGCTTGGTAAACTTTGGAGAAGGGAGCATGGAACTCAGTGTATTCCCTTCGAATGGGGACAGGGCAGCTTTCTGGTGCCTATGATGTGGTTGGTTGAGATATGTTGTTGATGGTTGAGACTGTAGAACTGGCAGGCTTGTCATACTTTTTAGGGGTGAACTTTCCGGACACCTTCTTTGGTTCTTCCTCTGTTTTAATAAGGCTTTACTCAATTTTTACTCCAGCCTCTCTGAGAGCTCGAAAGTGGGGATAGTATTGTCCTCCCATCGTCGCTCGAACATGAGGCAAAAAGTTCTTCTTCACTATGTTGACATGTTCTTCCTCGGATGGCCGATTGGTTATGGTAGTTTCTTGTTCCCTCCACCGGGTTATGAAGTTACTTACTGATTCTACTGGATTTTATTTGAGCAGCTCTAAATCACGACGAGTGACCTCAAGCACTTCGCTGTATTTGTACTGCGACATGAATTCTCGGGCTACATCCTCCCAGCTACGGATTCTGGATTCCTCAAGACATAAAAATTATCAGAGGGCACTATCCTTCAAAGTTTGCTAAAACAATTGGGCCATCACTTCTTCAGAAGCCCCTAGTAGAGTCATGGAACGGTGATAACTGGGAAGATGAACAATCGGGGGTCCATTCCCTCCGAACTTCTCGATATTTGGCATCTTGAACTTCTCGAGCAATCTCGCTTTAGGATAAGGAGACATGTGGGTGTAGTCCATGTAATTTCCAGAGATCCTGACTTGGTTAAACTTCTTGGTGAGCATCTTGAGATCCTCTTTGACTTTATTCAACTCCTCCTTCTTTGGATCAACAACCACATATAGGTTAGCCATAGGCTGGGCAATGTTTGGCATTGGAAGCTGGGCAAGCGGTGACCCATTGATAGGAGGGGCACCTGGAGCATGCTGATATTCTTCGAGAACCCAAATAGGCTCGGGCGGACCCATAGCACTAGGGAATAGGGCCTCGGTCTCTTGAGGAATTGGAACCTGGTTTCGCTACATCTCTCGAACCTCGATTTGGAGGTTATCAATCTTGGACACGAGCTGAGCTAGGACTGTCGTCAGATCCGGCTGTATGACTAGTTCTTGATCTGTATTCTCCATGGAAAGTATTGGATTCTGAACTCAGAAGAAGTAGTAGAGGAACGGACGAAACTCCGGGGTGATTTGACTGAAGATCGAAGCCAATAGGGAGCCAGGCCAAGTGCTTGCAATCAACCTGAGAAGGTGTAGAATGAGATTTATTTTTGAGAAAAAAGGGAAGAAACCTTTTTTTTTGGATTTTTAACGAAGAAGGGAGAAATGTTTTTGGATTTTTGATAAAGAAGGGAGAAAGGTTTTTTGGACACGAAACTCAACATGATTATTATGATTATTATGTTCTCAATTTTATTTAATTCTCCTAAATGCAATGCCGGATGGGACCCGAGCCTGGAAAAGTGGGGTTTTAATATATGCAAAGCTACGGTTGGACTTGTAACCAGGCTCACGGATAGGGTCCCATTTTAAAAATGCGTGAAAATTAGGCGGCAGGCCGACCCAGAATTTCGACAGAGTTTTAGGTCGAAATCGGCAATCTAAAGTGTGTGTCCTAGGTTTGACACCTATATGCGGGTATGCAGTTTGGTTGGGTGAATCGGCATGGGTTCCCCCCTTTGGCGTGACTTCCACGATATACGTCTTGCTCTTGTGGGCTCTCGGTACGTGTGGACAAGCCATATGATATACCTGAGTGTACGTGAATTGCCTCACCATATACCTCATGGGGACGATACGTGTGAGAGCGAATTCGATATACTCGGCATATGTGAACGAATTCCTTGTGATATACCTCCCATTATGACTTCGGTCAAGCGGTACGATGCGGGGGAATCGTTTGATATACGCCGAAGGTACTTGGCCAACGGAAGGTGAGAGTCATATCGCTTAGGCTAACTGCGACCTTCCGGACCAGCGCCCATCACGAAGTGACCCTCCAGTTACTGGATAAAATTTGGTCAATAACAATTCTCTTTGGTGATTCCGTGTGAATCATGCATGATTCTCTTATTAGTATCTTATGATGAGAATGCTTTCTTGATTATTCCAAATAGGGAGCAAAGTACAAGTACCAAAGGTACACCAAGTATGGATGGGTGATGCGTGCAACATGCGAATATATGTGATCTTAGGTACACGTGGTGTGAAGTGTACATGAAGAATTTTCTACAAGTGTGTAAGCATAAGCAGAAGCATGGGATACACATGGAAAATGGGGAACATGCTGAGATAGGGGAAATATAAACAAATATAGCATCCATGAAAATAGAGTCAAGCCCTCAAAATATAAAAAAATATTCCCCAGTGGAGTCGCCACTGTGGCTATCCCCGATCCTCGCCGCGCGGGCGAGCGCACGAAGGGAGAGGATCCTTCGGGTCCCACACATCCCTCTCGGGAGCGCTTCGACCGGCGTCGTTTGAGACGAGGTGTAAAAATGTAGAGAGATTTCACCAGTATATTTTACTCAAAACAGACAAAAGAAAAAGGGGAAGCCATCCCTAAGGATGGCATCCAAAGACATATTGGTGCATGCGAAACCAAAATGATTCGAGAAGGGTTCGGAGGCTTAGTTACGAAATGGGAAGGTGTTAGGCACCCGTTTCGTCCTTTCGGTCTCTCATGGATATTTTCTATTTTCATTTATTTTTCTCCGTGGTATGTGTGCATGTGTATATATATAATAGAGATAGGAATCCTCGATTTGTATCATGGAAAAGATAAAGCGAGTCATCCATAGGAAGATATAAGAATAGTATTAAAAAATAAGATTTACGCGATTACCCCTATGTTGGTCGTTATAATGGAACAATAACGCACATGGAGTAATACGTTACAAGTATAGAGAATATAAGAAAATTAGCTTTAGAGAAGATAGGAAAATAAGAGAAAAAGTGAGAAAGGGACTCGATTCTCGAGTTTTAGCCCGAGACCCCTACGTAGCCTATAAAGTCATCAAAGTCCACGTAGTTCGCATACAAAACGAGGGGTGGGGTTTATCCTATAAATCCAAATGGGGGATCTCTTATTTGTGTGTGTGTGTGTGTGTGTGTGTGTGTGTGTGTATAGAAAAAGTGTTTTAGTTGTGAGAAAAGTGTGAGAAAAGTATGAGAATCCCGATTAGGAATTTATGAGCAGAGCCTTTTTTTTCTTGTTTTTTGGGGTTTTATTTATATGAAAATAAGAGATGTGCAATAATGCTAAATAAAAAAGTTGATTAGGATAGGTGAGATGAGATAATAAAAATGCTAAGTAATAAAACAAGTTATTGCAAATTTAAGAGAATTTGGAGAGAAAGTTGAGAAAGATGGACCTTCTTGGAGACCTTAAGCTTGATCTTGAATGTGGGAGAGAAGACCTTACAATTGTATGATGATGGAGAGTGGCTAATTCACCAAGTTTGATGAAAAGGATGATGAAAAGTGGAAGTAAAAAAGGGATTTGGAGGTTGAAATCATGCTACTTTCGAGAAGGGTTTCTGGGATTCGTTGAGAGTGAATTTTATCAGATCTGGGCTCTCCTTGTAAATGAGGTGAAGGCCTCCTTTTATAGGCCCAGGTCACTGCTGATCGGCATAGACCTGATCCTGCCTATTGGCACCTGCCGATAGGCAGGGTCTGGAACCTGTCGTTTGGTAGTATGTTTCAGGCATCGGCTGCCGAGGGAAAACTAATGGTCAGAATCATGCACGGGGCATACCGTTGGAAAGGTAATTCAGAGACCTTGAAAGTCCTTTGGACCTCTCCCGGGTTCGGGAGTTGACTTTGGGTCAAATATGGCTCGGAAGCGTTTGTCGGTCCATTGGGCGGGTAATCGTTCGGACGCAAACGTATCGTTCATCTGCATGGTAAGTCCAAATCTCACACGGGTGGGACCGTTGGAAAGGTTAGGAGATGTACTTAGACATTCCAAAGATTTTGACCCGGTTTGGGGAGTTGACTTTGGTCAACAAGGCCCTGGAAGCATTCAGTGACCTCTTGGAGTCAAACGGGTCGTTCGTCCGCATGGTAAGTTGGAATCGCGCATGGGACGAACCGTTGGAAAGGGTATTTAGTTCCCTTAGAAGATTCATTCATCCTCGGTTGAGATGAAGAGTTGACTTAGGTCAAACAGAGCCCAGGAACGCTCAGTGGCCTCTGGGTCAGGTTTCTGACGCAAATGGAACATTCGTCTGCATGGTAAGTCAGAATCGCGCACGGGACTGACCGTTGGAAAGGGTATTCAGTGCCCTTCGAAGATTCATTTAGTCTCAGTCGAGATGAAGAGTTTGACTTTTTAGTCAAACTGAGTCGGGGAGTGCCCGATGGCTTCTAGGTCAGTACTCAAAACATGACCTGGGTTTGTGGTGATGAAGGGAGGTACTAGGGACCTTAGGAGAGTCAGGGGATAACAGAATGGGGTGTCTACACTTGCCACACATGAAATAGAGAAACTGTCCCAAGTTGCTAGACTATCCATTTCTAGGGTTCTTATTCTTATATTGAGTCTGAGTCTGATTTTTAAAATTCTAATTGTGGATCTTTTCTGAAATTTCATATTTTTTCTGTTTGCCTTTAAAACAACTGGAGTGTGTTTCTTTTTTTTATTTTTGTTGTTAGACAAAAAGAATTTCATCTTTGTAGTCCTGTTTTCAAGATTCCTCCTCAATTATTAATTTAATAATGAGTGACTCTAGTCAAAATTCTTTAGACTTATGCCTCAAAATATTTTTATACTCTTTGAACAATGGAGGCAATTTATCAATAATTACAACCACCTGAAACTGCTCATCTAAAGCCATGCCCTCGGAAATAATTTCATGGGCAATCATTTGCAAATCATGGGTTTGAGCAACAACAAATTTGTCATCCGTCATATGAAATTTCAAATAACGACTGACGGCATATTTTTTAGCACCCGCCTCCTCCATGTCATATTTTTTAAAATGTGCATCCCAAACATCTTTTGCAGATTTATAATTGGCATAATAGTCATAATTTAGTCACTTATCATTCAAAGTATAGTTCTTGCACAGAAAATCACTTTCCTCCTAAGTTCTAATTGTTTTGCTTTCCTCAACAGTAGGTGGATTATTTATTACGGGTTGTCAAATTTAACACATGATGCGACCTTTTTCGTAGTTAAATAAAATAATATTTTTTTTGCTCCAACGTTTAAAATGTTGCCCATCATATTTAAAAGGCTTATTAAGGTTGCTAGAGTTAATTTCGTCCATGACAGAATAGTAAACACCTTAAAATTGTCGTATCAGCAATTTAGATGCAAAATTAAATAAGAAACGAAATTATCCAATTTAGGAGTTGATAAACTGAGATCGAAAAATATAAGAAATCTAGAACTGGACAGTCTAGAATTATGACTGAGTCACGAATAATGTCGCTCTCTTTAAGATGTTTCGTGGCGCTGCCTAAATTATGCTGACAGTCTCAGTTGCCTCGTCACCCCCATGATAAAACAACCTCAAAATATACATTGGTAGCACAAACCTGATTCATTCAATCAACACCCATTCTAAAATATATCTGTTGCTCGATTCTATGTAGTATAATTAATCTGGGGGGAAGATTAATTATTTCTATGGTATAATAATTATCCAGAGATGACTAATTATTTCTGTTTCTGTGTAAAAAGAAATTTTTTGAGAACTGTTTGTAGTCTAGAAACTTAGTGTAAAAACGGAGGTATAAACCTCCTTTTATTACGAAAAAATAATAAAGTTAAAGGGCACACAACGTGGAGAGAAGACTAGAAAAACGTGGGCAAGCGGAAGAGTTTTTCAACAGTTAAAGAAGTCACGTTTTTAATTTTTTTTTGGAATTAAAAATTGTTAAAATATAATTTTTAAGGCCCAATAACTGTCAATTTATTTGTCCAAAAAACAGCGGCGGCGCGCGCTCGCGCACCTGTAACTTGGCCCAATAAATCCCCCACCTATACACAGAAAACATTGAATGCCCAAACGAATTACCCTTTAGACTCACAAAAATATACTCTACCCATTTTAAACAATCCACGACGTGGGACAAGGCCAAAAGGCATTTTAGAGTTTGCACACTTTAAGACTAACAGTTGTTACTGGACAACTGTGTTCCAACAGCTACTAACATGGAAAAGAATAGTGGAGGCAGAGTTTGCAGAAAACAAGGTCATTTACTGGGATCTAACCAAAGTTAAAAAAGAAGGGGCAATGAATGTTTTGGAAAAAAGATTATTAGGGTCCTTCATGGAGGGGATGATGAAGGTGATCCGAATCGCAATTCATTGTACATGTCGGACCCCTGCTAATCATCCCAATATGAATGAGGTTGTCGAGCTGCTGGTAAGTAGCGTACCTCGGCATATTTCATTCCAATAACTCCTAGAAGAAGACCAAAGAAACAAAAAGCCTCACTAAGCCCAAGAGCCCATTTGAACCGTGATTTCAGGAGGATCTGGGTACAGGTACCATCATTTGGTGGAGTTTACACATAATTTGACTATAGTAAAAGCTGATCAGATAAACTTTTTAGTGTAATTTTAATATTACTTTACTAGCTCTCGTGATATCGACAGACTACCTATAAATACAACTTTATCTTATTTCTTTTTAAAGAAAAGTGTTAGCTAGATTCTGTCTGGCCCTTTTTTTGTTATTTTTGTTTCTTGGCCTATTGTAATTATTTGAGGTATACCTATCAATATAACTGCTTTATGGCAACGTATAACATCTATTTTTTTTAAATGTCTCACAAGGAAAATAATTCTCTATCTTTTGGAAAATCTGTCAGCATCTTTGTTTATATGCCAAATCTCCATGTGTTTATTTTGATTCACCATAATAAACGTATTTAAATTATTCATAGACTAATATCTTGTTAATACCCATAAAATAAGGTATTTATTTATTGTTGTCTCAAATTTTAACAGTCTCGCACTCCTTTTCATTTTGTTGACAATTCATTTCAATTTTAAGAGACTAGCTGTACATTGACAGGGATTGGATTAAAGAATAACTTGGGAAATAAAATTGTTCCTAGTAAGTTTGCAATAATGTATATTAACAAACAACTTTATTGATTCATAGTGTAGGAAGATAATAAGTTTTATCTAACTTGTGTTGATCAGAAAGACTAACACGCATAAGGTGTCTTCATATAGTTCGCATACATAATCTAAATAGAGAATTACGGTTAAGGACATCTTCCTTCCTATATTTGGATTTTTAGGACAATGTTTTTCATGTTTATAAATCTAGTTCTTGTGATACAATAACATTTATTTGTGTGGTCCCTTTTAGAGTTTAAGAGTTCATTTTTTTGGTCCGCGCCAGTGGCACTATTTTTCATGGTGTTTTTAGTACATGGACTAAATTTATAAAATTATGTGGAGTGTCCTATTTTTATACACTTTGAGAATTATGAGGACCTTTCCCCAAAACCCCATAATCTAAATTCATTTGATTTTGGGGCATAAAATTTATGTATATAACTTCTTTATCGTCCATTCAAATGAATTTAAAGTTAATATGGGGCATTTTTTGCCCAACATACCAAGTTTACTTTCATGTTGAGCCACAAAGCCTCCGTTGCTCAACCCATGCATGAGAGCCACCCACGCATACATATTTCACGAATGATATTATCCAATTATGAATCCTAAAAATTTTACAACTTCAAGAGTAAACCAGGTTTGGACCCCGCGCGATGAGCGGGCTAGTTTAATTTTTAAAGGAATAGAATACAATATTAAAATAAGAATATTTAATTCATTCGTAAACAATAGTGGTGTGGATGCGTTAAATGTTGCATGTATCCTTGTAACATATGAATTATTTGATGATCAGCTGAAC